>JBBMKD010000001.1:60572188-60639154 GCA_037834095.1 Argya squamiceps
ACCTTTTTTTCTTTTTCTTATTAAATTGTATTTCTGACTTGGAGCCTCTCATTTGTTTTGCTTTCAAACCATTACAGACAGGGAAAATGAGTTATCAATGTCTAAACAGTCTGAACTCCTTGAGGTGAGTTGAGGCTTTTCCTGTAAGTTTGCTGGTTTGTAAATCCCAGTATGCTCAATAGTTTTTATTTAATATCTAAGGAAATACAGAACCACTTACTATATATAGGAGATGACTCTTTAGTATTTTCTTTGGATGCTATTTTAAAATGAGATTTATTTATATGTTTACCTTTATGTTGCATTAAAGATTACTGAGGTGAAGAAGGTTAAACACGTTCATGAATTTTTACAGAGCAGGGAATTATATATTAAATTCATGCAAATAAGGAGAGTATAATAGGTCAGAACTACAGTTTTTAATTTAATTTAATAAATTAGCATGATTAATTTATGGGGACACAAAAAAAATTAAAAGGAAGACAACTGATAATGTATCTTATCCCCAAAGACAACCTTCCATGATAAAACAAGACTCACTCTACTTTGTCAAGTCAAATGTCCACCGATCTTCACATTCTTATCGAGTATATAGTAATAATGCGATATTTAGATTTAGTTTCTCTTTGTAATATTAGAAAATAATAAGCAGTTTTATATATTGATTTTACACTTGTATCAAAGACATATAAGGATAAATGAATCAGGGTCAATTAGCTGACTTCCTGATGTAATGTAACAAATGTGGAGTTTTTCGTTATTCAAATTGAACAGAGGGATACAGCATTAACTTCTAAGTATTTTTGAGTTGTTATGAGATGGTATACAAAATATTATATATTAATAACAGAACAAATGAATTGGAGATTAAACACTGTCCATGTGGGAAAACTCCATTTATTATGCCTACTGCTGTCAATCCTCTGCATGTTTTGAGAAGTAGAATTCCCGTGTAGAGATAACACACTCTCACTGCCATGCTTGAGCCTCCCTGCTCACTAGGATGAACTGAGCCTAACCAAGCCTGTGTGTCCCCATGTGTCTCTGCTGCCCAGCACTCTCAGTGAGGTAAGGAAATAAATCTGCTCTTTGCTTTTCAGCTGTGGTTTGGTGGTGGCCTTTGGTTACCTGTGTTTGTTGATTCACACACCTATCTATGTATGGGTAAGACTTGAGAATACACAGCAACCATGTCCTACTATTTTAATTTTAACAGTAATTGAGCTAAGGTATGCATAAAACAGGAGGGCTTATTTTTACAAAAATCAGTGTGTTCTATATTTCTATTTTGATCTATTTTAATGTTTTTTTTTCTTTTTTTCCCAAAATGGCTGAGAACAATCCAGTCATTTATTTATATCCAAATACATAGAGATGGAAATTTATGCTAAGTGCTCGTGATTATGTACTTGTTTAGAAATCAGAGAAATAACATTCTCAGTGGCAACACACTAATTCAAAACTGATTTTCAATGTTACAGACCAATCAGTTCCACTGCTGTCTCATTTCTCCATATTAAAGCCCCTCCCTGACTCACTTCTCCAGGATGATCTTGCTAAATGGATCACTGCAATGGTTTAACATCTGCTAATGCTTTCAACGTGTGGTCACATGATTATTATTCATCTTTTAATAACTGCTGTCTGTTATGAGGAAATCACACTATGGCTGGCGAAGGAAGTCACATCTTTGCTTCTTTAGGTGAACCACCTCCAGTATAGGTCAACAGTTTTGGTAGGAATAGGACGTTTGGTAACTAAACAAACATTTTAATGTCCCTCATCTGTCAGCACATCACTCCCTGTCCAATTCATATTTGACAAAAATGCTTATGACATATCATCTCAGAACATACCCTCAACTCTACTCTCATACACTGATAGAAGTGATGAAAGAAAAACTTAATCACTTTACAATATTTTTCATATTTCTTGTGTTCCTTTGTGTAACAAGGACTTGCATTTACTAGAACCTATGAAACAGGACCAAAGTGAGAACCTTCAACGATGTTCAGTGTCTCTAAGCTCTTCTCAGAACGTGGAAACTGCCAAAATTAGCATCTTCAACTATATGAGAAGTTAATTTCTAAGCATATGACTTATTATTGTACTCATTAAATAGGAGGAATTGTTAGATATAGAGCATGGAGAGTTATTCAATCAAGGTAGGTCTATCATTAACTTATAATTTTGTACTTGGTTCATGGATTGCTTATTTTTAACCCAGAAACAATTTACATGACATGGTGATTCTCTCTGCATTCATTCACTGGCAGCCAGGCAAGTGCAGGCAGCCCAGGTTTGCACGCTTTGTTACTCAGCCCGACTGCAAAAGAACGCTTATGTTCACCAAGTGACTGCTGCAGTTCTGTTTATTCCACTTCAGAAATGCAAGAGGAGTGTAGTCACCCCAGGCTCCATTTAATCAGTAGAAGGATGGCCAAGGGAGATGCTGCAAGTGTGTGGCAATTACTGCTTCTACATCTCAGATATGTGGTCACCCACTGATTTAATGGAAACTGTACGCAACCTTAGTGCAGCAGCTTGTTCTAGTGAAGAGGTTGTGTAAATATTAATGTGATTGCTAAGCCATAACCCATATACATTTTTTAAAATTAAATGTATATACTCTGTGTGTGCTGATGCTGAAATACATTTATTATATGGTTAGCTGCTGAAATTCTATTGTAATTCTCTGTGGCTCAGTTAATTTCAGACATTTCAGCTCAAGCTGCAGTAATCTAAGGCAGAGGTGAAATTCAGGCCAGAGAATTCTTAGCGAATGGTAAAACATCATGTACTGTTCACTTTGCAATTAACACATCTTTCTTTGGGCTGGAAGAGAT
This sequence comes from Argya squamiceps, assembly GCA_037834095.1. Lineage (NCBI taxonomy): Eukaryota > Metazoa > Chordata > Aves > Passeriformes > Leiothrichidae > Argya > Argya squamiceps. The sequence goes on from JBBMKD010000001.1 coordinate 60,575,035, forward strand.
AATTTGGCCATGACTCTGTGGACAGAAATCACTGACCTATTCAATAGTGTGAGATGAACTGGAACCACTTGTTGTTCTTGTTTTGTTTTTAAACTATGTTCTCTGGGACTTATGCCTATAGAACCATGCACTTTTGTTTAATTCAATGTTCCGGCATCTTCATGCACTGATTTCTTTTTTTAAGCTACATCTTGACAGAATTAATGTTAAAGATTTCCTTGGAGACTGGAAAGGGAAAATAAGAAATTAGTTCCTTCAGGCTATGGGGGAACTGTGCTGTTCTTTCTTGTCTTTCATTGCTTAACATATCCTTAGTATGCCTTTGAGTGTGTTTGTAAGCATTATATTTAACCTGGATCCTAATATGATATATGAATTATTTAGAAGTAAATACTTTTATTATGAAGAAAAGTGAAGAGAGTCTGTAACCTACTGTGGTAGGAGCAATAGTTTATGATTTTGGGAATAATACTGCTAATCATTAGTGCTGAAGTGTGCAAAAATTAATACAAACCTTAGATATAGATGCAGAATGCCTAAAGGATGAAGGATCCAGATTAAAAGTGAAAAAAAGGGTTTTTAATACTGCTATACACTGCTTCCTCTTCATTACACACCCACTTGTATTTGTATCACAGGTCTTTCTAGACCTTTCACCAAGATTAGCCTAAACCACCCACTATAGTGCTGAAAAGGTAAGTATAGCTCAAGTCACAGCAGTCCAAAGAGACTGGTAGCTGATGGTTGGTGTAGCTGAGAGAAGTAATAAAAAGTCAGTTTACAAACAGCTCTTAATCATGTCATAGTCTACATCATAATACACCAAAGCATTAGACATCTTCTTGTGGGTCACGCAGAAAGAATTGGAAGTGCAACTTAAATGAACTGAAGGGAGAGAATTTAATTTTTAATTTGCTTAATACATCCATGATGCTTTTGGTCCGTAGGTCTTGTGCTGCACATGTCTTGCAGCTGAGTGGTGTTTCTATCTTCTATTGCTTTTCTGGCCATGAATGGGAGGAGCTTTCCCTCACATGGGGTGTTGGGTAAACCAACTTTCCAGCTTTGGAAGATAGTGAACTGACCAGTGCTTCAATAGTAATCAAAAGGTAAAACTGAACAGAAGTATTTGCTCTTTTCCCATGTACTAGGTATTACCATCTTTTTAACCATTGTCTCTTTCCACTTTTGTTTCAGAGGATGATGCAATATCATTTATTTCATCCATCATATAATGAACGTGACATAGTCTTCCATCAGTCTGTTACAGTTATTTTGGCCTTAAAGCTAATGCAAACTAATTTGGGAGAATGAATAAAGGGGTATGAACCTTTCACTTCAAGGTTGGTGAACTGAGATCGAATGGAAAATGATAGCATTTTCTGAAAGAGACCATAAATGTGGCATCTCAGTCCCAAAACATGTTAATTTCTTTGACATTCATTGACACTGCTGATGTGGGAAAAAATAGAGACTAAATTGCTGAAATGTGGAGAATGGGTTAAGCAGCAGTTAGTTTTAGCATTTAATGCTGGTAGGAAAATGTAATTCATGAATATTGGTAGGCATTTTTTCCATGCATACAAAAATTAGGGATATATGAAGGAGTAATTGAAAATATTTTCAAACTACAAAATTTTCTCATGCAGCCTAAAGCCCTGCAGTCCCCCAGAAGGTGAAATTTTAACATGTCTTTACTAGAATTGACTTCAGTCCACGTTTATCTCTTTCTGTAATACTCTGCTTCATTATCTGAATTGCTATTTTCATACCAGTGTTATGTTTCAGTATAAAATATATCTTAAGGCCTAAAGAGATAAGGAGTATGAGAGAAATAACTGTCCTTCTGGTTTCCTTGTTTTTCTTTTCACATAGCTTCGCAAAATTCTTGGGATTTTGCCCATCCCCAAAGACAGGCTTCTAGTCTGAGAAATGTAGGAGTATCATCAAGGGATGTCTGTGCCTCATTTCTGACTGATACAAAACTATCTCAGGTAACAAAACCAACAAAGACTTTGAAAGCTTTCCTCAAAGCACAGTCCTGCAATAGATCAACCCTTTCACCTCCTTGCCTTTATCTTGGTCTTTTAATTCCTTAATTGATTTGATAGAGAGATGGATGGATGGATGGATGGATGGATGGATGGATGGATGGATGGATGGATGGATAGATAGATAGATAGATAGATGATAGATTGATAGATAGATAGATAGATAGATAGATAGATAGATAGATAGATAGATAGATAGATATTTTCCTAAATCAAACATGTCTCAAAATTGGGTACATATCCTCTTTCCAGATTTCCAAAGAGAAGTATTTTTACAGCTGCAGAAGACCACTGAAGTCATTGGGCATTACCCCAGTTTGTAACCAACAAGAGATTGGATGTTTTAGACTTATCTTTTCAAGAAACATCCTCAGTTTCTAGATGTTATCTAGGTGCTAAATAATGCTTACTAAATGAAATAATCTATTCAAATATTGCTATGATTTGAAAAGCTCTCTTGTGAACCATAAAATACTTATGTATCTTATCTCTTCCTCCTTGTGAAAATTAAAACTCCAAGCTATATAAAAAGGATGTCTCTCCATTAGTGCTGTGATATGTAAAATTGAATTCTAAGTCTGTAAAGGAATAAATCAAGGATGTTAATATTTGTTAGCATGTAAGGCCTATTGCTCATTTAAGAATTCAGTACTCTTAATTCAGCAACTTTCATAAATTATTAATTTCACCAACTATTGTAAATCATTTGAGCTACAGAAACTGATAATGCAAGAAATAGACTAAATCTCAGTGGTAAATATCTAGCCTGACACTGGTACCTGTGTGTGTCAATTTTGCACCTTTCTTGGAAACATACTCAGATGATATCGAGCTCTAGATTAGCTAACCTGGATGTACACATATGTAGATAAATTCAGATCATCACACTCAAGGGAAAATTCAGTTTACCCTGAAGGCTCAGTTCAGGTCAGCCAGTGGTATAGCTCCATTCAGCTGTTTGACAGCTGACAGACTCTGTGCACTTTTTGGGCTGACCGCTGCTGCTCCCATCCACCGAATCAAAAAGACCCATATCTTCTGTGTGACTTGTTTCATATCTCTAAGTCTTATTCAGGAATTTAGATCACCATAAAACATCATAAATTATACTAGACACTTAAGTTTAAGACAATTAGTTTAAAAGCTTTGTGAATTATCAGTTGAATCACTGCTCATAATACTTTGACTGCCCTGTTTAGATATCATCACAGAATGTAAGACTTAAATAGGGATTTTTACACCTAAATGGTTCATTAAGTTTCTGAAGGCTGTATCAGAAAAAAAAGAAAAAAAAAAAAAAGAAAAAAAAAAAAAATGAAGCTTAAAATAGATGTTGAGTATCACCTAAAATGAGATATCCACAAAATCCATATAGGTTGGCAGGTATGATTTTTGAAATCCTAAGTACTTTTACCACAACTGACTTAAACCTTCACTTTCACACTGAAATTCAAGTCTCATGAGTGGCAAAACTAATATGAATATCTTTAATAGGTAGCTACAGATTTTTCTTCTCTGGCATAATAAAAAGTCTGGATGAAATTACAATTAAGATTAAACTTTTTCTATGAAGCTGAAAAAGGTTATTATTCTCTTATGTCTGGAAATTTAATTATTTCCTTCTGCTAGTCTATACAGACATTCTACTTTCTATTATTTGTATGATAAATTTTTTAAGTTAGTGGTTTTCCCTGGAAAATACTTCAAATACTTTGCAGACCAAAGTCTTGATCTTCCTTGTATGTGGTAGAGAATTTTTTTTAGGAAGTTCAGAGCCAAAAGTGAGTTTAAAGTAGCAGGTGTAGAACTCTAGAAGTAGGCAGTTTTCCAGCAGCAGTATGTATGATAATTATTCAAATTGCCCAAAGATATTTTGTTAGTGTAATCTGTTTATATATTCCCTCTTTTTAATATTTACACTGATAAGAGCTTCAGAGATGTGTATAATTATTCTCCATGGAAATAATCAGGATAATTAATATACTTACTTCAAAACATGCAAAAATGCATCAAAAATGCTTCACTAATGCTTCTATCATGATTTTACATATCAGTAATGTATAACAGGCCTGGTTCTGCCTACTTTGAAATCTATGGGAATTTTGCCATTAAATTCAATAGGCAGAACATCAGGTCCAGTAAGAATATTTGAGTAGCATATTGAAAGTTTAACTCCAAGTACTCTTTAGAAGTAAAATAGTACCCTATGGTATTTCTAAAGGGAAAAATGGAAGGAAAAAAAAAAAGACTAGTTAATCTGCTTTCTTACTCTAATATTCTCTTTTTCATTGTTAGAAGCACTGGCCTTGATTTACTTTTACATTAAGCCTCAAAGCTATTTTCAGTTTCTGGAAACTTGAAGGTAAATGAACAACAGATTTTTTTCCACTGAATTAATTGCATGCATTCTTGGAGCTAGAGGAAATGTACTTGCTGAACATCCTAGGCTCAAAACCTACGCATCTTCTGGGCAAAAAGAAACTTAAGGGACAGGTATATATCGAGTCCCTCTGATTTCTAAACTAGTGTAGACTATGTTACCTTTGAATACTCCATAATGTATGGAGTAATAAATGCTAGGCATTTATTTCAACATTTTCTTTGTCTGTTTGGCTTTTTGCTCCACATTTTCCCTGGGGAGGGGGCATTTATTTTACAAATCAAAGACCTGGCTTCTACTGCTCTTTCTTCATCTCTCATGCTTGTTTCTTGTTAATTTTTAGTACAGTTTCCTCTCTGTGTCATGATCTTGTGTCTGGATTTATCACTGATATTTTTTCACTTATTACAAACAAGATTGATCATATATATTCTAAGATGCCCTAATGGCTTTGCTGATTTTATGTTTTAAATGTAATTTTTATAACATTTATTAGGAAAACTGAATAAGGGAGACATTAATAAAGATGACTGGATATTTGTTGAAACAAAAGAATTGTAGGTTGGGCCTTCTTTCCAACATTGTATTTTTAAAGGAATGCTCAGACCCTGAACACACCTTTACAGCTCCAAAAACTCTACTAATATTTGTGTGCATCTACTATGGGAAAAGAACTAAACTCTGCTCTTATTTCAAGTTTTGAGGTGGGGTTTGGTTTTTTGGATGTTGGGGTTTATTTATTTAATTGCTTGGGTTTTGGTTTTTTTTAATTTATTGTGGCTTGGCATTTTGGGTTTGGTTTTTTTTTAGGAATAAGCACACAATTATTGAAGTGTATTACAACTTACAGAGGATATCAAGTAAGATAAGAAAATAGTCACTTCTTAAGCAGTGTAATTATCTAGCAGAAGTCAGTACACTGACTGTTCACATAAATAAATCTACTCTATATGTACTGGAGTGTTGAGAAATTCCAAGAGTCCAAGAGTAGTGTTCTCAGTCCCAGCAGAGACAGAGATTTAAAAGTTTGTCTGGTCTTTCTGATCTTTCCTGCTCTCACACAGATATTCACAAAAGCATGTATGAACACACATTTACCAGGCAACCATATTTGTTCTTTTTCAAAGTAGTATAGATTTTTCCCTTACAAAGACAAGTACTTCCTGGTATTCTGGTAGCAAAGAGCATTTCTGTATTTTTTTGCACACATGTATTAAAAATTTTATGATAATCTAGAATTTATTAAGTCTCTTTCAAAAATCAGAAGTATTCTAAGTTATTATAATCAGTGTCTCCATATTCTGACAGCAAACCAAGCCCACAGTTTTGTGTCAAGGATCACATTTTACAAAACTTATCAGAAAACTCTTTTTCCTTGTTTATATGGACATGAGCTCTTGAAAATTACAACTTTAACGTCCTGTATTTTCCAATTTCATAGAATAGTCTGCTGTATTTTCAGGGGAAATTTCATGGTCAAAACAATGATGGAAAATATCAAAGCAAACCAACAAAACCCAGCAGAAGATAACATGGCACCACTATCTTCCTTTAGATGTTCCTATGGTCCCAGTCCCTCAAATCAAAATATGCAGTGGCTACTTATGGTATTGCCAGTGTAAAAAGTCTTACGTATTTTTTCTTTATATCAACTGAGTGTTTGGGGAAAATGATTGTTATTTTTTTATATATTCTTGCTACACTGTTTAAACTAATGTAATGTCCTCTGTATTTTAAATAAATACTGACTATGGATTTTTCCTATATATGTATATTTATATATATTTCCTGTATATATATGTATTTATTTCATGTAGTCTGTGCAAAGATTTGGCTCTTGAATTACTAAATCTCACAGGGTTTCTTTTACACAAAGTAGTAAGCACACAGGTTGAATGCTCACCATTCCTCTTGCAAAATTATAGTTGTGCGGTATATTCTTACGACATCATCGATAATAAGTAAAAAAAAATCAATCTACTGTGTATATCTAGCTCTAATATTTTGATTTCAGCTATCCCTGGATCACAATCAGGAAACAGCATTTTGCATCCTCTTTTTGCTAGTCATCTGAAATAACATCACAGGTAGAATTTTACAAGGGAAAAAATAAAATGAGAATTGCCATGATTACATATTCACAACTCCAATACCATCTATAAACTTCATTATATCTGGTGTCTAAATCCATTTCATGATAGTTTGCTCTTTTATTTGCACTTAATTTCCTATTTCTATTTTTTAAAAATCTTTTTTGGTTTTCTCCCTTTTTTTTTAATAAACTGGTCCTTAGCTTTTATTCTTCTGTCTAGAAGAATAAGATTTTTTTTGCTTCTAGATTTTTGCTTCTAGATTTTTTTTTTTTTTTTTTTTTTGGTACTGTTTCTATCATCTGCTGCCCCTGTTATTACAACCTTGTCTGGAAACAAGCCAAAAGCAACAGGATCTAATCTAATGAGACAGGTGTCATTTATGAAAGGTTTGTGTGTAAAAAAACATTTGGATGTCTACATTGCTCCTTGTTCTGTTGCGCACAAGTTATACTATCTGTTTGATCTAGAGAAGGTGTTTCTAACAAAATCTGAGTTTGAGTAACCTCCTTGATTTAACTGTGCAGCAGTAGTTTTGATCAGATGAGTGCCCATCTTTTCATCCATTTGAACCATCTTTGTCTGACCTTCTAACTTGACTTAATCTGTTTCAATATTTTCTCTGCTTCTTGAGAAATACAAGAATTTGCACATACTTCATTTACTTTTTTGTATTAGTGTGGTGTGTATGCATGTGTTTGTGTGGGGGCTCTGTGCCATATATCTACTTTTGAAGTAGTTATGAAGTGAATGATACAAAGAAGTTATTTTTATTTTAAAATTCATTGTTTATATTCCCTCTTTATGTATCTTATTGACGTTAAATACTCCAGGTCCAGCTCCTTCATGAAAAACCCCACCTGAAATTTCTTTTCAATACAGTTAGTGACATTGTCTAGTTGTTTAGAGAGGATGCAGTCATGAATCTTTGAACTGTTCTTCAGATTTCAAGTTAATATCAAGTGTTAAAAAAATTTAACCATTGTCCGAACTAAACTGCTGTGGCGTTTTCTTCCAAGAAAAGTATTTCAAAATGTGAGGCTTTCCTTTCTAATCTTAACTATAGACACTTCACAGTCTTTATCAGTGTAGACTGCTTTTTGTTTTCCTACACAAAGTTCCTTCACAGCATCTGTGGTTACTGAGACAACAAAAGAAATGAGGAAAAAAGAAGCAATAAAAAAAATTCCTCCTTCCTGTTAGTAAGAACAGCTTACATTTCAAAAGAGCCTTTTCTTTAATTGTGTATGAAAGGATGCTGAGAGAATGTACTATCAACATTTGATTTAAACTTTTGACAACAGGACTGATTAAACTGATTTTTGTTGTGTGATTTTTATGATATGAATTTTTAGTAAATAGTAGATTTTTATGCAGTTAATTTTTTAATGTCAATATTTCTCTTTTTTATTTTCTTTTTTATTTTTCAATAGCTTTTCATATAGGAAAAGCCTTTGGGGACAAATGATATGAAGAACAGATTTGAAATGAACAGATATAGTAAATATAATGTATCTTTATATAGCAATATGGACACTTTCAATGGTAGTTTTAAAAAACCCACAAAAACCAAAAGGACTTTCGTAACACTAACAAATATCTAAAGAGCTGTTTTATGCAAATGAAATGGAAAATAAATTAAAATAGGGTTACAAAGCCACAAAATTTCAACAGAAAATATATGGATATATTTTTATTTTTTTCATCCTTATTGAAGAAACATGCCAGTTTAATAATGCCAAATTTAAGAAGGAATGGATTAGCAAGAGATAAACTGTAAAAAGCAAGAGAACATATCAGAATAGCTGTAATGTAGTGCTTTATTTAAATGGAAAATTGCACAACCTAATAGTGCAATATAGAGGATGCAGCCATGAATACTAAGAGGTTAAATCTTCTGGATTACAATGCCTCAAAGGAGCAAAAAGAAATAAATGGATACCATGTAGACAAGGGCTACATTTCTCATGGGGCAGAGATGAATGTCTCAGGATAAAAGATTACATATCACTCAAATATTCCCTAGCACATTTTGGGTTATTTAAGAAATCTTTGGTATTTACAAATGAGAATAACTAAACCATAGGGAAAAGAGAAAGGGTGAGAGGGAGCTATGCTCACAAACAGGAGTCCTTTTTAAAGGAGTCCTACAAAAAATGTGTAGGACATGTCTCACCATATTAACATAACAGTAAAAATAGGTGATCTAATCATAGATGTGAGGTTCCCATTTAATCCATAAAACATATTTCCACAGTTGATACAAATATAAAGATCTGCAGATTCTGCATAAGCCCAAAACTCTTATGGTAGTGGATCAATAAGTAGCTTTTAAACCAAAAACGTATTTGTGATGAACCTGGCAGAAAGATGTAGATTACCAGCTAAATTTCTTCCATAATTTCAAGTGACCTGATAGCCACTGTCAAATATTATTCTCAATGTAAGCATTTATGTCTGTGTGAAAAATTATCTTGATTAGAGAACTGCTTCATATCAGAGGGCAACAGATGTAATGAGAGATAAATGGTCTTTTCTGATCTTGGGTTTACAAAATGTGGAAGGGAAAATTTGAGGGAGAAGCTACAAAGCCCAAAGGAAGTTATTCCAATATTTTCCTGTGGTGACAAAGAAAAAACCCCAACCAAACCAAAAAAACAAACCACAAAAAACACCAAAAACAAACAAAAACCTGAGATCCCAATCCCAAAATAAACATGAAGAGAAATAGGTCAAAGAGGCAAAACAGGACTTTTGCAGTAGAGAAGTAAATTAGGAGTTCCAGGCTATTGCTACATTTTAGTTTGAATGTTTTCATAATCAAGGTCTTTTCTGTAGTCATTGTTGTTCCATGTCAAAAATAATAGGAATAAAAAAGCTCAATGCATTTTCTTCCACCGATTTGTGAGAGGTTTGGAAGAAACAGTTCTAAGTAGAAACAGTTATTGCTCAGGTATTATTGCAAAATTTTAAGGGAAGTATAACTCACCGACATCAGATGTCTGAATTGACTGTTAAAAAAACTGGGACGGAATATATGCATTCTTCTCCAACTGGCAGAAACATGTTTTTCTTTTAGAGAATAACTAAAAGAAAAAGATGCAGACCACCAGTAAGATAACAATATGGATACATTTTCTCTGTCTTTGGTGAACACACAAAAAGAAATACTAAATGGAGATTTTTTCCTTGAGATATTATTCTGAATATAAAGAGAATTTTTTTTTTTGTTAAATGAGAAAAGAAGGAGTTTTACTCTGTAAATAAATTTTACATTTTGATATTTCTTTCAGGTTGTGACTGAAGATTGTAGAGTAATATTATATAGATTCAGCATATTGGTAATATACAATGTAAAGGTTTCTTTTTGTGGATTAAGGAAGTAATTTTAAGAATAATATAATAATTCATGGATACAGTGGTGCAAAAATAAGTTTAAAAATAAACAATAATTTAAAAAATAGATATAAGTTAGTTTTGTTACGTATTTTTAAATTGTAACATAGAAATAAAATAAGTAAATCTATGTCTAGACTTTTCTGCTCAAGTGAGTCCACATATGCTCAGAATTTTTGTTAGAATGCTTCTCTAGACATTCATTGTTCTGTTAATAACTAAATAGTTGTGGTTTCCTCTATTAATCTCTATGCACACATTTACAACCCTCAACTCTTAGTTGGCAAATTTCCATAATTTACATGGGAAAGAGTAATCTAATAAGTAATTCATCTAGTTGATAGAACTGAGAAGTATAACCAGAATTCGTCACTGGTTTCCATGTTACTACTCTGTGATCAGGTTCTCCTTTCTAGATGAGTTTGGCAAAGAATTGACTGGCATATAGTTGGCTGAATGGAAAGTCAGGTGGGCTGGGAAACTACTAAAAATATTATACCATTTTCATAAGAGTGATGAATGCTTTCCAAGCCCCAAGGACAAGAACACATAGCCATGTAGATTTTTTTCCTTCCTCCATCCAAATGGATTGTAGTACAATACATGGAGTTCTGTGAAAGCCATCAATTTTACAGTTTACCTGGTGTTACTTTTTCATGAAGTGTTGTCAAGGAGACACAACACTTTTTCCATTTTAACTTTTCTGTTCCCAAAGATAAAAATTCTTATATTTTGACCTCAATTGAGTTTAGATATTTTCCTCTTTTTTTTTTTACACATTGCACTAGTATTTTATTATTTCATAGTGTAATTAGATTACTAGTATAATCATGATACATAAATAGTGTAATCACAATTACTATTATTTTACCTTGTAGTTTAATAAACAATTTAAAATTGAAAAAAATCTCATTTTAGCTAATCTTTCACTCCCAAGAAAAGTCTTGCAAACTGAAATGATCAAGAGATTGCTCAACATTATATACCACTGCATACAGTCTTACTACTTCTGCTGATTGTCTTGCAATTCTTTCTCTACCTCTGATGTTGGTTCAAACTACATATCCTGAGACACACCTTTCTTTTTGTGCTGGGACGTTTTTGAAAGGAAACTGCATGAACTGTAAAACATTGCCAAGTTGCTTGATTTAGTCTGGTTTCAGTCATAATTTCAAGGCCTTACTGAATTTCCATTTAGTGAGAGAACAAGGAAATGAACACATTTTCATTCTAGCTCAATATCTAAGTTTTAAAATGGGGAAGTAAATTCACAATGGCTAACTTTTCTTAGCTTTTAATTTCCTCCAGTTAGAACTTGGTCATATTGGCACAGATTTTCCTAATATGTAAGATGTTTTGTGCAAAACGATTAATTATATCAATGGGATAGCTAAAGTCCATCATTATTTTCAGATAAACCTTGTAAGAAATTATCATTGGATTCTCCTGTCTCCTGTAAAGTGCTGTGGAAATCACTGGCCCATTTTAATTTAGGAATAACTATACAGTGAAACATATTTATGAGCCCTGAACTTCTGTGTCTTTGCAATAAACAGTAAGATTCTTTCACCTAAAGTAGAGATGCTGTGAATGATGTATTTTATCCTCTGATTGACTTTTTTTTTTTTTTCTGGAAAGAAAGGAAGCATTAAAAATAGTGGCAGTAAAAACTAAATACAAAACAAGGAAAGATGAAGAGTAGCACAGATGATTATATAGCTCAGAGGAGATTAGAGAATTAACTTATGTTAATATTTAACCATACACCGACACATACATTAACGCATAACTGTACATGCATATGCACTTATTTATGCATGCACATATATGTGCACATGTGTGTGTGTGCCCATTAGACAAAATGTTACTGGAACAATGAAAGAATGTAGTAACATGCAATCCTCTTCCTGGTTTTTGGAAGAAGCAGGGTTGAAACACATTTTCCCAAGAAACCTTTCTGGTGTTTTTTTGCTTATATTGGAGAAAAACCCCAAAACTATTTGTCCTCAGAGAAAAAGGAAAAAAATAATATAGAGAGATTTTACACAGACAATGATTCAAACTGCATCTTTTTTCCTAGTCACTTCACAGAAACTAGTTTAGACTGTTAAGGGATCAGTATGATGATGGTTTTAAGTCCTATTCTAGCAATCAAATCTTCACATGATCAGTATGGGAGGTTGAGCATGATGTCCTTTGCTTCTGTGACCCAAAATTATTTGCAGATAAATTCAAGTTTCTTGAACTTATGTAATTTGTGAATTTAACTTTGACTCTTCAAAGAATGCAATGAATCATGTTAGCTACTGTAATTAGAGGAAAAGATAATTTTAGCTTGTTTCTTTTTAAGAAAGACTTTCAGTTCCATCTGTTCATCTGTCTATCTACTGTCTTCAAAGGCTTTTGAACACATTAGTCAAATGTAACTTAATTTGATAAAGAAGTATGAATGAGAATAACTGAAACTGCACTCTGGTTAAATGAGTGATCAGACTAGTGATCAAACAGTGGTGTGAAATTAGAAATAATCTGTTCTCTTACACTCCAACCAGCCCTTGGCCAGTCTTTACCCATACTGGAATCAGTTGATGATATACAGAGTCTGCTCTCTATAGCACAAATTAATATATCTTCCTATTCCTGTCTTTTCAGGATGGATGATGTCCTAACATATATTTAAATTACAAAATAAGAAGAGTTGCATGGCAGAAATCTGGCAGCTTCATTAATTCTTCTCACAAACAATGTGCTTGGAAATTGAGATGTACATCTAGGACCAAACCTAAAAAACCTGCTGGAGTTAGATTTTCAGCCATTGGTGTAGGAGCCGGAAGGCTTCCTGTTATAGTTTGCTTATCCTATTACGTCGTCAATTACATGATAAAAAGGGTTTCTAAATACAAAAAACAAACAAATAAACAAAAGAAAAATAATAAAATGAAGGTTTCAACAACAAAAAGCATAATGAAAGAGACAAATTCAGTATTTCACTCATTATTACCATTTTTCCCTGTATTTATTTTCTTATCTCCCCTTCTTTTTCTCTTTTAATAACATAATTTAAGATAGGACATTGTAACATATTTGGGAATTTCTCCTTCTCAGAGAGAAACATCTAAGTAAAACTGTACTATTCTTAAGTAATATTCAACATTTCCTATGAGGCATATCTTTTTCCTGGTATAGCAAAGATTCTGGGTGCACATTCCTGTCCTTTTTCCTATGAGAAAAACAGAATTAATTCTACATATATATTTTCAAACTTAATCTGAACATTTAAATTGATATTAGTTGTTCAGGTACAGAGACATTAAAAATCTAGACTATGAAAAATATTTGTAGGCTCCTAAAAAGCCTCTTAAACTAAGATGCAGATATAAAGTTAGGAGCACATTAAAACCTTGTAAAGGTTTATGAAGAGGAAATGAGGTTGGTCATTAAACTGTGAAATCTTTTCTGACTTACTGCTCATCTTTATGACTCTGTTCCCAAGAAAAATCTTCAAGACTACTTGAACAACAATCAAAAAAAGAGAGATGTGCAAGCAGAACAGGAAAAAACAAAACAAAACAAAGGGTTTGTGGACTTTCCTTTGGAATGAAGCTAATGATACCTTGAAATCTGCAAGGGTTGATACAATTCTAACCCTTTAGAAAAAGAGAAAAAAATTATTTGTGGTATTTACATCATAGGCTCTTTTTATGATTCTAGAAGATTTCCATAGTCTTATAAATGCTAAATATTTTAGTAAACATGTTTTATATTTGATAACAACACATAGTTAAAATATTTTCAGGTTATCAATACCCATAAACCATTAAAATATCTTTTTAAAGTATGTTATGTTAGATTAAAATTAACATATATCATGCCGAATCTAACATTCGGAGAGAGGTGAGGCTGCTGTGACTCCATGCTCCTATTTCCAACCAGTAGCAAGACTGAAGTTGCATTTCCACCAGGTACATGTACACAGGGCACGTGTACAACACATATTTACAGATACCCTCTGGTGGTGGGGGCACAGATCACAGACAGACACACTCATCAGTCACACAATCACTGGCTGCATGAACGACTTCAACCTACTCACCTCTCTGTCTGAGCAGGACGAAGATAAAATAGTGAGAGGAAACAAGTGTATATATATATATACACACACAAGTTGGATACATTTGTCCACTGAGTTCAGATGCTCAGTCTTCCCGGTGAATATCCCTGGTTTCCAGTCTACCCAGTTCCTAGCTTCCCACGTCCCAATAGACAGACAAGTGGACTGACCAGAGAAGTATTTTAATTCAGCTGGCCTTTTTTCCCCACACAGCTCTTTATTTTCCCTCACTTGCTCTTCCCCAAATCACCTAAGGCCCTCCCTTTTGCTGCTTTTGGTTCTTCCCCTGAATTTCTCATATTAAGTTCTCTGCAACCATGAATTGCTCTTTCCCTGTATTCTGTAATGTGTCCCACAGCCTGAGACATCCCATATTTAGTCTGACAGATAATCCAGAGAGTTACTCCTGATGACTTACTTTGATGGGTTTCAGACCTGGACAACAGGACTGGTGGCTCTCATGGGACAGTTCTGGGAGGGATCTAGACAAGGTGTTTGTTCATCCTTTATGAATCCTTAATATGAGATCCTGCTTGCAATTGTACATTGCTGAGCTCCTCTGAGCTTGTGGAGATGGGCCTTTGATGACCTTTCCATGATAAAAACCTCTGTGGAGTCAGGTGAGGGAATTATTTGGGCTCCCATTCCTGCCATTGTTTATCTGAACCCTGCTGTGGGTGTGAAGATGATTTTGTGAATTTTTATTGCATAACTTAACATTGTCCCACACCCAGGTCTATCCGGAGCGCCACACCATCCTCTCTCTTTGCACAGCACTTCCCATAGATATGTTTCATGTCCTTGCAGGGTTTTCCTGCCAGAGCAGAAATTCCAGTGCTCTCCCAGATACATCCCTGAGGACTTGTAGGTCAATGTGGCTGCAGTCTGCTGAATCTTACAGATTGTTTATACTTATTACTTCTGAAAAGAAGGGAATCAGAGACTATAATCAGAAGTTTTATCTCTTTCAATGAAACACTGCATAAGAATAGAATCTTATATTTGGGTGAAGTGAATTTAGTCTCTACAAAGCTGTATTTTTAGTATGGTGAATGGGAATTTGACATTAGGTAATACTAATATATGACAGCTGGTTTCTGTATACAGTGGTGAAAATGTTCCTATCAGTGTCCCTAATGACTGTGAAGATTGTCAGCTCAATCATTAAAGGGTTTCTATTTCCTTTCCTGAGAGATAATGGCCATTTTTGCTTTAATATCACAATAAGCCTCTAGTTTTGCTACCACAAATCATAATGGATTATGTTGTTACAATATCTGTCTGTCCAAGAAAAATGAAGAGTACATTAAATCTTGCTCAAAACCATGCTGTTCATTCATTTCACTTTTCCCATTAATACAAATCCAAATTCTAGATTATAAGGCAGGTCAAAACAAGGAACAAACATACTTTATGATTTTACATGAGAAGAAGTTTCATCAAATTTTGTCATTAAGGTGTTACTAAAAATTAAACTACAGGAAAAAAAAAATTAAGTCAGCACTGCTGTGTAGAATAATGTTCAGTCTTCAGCTGTGGATATACGAATAGTATATGCCTGTTATTGCAGGATGTTTTTCTGTTTTTTTAATTTTCTCATGATCAAGACCAATCTTTTCTTCTTGTGTCAAGTATGTGAACCTTATAACTTATTTAGCTAGACATTTTTTCCTAAGGCAGTTCTTAGCTCTAACGTATTAGAACAAGTTTTTGATCTATTTATATTTGCATGTGGTGGCGTGTGGTTTTATGCTTGTTCTATTCTCTGTCAGCCATCTTTGTTCAGAGACTGCCGTTTTGTTGTTTATTGTTCTAAGTTGAAAGTTCGCCCGGTAATAGGGTTCTCATTGGTTGGAAGTTTGGTTTAACAGTTATGTATCACTCATGCTCGTATCAGTTTAGGGGGCTTGCCTGCCATTCCCATGCCTCACCCACCAGATGCATACATCTGAGGGGAGACATCGGGTGGTTGGCTGGTACCTCATCACCCCATTCCTTCCATTTCTGTAATTGGTTGATATCCATGTGGTGCCACTCCTGAGCCTCTGTTGATTGGTTGATGTTGTATCCCCTAGAGAGACCAACCCCTGAATGAAAACTGTTGTCCCCACTGAGCCGGTGTCTCTCTGGAGGCACCGGTGGTGAGGTGAGGGCGACTCCCTACCCAATAAACTCCCACTGTTTGCTCATCCGGAGAGTCCCGTCTCTTTTGTCGTCCCATTGTGACAACTTCAACAGCAGCTTCGCGGTTTGTGGCTACGAACTATCTTCGGTTGCAGACGTGCCTTGGATTGCTGGCTGGGGTTGTAAGGCATGTGGCTGTTAGGCACCCTAACAAGCTTACCACCGCAGAGTGGCACCCAACGTGGGGCTGCCACAGCCGTGACTGTCACAGCCGACACTGCTGTCACAGCGGCCGTACCCGTTGTTGCCGCTGCTAAGGGTTGCAGCGTGAGGACCAGCGCAGTTGGCCCAACTACTTGGACCCCATGTGGTGAGCGCGGAGGCTCTGTGGACTTTCTTTGCTCGGACCTGGTTCCCGGTACTTCATGTGCCCTAGGTGGAAGCAGATCCTTGGTGGAGTGCACTCCCCAGGGACGAAGAGGATAGCTCCTGCCCACCCCAGGAGTCCTTTTCGGGGTGAGATCCTCTCTCTGCAAGGACCTTCATCTGCCACTTTGGACACAAGTAAGTGTTCTATTTTCGGGATACTCTTGAGGACTCCCACGAGTCCTGAGGTTCAAACCTCACTTGGGGGAGGTCGTCCTGGGGGAATTAAACAGCCCCAGGAGGCTTCGGGTCGCAACCCCTGGGGGAGGGAGCGCGTTTTTCCCTGCCTCAGTTTCCCTGTTCGAGCGGGATTTCAGTTCGTTCCGTTGTAATTTAACTTTGTGTTGAGATTCGGCCGGTTAGTGTCCATCCCTGGGGAGGTAGACCCTTGTTGTTCGGTTGAGTTTTTGTTGGTTTGCGGCACCTCGGGGAGCGGGGCGTTCTGTCTGACCCCGATTCTAAGCGTGCACGGGCGTTTTGTTGTCCTTGTTCGAGTTGAGTCGCGGTAGTATAACATCGAGCCATGGGTGTGAGGCTCAGTACCGCTCAGAGAGGCGTTTATGTTGAGTTGGTTTCTGCCCTTGTTATTGTTCGTGCCAAGTTCTCCAAGGGAGATCTTAAGCGGTTTATCCAGCTACTCTTCCTTCACTTCCCTAAGACTACCCCCGAACTCGTCTGCAGCGTGCGTTTTTGGAGCACCGTCTGCAGTAAATTTGATGATTTGGTCCAGTCGGGGGATAAGCAAGCCTCTAAATTTGCAATTTGGCCACCGCGGATGAAAGCCGCATACCAACAGATAAAGAAGGGAGTGAAGAAAGGGTCGTCGGAGAGTTCAGTTTCGGTTGGTGTTGCCCCCAGTTCGGTCCCCCATCCCCGTTCCCGTTCCCCTCGTCCCGTGTCAGGGATCCTTAAGGGAGCTGCGCGGAGATCGTCTCCCGCCAGCCCCGGCCCCTTGAGGATTCCGAAGTCCCCCCGCCCGAGTAGTCATGGCCAGACTGCTCGGGAGTCTCGTGGTAGCCCTGGCCCGGTTGCCAAAGACTCTTTCCGTTCTGATGCCCCTAGTTCTAGCCCCTGAGTTCGGTTCTCAGTTAGCGAGGACAGGCCACAAAATGGCTCCCTCAACCCCTTCCCCCAAGATGGCGGCGGCCGCATGGTCCGCTCGTCATCTTGGTCTTCTTTTCCCGCCTCTTCTTCCCCTACCCCTTCCCGAAACCCTTTTCGCCCTTGTACCAACCCCTTCCTGTCCCAGACCCCTCCCCTTTCCCACGAGTTTTTGTCTCCTCCCTACCGTACCACTCCTCCCATTCCTCCTCCCTCCTACTCTGCCCCTTGCTCCTCCTCCCTTTGCGAGTCCTCCCATGGGAAAGCCACTCCCCTGTCATGCTCTAAGCTATGCCCAGCTTCCGTTTCCCACGCCCCACCTTCCAGTTCCCACGCTTGGGGACCGGAGGGGGAGGAGTCGGATTCCGGAAGTTCTGACCTGGGTAGTCCTCCAACCCTAGCGCCGGTTACCTACCGGAGAGGCAGGGGGGCGGGGGCTACCACGGCGAGTTGGCATGCGTTGTCCCAGCATGTCGTCAAGGATCTTGTAAAGGCGTACCGGGAGTACGGACGCGATAGTCCACACTTGCAGGGATTGTTAAACGCCTAGTTGGCAGGTGCAGTGGTTGTTCCTTTTGATTTGAAGTACCTCTTCCGATGCCTCCTCAATAAAGCCCAAAACAGGCTGTGGGAGTCTTCGTGGGAGAGTCTCCTCAGGAACGCCCTGCCCAGCATCTTGGAAGATCCGGCGACTGCTGTGGACAACCATGGGGCACCCATCACCATTTCTCATCTATTAGGTAAGAAACTCCTCAAATATCAATAGCTGATGCCAATGTGTCCTCAGAAGACAAATGAAAAACATTGAACAGGACTTAGTGGTATTACAGACCCTATTGATAGGATGAGAAGGAAAAGTTTCTCTATCTCTTATTCTCAGCCTGTGATAACAGAAAGTCAGAAAAGCAAGAGGATTTTTTACTCTCAATAGGCTGCTGAACCCATCAGGTATCTCAAATGCAACATTTCCTACTAAGCAACACCCTAGGTACAACATTTATTATCCTGGAAAAGAAAATCCTACACTAGTTCATAGTAACTGATCAAATCCACAAGTTTGCAACTATTTATGACTTATATTTTTGGTGACTTATATTTCCCTCATTCCTGCTCTTGGTTTTAAACCAAATATCAAGCACCTATGACCATTACAGAGTTTATTGAGCTGCTTTGCCAAATTCCTTAAAGATGCAAATACATATGTGAAGAATTCTAAAATATTTCAGTAAAAACCTTCTTATGATAGAAAAGATTGTTTGCACTTATGGTAAGAATTAAAATGTATACCACGGCAACTTGTAGAATGTTTAAAAGATGTATTTTTCACAAAAAAACCAGCTTTTAAATAGATAAAATTTAGAAGAGAAGTTAAACATGAATTTTACTGTCTTTTTACTAAAGTATTACATTCCAAATCTCTGTTGTCATGCTATGTTTGGATTTTCTGTTTGTCTGTTCTTAAGGTTTTTTAAATTAGCAAACTGTCTGGGCAAGGTTAAGGACAACTTGATCACGTGTGTGAAATAAGCCATTTCTGCGTGATACAGAGATGTTTTCTGTTGTTTTGGGCTTGAAAAAGTCAACTGTGGTGAGCAACCACTAGCTTGTCCTTGTCTGGGAAGTCCTGTGGTGTAGCTGCCTCCTTGCCATGTGGAACTAAGTCGAGGTGATGAACACCTTTATTGTCAGCAAAGCACCTCCTGGTTTTGTATACTTTTGTTATTAATATTGCTGCTGTTCCCGTGCGTTTCTCATTCCATTGCTGTTTGCTTTTAGTAAGTTGGTATTTCAACCCATAATCTTCACTCTTTGTTCCACTCCTGTGCAGGGACCTGGGGGGAAGTTGAAGGGCTTATTTGGAGTTTAATTCCCGTTGGTTGGTGATGAACCACGACCACATACATTGTGCTCTGGAGAGAGTACATATGCAGAGATGCCTTGTGATGTGGGCAGGATTGTACATGACTTTGATGCATCACAGATCTGCTGTGTGCAATTGTTGGAGGACCTTGTTTCAAAAAAGAAAGCAAGAAGCCAAGGTGGTAAATAACGTTTTTAGTGGTGAAAACACTCTAAGATATTTTTAAATTAAAAGCTCATTTTTTTACAGTCTGTAGAAGCCTACCAAAATATCTCCTCCTGTCAAAGACGCAGTCAGTGTAATAAAACAGAGATAAGCTGAATATAATGACCTTATTTAGGCTGTGGAGGAAAAGGGTACAAATGCATAAGCAAACAGAATCATTATGTTTAACGCTTTCACATTTTGTCACAATAAATGTTAAGGAAATATAGAACAATTACACTTTAAAAAAGAGAATAGAACTGAATCTTTTGAAGTGCTGGAAACAAAATTGGGTAAAACATTTGCAGGTTTATTTTAAAAATACTCTTGCAGTCTGGCTGACTATAAAATCTAGTAGGATTTCTTCATTTTCTTTTCTATTATGCAGTCATTGGTGCATATATTGTACTCTAAACAAGCTGAAAAATTCAACATAGAGAAATGTAAAAAAGATCCTTTGAAGAAAAATATGATGGCTATATTATATATGAAACTCTATTCCAGTATTTATAAAAGACCTCCTTACCTTTTGATCTGCTATTATACTCTAGCTTTTCTTTGAGTTCAGTTAAAATAGATTAAAAACAGAATAGGATATAATGTAAATTGTTCTAAATAGTTTAATTAAACATGTTTTCTCTTACTATTGAGTAGTTTCCAAGTGATAAAAGAGGTTGCAGAATACCATTAAAATAAGATTCAGAGAAGTTCCATTATCTTGTCTTTATTTATTCAGATGTGTCCTACTATTCACTAAATTTTGTGTGCAAATTTTGATGTTCATTCCAAGTCTGTTTAAGATTTCAGAATACTCAAGTTTTTTGTGTAGTTACAGACCGCATACAATCCCAGACTGCTGAGCATTTATGGAACCGATTATTTTGCCTATGTTTCCTTTCTAAATGTTGACTGTGTGAAATATGTTCTCCTGGCCATCTGCAAATAGTGTTTATTCTGTAAATGGGAAATATATTTCACAAATTTACTTTCAGGAAATGCATTAAGTAAGGATTCCACAACAATTATTTAAGACTATTTTTGTCTTCATTAGGATGCATATTTTCCTCTGGTTCGTATACACAGTCAGGACAGAAACTGGAGCAGATTTTGAGGCAGAAAGATAGATTTTGTCACAATAAAGATAAATGATAATACCAATTTTTATAATTCAGCAGACTTTTCTTTAGAGGTTCAAAATTTTCCACTGCTTATCTTTTCTCTTTTTTCATTAGAAAAATGATAATGTATTTTATTTACTATTTCAAGAATATTATTTTACTTTCCATATACTCCTGAAACTTTATCATAATTTATTACTAATTTTCTTCCCACAAGACTTAATCACCTATATGGAAACTGCTGATTTTAGAGGTTTAACTAAAAGGAAAAAGACATAATACATTTATTCTTTACTTCCAATTAATTTATAAAATTTAAGTAAAAAGGGCAGTGAAGAAAGTGTACAAATCTTTGTCAGTGTATGACACAGTGTATGACTAAGAGCAAGTTTGAAATTCATATGCTTGAAAGGAATATTAGACCATCTTTAAAACTGATTCCATATAACCCCCGTTTGTGTTACTTACCAGTACAGACTTCCAAAAAATCTCATTCAGTTTATGCCACGTTATTTCTATTTTTAGGTAAAAGTCTAGTTACACTAAAATGGTTCAGCATAAAAGAAAAAAAAAAAAAAACAAACGAAAAAAGAAAAAGAAAGAGAAAAAAAAGGGTAGGACATGCACTCCTATTCTTGAAAAGTATTCTGTGCTCCCTGATGTACAGTCTTGATGGTTTTTGTGCTAGAATAATGAAGGCATTTTGTGTTGCCTTTTTTTAAACCCCAGTTATCTTTGTCATTTTGTAATTTTATGTGAAGAGAAATATAATTCTATTGGTTTTGCTAGCTACATTTTGATGAGGCAAGTAAGTGTTATTTCATATAATTTCTGTACCCTGAGGAATTTAACAGAAATTAGGTGGCAACCAACTAGGTCCAGATATACTTTACTTAGTAATTTAAGACTCAAGTAGCATTCTCAGACTACAACTACACACAGTTTTGGTCCATAAAAAACCCTGCATAAATGCTACTTTTTTTTCATAACCAAAAAAATCAGGAGTGTAAACTTTTGGGTTTTTTGTACATGTAGTTAGAACATCCCATACAAATGTCTAGATATGCAGAAACTTAAAACTCTTATAGAAAGTGACTTTTAACTTCAAATCCTATGGGTTCCATCCTTTGTTCAGAAAGTCCACTTAGAATGCATTGTTTTCCAGGTTGTTTTCTGGGTTTCCTTTTCCTCTTCCCACTCCAATATTTGCAACAATAAAGCTGTGAATCTCTTTTTCTGGGAATAGAGAAAACATCCTCTCCAAAAAGAATGGATGTGTTGTCATGGCAACAGATAGGGAGGGATTTTAGGAAAACTGTATGCAAGAGGCTCCCACTGAATTTCTCCTTGATGTCTATCTATAACATATTGGATTGAAGTCTCTGGGAAAGATAATAAAACAAGCCAATAAAGGGACAACTGAAATACATAATTGAAAATAGAATAAGGAGGTCACTGTTACAAATTTATTGTTTTGGTTAATACTTATTTAGTTGTAGGTTAACTTTATTAATGTACTTATTATGTGATTATTTTCATAATTTAACTCAGTTTTTCTTAGCTCTAGGATGACTATGTATTATAAAAATATCTACCAAATACCTGTACACATTGCTCAACTGACTTGTTTAAAATTGCTAATTAGAATTGGAAGCAGGCTAGCAATGAAAGATTTTTCTGCCTGTTTGAAATACTCAGTGAAGCAATGAAAAATATTTCCACATAAAATCTAAAATGGCTTCTGGCATGAATTTATACTTAGGTTTGATGCTGGAAGAGAAAAAGAAAGGAAAAGTCTTTGTTGACTTAATTTCTGCAGATAATTCAGTGTTACTGGCACCAGCAACTCACCAAGAAAGATATTGTCCCAGCAATTGTCTATAAATAATTTATAAAGCCATACTTAGCAGTATGGCTTTTTAAAAATGGTCCTTGCAAAAAAGTTGAATTGCATCATTAAACAGAATCATTGAGAGTGGTCAGGGTGCTTTTTAAGCAGAGAGTTTTCAGGCAGTGCAGAATAAAGCAGTTAATCTGCAAAACTCTCTTAAATCATTGCCTTAGAAAGGTCATGAGCACATAAGTATGATTTAAACATGCTTTTCTAACACCTAGAAGAATTACTGTTCTACAGTAGCCTATGCGTTACATCCATGCAAGGAAATTATTTTCTGGATAGACTGACGTCAAATAAAGACATTAAAGAGAGGTCCAATCTGGCTTTACAACAAAAATTAAAGAGCAGTTGCAAAAAAACCCTTTCATTTAAAATACAAATTGGTACAGTACAAGATCTGATTTAGTTTTACAGCAAGCAGTTCTTACAGTAACTAATAAAACAAAGTTGTTCTTCACAAGAGAAAAGAACCATTAAAATCCAACATTAGTTTCCAGGGAGGGACAATGAGTTTAAAATACAAATTAACACCGTAAGGTCCATCCAAAAGTAGCTGCCCTCAAATCTGCAGCAGACAGAACACATTAGAAAGGCATTCACAAAAGGCTGATAGCATTTTAATTAATGGAGAACACTTGTAGGCCATTTTTGTTGCTAAAAATTAGGCAAGCTAATTGATCCAGTACAGGTGTGTGTAATTGAGAGGTATGCCTAAGATTCACAGTTAATTTACTCTGGGAAGTTTGCAGATACAGTGGAAATTTAGTTCACAAAAGTCTCTACAAGGAAATGGGTGAAAGACAATAACTCTAGCTGAAAGATAAAAAGGAACACATTGACTAGGAAGAAGGTATGTAGCAAGTTCAGTTATACAACACCATGCAAGCTAGAAATAATCTTTCTCATTTATTTTATTATTTCACACTTAATCTAATTTAGAGATAATGAACTATAAAAATTGTATAGTGGAACCTTGAGGATTCAGCTAAATATTTTTGTAATTTAAAGAACACTGGCATAGGGATACATAATGTATTATTAGCAGTTTTAAAATATACTTTCAAGTTAAACTTCTTGGCAATCAACATATTTTTTTATGAAATAAAAATGTATGTTGCCTGGTTATTTTTCCTTGGTATCTTTTTCCTTTTATCATGAGTTTCATGGTTTTTTTACCTTTTAAAATAGATACAAAAGAGTTTCAAAATTAATGATTTGATTTCAGATTTTTAAACAGGAACTTTTAAAATCATCAATTCTATACTTGTTGATTTTATTGTTAGGCATTTCCATTGAATTCCTCATCACCAGTAGTTCTTCAGTAGTTACTTACTCACGGGGTCTGTGGTTAGGTATTCCTTCTCTTCCCCACACAGGACTAGGGTCTAATGCTCTTATACAATATCTAAAGAAACTATTTAGAGTATGTTGCAGAGATCAACCTTTATTTATTTTGGCAGCTGTTTGTTTTCCAAATAAAATCTCTATGCTACTAAGTGGTAAAACAGGAACTTTAAACTGCATGAAGAAACCTTACAATAGTCAGTACTTAAACTAGGCAACATAAAATGCTCAGGAGAGGTGTACATATTAAGCCCCAAAAGTTTGGAGGGCTTAGGCTCAGATTCCCAGAGTTAGTTAAGCCTGTAACTTCAGCAGGGATCAATGCAAGAGAGGGACCTAAATCCCACAAAGTTTCAAGTGTCAAATCTTCTAAAAGATTTACTTCATGTAAGACCATCAAGGCAAGTAACCAACTCCTGCAGTGAAAACCACTCAGCTGCTGTCAACCTCTTTACAAGAAAAATTAACTGAGAGCAAGCTTACCTACAAAGATCCCAGAGTTTGATGTTCGTATGCAAAGAGAGGTTACAGAATCAGGCCAAGAGGAAAAAAAGAAAAACACAGGAATGAAACAGGACTTTAAAACATACTGATATCTGAAATTTGGAGGAGTAAGGGGCAGCCCTTTTCACATGGTAAGAAGGCTTTTTTTGTCTGCTGGGAATAATCTTATAACTACATTTAAAAACCATAGAAAGGAGGATCCAAGGTTGAGGATTAACCAGTTCTCACTGAATGGCAACCATTACAATAAATTGATCAGGAAAAAAAAGACAATTCTTTTACACCAGAGTAGAACAAATGTAGAAATAAGGGCATGTAACATCCTCAAATATAACATGTAGTATAGCTCTGAGCTATAGCAGCTAACTCTCATGTTTTCAAAGAAGAGTTCCTCTTTTTCTATTAATTTTCCTGGAAGTTAATTTACTATCCTTATGAGAAGATTTGATCAACATGCCCCATTTTACACTGCTCTTGGAGGATTCTGAAAGCAGCTTTAAAATTGTCCCAGACTTTTTGCCAACTTTTCTCTGTTGCTTGGCTCCAGGCAGCCCTGTTCTGAGAGTGCCTTTAATTAGTTCCCTGCTTAGCAATCTATATTTTATTTGATTCTGTTCTGTGACACTGTCTTCTTAATTGAATAACAATGCAAGACACTCAACTAAGGTCATATTTAATCAGTGCTAATTTTTTTGTTGTACATGTGTCATTGCTGCAGTAAGCTCAGTTTTTCTCAGTACCTGCAACTGGTTGTGCTCTTTGTCCATATTATAACTGTACTGGGATATACTGAGGTAAAACCACATATATCCTACCCCTTGTTTCTTTCCATGCATATCTCACTTTCCTCAGAAATTTGAGAAGACAAAATGGAAGGGGAAGCAGTAAAAGGCTTTTAATAGGGTCCTGTATAATAACTTATGTAGGTGCAATCAGAAAACTTAGCTGCAAAACAAAGGTTTACATTCTTTCTTGCACTGTTAAACATTTTATTAGTGGTGTTTTTAAACTTAGATATGAACTGTTGTCTCAGTATGATGCTGATTTGATATCTGAGACCCTTTTATTTACTTTACAAGATAATCAGAACAATTTCCATGTTACTAGGTTTTACTCTAATGTATGGTTATAAGACTGAGATTTTTTACCATTTCTGGTGGGCAAGCTTTTCTTTGCTGTTTCATCCTGCTGACTTTCTGTGGTATAATCTCTATATGAAACCATCTGCTGCTGGAAGAAGCAAGCTATTGATGAAAATTTCAAGAAAATCCCTATGCCAGTTGCAATGCCTCATAACCCTCGAAGACATGTGCAGCTAAAAATAACAAACAGAATTCATTATCTGAAGTATTTCTCCTTGCAGTTTCTTTAGAATAAGATACATTGTGGGTCAAATCTTAATGTGGAAGGTATGTTTCTACCTGCTACCAAGATGTATAATTTTCTTTATTGATCTGCTCTATTCTTGACATATTGCAAGTGCCTTTCTAACCATTAATGATAATTCAGAATTATATAGGGCATTAGCTCTGTTTTTGCTATGATTGAGAACGCCTTTCTGTTTAAAGATCAACCATTCTGAGTGCTCTGAAATTTGCATGTTTACTCAGATTCTTCTAAAACTTTCATCACTTGGTTTAGCTGCAGGAAAGATTTGGAGTCATTGAGATAAAAGTCCTTATGATATAGTGCTGAATAAATTGCTTTCAGTCCTTGTATTCTACGAGTGATCTTCTAATAAACACATTGGGCTCAAAGGAGATCGTATGGCAGCTGATCTCAGATACTCAGAGTTCATCTCTAATAAACATGCTATCTAGCGTCCCTCAAGCAAAAGTAGTATTGCAGTAATTCATGTAGTAATAGTTATACTTGCCTGATCAGTGCATGTCAAACAAGGCTGATGGCTATGCATTTCAGAAGACACCCTTCAGAATTTCTGGCAATTCAGTTTCCTGTGTTTTGAGCAGTGGAATGGATGTTTTGTTGCTGCCATAAATCCTGAACTCAAGTAGTGATCTTGAAAGTCTCTGACTGTACTCTCTACTATGGCACTGGGATTCATCTAACTAATGCTTAAATCTTTCAGTCTTGTCATAGTTTTGTCAGTGTTTGTGCAGTGAATCAAGTCTTTGAAACTAGATGGTTGGTCACAGAATGGATGTCAAATAAGACAAGGGTCTTTGTAATGGCATTGTCAGCTGGCTCAGTGGGACTCTCAAGACCACTATTTTGCTGAATTATGGTACCTGGTTGGTCAATGGAGTCCTGCACTTGCATGACCTATTGCTATATTATTAAAAATTATATTTAAAAAATCTTCTAACTGTCTTGCCTACCTATAAGACTGTCTGATACAATAATATCTACATCTTTGGAGACAGTTTCCACTATTGCTGAAGATTCTTCTTGTTTCCAAAAAGAGCTGATCTTTTATGGATATCAATTTTGCAAGCCTGGGGAATCTCTGCAATGGCCAGATTAGCCTTTCAGAATGCTAATTAACACATGTAAGCATATAGATTAGCCTATGTACATCCAGAACTGCCCAGGGAAATACTCTAAATACTCTGAAGTTCCCAACTGGAAAGTTCCTGTAACAATTAGTCAAACACCTACTTGTGAAAATGGTTGGGAATTCAATCAATAAACATATCTCAGGCCCTCCACTATTTCAAACTGATCCATTACCTCATCTATGCAGATGACTGGAGAGGAAGTGTGATCACACGGGGAATAAGTGACTAAACATCCTGGGTGTGCATACAGGCAGGCTCCAGTGCAGCATGGGGCAGTCTAGAGCTTATTCATTAAAGTTTCACATCTCTTGCCACACAGGCTCTCGTTATCACCAGGAAGCATAGCTAATCCCACTCTAATATAATTTTCCTTATCTTGATATATGAACTTGGATTTCAGCTGTAGGGTTTAAGAGAACTGTTCGTTAAGAACAGCCAGTTCTCTCCAATGACTATAAACATTTACCAGGATGTCTAGTTTGGATATGACCATCATTCTGAAGAATCCTTTTCATAAATAGAAATAGGCTGAAATTAAAATATGGCAGTACTGACTTCATTTAGAAACAGCAAGTTTTAGATTTGCCATTTTTTAGCATCTGTGTTAGTCTTTGTTAACAGGATCCCGCACAAGAGAGAGACCAGGGGTAAGTCTGGAGCAATAGGACAAGGGGTTAAGGTTTTAAATTAAAAGAGGGTGGAGTCAGATGAGATATAAGTGTGGCATTCCAGGCCCCATCCCTGGAAACATTCAGATCAGGCTGAGAGAAGCTCTAAGCAACTTCATCTAGTGGAAGATTTTCTTGCTTGTTGAAGGTGATTTGGATGAGATGGCCTTTGAAGACCCCTTCCAACACATACATTTCCATGATTCTATGCTACTAAGATGCATACTTGGTGGAGGAGGATCAGATCAGGGAATATTTAAGCAAACTGGACATATATAAATCCACAGGCCCTCATGGGATGAATACTTATAAATTAGCAGATGTTCCAAAATATTCCAGGTGGCCTCATCTTTGGAGCACAAATTAAGAATGAGTATTTTGTACCAATGGAAATGTAGAAAACGTAACAAGACATAATTGTAAAGAAAAGATTTCACATAACATTTCCTCTTTTATATACTCTCACTTCCTCTTTCATATGTTCCCATCTTCCTCACCTCTGATGAAAGAATCAAAGGAATGTAACTAATATTTATCAAGAGAATGTAAGTTCCCTCTGCAGACATGCTGGGCCAGCACAAGGAATGCTGCAGGTCACACTGGGAGAGTGTTGGAATGTGTTGGAGAAACAGAGTTACTTCCAGTACTCTCAGAATTATAATGTTTTAAAATAATAATAATAAAAGAAATCAGTCCAATTATACCAATTGCTTCCACATAGCTTAAAATATTTTATGCATATTCAGAGACATAATTGTTGTAGTCCTGGTCAGAAATGGTAGGGGATGAAAGATCATGTGATAAATCACTATGAAAATGTGTTACACTAATTAGTACAGGTGACAGCTATGTAGAGCAAATTAGAAACGTATCTCTTTTGCTAGTGAACATCCAGATTTCAAGGTACTAACACAAAAAAACCAAGTTGTAAAGTAAGGAATAGTGTCTCAGTACTACATGTATATTCACAGCAAGCCACAAGCTTTCATCCTTTAAGATCTTGCTGCACAATTCACAGTAACCCCTATCGTGTACTGCAAAGTGCTTGTCATGCAGATAAAATAATCTGCTGCTTCTTTTAGAGCTAAGATTTCAACTGAACTTCAACATGAGATATTTTCATCCCTTTATCTATCTTCTTCCTGCACTATTATAGATTAAATAAGATGTGCCATTGTGTAAATTTACAACACCAATGAGGCCAGCACATAGGACTTCGAATATAATCCCTACACGAGATTTCTAAATGCAAAATAGATATAGATGACAAATGATGATATAGAACCATAAAGATGAAAGTACAGCATCTAAAACCCCCTAAAATTTAGCAAATCTGTGAGTACAATATTTTATTGACATTTAAGTTTTAGTAATGTTTAAATTAATAAATTTACATTAAAAGCTACCTTGGATGGTATTCCTCTCACTTATCTTTGAACATAATACTGAGGTGCCTAGTGAAGCTGCTTACTGTGGACACCTCCATTATAATCTCTTCTTGAATGTGATTAATTTGGCCTATCATGGATATATAATTAGGCGTGAGAAGAAACATCCTCTGGGTATGTGTACATCTTTCTCCAAGGGGAGCCTTGGCTAGTTAGCTCATATACAAACATTTATCTTCGAGCTGTTTAGGGAAGGGATAATAAATTCCACCAGACTGCATCCTGCATATATGATATGTGAACAGGAACTTGTAACTCAGTTTTTTTCCCAATAATATCTTTCAACAGAGACTGACCATTTCTTTACTACCTGTTTCTTCAAAGCCATTTCATTTCTTTTTTGTCTCCTTATTTCATTTTGAGCAAATTTTCATGATAATTCCAAAACATTTCATCACTTGGCATTTATATCAAAAAAATATTCCTGGAGGTGTGTTCTGTTTAGAGATTGTTTGCATAGCATGTAAAAGCAATCTCACCAACTTTTCAGTTGTTGTGGCTGAGATTTTTTTCCTCACCTTTATTTCAACTTCTGTGTCATTTCAATAGCAAAACCTACTGTTCTTGTAGTGGTTTCAAAAGTGCTCATACAGATTATGATATACATTTCCTGTAGGTGCAGCCAAAGCTTAGGTGGTCTATTTGTGCCTTCCTATTACACTGCAAGCTCAATATCTAATTTACTGTCTACTATCCATCATCTGTAGATCTTTTTTAGCATTACAGCTTTCCAAGGCTTTCCCTCCCTTTGATTTTTATTTCAGAGTATTTTCTCCAAGATCTATTATCTTACATTTTCTATTCTGAACTACATTTCATTATTGCCCAGATATCTCTAACTTCCCTGCATCTGCATTATCTTGTTCCTTACATTCTTGCAAATCCTGATGTGTGACTATACACATTTGAAATCAGGAAGTAAATTTAAGTAGAAATATAAAAGTGTCTTTGATTACATCTTCCTGTTGTCATGAATATAAAACACCATATTGAAAGTTCATGGTGAATCAATATCTATGTCCACAGACTGACCTGCTGTTTTTTACTTTACTAAGCTGCTGGGTTTTACTTTTCATAAGTTCAGGTGTTAAGCTTCCATTTTCTTTGGAGAAGATTTACGATGATTAATTTAGGTATGTGATTTAGTCTTGTATCTTAACTCTGATAAATGTGAGAGTGGCCCAAATGACCTTTTTTAAAAATAAGTATACTTGGAAGAATACCTAAAGGTCTCCAGAGTTACAGGTCAAATTCTCAAAAGGTATGCTTTTTTTTCTCCTTGAAGTGTTCAGTCAATGGCACAATTTCGTTGCTACAAAGGACTGACTGACCAGAGTCAATTGCAATTTTGGTTTTCTGAAAAAAAACCCAGACTCATGAGGTAGCATCTCTAACAGAACTGTGGAACAAAATGGGGTGATTTCAAAGATTCTAGAATGTTAGGAGGCTGCTGAAACACTGTTTCTTAATAATCACTTTCTGACAGAGGGACTAAGCCTTTTCTTACAAACAAAATATCCAGAATGGCTTTATGGTGAATTGTATCAAAGCATATACTATCTTTCCATCAATTAAAGAAAAAAAATACTGAGATTAAGAAAGAAAACAAAGTATGATGGAGTTCACTTGTTTGGCAGGGTAAAAGTATAATAATGTTCCTTTTCCTTCGCTTCTAATTCACATGCATTCCTTGATCCTCAGGTCACATTATTGTAAAGGGCTCCAGGTAAATTTTAGGATTTGAGCAGGTTTGAATTTGCTCAAGTTTGAAGAATGTGTTTTGAAGGCAATGGAAATACGTCTATTATAACCCAGAGAGCATAGAGCTTAAATGACTTCTCTGCTGTAAAAAATGACAGCGTCACATCAACATAAAAGTAATTGCTTTAAAATCGAGCCCCCACACATTTAAGGTTTGCCATGTGGAGGCGTACAGAGTTCACCTTTTTGATATTTGCAAAATGCTGTGTAGAGATAATATCCAGAGAAAAGATAAAAATCTACATCCCCAAGATGCTTAAAATAGCTCTATGTATTATATATTTAATAATGAAAAACTGAGACAAAATGTATTATTGCTGCTGAAGATTGTGCAAACCCACAGATGCAAACTCTGAAATCAAATAGGGAGTCAGAAAAAGAGTTCTCTTTACCTTAATAACTTCTGTCTGCATAGAGTTAAGATTTAGACCAGCATAAAGAGAGTATTTACAATTTGGAATGTTTTTCATAAATCTCCTAATGTAGGTGAATGAAAAAAAAAAATGCTGCTGAACAGCCAGAACTTTAAACAAGCTGGATGTACTTCATTCCATTTAATTTCTTTCAGATGATCTGGGCTCTGTCCAGCCCAAATGACCAATGATACTCCCCCTACATTATATTCATTTTAAAAAAAGGATTAGAAAACAGTCAGTACATTCATGAGGATCTTCTCTTAAAACAAACAAGCTTCCAAGGAAAAATATGTATTTGTTTTACTTTAAGAAAAAAAGGATAAGTGGAAAAATTAAAATATTTAAATACATTAAGTCCATAACTTCTAAGTTCTTAATTCATCTACTGTATTTAATGTCAAAGTAAGAAAGGGTCTTATTATGGCTCATAAGCTGTTTCAGCTGTTTGAAAAATCTAATATTTTATCTTCCTTCTTTGTTATCTGGCTTAACATTTGCATCTGCCACTGCCAATTCAACATCCGTGAAATATAACTTCTGCCCTTCCCAGACAGCCTGGCATATGTCTGGATTTTCTTACTCTGACCATCAATGGCAGTACCCCAAGTTAAAGTTGATGTGGACTTACCATGAAAAAAACAGAGTCAGTCATGACTAGCATCAGCATGCTGGCATTAAAATACTGAACATGCATCACTTAGTAACAGTAAACCACCAAACAGAAAGAATAGCAATGTTTAATCCTATGGGATATGCACTGAGAAATATCCCTTGGAGGTTTCACATTTATTCAGGGAAGTGATTACCCATATCATGGTTAACAGAGAGCACTGATTCAGCATACATATGTAGCAGCAAGTGGGTGGCAACAGCTACACTAAACTACTGCAATTCTGTATATGCATGGATGAAGAAACCAGTTACCATTCATAATGCCTAGTGACAGGAACTTCCTCTACAAGATATTTTATACGCTTATGTGTTCAAAGTACATAAGAGAGCCACCCACAGTGTATATTTCATCAATTAAGCAGAAATGTTTTGTAGGTTTAAAATAAAATCTGAAGAGGCAAAAGAAGAGAGAGGAAATAAAAGCAAAGAATAAAAAGTCAAGTACCCTTGTGTGTTGGAAAGATAAAACAATGGCATTGAAATCAGAGAATCAATTCTGCTATTTTAAAGCACATTGATTCAGACAGAGAAGTTATGGCAAAGATCCAAGCAGACAAGAAAAGCGACTGAGGCACTGTTGTTCTTTTCTGGCTGGAGCCTGGAGGGAAATAATTTTTCGCTGGGGGAATTCTAAGGCTGTGGCAATATAGCAACATCAATACAGACTGACTGGTCTGAAGTAAGAAATTAAGACTGCAACCTTGCAGGTAATTCAGAGCATTTTTATCAATTATCGGGCTAGAATTAGCCTGGGAGACAGTGATGGTTAAAAGTGCAGCACCAACTCTTAAACCATGAACTGATCCTTTTCAATATATTTTCCTTGCATAACAGCCGTTGTGGGGGATTTGCACAATGCATAAATTTAAGCCAGTTGTTTTTACTGATTGCTCAAATATTTACAGCATGATCTGCCAGCTTCTTCCCTTCAGATACAGTCATGGAGTTCTCACTGCTTTGTATGCTATTTGGATATACAACAACAGGAAAGTGAGTGCATGTGTTAACAGCTGTTAGAGGCATATGGCATTTTCAAAGCTGGTGCAAATATTTACACGCATGTGGATGGATATATGCAGATTTTCTGTTGATAGCAGTCATTCCTACAGTCTACAGTTTTTGTTGTGCACAGCTTATGGTAAAAGACAGTTTACAGTCCACTTAAATCAACAGAAGGATATGAAACTATTCAC
Organism: Argya squamiceps; assembly: GCA_037834095.1. NCBI lineage: Eukaryota > Metazoa > Chordata > Aves > Passeriformes > Leiothrichidae > Argya > Argya squamiceps. Next base: position 60,608,319 of record JBBMKD010000001.1, read on the forward strand.
TTGTCTTTCCTTTATAGAATTATGTCCATTTCTCAGAAATGTAGTATACCAAGAATGCTGCTGTATTGATGTCCTAGAAAATACATGCAAGACTTTAGGTTCGAAAGATACAAAACACCAGAAAAATCTTAATGCAAAAACAAACTGAAGCTGAAGGAGTGCTTATGAATATAGAGAACAAATAAATTAGATCAGTAAAACAATTTTAAAACAAGCCCATAGTAACAAAGCTATTAATAGTGACAACCATATTTACATTGAAATTTTTTACTAATGTCTATTTCAATAACTTTTTTCGACTTGATACCATTTAAAGAGAAATTGAATTATGTGTTCATCTTCTTTTGATGTACCACTGGGATAATGAGTCATGTATGAAGTTCAATAAGCCTTGCTAATTTTCTGTCAATTCAAGGGGCTATTGGTTTTACCTATTATACATATTTGGCTCAAATTTTAAATTGGTCCATTTGTGAAACTGGAAAGTATGTCATTCATTAAAATGGAATGCTAGGCTTTACTCTAAGCAAAACAAAACTTGTCTTAAATTAACAACTGTTTCATGACCCAAGTGCAACTGGCCTTCAGATTATACTATAGAGTTATTCTGAGGCTTACTTAGAAATTGTATCCATTGCTCATTTCTCTAAAAAAAAATACTTCTGTTAAAAAAATATAGTATTTTTATAGTCAGTAAGATGATAATATAAACTCAGTTTATCTGGGCTTTGACATTATCCATGACACCAGCTGTGATATTAGATGTGTTTATCAGTCGTTGGATGTATTCATACATTCCAGTGGAGCCCTGATTTACCTTATTGCTGTTTTGAGAAGACAGTGTTTCAGCCCTAACTGAGATTGTCTATATAGGGCCCATAGGTGCAAATGGTCCAACAAAAGGGGACTCTTAATCATAAATTCAATGCTTGTCTAACACAGAGAACAGACTAGAAATTATATTTTAGAATAATCTTTCTGTTAACTACACCACAGAAAACAAAGTCCTGGATATTTCATTTCCAAGAGGGAGAAGGAGACCTATTTTCCACTGAAACTTTAAAAGGCAGCTCCTTGAGAAAAAAAGCTTTCACATTAGTGCTTTCTTTGAAAAAAAAGTTTTTAAAAAATCATTTTTTACAAGAAAAATGTATTAAGTCATTTTGCAGAGGTGATTTGACTGTAAATGGCAAATGTATGCATGTAAATTGGTATTTTCAAAGTAAGGTTGCAGCGAAAATTTTCCTGAGTGCTCATTTCAAATTACTTTTATTTGGTTTAAATAGAATTTAAATATGTTAGCTTATGTCTTCTGTTTTACTATTACTATTAATTTGTCTTGGACAAATTGTAGCCAACTGGATATTTACAATATCCATGACCTCAACAGGAAGACAAAGTGAGTCAAATTTTGCCTTCTTTTAACTGTTGAATATTTTACTGGATTTTAGAAATCAGTGAAATGTCATCATGTGGGGGGTTTTTTGGTGGTTTGTTTGTTTAAAGCTTCCCATTATGGAAGCTTTTCCCAGATGTGCTAATTTCAAATATTCTAGCAAAGAAAATACTTTTTCTCCAGTTACATTACTTCTCATTCATATGGAAAGACTAAAACTCATGAGACTAGTTCTAACAACTTTCTCCACAAAAAGAGTCAACACTTTTCCAGTGTATTTTACTTGTGATAATGATTACTCATCTGACTCCAGAAATTCTAAATAGTGTTTAAATTGAAAGTCTCTTCATGAATTCTCTGCATTTATCCACTTATGGGCTATACAGAGGAAGGTTGTAAATCATAGTCCTGGATTTCATTTGTGTCTAAAAAGCTCTTTTGGGTTTTGGTCTTGGAGGGGTTTTTCACTTTTTCTTTTTGCCTTTCTTTTTTTCTTATGGCAGTGATATTGCTCTCAAGCACACCCTCTGCTACAAAACCATTTTCACAAGGGCATAGATAGAATAGATCAACAATTAGAAACAAGAATTAGAATTACAGTTTTCTTTTAAAAAACAATCTACCTCACTAGTATTTTCCTCATCTATTATCATAACTTCTTTGAAGAAAACACTTTCATTCTTTCCTGTTCCTTGTTTCTATAACATAAGTGTGGTTTTGGTCTTCTGTGTCTGTTTTCAGTTTCTGATATTTTTATATTTTGGAGGTAGAGGAATACAGAGTCCTTGAGCCAATTGAAAGTCTTGTTCCTTTAAGATATACTTGTTATACTGCATCTCTTCTATACAGAGTTGTCTAGATTTCTTGTTTTAAGTGCAAGTAGCAGAAGACCTCTAAACAGGACTGGTATCATACAAAGCTTCTTTTTGAAAGATATATTTGACAATATGAAGGACAGATTTTTTTTCGTCGCTCCTTTATTCCCAGATAACAAAACTAGTTCAGATGGATACATCAATTACAAGGTCCCTTAACCCCATTGAATTTGGGGGTTTTTTCAGCAATGAATAAGCACCATGATGTCTGCAGTTCCCTTTGTCATAGAAAAAATTATAGAATATGTGTACAGAATATGAATTCTTACAAGCTATTTTACTAAAAAGGCTTTCACTTCTACTGTGAAAGAATGAAAAATAAAGACATCTAGAGAGATATCACCTACTGAATATAACTGGTGATGATATTTATTGCAGTAAGAGCAGAACTAGGTCTTTAATATTCACTACCAAAATGTTTAGATAATGATCACCTCTATGAAATGGTTTGCTTCATGTCAGAGATCTGCAGTTACTTTTTATGACTTATTTGTAAATCTTTTATAGCCAGATCATAATTTCATAAATCCATACATAATATAGTATCCTATTTTCAAACAAGTGTTTCAAGAAACCCAATTCACTGTTCTTTTCTGGTTCCTAAGTTGATCAGAAATGACACATTGAATACATTCTAAGAAAAACTTTTGAAAGAATACTATATTTTGTGGAGTCTATCAGTCCCTAGAGAACAGTTAAGATATTTGGTTGAACATAAATAGCCTCTATTATACTTTCGAACCTGCTTAAATTCCAAAGAACATTATCCTCATGCTCCCCTGATTACCTTTGGAATACTAAGAACTTTTAAGCAAAATGTCTATATGTTTCAAAGAAAAGAATTAAAGTATGCAGCATGTGCTCTGTTACGTAAGCACATCAACATGGATAGATAGGATAAATAGTCATCCCAGCCATGGGCCCTTCCTTCTCCAAGCATTCTTCCACAGGTGTAACCAAGCGTTTTTCCTAAGTGTTTACACTTATTCTCTACTTTTGACAACAACTCATCTGTGCTCATGAAATGACAGGAGCACAAAGGGAGAGCTACCCATGCATATTACTTCTGAATTGCTTGAAGGTGAAATGTTAGTAATTCTAGGTATTGGTAGGCCTCTGTGGAGTAGCACTATTTATTGGAAGTTGTAGATTCCAGAAAGAGAGATATTGACTTAAATGTAAATCTATTCCTGTGAAAAGGCATGGATCACTCTTTAAAACTGTGTTTTGAAAGAAAAGATTTTTTTAGTCAAGAAAACAGCTCAGTAAGAAACAAGGCAGCATTTATTTTATGAAGTCTCAAATAATGGTCCTTTTATTTGTAGCTTTCCTTGTGTTTGCTTTGAGTTTCACTCAAAGAAAAATCCATAAATAAAGTTTTTAATTATTCCATCAGTTATGTGTGTGTATATCTATATATGTACAAAGAGAGAGATGTAATTATTGGAATTCTGCAGGAAAGATGGGTGAGAGACATGTAGTTAAAATTTTCAAGCCATTTGCAAGTAGTGAAGAATGTATTTCTTCTCTCCTGGGGTGTCACTAAGCGTCACCCCCACTATAAAGAGAATAGTTATCTCAATTGCTAACAATAAAGCAGACTCCTTCAGGATATTTTATGATTATTTCAGACATTATCCCACTCACATTCTCTTGCTAGTTGTTCTGGTTTTCGCCTCTACCTATGTATTAACATATCTGATTTTGCATATGCTATTATGAATAATAGAATGCTTTAAAAAGTACACAGGAAAGATATTTTTCTTATTTGACTCGACTTGAAAGTATAAACTTGCAAATGAACTAGTGGAAAACTCCCTTCTCTTTCTTTGTGTCTTTTTTGTCAGATTTTCAGAGGTCTTTCATGCCTGCTTTTGAAAGAAAATTTGCCAGTAAACAAGGTAGAGATCCATGGACACTTTCCAAAATTTTACTTCCTCTAATGATAAATGATGACAGAAAATGAAGGAAACTTGTGTGATGTTTTGAAATGACAGAGTCTTGTATACATAAAGAACTCACTTCTGAAAGTGAGACAAAATTACTTCATATGAATTGTAAGCCAAGCAATTTGCAAGTGTTCTGATTTCCCTAGTTCACAATGCTCCTTCAACAGCTATGGTCTCATCAGAAGGCTCATTAGGTAGTTCTCATGGCTGAATCATGTGATAAGTGAGGAGGACTGGAGAATGATCATCTATTTTTCCAAAACTACATTTCCCTTATAACTACCCACCTTAAAGGTTAATAGTTACCATATATTTCTGCCTCATCAGGAATCTAAAGAGTTATCTTCTACCTGGCATAATAACCCTTAACTGGATTCAGAGTAAAAGAGAAGGTTTAAACAATTGCAATACAACTGCTTAATTCAGATTGTGAAAGCCTCAACTAAGTTTCCACTTATGGAAATACGTTGTGGCTGAAATTTCCTCTCTGACATTTCATTGGAAGTTCCTGTTTCTTTTCTTTACGTGGCCAGGGGCATACCTGCTTGGCAGTGCTTATCAGTTCAGCATCTACAGGTTTCTTTTAATGTATAATTGTTTTGTAAGGAAGCCCCACCTTGTACTTACAAAAACAACCTATTTATTGGAGTAATCTCTGCACAAGATGTGTCTGACAGGTGTGGCACCCTTTGCCCAAAGCTCAGGAGCTCTCCAGTTCCATGTTAGGTCTCTGTGTAACTGGATTGCAGGATGATTAGTATTTTTCATGGGACAACTCCATGTGCAATTTGTCAGAACAAATGAATCATGGGTTTCAGTGAGGAAGAAGAGTGATGTGATGCATTCCCTGATTCAATGAATAGTAGGAATAAACCAGTAAAATGTGACCATTGTACAAAGAGGTGAACAAGTAATATCTGAGTTTAAGGATCTTATGCAAGATAACATTTACATATTTAGATATATATTTCTTCATAGAAATCTCTCTGTCTGCTGAATGAAGAGAAAGATACAGAAAATTACACAAAATCTGATAACCTGTAGTAGTTTTACTTTGAGTTTATTTAGCAAAGCAAAATAGTAGCACGAAATTCAGGGTTCCAGACAAATTCAGATACTGTGTTTAATCCCTTATCATTACAATTAAAAGAAAGTTGAAAACTATAAAATATGGAGTACTTAGCTGATTCTTAGTTGATTCTGAAATGTCACTGAATTAATAGCGTCACCATTTTTCTTCTGTGCTGAAGCAGTTTTTCATTATATTGCCATGTGACTTTTTTCCATTTTCTCAAGTCTTTAAATAAGACATTTTATTTGCAAGAAAATAGGAAAGGAAAATGCTTCATTGCAGACTTCCCAAGTAAAACACAGTTAAAAGCAAAAAATGAAAAAATCAACAGAACACAAAACACCAAACAAATCTCGAAAAACATGAGCAGTAGTGGATTATTTCAGAAGAATAACAGAAAAAATGAACAAAGGAAAAAAGAAAAGAAACCTTAAGACATTCAGCAGGTTACTCTGAATTATTTATGCATTCTGAAAAATGAATTTACTGCAGAATTTTTTATCTATAGCACAGAAATATGCTGTATGGTGAATGTAGGAATTTCTAAAATTAAAAATTGTGTTGAGACATTTGGTCTGAAGGTAAAGACCAAATACACTAAAATAATTAAGTTCTTTGTTGAAAAATTGTTTGAGCAGTATGCCTTTGAGATTATGAATAGCACTTACTTTGAGTATCTTCTAATAATCCAAATTTACATTCATTTCAGGATAATTTAAGTACGGAAGTTTCCACCTATGCAGGGCTTTGTTTCCACTCTTTCATACTAAACCTGTGTGCTGCTAGATCAGCACATAGCACATCAATACATAGTCTATCAACGCAAGGGGAGTCAACATGGCCAGGTCCAGGTAAGTCCATGGAGGTCCAGTCAGGAGAAAGAGGAGACATGTCTAGAACTGACTACAGAATTATATGAACTTAGTTTCATCAATCACAGGATATAAATATTAGGCTAAGGTTAGTTCTATTTTCCTTAGAAGTAGTTAACAAATTAACTGAATCCACTTACCCCATTTGTAGTAATGCAGCTGTATTTTAGATATAATAAAATACATGTTTTACCCTGGAGTCATGTTCTTCTGTGGCATTCTCCTGAACTTGAGATGCTTATTTGCAAGCATAAAAAGGCTATCACTTCTAACACCACATCTGAAGCTAGGTTGAATTTTAGTTATAACACTGGCCATCTACTTAACATTTAGTTAACTATTTAGTAAAGTGATCACACATAAAACCTTGAAGTTTTATTAAAAAAACCCCAAATTTCATTACAAAAATTATTTTTTCTGTTCACTTCTAATTAGATTTTTTTTTGTCTTTTCTATCTGATATCCAGTATCTGCCGTATTTTCTGATTCAGATTTTCAGCTATGTTCTTTAAAAGAAGCTGGACCCTCCTTTTATTTTTTTTTTCCTCTCCAGGAACTCATTAATTGAACTCCATTGTTTTTCCATCCTTCTGAGGAGCATTGTTTTTCCTTCCTTCCTCCCCACACACATAGGAAGAAAGAAATAAATACGTCTTGGAGATAAATAAGTCTTGGAAAGACAAAATGGGAATGACTCCTTTTATGTAGTTTTGTTTACTGACACACAAAGACCAGCACAAATGACACCTGTAAAATAATATTCTTGTGACTTTTTAATTATCAGAAAAATATTGAAAGATTGAGATGGTCTATTTGTTTGGTTTTTTTCTTCTATACATATTAAAAAATCTCAGAGGAAATAATTTTTGAATGAAATATGGTGACAACAAACAATTTATATAATAGTCTTTTTTTTCTTGATCAAAACAAGAAAATAGTGACATTCCTTTTATTTATGTATGTTTCTTTTCTTTTGCAGAACCTGCTGAATGCAATTGAAGAATTTTGGATAGAAAATTTTGACAGCATTTTTTTGATAGTTTCTCTTGTGCTGTTAGACAAAAAAATGGGAAAATCTCAGAATAGTTACATGGCTCCTGGAATTTCATGTGCGCTTTGTAATTTTGTAAAGTTTTTAAGAGGATAAAGAGGAAACAGCCTATCTACCTACCTTCTCAGTCATATTTTATTTAATTAAATTAGACATAAGTGAAATAGAACAATATTATCCCAGGTTCCATTTATCATCATAAGCCCACTGCTGCATAAAGACATAGAGATCTAATATATTTCCCAAATAAGCCCAAAGAGACTTGCTTTTGAAGTGAGACTCCTGCTGCAAAGCAATTTCTTATTTCTTGTGCTTTTCAGTCCTCACAGTTGACCTAAATCAGTGTGTAAGATTTATATTTCAGTTTTATTTACTGGGGGTTGTACCACTCAGCTTCAACCTGTGGAATGTGAATACCCCTCCTATTATGACCATTTACCTAATTTTTACCATTATATGTATTAGAAACAAAAGTGTTATGAAATCCAGTAGAAGTTTTAGAGCTACATTTTAGTGGCTGAAAATCTCAGAAGCCAAAAATAGTTATGTATCTATGGGCAACTATCCCATTGCCTCTTTCTGTTCTACTCTCCCTGGTCACAGTATGACCTTTAAAGGTCCCTTCCAATACAAATCATTCTATGGCTTTATTATTTTAGATGCCAATCTTAGGATAAATCCTGTCCTTCAAAGCCTTATTTGTTTCCATGTAAAACACTGGAAACCAATAGTGAATATCTCAGCTAAAGATATATATATTAGGTTAGATGAGTTCTGTCTGTGATGCTATAAATCATTAGCTGTCTCTTAATGACTTGAATGCCTTATTAGAGCTTGACGATTTTGCCTCAATGTGTTAAAAAGGACCTTATTGTATATACATATATACACAACTTAAATGGTCATGACTGGTTTGTTTGTTTTTTTTAATTTAAAAACTAAGTCGTGCAATGTCATCTAATTAATTTCACACGAGATACAATTAAAATAAATCTGCTCTGATGTTTCCTTTTAATTTTCTTCAAATATACATTTTATCTTTTCCCACATAACATAATATCACTCATTAACCCTTCACTAGATGCTTTGAAACATTAATGAAGATAAGAAAAAAAAATATTACACTTTGACTACATGAATAAGATTTTATTTCACTGGGGAGGAAAAAAAATCATCATTCTATTCAGAAAGAAAAAAATAATTTGACTAATGGTTTGGAAACAATTATAGATTCACATAAATAGAGGGTCTGACAAATTTCATCAGTGGTCAATTTTCCCCTAATGTAGGGAAAATTGAGTATGATGAAGCCATAGCTTCCAAACCACTATAAAGCACCACTTGTTAAATTTTTAAATTTTGAAATTTGCATGTAATTTGCCTTTGACTTTTCAAGAGCGATTGTGGAATGCAAGTTATCTAGGCAAAACATCAATGCACTACATTACCTATATATGTTAACTACAGCATACATGTCATTGAAAATACTGGTAGTTTCAGGACAATGTCTTCATGTTCAAAGGGTGGCTGGAAAGACTGTGGTAAGTCATGAAACTATTAACAAGATCTTATTTCCATAAGCCTGTCCTCAAGTATATGCAATCATTATTATATGTTTTCCTTGAATAATTCTTTAAGTAAGAAAGATACAGTAATAATATGATAGTTTTATCCAGAAGCCCACAATGAAACAAAGTAGTACACATTTGTTCCTGAGCTTCTCACACTATATGATGAATAGCAGCAATTATAGAAAAGAACAATATTAGTTTTACAGTTATTGTTATTATCTTAAAGTACCAAGAATAAAATCCCATATTTCCCTAGATAGTCCAATCACCACCAAAATATGTGACAGAGGAACATTTTATAATCTCTGTATTTCACACTGGCTGCACAACTAGAAATTGGCAGAGTGAAGTCATTTATATCTCCTTATTACCAGCTTGCAGAAGGCTTTGAGAATATGGGGCTAGTGATGGATATTTCTATAGCAGATGTTGTTTTATTCTATTTTACCATAGTACATCTACTTCAGATTAGTTCCACTGCAGTTTATTAAAGTAGCAGAAAGAGGTCAACACTAGGGGAACATGACACACAACTTGCTTGCTCTTGTTTTGTAGAAGGAAACATATTTATATACAAATTGAGAACATTTAGGCAGAATCAGAGTTCCTTCATTTACAAATGTATATCTTATTGTTCTGTGTAATTGATTTAAATTGATGCAAAACTTGCTTAAATATGATGAAATTATCTATATGGAATGTTTCTACTATAAATTAGATTTCTACTAAGTATATAGCACAGATATTTTCGTGGAGGATAAAATGTACCTAAATTCAGAAAGTCCAATTGCATTGGTGGATTAAATGAAACTAAAATACTGTAAAGTACTTTCAGTAGTTCTTCCAGCAGCGTGAACTACACTGAAAGCAAAAAGGTTTAACTGAATGGACCTTGTACACTTCTATGTTGTTCTTCAGTGTAGTTGAACTATAATAATGATATTTATTGATACTGAACTTCTAAATTCAAAATAAGACACATACTTACAGACATGTTCTTATGAGCAAAGGTTTTTAGCAGATGAACTCAGTCTAAATCACAGTCTGCAGCACATCCATCAGCATTGAAACAGCCAATGGGATAAAACAGGATAAAATTTTTTGGAGGGGAGAATAGGAATGAAATTTAATTTGTTGACATTTCCATATACTTGTCAGCTCAAAATGAACATGGATTTTGTGGACTATGCACTGTTACAGCACAGAAGACCAATAGCCTTCTGTGAGAGCTGTGAGAGACTGATGTGGTCAATGGCATAGACATTATCTTGGGTGCACCTTTGTCCGCCATAGTAAACTGCAAAGAAGCAGCTGCTTCTCTGCAACCAACAGGTCCAGCCCTTCCCAAATATGCCTAACAGGAATTGGGATTTTGATAAGAATTTGAGATGAGGAAAAGGTGATACTACTGTCCAGTAATTCCAAGTCTGGGGAGAAGAATGTATCCACAGCTGATACTGCAAGAGAGACTGGAATGTGAATGGCTCAAACAGAGGACAAGTACACCTGACACCTCAGGCTACTGCTGCTGTTCAACAAGATAAGGAAAGAGGCAAATCATTCAGGGAGGTGGGTACCATCTCTTTATCCTTACTCAAGTGACTCAGTGGTGGTAACTCCCCTTGGGGAAGTACCAGGACATTGACACCATTGTAACCTAAAAGTATCCATCCCTCCTGATGGGCCAGGATGGGGCATAACCAACTTACCTGCACTGACTTAATAGGCAGGTGCAATGTCTTAGAAGGTATAAAGGATTCCTGAAATGTCCTGTGATCCACAACATTGTATCATTCATGTGAAACTCCTGGACCCATGCCAGCTACCTGGGCATTTTCATTTGAACTGAGCATATGTAATTTGTGGAATTTTTATGTTTCATAGGCTTCCCTCAGGCCTGATGGATCAAGACAGTGACCATCACTTTGACCAACAGAAATCAAAATTGCAACAATCAAGGTCTGTCAAGGGATCCAAGGGATGGTGACTGTCTACTGCTAAATAAAAATATGTATTATTGCCTTTGCCATATGTTATTGTTTGCACCTTAATTCAGGCAGAGGCATCTCTCTAAGAATTTTAATAATAGGATCTTAACAAAGTATCAGGGAGCATCTAATCTATATTAATACCTAATGGGAGGTAACAAAAAAGATGCACTTGATGCTCCACAATTGTGCTCACTGAGAGGACAAATGACAATGGACCCAATTTGTAATACAAAAAAATCCACTTAATGGAAACAAAATGTTTTGGTTTGTTTTGTTTTTTTTTTTGACTCTGAAAGTGGTCAAGCAGAAGTCCCAGTTCTTGGAGATATCTGAAACCTGACTGGACATTACCATTCTCCTGAGTTCCTCTACTAGCTGACTCACCTCTGAGCAGGACAGTTGGATTAGATGACTCCCAGAAATTCCTTCAAACAAAAACTATTAAATGAGATTCTGTGATTCTTCATTGACTTTAGCAGTGGCTTTCAGCAGTGGGGCTGAAAGCTAAATGGCATGAGGCCCTGTCTGCAGCATTCGTTTTTAAGAGGTTCCTCCGATTCCTTAATTGTACATTTATATATTTGAACAAATTGAAGCACTTGAGACATATACTCACTACTTCTTAATATAATTCAAGCTAATGCCATAAGAATGTTATAGCTGGAAACTCTACAGGTTCTCTGTGATGATTCAACATCCCTATAATTTTAGCAGATTGTATCAGAACAATGTAAATCCAGCCTATACTGCCTACTTAATCCTACTTAATTCATGTTGATTAGAATTAGTTTACACACAGCCTGAACTACAAACTTGGTAGTCCTTTCTTTTTTTCTTTTTTTGTGAAAATATTTCTGTAACCAAGGTTCATGCATTTGAAATAAAAATAAAGAATCATAAATCATAATTGTTTGGTTTATTTTAAAAATTGCATTATGTGTAATAACTATTCTAAACAAATAGTTTCAGTTGAGTAATTTTCTGATTTTGTTATTAAATTGGTTGCAGAGGTGTTATTTGAGCAGACTTCACATTTTTCCACACCTTTGGTGAAAATGGTGGCTAGAAACCTAGAGAATGGACATTCAGCAAGATTCTCTTTCTGGCCTGTGAAGTAATAATGAGCTCACAGTTACCTTCTCCTGTGCCTCCCACCTCTCTCCTCACAACACATTTTGGTCAAGCCTTGCTAAAGCATTGATTTTTTTAAAAATAAACTTATCGTGCAGTAAAAGAGATTCACAAGGTAATCTCCTTTTCTGTAGAGTGGCATTTAAACAAAACACAAAAGTCTTCAAATATTTTTGTTACCTTTAACTCAATGGCTTTTGTCTTTTCTGAGGGTGATAACTGTATTGACTTTTTTTTTGTCTTCTCATTCTCTGTTGTCTTTAACTCACATTGTACCTTGCATATAATAAACCCTACTATTGTATTTGGGAAGCTCTAGTCCTGTTATAACTGCTTTCTTGTTGTAATTCCATTTTCAAGACATGCACATGCATATGGCAACATGTCTTGACAACAAATAAATTTCTTGTATTTTTTACTTGGTATGATCAATTAAACTTGTCAGTTTACCCACAGTGTTTACTACTAAATTGCACAATAAATTGATGTCACAAAGCCATTCAGTGAACTTAGATAACTTTAGGTCCTATTTTGTTTGCTTGTTTCCATGTGTGTGTCTAATATATTATCATTAAAAGATTCAAAGTATTAATTAAGAAGAAATTACAATAATGATGTTAGCATTTTTCTTACTTGTGAAGGGTTTTTTTAAACTCATATATTCACACCTGATCCCTAAAGAACACTGTTCAGAATCATTAACAGCAAATATGTGTTTACAGCTAGTTTTTAAATCAATTGCTAATTAACTCCACAATGCAGAAATGGATTTCTGTTTAGCACTGAGTTTGCACTTTTCCTTTATTCTTGATAGTCACAGGTGTAAGGTTCAAACTACATTAGCATCTGCTTTCTAACTGCCTTATCCAAACCTCAGAGAAATCAACATAAATTTAGTGGGAAAATTTGATGGGAAAATCTTCACAAAAATCCTAATGTTTATGAAAAATTTAAGCTACTAAATTTCTAGTAATTCTGGAAATCTGCCATTGCTTTCAAATCAGGGTCAGCTTTGAGGTTACATCAGATTGCAAAAGGTCTAGTCACAGTTTAGTACCTCTGCAACACCTTTGATGCACCTCTTCCAGTGCTTTACAATCCTCAATGATTTCTTCCTCCCTTTTTCTCTGTCTTAAACACAGTTTCCTGTAAGTTGTGCCAAATGTCTCTTCTTTCGTTGTTTAATACAATCAAGATTCTAGCTGCATACTCTTTAAAAATTCACCACAGATAATGAAAGAAAGCAATTAGAGTCTGTCTTTGCCCTTTTTTCTTCAGGGTGAACAAACTCAGTTCTCCCAATACACCACGTATATTCCACAACATATGTATTACAACAGCCATGAAAACTAATATGTATCTCACAACATTTTTCTTTTCTTTCTAATAACTAAATATAAGAACACAAAACAATCTATTGTTGATTAACTTATTATTACTCAACCTAAATGTAGTTAGTATTAGAACAGAATAAAATCTCATGTCAGAAGTTTGTAGCTGATTACTGTGCACAGACTTGCCACCATTTTTTATGCAAAGCTCTCATTGCTTCCAGCAGGAGTTTTGCAAGCAAATATAATCTATGGTCTAATTAAATTGTTGAGTTTATTCACGTTGTGTATTCCCTGCTTTTGGTTGGTGTTACGAACCCGTTTAAATGCAGAAGAGCAAAGAAAACCAAGTCGCTGTGAATAAAATGGTTTGAACCCAGAAAGGTTTGAAATATACTCCAAAGCTTGATTAAAACCAAATGAGGTTAGATAATGGTGTCAAAAAAACCTTAATATATTTTATTTAATACTAAAGGATGCAACGATAAAGAAAGTGAAGATAAAGAAAGAGAAAAGCAAGAAAGAAATGGAAAAAGAAGTGTGAGTGGTGGTGGGAGGGACAGGGGGAGAGTATCAGGTGGAAGCGTATCACCCATCCTAGGGTCCAATGATGTCTTGTTGCTCCCCTCCATCTGGTCTTCTTGGTGGTGAGAATCCCCCACTGCCACCACCACACCAAAAGGTATAAAATTCTGTGGGTTAATATACAATTGGGCCAGATGGGAATGCCCAGGTACCTCCCTTGACAGGGGACCAGTTTGACACTGTCCCTTGCAGCACTGAGGATCTGTTGCACCATCTGCAGTGCTCTGGGGCAGGGTCTGGGGACCCCTTTGGTTGGGGGGTCTTTGATGGGCTGTGTCACCTCGTCTACTGTGGATAAGCTTTTCCCCAGGGGAAGGGAGCCCTGCCTCGGGCTCCTCTGCACAGCAGAGGATGTGCATCCACAGCCTCGGACCAGAGGCTTTTTTACCACACACCCAAAACCTCACTTCCTCCTCTTGATGCCTTGGGAAGGCTGACCTGAAACAGAGACTGGACAGAGCTAGAGGATAAAGTAGGTATTTATTGAAAGGCCTTTAGGGTACACCTTGGACAGGACAAGAGCCTGGCCAGGGCTACACCCAAGGTGGACTAAAATGGACAACCAGTCATGAGGTCGTACACTTTTATAAGTTTTGGTCTATTTGCATACTGGGGCCCAATTGTCCAACCACAGCCTCAGGTTGGAAGTTGTCCTTGGTCTTCAGCAGGAAAAAGATTTGTTTTATACCTACTCTGTGAAGAGAACTTGCTGGCACTTAATATGAAGTTCAGAACTACACCCTTAGGCAGCACAGAATCTGAAAAACATGAAAGCTAAAACTGCCAGCCTGGCAGCTGATATCCCTAGAGCTGTGATCTCCACCCTGAAGGTGCTGAGCTTGATCTCTCTGTGAATGGATTCTTCTTCCCCCAGCCCAGACCTCAGGCACTTTATCTTATCTCCATCAACTAGTAATGTAGGGCTTTAGTCAGGGCCCCATTCAGTGTATGGTGGTCTTCAGCTTCTGTTATACAGTTTTGCTATAACAGTGAAAATCCTTCATGAAGATCTTTAACCCATAAATAATATTTCAGCCTCTGACAGTTGGGTTGTTTGGGTTTGTTTTCTTTTTATTTGTTTTTGGTTTTTTGAAATGAACAAATAAGATTCATATTATATATAATAAAATAAATACAAGCTGAAGGATCTTTTGGGGTGGTGATTTTTAACAAAAAATATAAAATATCAGTCACTGTTTGGATTTATGGTGGACAAACCCAAAGAATATTAATTGTATAAAAATAATTGTCAAATATGGATATTGTATATAAATGCTCATTTTATAAGCCAAATACTTATGATGTCTATGTCTAGAGACCTGAACATTATTAAACATATAAGCCTAAAAGAAGCATCCCACTTTTGATTACCTCTGTAATTTTAAGTTTTATTTAGATTTTAGTATATTGTGGCGATCAGTAACTCATATACAAATTTTTTCTATTGCACAAAAATGGAATTTCAAGATATTTTTTGAAGAATAACTTTTGTATGCAGAAAGGCAAAAAATGAACCTGGAAGGTGAATTTAAGGCTTGCTGACTTCAATTTGTGTGTAGTAAAACTCTAAACAAAATTATTCCAGTATAAATATCAAGTTAAAAAATCTTTCTTAGAGACTGCAGGAGAAATTAAGAAAGCAGTCAGGGAAAAAAAAGTCAGAATTTGCTTTAAAAACTGAATTTCAAATGAGTCCATGTCTAGCCTTTTAAAACACTATTTTCTTATATAGCCTGTAGATGGCAGTCTTGTACCAGCCATAAAATTTTAACCATTACTTCTCTAAATATGTAAGCACACAGAAAGAAATATAAAATATTAGTAAGGTGAAAAGGAGACAGAGTTTGAGGGGTTTTTCATTTTATTTTTCACATCATGAGATGGTAATTTTATAAAGTACAATGTTTCTGTAAATCTGATTTAAATTTTTCTTTGGTTCTACGTATTGCATATTTACAGAAACTAATTTTGCTGTCACAATGACAATAACACAAATAATTATCTCTAAAATATAGCTGGTATCTGGTAGGAAATAAGTACCTCTGCAAGCGATGGATTACTGTCATGCTTCACTACTCTGGAGGAGTGTAGACAATTTCAAAATTGGATATCATGCTTATGAGTAACGGGGAATATTCCTTAATGTGTATTTCTAAAATTATGCTGCTAAGAAATCTTCCACTTAGAAATATAAAAGCCCTAACATCAAGAAAATTTTATTTGAATTACTGTGTAGTACTTGGTTTTAATCCGTGAAAGAGTGACATAAATTTGTGCATCAGAAAAAAAACGCATGCACACACATACACAGATACACACAAAAACTAGACTACAATAACAAGTCAACCAACCAAATAAACTCCAAAAGTTTCAAAGTTCTTCTGACAGCAATATCAGGAAAGCAGAATTACATGAAAGTATTTTAGCTTGTTACCGAGCAGAGAACCACACAACACTTTCACATATGTTTTAATAAGTAGTTATGCCATGACAGATATCATAGAATCACAAATCATAGAATATGCTGAATAGAAGGGACCCAGAAGGATCAGTAAATCCAACTCCTGGCCCTTCACAGGACACCCCACATGTGCCTGAGAGCATTATCCAAATGCCTCTTGAACTCAGCCAGGCTGGTGCTGTGACCACTTCCCTGGGGAGCCTGTTCCACTGCCCAGATAAAAACAATTTCCTGATATCTGACTTAAACTTCCCCTGACACAGCTTCAGGCTGTTCCCTTGGGCACTGTCACTGGTCACCACAGAAAACAGATCAGAGTCTACCTCTCCTTTTACTCTTGTGGGGAAGTTGTAGCTGTGATAAGGTCTCTCCTCAGTTTCCTTTTCTCCAGGCTGAATAAACTTACGGCTTTCCCTCAAGGTCCTTGAGGGTGAAGTGTTCTGCATTTAACCATCATGAGCACATTCTGCTCTTTGCTGATGATCCACATTTGACCATTACCTTTCACTGCCAAGATACAAACAGGGTGGTAACAGATGAAAAAAATTAATTTGCATCTGCAAAACACGAATACCTCTGATATTCCATAGTTTCCTACTTGAAGAAGTCAAATCTTAATTTCACATTTTCACGATGTTGCCCTGGGAATATAGGAATATATATTGGCTGATCTATATAACTTTTTAAAGGATTTATTTATACAACATATTGTATTGCAACCTGGCCTCAGCTTTTCCTTGCCTTTCCTTATCCTAAGCAGAAAGTATCCCTTAATTATAAAATCAGTGTCTGTGAATTAGGTTTCATTGCAGAGTCCTCTATAGATTTCCTTCCTCATCTTAAAAGGTAATTTAAATCAAATTATGCCAATGTCTTTATTTGTCCTTATTTGTTGCATGTTGTCTTTTGTGTAGTCACTGGTTACAACACAAGGTACTTAAAATACCTTGCAAATGATGTTACCTGGTTTTGAAGGCTTTTTAGTATTCCACCAAGATTTTCTGGGCAGGAATTGTTTCTATTTATTTGTCAAATCTAGACACATAAACTCCTTCCCTTTCTAACTTATGTGCCCTAGGATGTGGCAAGAAATACCAATATATGATGATATTTGAAATGCTGTGAACCTCCCCACTTTATTCCGTTTGCCCATTTGGCTTGATTATATTTTAAACTTGAACCACTGGACAAGGTACAGCATAGGAAATAGGGAACTGTGGCTGTAATATTAGGGATTTAGTACTTTTATGTACAGAAGGGGAACTAAATGCTGAATTTTAAAGCACAATTTGACTGAAGAGTAATTTTGCACAGCATGCAGCATAAAAAGCAATATTCCTAGATTAGAGCAGAAAATAAAACCCAACCAAAAGGTACTTAAGGTAAAAGAAGGAAGTAATAGGAGGGGAAAATCTGTAACCCTAATTACTGCAACTTGTTACTGAATTGTGAGTTTTGGAAAAATCTTTCCATATCTCAAAATATATTGTTACTCTCCCTTCACTGGTCATTAAAGAAATTCTCCGTTTTGTACAGCTGATCCTCCAACAGTGCTTCCACATTACTAAGGGAATCAAAGTAGAATAAAAGAAATATTGATTTATTTTAAAATATTATTTTCACCAGATTAAAAAGAATCCTCAAATCTTGGATTTTTAGCCAGAACAACATTTTGCTTGTTCAATAAAAATATAAAGAAACAAAAGTGAAACCTTAAGTTATTTGATTTAAAGGAAGATCTAAATTTTCTCTTGGGCCTAATCTAAAGCACACAAGTTGTATCAAGTGAGAGGTCATGTCTCAGATTCCTTCCTGAGATCTTAAAACTCTCTTTTCCACTGTACATTCCATGAGAAAGTGTATGCAATTAGAGATGTTACAATTGAGAAGGTAAACAATCTCAATCGTTCATAGAAGTAATGGCGTATTTCTTCCCATCAATCCCACAAATACTGAAATTTCCATCTAGTCTGTCTGAAGTGACAGGGTACAATTTGAATTCTGGGTGTAGCTACTATATGCAGCAGAAATGAATTTGACCTGAAGGCTTTCTTTTCATCAGTGACATAGATTTGTTCACTGCTATTCAAAATGAAAGATAAGCACTAAATCAAATACAATCTGTGCCAGCTTATGAAATGACTGTCTTATAAATTGGATGGTGTTGGGCTAAGCTACCAAAAATATCTGAGTAACTAGAAATAAAGAAGGGTTACTAAACCTGCTTATCCGTAATATGAACAACTTGGAGTTCAGCTCGTTTCCGTCATTAAGGAAGAAGATGTATTCATCAGAGTCAGTAACACAGAAAACACAGAACCAGCTCTGATAAGGGACTCCTAAGTCTGAAGGACATAATTTTAAGTCAATCCAATAATTAAAATATGGGATGGACAAACTGAGAAAATTCAGAATAAAAGAGAGGTACAGTGCTTTGTGAAGAGTGTCAGCAATTGATAATTTATCTTTCTTTGGTTTTTTTTTTTTTTGTTTTGCTTATATGGCAGTGAAATAGCTAATCTGATCCACACCAAATAAGTTTTACTACCAATATTATACCAAATGTTTCAGAAGTTCATTCAAATTTTACTACAGGAGAGTGTGAGAAGGCTATTTTACCACATCCAACACCTGGAAGCAATTTTTACTAAAGAAAATAAAAGAACTTTGTGCTAAGTCAAAAGAAGTTTAAGTTATTTTTAGTAAATTAAATATGGAGTATAGAGGATATGCTTTGGTACTCAGTGAGACTAACCAAACAAATAATCAAGAGACATGATAGACGAGAGTTACGTTTTAAAAAGGATTATTGCAACAAATTTTGGGTTTTCTTGTTGATTTGTTGGATTTCTTTTAACAAAATGTCTTTTCTAATATCATCAGGACATTATGACATTTTATGTCATCAGGATTATGAAGCACAGAGCACACCACTGCTCAGTAAGACATGAAGTGGTTATCATTCAGTGATTTTTTTACAGTGCTTCTATTGAATTTTTGGTGGATCTTAATAGAAAATAGTTTTTCATAACTTACACAATTTGTGTATCTGCAGAACTCTTAATGTGTGAGCCTCCTTGGCTTTCAGGGGTTCCATTTATTCTCATTTAGACAGAAAGTTTTGTAAAGTAAAATCTATTGTAATATTTGGTATATTGTATATGCCCACAATTTTAACAAATACATAGACAAAGTTTAAGACTAGATAACTCTTCTTATGAAACACTGAAAAATGAAAGTACAACATGTAAGGTCATTTCAAAATTAGAAACTTGCTTGTACTGCTTGATTTGGAAATCTTTTAAATTAAATAGACGGTGATTTATCATGAAGCATTTATCTCAAAGTAGTTCCATTATAAGGATAAAAGAAACATTGCATTTTACCAAAATTAGGGTTTAGTATGACTTTCTTTTTTCATTATTTCAGTTAGAGTATTATAAGAGTTTCTGGCAAACATCTTGTTCGTAATTCATTTGAGAACATACATTCTTAACCAGAAAAAAAGAATTCTTGCAACAATTACATGTCCTAAAAAGTGGTAGAGAAAAATCATTCAATGGAATTAGCCAGGTTTCAAGAGAAACTGTTGCAATTCCTTATTTCTACCACAAAGACTGGTCAAATGTTAGTCTCAGTGGCAGTTATCAGATTAGCAGTGCTTCTGAGCCCAGCCATATCCCAGATCCAGGTAGCATGTTCTGTCACCTGCAAAGCCCCTGTTTTCTGGAGGCAAAAAACATTTCTAGGGTGAAAAGGCCCAGAGCTGGATGGCCTTAGTCTGCATCTGACCTGGACAAATCAAGGCCTACCATTTTGGGAAATGCTACTGCGTATTCTTACGTCTCAAATGAGAAGAATTGCGGTCACGGTCGCTTACTAGCAACCTGGTGTCTGCACAACGGCTAGCCCCGAGGACACCACCGCAATCGGGTGGTTCGTTTCCACTGGCCTATAGCACGAACATGCAACTATAGGAGTCGCGAAAGAAGAGGGGACTCTCTTGAGGGTATCAACCAAACTGGAGTTTATTGGGCGCGGCGCCCTCACCCCACAGCCGGTGCCTCAAGAGAGAGAACCGGCTCAGTGGGACAGCCCCTTTTAAACTGGGGTGGGTTCAGGGAAAAGGATACAACAGGAACCAATAGGGAACAACTGGGGAGTGGCTTTCACATGACTTCAACAAATCAGGAACGAACAGGGATGGGGTGACTGGATCCTGCCTAATCGCTCAACACCTCCCCTCAGATCTTTCCAGAATCTGGGAGAGGCCCCGGAATGATGGACAGGACCAGAATGGATACACAACATAAGATTGACAGATAACAGCCCAGGAAAAATGAACCAATGGGGAGGCTGTTACCGGGGAAGGTTGAGGGGTAAAGTAGTAAAGAACAAAATGGAGGAAGGAGGACAAGATGGACTCTAGGGGAACAAAATGGCATACAAGAAGCTGAACTTTACATGAAACAAAGGTAAGAACCATGAAATGCACCACCACAAAGAATCATTACTGAATTAATTTTCTATAAATAAAAGAAATAATACTGGTTAGTACTTTATCAAAAAAATGTGAGGATAAATATACTGATGTTTCATGTAATTTTTAGTGAAAATACCAGGTATGTAAGATGTAACAGGTAGGTGCAAGTTCATTCTATGGACCTTAATATCTCCAAATTAGCACTGTGACTAATAAGACTTGTAGTAACAACCTGACTGAAGAGCAGAGATAAGCTTAACTACAAAACACTATTGAACCTTAAACTTTTTAAAGGTTTTAAACCTTTAAGCAATGTTTCTCATACATGATCACTACTAGGCTCCCTGGATATTATAATAACTACTAGTATAAATAATATTATGAGTTGACTAGTTAAAATACCTGCATATTAGTAAGTATGCTCTTTCTTATTTCTACTCCTAGGCATGTATACTTAATCCTGACAAAGCTGAGCTGCTCAGCACTAAAGCTAAGTTATAAATGTAACTCAGCTAACATAGTAATATGGTCAGACCACATCAATTTATGCATGAAGATGTTCACAGCACTCATATCAACTGTGGGAGGTCCAAATT
Organism: Argya squamiceps; assembly: GCA_037834095.1. Lineage (NCBI taxonomy): Eukaryota > Metazoa > Chordata > Aves > Passeriformes > Leiothrichidae > Argya > Argya squamiceps. The sequence goes on from JBBMKD010000001.1 coordinate 60,629,683, forward strand.
AAAAATCTACAACTCTAAAAATACTCTAGACAGAAGAATAAAATGAGTTCTGCATTAATGAATATCAAAACCTTTGTCTTAGGTTACAATGTACGATGTACCCAAAAGCATGTATTCTATTGCCATCTTCACAAACTGTTAAAACCAGGTGGGGCAATGTTCCTTATCTCCTTATCTCCTCGCCCCAGATAAATCCAGGAGATATCTTCTGTCAATGGGCCATTGAGTCTCACTGCATGACTGATAAAATTACATCATCCCAATGTGAGATGCTCCGCCCAGGGGGAGGAACCAAGCATTCTTAAATGGATATGATCTGAGATTTGGAACACCACAGTCAGCCTTATTCACTGAATTCCCAGAGGACAAGAACTCCATAACCAGCACTGGACCTTCAGAGGATGACCACACCCTTCTACAGAATCACTGCTTCAACAGAAGCACATCTATCACTTCAAAGAGGTGTGCATCCACTGTTTAACTGGACTGCTACCAACACCCTAACCAACAAGGAGTCAGGGTGTATTCTGACCCTGTCGGTGTTTTCTGTACTACTGCATTTAGTTTAATTTTTCTATTAAATTGTATTTCTGACTTGGGATCTCCCACTGGTTTGCTTTCAAACTAGTACAACCTTCCTGTTGGAAGTACATTCAATTTAACATAAAAAGGGGTCACACAAAGAAATCCCAATTAAAAATGGAATAATATTTCCGATTCCTACCAAAATATGGGTTTTCTAAATTTTGACTAGTGCATTCAGGTATTACAGAATATAGTTGTGTTGGCTAATATTTCATCAGGAAGAGGAAGACTCAGAACAGCCTCTGAACGCCTGAGTGAACATGAATAGGACATCTCTTCCTCAGCTACAAATGGAATACTGCAAGAAGGCCGTAAGGCCTTAGTCAAACAAAAAGTTACAACTCTGGATTTCAGCCTGAAAGAAGCTCTTAAAATTCTAGTATGGAGGGTCTGTGTCACAGTCCATTTCATATTACTCCTTTCTTAGATAACTACCCAGGTCTGAGATGTTCAGAAGTTTTGCAATAGTTAATAGTTTCTTATTAATAATTTAGTGTGATAGTTAGGGAAGCAGGTATAAGTGATGAAGTGGAGCTTCCCTATCAGTGCTTGATCTTGCTCTCTGTATTGTTTTAGTTTAAGTCTGGGGCCTTGCTTGTCAGTGGGTGCCCCGTACAGTCTCACTGCACACTTAGTACCAGCACTCCAACTCTTGCCTAACCTCCTTTATAAATTGTACAGGATTGTTCAGCCTCTCTGACAGATTATAGAGATTTCTCCTGGATTTTGTCTGAGTGGCTTGGCCATATGAGCACAGAGGGGCTTGCGTTAGACTGTTACTTGAGCCATCTTAAAACAAAATCTCTGTAACTGATGGAGACAAAAATTTGCACCTCTAGTGGGCAATGTGACCCGATAAAATCCTGATGTACTTTGCAAAGGTCTGAGATCACCTTTCACTGGCCATAAGAGGAATCCTAAAGAGACTGTATTGCTAACTGGTGTATTTCAGTTAATTGTTTAAAATTAGATGGTTAAACTCTAGTCCAAAAACTGAGTAGAGCTTGGAGTCAAAAGTATCTCTGTTTCAACACACCTCTGTAATCACAACACCTTTCTAAAATAAGATATGTCTGCTCAGGTGGCAATATTTGCATAGCAGTTAAAGTCATAGTAAGTATACCTGTGTTGTGATGAAAATGAAATGTTTTACTGTTAATTTACCAAATAAAACTGGTGTTTGTCCATCTAAATTAGGAAAAAAAAATAGCCAGGAATGTTGAAAAATGCATCTTTTATTATAAAAATACCTTACCTCACCTCATAAATTCTGTTTATCTTAAAGCATTTGCATTTAGTTTATTGAATTTCCAAAATAAAGATCTTTTGTTTTTCCTGCACTGACTGAAATAATTATGTTTGGTATTTTTTGCTGCATTTATTTTCCTCACAACAACTGGGCTTACGACAACTCACTTGTCACACTGCCGAATGATTATAAACAGCTGATAATTGAGGCTTTGTGCTAGCTAGCCTTTGCAAATTCAATTTCTTTAGCTGGAATGGTATAATTAAAGCCAGATTTATAAATCAGTATTACATGCTAATTACCAATATCAGAAAATAATAGCCAAAATACTATCCTTAATAAACTGGATGTTAAATATTCACAGAATGCATAAATAAATTGGTGTGGTTTTCCTCTCATGTCATTTTTTGAGAAACTACCTATATGCTGTTCAATCACATAATTCCTACATTTGACCAAGTTGCATGTTTTGGTTTTTAATTTATTTTTACAAATATTGTGGTGCTTTTAGCATATTAAAAAGAGAGATGTTCTAGAGGAACAGTCAACAGTGCTGTTTAAAGACAAGAAAGTTCTCAGGTTGGTTGTTTCTCTTTTTTCACAGAAGATAAACACTGACACCTTATCTTGATTGCAATCACATTTTAATGACATTCCTTATCCGTCCCAATCTTTCAGTTTATAATTCTCTAACCTTTTAGTGAATTTAAAGACAGAGAGAGAAGGAAAGACACTCAGTTTGGACGTGTGGTAATTGGCAAAAGGAAGAGTCAATTATCACAGATTATTAACACAGACATGCTATATCCAGTAGTGACTGAGTCTGTTTGTCTAAAAATACCTATCAAACAAATAATTAAAATCAAGTGTTGGCAGATGTGGATCTTGCCTCTCATGATTGCTTTTTCCTGATGTACAGGATTTGATAAAGTATTCCAGTTTAATTTCTAGGTTGTTGCGGTTTTTAAACAATCTCTTAGATGTTCAAAAGAATGTATGCACAACACATGGAAAGACTACCTAGGAAAATTAGACATCTGTCTGTGTTTATCTTGATTTTCCCAATTGTACTGGCTTAAGCTCTGCTAAAAGGATGTGGAAAGTAGAAACAATCTGTATTCTTATTGTGCACTTTCAGGCCTGTAGGAAAACCTGCTGGGATTGGCTGCAGATGGCTTCATCTCAGAAGAAGAATGTGCTTCCTAACAGTTGCTTGTTCTGTATGCATGATCAAGCAACAGTCAATGGTTTCCTGTGCCTCATTAGCTGTAGTGACAGGAAGAAGTATGATTCTCCAAAAATACCTGCCCTTCCTCCAAACTAAGGTAACTCTGTACAGAAGAAACACCAAGAAACTTGAATCTTTTGTTTGGGTTTCTTTTAATAGAACAAATTAAGAAACAGGAAGAATTATAAAAATTATGTTCAAATTCTTGACAAGAACTTCACATTATAGTAATCTTAAGCTTTTGGTATATATGTACAATCTTCTCTCATTAAATGAAAAGAAGGAATTATTTTGGTTTGGCAGAAGCTTTTTTTTTTTAAGTTAAAAATGTACAACCTAAGGGTCTAAAATTTTTTGCTGCTGCTGAAGATTCTCAAATCTTATAGTATAACTCAGTGTGCATGTAGATCAGGATTTGTTAAATATCTATTTTAATATTCTGTGATTTAAACTGGAAAAACTTCTTGGATTTCTGTTGTAGCAGTGAGACCTGTGGAAGTTAAAAGGGGGATCAGAGGAACATTTAAAATTCACAATTTCTTTCCTGAGTTGTTTATGTAGTTGTAATCAAGTCACTCTTTCTTCCTGTAGGTTTGTTACCATTTCTACCATTTTTCTATTTTTACTACACCTGCTAAGATTCATATCCTGAAGAATGTATTTAAAACCAGTGAGCTGGTGTGTACCTTGAGAGATCCTCTCTATTGACTATAAGGAAATATTTTGATTCAGGTGTGACAGCTATGCTAAATTCTGCCCAGGCAGCTTCAGTCCTTGTCCCTAAACTAATATTTCCCAGTTTAAACATTTCTTTCTCCTACATCTCCCAAAATGAAATATGAAAGTATGGTAATAAAATGACCATAAAAGTTACTGCAGTCTAATGCAGCACATTTTTTCATATTTGTGAAAGATACACCTATTTGTAACCTTGAAAGTGTCTGAGATAACAGACTTAAAGTCCTGACAAGCTCAGTACTGCTTATCTAAGCTTTGATAGATCCCCCTGGAAAATATACAGTTGGTGACCAATATATTTAGTTCAATGGGGAATTATCCCAACAAATTATTTCCCCCTAATTCTTCTTAAAAAAACTATAGAATGTATTTAAAGGGATGGCCAGCAGGTTGAGGAAGGTGATTCTGCCTCTATGCTCAGCTCTTGTGAGACCCCACCTGCAAGGACTACATCCTGCTCTGGGGTCTTCAGCAAAGGAAAATGTGTATCTGTTGGAGCAAATCCAGAGACGTACCAGAGAGATGATCTGAGGGCTGGAGTGACTCCTCTTTAGAGACAAGCTGAGAGAGTGGGGTTGCTCGGCCCTGGGATCATAATTGCAGCCTTCCAGCACTTAAAGGGAGCATGTAAAAAAAAGATGGAGAGTGACTTTTCACATGGACAGAGAGTGATAGAATAAGCTACAAGAGATATATATTAGATATTAGAAGGAAATTCTTTATATGAGAGTGGTGAGGCACTGGAACAGGTTGCCTGGAGAAGTTGTGGATATCCCATCCCTGGAAATGTTCAAGGCCAGGCTGGATGGGGCTCTGGGCACCCTGATCTAATTGGTGGTATCTCTGCCCATGGTGGGATCTATATGATCTTTAAAGTATCTTCCAATTCAAACCATTCTTTGATCCTATGATTCTATTTATGCTGATTTCTTAAAATGGGAAAAGTGTCCCATGCAGAAGAGATGATGATATGGTATTCTGCACAGGTTTTGTTAGTATTCACTCAAAATAAACTGTGTAATACATGCAATTTCAACTCATTCATTCAACTCATTCTCATTTTATCATTTGGAATTCTGTTTTGGATTCTAATAGTGTTACTTCTAAGTAATTATTATTCCTATAATCAGATTTACTTTTCTTCATTTTTATGGTGGTGTTTTTCCTCTTACATGCCTATTATAGTACACATTTATGCAAAACTATTAATTATTCTGGCAAGGTAGATTAAGCCCTTCAGTCAAATATATGTGCCTGACTTAAACCTCACTTTGAAAGTAAACAACAAAATAGATGTAGACACATTTTTGAGAACATTGACAAGTTAGAGTTTCTCATTCATTTGGGTTGTAGCCAATGTTTGAGTCTTTAGAATGTCAATTAGGTGCCCCAATTAAGTGGGCCTTAATGGAAGCCTAGAAGCCCAATATTAAGAACCAATTAAAATATTCTTGGCTCTGTGTTTAATAAAATCCTTAAATTTTAACTTCAGTTACATATGTACCAGGGTCTATTTGTTTCATGCACTTGGTCTCAATTGGTAAATTTATTGGTAAATACTCAATAAATACATATGTTAGATTTTATTTTTTTTAAATGAGAAATAATATTCATCTTTTATTATGAACACCAAAGTGTTTTTTTAAGGGGCTGCTATTTGCTGCACATGCTATAATGGAAACAGTTCTAGCCATTGGAGCTATTTTTTGACCTTTTACATATTCCTCCACTGGCAAAACAATTCAGTGCTCAATTGCAGTGGACTGAACAAAAGTCAATAGACTAATTTCTTTCACCTTCTTATTCTTAGAGATATCTTACATCAAATGAGGCAGGTTTACTTGTAAATTAAGTAATAAACACAAACAGATAATGGATTTTTTTTAAAGTAAAAGTAAACAGAAAGGGTGGGTTTGCTGACAACACTGTCTTTAGCTACCTAAGCAACGTTCAGCTGTAAAGTTTTGTTTGTCTGCATAAGCCACAGATGATATATATAGCTTCATCCTTTCTCAATCCAGTGAACATGTGTGACAGTCACTAATGGGACAAAAATTAATTCCACTTCCAACTCTCAGAAGCTTTTATTGTTTTCCCAAGTATTACTTATTTTCTGAGGTATAGGTAAATTATTTACTCATGGTATAATCTAACAAACAATTCCAGTTTTGAAGAAAGAATTTTCTTTTTAAATGTCTAGCCCATAAATTAAAAAAAAATAATTAAGAAATAGGCACCTTTATTATTATGTCATGATAGAAGCAGAAAATAGTGGTTCTGGAAAAACAATTCAGCTTTTGTTAAGGAGGAGTCTTTATTAAAATCCTTCTCATATACATTTTCCCTCTCTCTCCTTAACTTTAAATTTGTCTGCAAAAGACATCAGTTACTCAGAACATGAAGACACACTGGGTGGCTTTGCTTTTTTCTTTCTCTGGCTCTTCTCTTTCTCTGGCTCTTCTCCAGCAGAGGGACAAGATGTGGATCTGGATAGTCAAGAGTGCAGAATGTTGTAGAAAGGCAGGCTTATTTCTAATTCTGTTAGAGACCTGGAGGGGGCTGCTGGGCCAGCGAGTCTGAGAGCTAGTCAAGGAGAAAAAAGTGGGTAATAGTGAAAGAGAGGGAATAGCTCCAGGAACATACACCTGCCTCTTCAGCCTTTTCTCTGACAGGAGAGGTAGCAGCGAGAGCTGGCAAGGCCAAAGACCTTTTTTGTCTTTCTGACTTGCTTGACTTCAAACACCATTGCCTTTTTCTGCTACCTTTCCTGAAGTGTTGAGGATACTGCTGTCACATATATTGGTAACTTTCTCTACAGACATAGATAAAATAGCAGTGTTTCTTCTGTTATAATCTAATGATATGAGAGCAGCAAGGACTGTAAGCAACAATAAAATTCTTTATGACACCACTGATGTAGCAGGAAGGTGAGGATTTTTTTATTCAGCATGCCTTAAAAGACTCATCTGACCTTTCCCATTACACTGTGGAAAGTGTAATGGGAATTGTTAAGGGCACTCCTATTTCTTTGTTCCACAGAGGTTAAATGCTGGTCATCTCCTTTTGCTGTCACCCCTTTACTCCACAGGTGCTGACTATTCTTTTCTCTTAAGTGGTCTGGTAGATTACCATAATTATTCCCAGAGCAAATGTAAGTGGTATTTAGTCTGTATTTGTTTCTTGTTAGATCTGATGAAAGGATTCTGTATATGTATGTGATTATGCAACCATAGGTGTAAACATTCTCAAAACGCGACAGCTAGAAAGCACCAATGGCTAATAGAGATTGGTTTAATTATACTACCTTGTGTTTGTAGTGTTTGCACATTGTCTGTCTACATTTCCTTCCTTCTACCTCTTTGATCTCCTGTCTGCCATGCTAGCATACAATAGCCTTCAACATGTATATGCTTTACTGTGTTGTTTGTGACAAATTGTAAAATGTTGTATGTTACTTTTTTCCTTTATGCCTTACATAAAGCAGTTGTCTTTGATTCTTCATCTTGTATAGTTTTCCCCTTTGATTTCCTCCAGCCACAGAAACAGTGCTGGAAGTTCTCTGTTTCAAAGGAATTTTTATCGTATAGTAAATATCCATGTGTGTTGAAGTATGGCATATCAGCACAGTGGAGGGTTTTTTCTTGAAAATATTGCTATAAAATATTCTTGAAAATATTGCTATAACAGTACAGCAGGACACAAGAGACATAAATGATCAATTAGTTACATAAACAATTGACAGTTATAACAAGTAATTTTGAAAATGCATCTCTTCCTTTTTATATACTTCAAAAGAAGAATAATATAATGTATGCAAGTTATGTTATGAGATGATTACAGATAAGGTCATACTTCCATATAAAATTGAAATAAGATTGGATGAGGAATTTTTCTTTTTCTCTTAATAGAGATGGGAATAATTTCTATGAAAACAACTTTTTGTTGAATGAGAATCCAAAGTGAAGAAAATATAGACACGACAACTGATCTAGGCAAGTACACTCCAGAATGTACACACCTGGTCCTTTGCCAGAGTAGAAAATTTGAAAGCATGACTACATATTTGTGAGCATTGTAAAGATATCCTCAAGCCAGGACTCAGAGTACTGACACAGTTGGGTTTTTGCCATATACCCAGGCTAAATTGTTAGGCTGAAAGGCAGGCCAGTCTAAACTGAGTGGGGTGTGGATGCCACCATACAGCTCCTGGGATCAGACAACTGTATCTCTAAATATTGCTACAACAGCCATGTTGTACTGTGGTTCCATGTTTAAAAGAAAAAAAAAAAGAATAAGGAAAAGAAAACCAAAAAAAACCCAATAAAACAAAAGAGTAAACAGAGTAGCATTGAACTGAACTAGTGATCATTTGCTTGATATTCTTGATGTCATGGTGTTAGCTACTGTGTATCACCACATTGAGGAAATATCCAGACCTAGTTAAAAAGAGGCATCTGTCTGCAGGTAAGGTTGGTATGGATTTGAAGGTTGTACTTGAATACTTATTAGTTATTTTCCAGCCTTAACAATTCCATAGGGTTGTGCCAGGCCTTAAACATTCTTCCAACAAAACAAGCTTTGTATCATCAGACATACATTCTTGTCCCAAAGCCAGGTCAAAAATCTCTGTGACTTCATATTATACAAGCACAGAATCACAGAATCATTTTGGTTGCAAAAGATCGCTAAGATCCTCAAGTCCAGCCTTTGATCAATCACTACTTTGGCAACCAAACCAGACCCGTAAGTGTCACATCCAATCATTTCTTAAACACCACCTTAAAGGTGTTTAAGAGTAGTATTAATTACTCATTAATATAAATATATACTCATTATATAAATACACATTAAAAATGATATCACTTCTCTGGACAATCTATTCCAGTGTTTAACAATCCCTTCCATGAAGAAATTGTTTCTAACCTCGCTTGGTGCAGCTTGTGGCTATGACCTCTCCTCCTGCCAGTTGTTGCCTGATGGAAAAGACTGGCCCCCGCCTGGCTGCAGCCTCCTTTCAGGTAATTGTACAGTGTGATAAGGTCTTCTCCGAGTCTTCTTTTCTCCAAGCTCAGCAGCCAAGCTCCCCCAGCTGCTCCTCACGGGATTCACTCTCTAGACTTTTTGCCAGCTTCATGTCCCTTCTCTGAACATGCTCCAGCAGCTCAAGATCTTTCTTGTAGTCAGGGGCCCAGAACTGGGCACAGGACTTGAGGTGTGGCCTCACCAGTGCTGAGTACAGAGGGACAATCACTGTCCTGGTCCTGCTGGTCACACTATTGCTGATCCAGGCCAGGATATCACTGGCCTTCTTGGCCACATGGGCACAGCTGGCTCCTGGGCAACCAACTGTCAACCAGCACCCCCAAGTCTCTGCTGGGCCACCTTTTAGCCATTCTGTTCCCAGTTTGTAGTGCTGCATGAGATTGTTGTGATCAATGTGTAGGACCCTGGCCTTGTTGAACCTTGTACTCTTGGCCTTGGTCCATAAATCCAGCCAGTCCAGATTCCTCTGCAGAGCCTTCCTGTCCTTCGGCAGATCAACAGTCACACCCAACTTAGTGTCATTTGCAAACTTACAGAGATTGCACTCAACCCCTGTGGGAGTGCATTTTTTAATTTTAGGTTTCATTCATAAGTTAATGTTCTTTTGTAAAATGGTTTGTTCTCTGTAC
>JBBMKD010000001.1:60648560-60672561 GCA_037834095.1 Argya squamiceps
GAAGGGAAGGGAAGGGAAGGGAAAAAAGGGAAAAAAGGGAAAAAAGGGAAAAAAGGGAAAAAAGGGAAAAAAGGGAAAAGGAAATGAATTTTGCAGCAGTGAAGATACAAAATGAGAATCTAATACAATCTGCAGCAGTTGTGAAAGGAAAGGAGTTATTATTACCTCTCTTTTATTAATAGTATGTGTCATGCAAAAATGACTTGATTTGCAAGAGGTCACACAGCAGTCTGGTTGAGATGCAACCTTGTCTTTCTGACTGTTGTTAACACCAAAAAAATTATTTTGATAAAGAAATGATATTTCTAGTAAGTTTGAAAGTTAGTACTTAGCTCCACTCTCAGATACATTAGTTTTTCCCTTTGTAGTAAAAAGAGATGAGTGTACCATTGTTCTTCTCATATTCAATCTCCAACAGATGACAGAAAATAGAAAATAGATAGAAATTAATATTAATATTTTAAATAAAAATTGTAAGATCGTAGTGTTTAACCTGATTTAAAGTTGAAGGACTGAAAATTAATTCTGAAAATCAAACACTTTGAACCTTTCCTTTGATGTTCTATGTCAGTCTTTGTCAGTTTTGTAAGTCTAGTAAGCATTCCACTACATTTACATAGAAGGATGTTGTCAAAAACTGCTGTTCCTTTTCTGTGTATATCTCATATGATTGTTTCTAAATACTGAGCTAATAGTTCTGAACTAAGACCTAAGTATAAGAAGGCTAATAACCAATCTGATTGTGAAGGAATATCAATAAACAAGCATTTACCAAATAATTGATTTGCTGTAATTTATTTTTTTAACTATTCGAATTCTTTTAAGTGATATTTAGACATTCAAAACCACTATATATGAATTTCTGAGGGGTGTTGTGGGAGTATTCTAGTTTTTGAACATGAAAGCAACTGCAAATATCGGCATCACATAATAGTTCCCAATGTAAAAGTTATATTATTGAATTTCCTAATCAATGTCAAGCCATTTGATAGCAAAAGGAAGATTTGTAACGATAGAGCCCTAAAAATAGTCTTCCGTGTTGAACTAATTTTATAAACCCGCATGCTTGAATTGCCAAATTTAAAAAGGCTTTGCAAGTCATATATTATGCAGCCTAAAATATTTGCAAGATTTAGAGATTAAGTAGTCATTTTTTTTAATATATTCTGCCTTCCATGGGGATATTTTTCTTTTGAATTTCTATTTACATCCAAATTTAAAAACAAATGCCTGAAATACATCTTATCTTTTTGCCATACTCCATGACTCCTTTTGGATTTCAAACAGATTCAAAAACAGGTGGCAAAATATCACATAGCTACATAACCTTTTAGTAAAGCTCTTGTAATGTAAATTTGACCTTGGATTTATCTGGAATCCACATAATGAAAGCTAGAGGTTCTGTGCAAGTGAATAATGAAAAGTAAAGAAAGTGAATATAATCCAGATATAGTTCATAATGTAATTGTACCAAGGCAAATGCCTTCCCATGGTGTGAGTTTAAAACCTAAAATCAAGTGAAGGTCATTTAATAGTTCTAGACATTCCCTAAAAGTATTGAAACTTCTACGGATGATTAAATGAAACATACATAATTCTGTGATTTCTTCTTCTATTCAAAGATATTTTTAGTTGTAGTTAAATGCTACTGGAAATATTCCTTTCTATAAGTTGTATTAAACTTATATGACTCTTAGTTTCTTAACAAACTGGAAGACTATGAAAAATGTGCTTAAATTTGTTCTGGAAGCAGCTCTGTAAAATCAATTTCTATTATGTTTATACATTTTTTTTGCATCATTATACTTTGCAGAAAAAAGATAAAGTATGGTATTCATGCTCTTTTCCTATGATCCTGTACTCTCTGCACATATGTATTTTTACATATATGTGTGTTTTTCTAATAGTTTAAATGTTTTGGTTTCGGTAAGAAAGAATCAATCCTCATATATATGCTATCCGTTGTAATATAACATATATCTATTTATTTAAAAATTGCAGTAAAGTGTTTAGTGAAATAAATTGGGTGACTAGCATATATTCATTATTATTTATTAATATTATAATTTTTCAGTTCAAAAGATAACATTCAGGAAAGATAAAATTTTATAAAACTGATTCAGATGGAATTTGCACAGGTCACATTGGGTTTTAAGTGAAATCCTACTTATTTCATGAATAAACACAAATACATGGGGAAATTCCCAGTATGCATTAACTGCAGAGGACTTTGAAATATGAGGAAATTGCCTGAAAAGCAAAGTTTACAAAGAGATGTCACTTATATTGTATTCTTGGAGAAATGCAGTTATAGTCTGTGCTATCCCTCAGTGTGACTATGTATCAGAAAGTTTAATACTGAAGTAAGGCAGCCTGAGAGCAGGTAACCTTGGATATGCTGGTATATGAGATATAGTAGAGTCTGGGTCAAGAAATAAAAAGAAGCAAAAGAGGAACTACCAATGGATGAGCTCAAGAATTTCAGTTCATAAAGTTATATCTGATAATTATAGCTTCATTAGCAAAATAAGACAAGAAAGTTGTTTCAGTTTTATTACAAAATTTGATGACAAAAAGAATAGATATATTTTAGTACAATGGTTCTGGAATTACAAAACAACAAGGACAAGAACAAGCACAAGAACAAGAACAACAACAGCAACAGCAATAAGGACAACAACAACAACAAGAACAACAACAAGAAGAAGAATGTAAACCACTTTATAGCATATTATTTTCAGATTTTTGAAAATAAATTAACAATGATTAGGCTGGATGGGGCTTTGAGTCACCTGGTCTGAAGAAAGACATCCCTGCCCATTGCAGGGAGGTTAAAACCAGATGATCTTTAAGATCCCTCCTGAGCCAAATCACAGAGTCATTCTATTAAAAAATTTAATTTAATTCCTGAAAATTCATTGAAGTCCCGAAAGCAAACCATACCCTGGGCTTCATCAAAAGCAACATGACCAGCAGATCAAGGGAGATTGTCCCCTTCTACTCTGCCCTTATATGAGAGCCCACCTGGAAAACTGTGTCCAGGTCTGCGGCTCGCAACAAAAGAAGGATGTGGACATGCCAGAGCAGGTCCAGGGGAGGGCCATAAAGGTGATCAGAGGGCTGGAGCAGCCTCACAAAGAAGGCTGCATCAGTGCTCAGTTCCAATAATGGTGCCTTGGCAGTTTCACTGGCTGTTACTAAATTGCCCGAGGATTGAAACAACAAATGTGAGAAGTCCTAGCAGGGTTCATATTTTAATTATTGAAATTGCCTTTTCCAGAAAGAGTGTTTTCCTTTTCCATGTAACATATGATGCAGTGGGAATGTTCATAATTTGGCATAGATGCTCTTGGAGATGTGTCTACAGTTGCTGCACCAATTGTCACCTGCGGAAATCTGTCATTAGGTTTCATATATGACTTTTTTTAATGGACTGGTTTTGATATTGATTCTCTTGTGTATTTTTTTGATGGAACGGAGGCTAAACCTGTGTTTAAATATGACAACTGTCCCAAAAGACACAAGAATCTGTAAATGACTCAACCCTTGAAAAAAACATGCGACCTGTTAGGAAAGTAAGGATATTTGTCTTGTGAAACTTTTCAGCTTTTTTAGAGTAAAACAAAGTTAGCACATATATGAGACTTTATATGAATCTGGAAAAAAATAAATCCATATGCTTTCTAAGAAGAGACACTTTATTACTGCAAAGAAAAATGTGTTGATCTACACTGTAGTGATTAAACCATTTGTCAAATACTGTTACTGTTTGTGATAACATTTACAGGTTACACAAAAAAAGTTTTCATCTCCCAATAGAATCAGGTATGTGAAATGGAATTTATCCCCCTGAGTTCAGGAGACTGATTGAAATGATTAAATTTGTCAAACTATACTAAACTTTTCCAACTCCTTCCTTTTGTTCCATCTTCCAAAATACAATATTGTTGTCAACGCTTCCCCACCCCCAAAAAAAAAAAAAGAAATAATACAATAGAATAATCATAGAATTGTGGAATATCCTGGAAGAGACCCATAAATATCAATGAAATCCAGGTCCTTACCCTGCACAGCACCATCCCCAAGAGTCACACCCTGAGAGCATTGCTCAAACGCTTCTTGAGCTCTGCCAGGCTGGTGCTGTGACCACTTCTCTAGGGAGGCTGTTCCAGTGCCCAACCACCCTCTGGGTTAAACACTTTTTCCTGATATCCAACATAACCCCGCATATACACAATTTCAGACCTTTCCCTTGGTCTGAAATTGTCCCTTTCCCTTGTCTGCCACTGGTCCCTTGTCTATCAACTGGTCACCAGAGAGAACAGTGCCTCTGCCTCCTCTTCCCCTCAGGAAAGCCACTAAACAAGGTATCTGTTCAAGTAGAGCTGATTGTATTGTATTGTATTTTTCAGGGCAACATGAATGCTGCTCACACTCTTCCTCTTTCACTAGCTTTACTTTGTGAGTCAGAAGAAAGATGAGCAGGTGTGTTAGAGGTAGGGACCAATCACCTAAACCACTAAATGAGCTGCATCACACCCACCTTGAACCTCTACATCTACTTTCAGCAGAAGGAATTAGAAAGTCAGGGTGATGAATCTTCGTGCTTAACTTTCTGGCACTGCAGCATCAAGTGTAACAAAATCTGAAATTCATTGTTGGATTTTAACTGTGACCTTTAGAAAGTCAAATGCTCTTACGGTCCCTGCTGCTGAGTGCATGAGCATAAGCTCTCTGATGAAAATGTGGTTGCCTGTAGTTCAGGGTAAAACTTGACCTCTAGTTTTACAGTGACAAGCTTGATGTTCAGTTCCAAAATTCTCCTGTGAGACTTCTGGATTGATTATCATGTTCACTTTAGCAACAGGCAAATTGACTGCTTCAGAAAAAAACAAAAAGAGCTTTTTGTCTAAATACTAGAGTAGGAAAATACTAGATTTTTTTTAAGAATAAGAAATGTGATTTATATTGAAGCAAACCAAAACAAAGTGTACGACTAATGTTAAAATACATGCCTGATGAAAGTAATTAAGAGATTTGAAATAATATTAAAGAATAAAAAATACTGAAACACTGAAGTCTATTGTGATGCTTGCTCTCCTATTTACTATTCCTCAAAAAAAAAAAAAGTTTAAAAAAAAAAGTTCCTGATATGTTGTACCTGTGCTCCATGTTACCTTAGATTGATTACTGAATCTGTAATAGGTTATAACTATGGAAAATTACCTAGCATGTTTGCTAATTATGAGGAGTGTAAACATGAACATTTATCATTTTAGGCAACAGACAATGCATGACTGTCCTGGGTTGTAATATAAGATATGCACAAAGTATTCTATCACCATCTTCATGGACTGTTGAAACCAATTGCTGAAGCAGCGTTCCTCCAGGTTCCCCCTCCCTCTTCTGTTAAGGTGTCTTCTGTTAATGGGTCTTCTGCATGACTCATAGATAACTCCCAGCGGGAGTTATCTCTCGTTAATGGGCCATCAAGGACCCCCTGTATGACTCATCATCCCATTGTGAGATGCTCCGCCCAGGGGGAGGAGCCAAGCATTCTCACCTGGATATAATCTGGGATTTGGGACAGTACAGGGGTCCTTACCCACTGGATTCCCAGAGGATCAGAGCTACCAGACTTTTCTATGGGATCACTGCTTCCATCATCCCGCTCAGGTTGTATTCTGACCCTGTCAGTGGTCTTTTGTATTATTGCATTTATTTTATTTTACCTACTTTTCCTTCTTATTAAATTGTATTTCTGACTTGGAGCCTCTCACTCATTTTGTTTTCAAACCACTACAATGGCCATCCAAAACCTGTAAGGCACTAAGGCTTTGAAGACTAAGAACAATTAGTACACAATTACTGTGGATACTTCTTATCTATCTGTAGACATTTCAGTGTTGATGTGTTTGTCTGATGGATATGTGCTTTTCTTTTTTCCCAGTCAGGAGTAATTTTGAATCCTGTTTTGTGATTTCTTGTTGATGTTTTATTGGGTGGGAGGCTGTTCGTTGTCTTTGTTTGTTTTGGATTTTTTTCTGATTTAATTAAACCAGTTTATTTTAGAGGTCTGCTTTAAAACAACACATTTTTTGCTTAAGTGGTGCCTATTTTCCCTAAAAGCTGTAAAAGTAACCTGGGGTATTAACTCAGATGTCAAAATCTGCATATGATCAGTGAATTCCTAACAGGATTTTAGGTAAACAGATATATGGACTTATTCAAGGAAATTTGTTTCCCTTTTCTTCCTCTCTTTTACCCTGTGAAAGACAAGCACCCAGAACTCCTAGACAGCTAAGTATAGTGTGTGTGTACAGACCAATTCCTTACCATATTTACAAACTCTGATTAATAATAGTCAAACCATACCGACATGGTGATCATTCTGTGCATTCACAGTGAAATCAGTGCATCTTGGACATTCTAAAATTGCTGTCTATTCACAGATAAATTGTCCATGCACAGTAGATCTCTCTAAAGCATCCAGCTTCTACAGCTTTTGTAACCACATAATATGGGTCAGTTTGGATTTCATGAAAGACAGCTGTAGAATTTGTTACCTTGTGGACAAAAAACAATGTATTTTCTTTGCCTTTTGGAATTATGTTTTATTGTGTCCTTTGCTCCAGATGTTAAGACACCCACAAGAATATATTTTTCTTCTAAGCTTTTTCAGTATGAGTCAGAGTTTAATGATGACAAAGATAAGAACCAGTCTGCAAAGAAAAAAAATGTTATGGCAAGCAAAATTTGTGCTTTAATCAGCATTTCCTTCATCTGCTCTGATTCACACATTTTGTTTCTGCAAAGTGCAAAGCAGTTTTACTGTAAAATAAAATAACTGTTTTTCACTAGCTGAAAAACAAGTGTAGAAGCACTTCTGAAAAGTGTTCCTCCCATTCCTCAGCTATTTCATGACACCAGACAAAACAAAAAAGAAGAAAAGGTGAAAGAAACACTTATAAACTTCCCTTCTTTCCTTCAGATAACAGTAATTCTGTGTAGGTCTAGCTCTGCTTCATGTCTGATTCCCTCTGACTTGCAATGTTGTGATATCTTAAAACATATTCAAGGAAGTTAGCAGGAGACCAGACCTTCTGTTTGACATATGAGTTAAAGCAAAAATACCAGACTGAGACAATCTGGTTTTCCATGTTTTCAGATAGTTGAAAGTTAATATGTTATCAAATGAGACAATGTGTGTTTATTTATATACAGTTGGTTTTTATTTTTTTTCCCAGGATCTCCATAAAAGCAGAGTTTGCAGCACCAGTGGGTTAGAAGTTTTCTGCCTTTCTGTTTTCTACTCTTTGCATACAGGTAAAATGCTTCCTGTGATAAGTAATACCCTGTTAGCATCAGTACACTCCATCCACCTTGGTTTAGTAGATCTGGGCCCATTGCAGACAAGGGTAAATTGGACATGCAAGGAATGAAGGAGTATAATCTCTGTGAGAAACTGTGCCCTTTCTTTTAACAACCTGAAAACTGCTTTAAAAAAATTCAGGTGAAAATCACAGGTTTTTTTCAGATTGATTGAGGAAGATTGGCAGTATGATGGATTAGTATGTGAACGATAATTAGGCTTTCTGCAATGCTATTTTAAGTGCTAAAGTCCTGGCTTATTAATCCAGAATTGTGGGTAAGTTCACTCTTGCCTTTAGAGTGTTGCAGTTAAGAGAGGGAGGGAGGGGTCAATAAAGCTTTATAGGTACAAATCCATAAAGATGATGAGACAGTAAAATAAGGATAGTATCTAGCAGCTATAGTTAATAATAATGACACTAATAATAACCCTTATATCTCTTAAAGTTAAAAAAAAACTTATATGTAGCATGAAGCTTATTTTTGTAATTGTCCGTTAAGTAGGTTAAGACAGATATTGAGTCAAATCTTTCTCATTTTCCCTCCAAATGGATAATCATACATCCAGGAGAAATATATAAGAACTAGGATTAAGTTTTTAAGATAATTTTTAAATCAGATTGCGATTTTTTTTTTTAAATCTAACTGTGGAATAATGGTCTTTCCTATGACAAAAAATTGCCATGAGGATTCCTTGTTAATATGAAAGATACTACCAAGTGGTAGGTAATAAGGAGAATCAATCTTTTACTAAAATGGACTAAAGCTGAGTTATTATCCAACTGGAATATAACTCCTTCAAAGGTAGAATTCAAAGTATGTTATCTATAATGGGACAGTGAAACTATTATTCTCAAATACTGGATTTCAGTTTTTATGTATATTTCATCCTTAGGAACATGGGAAGCACCCTACTGTGCACTGAGCACTCACAAAGCTTGTTGAAGTATTCAGCAGTACTGGTGCATCCAAGTAGGGCAATATTCCAAGATACGTACAAGAAATTGTATTTGTTGCAGCGAACAGTTGAGAGGATTAATATAAAGAAGTAAAGGGAAAAAGTGGTTTAAATTCTCTTCAAACAGTTACTTTAACCTGAGGCTTTAAACCCTGAGGCAGGATGCCAGATATTAACACTGGCAAAATGTAAATCAGCTCAAAGAAATTTTGATAAGCTCCTAAAATTGCACCTGTCTCACTTGTATTTTATATCAGTCATAGCATCTCAAACAAATAATCTGGCACTGCAAGGACTTTGCAGTTTTTCTGAGCAACAGCATTTACATGAAGGTCACAAACACAATTTTAAACTATCTTAACTACAGGTATTACTAAAGTACAGAAATATTAAGAAACCTCTCTCTGTTTACTTCTGTGTTATATAGACCCAAAGGGGCACAGAAAAAACCCACATTTAAACACTTTTGTCTAATTTACTTTTCATCAGAACCAGGGCAAGGAAATCTTATTATTTTCCTTTTCTATGCACAGGTGAGACATTTTGTGATATAGTGATTTGGAAAGGATGGAAAATCACTTCAAAACTTAGCTAAGTGATGAAAGATTTTGTCACTGGGTGGGATGTAGGAGACATAGAAAAAGCACTTCCACACAGGCATAGAATGTCTTGGGATACAAAGCATTATTGAAATTCAGTACAGCCTTCTGATACATAGGAATATTCAGGAAAGGCATTGCAATGCTAATTGTCCTTTACAGCAGTTTGTTTTTGGTGGTCTCAAAGGTACCCTTGAGCTAATCAACCCCTTCACACTTCTGCTGCATCTGCTGGTTCATTCATGCCTGTTAGAGGTGCAGCACTGAATTTCACATTTATGCTCACAAGGTCAACAGAGTTGTTATAATGCAGCCAGTTCATTAGACACTCATAAAATCTATTTCAGAATGTAATCCAAAGTAAATTCACTAAATACAAAAGACTGAGGGGGGAGAGGGAGACATATAGACACAGGAAAGATAGCATGAAAATTATGCGCTGTCATGCTGTGGGGCAAAGCTGCCTGCAAGTGCATCTGGCCATCAGCTACGGGTGATAGCCTCTAAAAATGGAGAGGCCAAATTAAGAATAAGAGTACATTTACATAAATTCATTACTAGCCAACAAATATATTGCAAATATTTAAAAATCTAATGCAGTTTGTTGAAGCCAGAAAAAAACAGCCTATGATTTTCAGTTTAACTATATTTATTTGAAAAGCCTGAAATATTTTCTTGTATCACAAAACATATTTGAGTAGAGTTGTGAAACATTTTCAGACTCTTTTCTTCCTTTTAAAAGCTTTTTCATATAAACTATCCATTCTTAATAATTCCAGAATTATTAATTTTAGGAAGACATGTAGTTATTTTTTGGGGGAACTTGAAATAAGTCACTCAGAATGAAATTTCGGCTTAATATTAGTAAACTGTGGGTAAAAAAAAGTCTTTTGAAAGGAACACATTGCCTTTCTTACATTTTGAACAGATTCCTGAATAGATTGCATGAAGTCAAATGTCTTCTTTCTGAACAAAACCTTTCAGTTGAGTTGGCTTACTGAGAAGACTAAATTACTTTCATTCATGAAAATACTTGATCTTGGAATTTTACTAAAGGACTACTAATTTTACATTGTTTAAGAAATGTATTTGTAACAGAGTACAGTTTTAGGAATATTTTTATGCTACTTGCAGCCTCTGAACAGCTTACTAGCATTATCTAATCAAAAGATAATGTGAGAGGTAAGCATTAGATTCTAGTTTTACAGATGTAGATAATGAGCACAAAAACCTTTGCTTTTGTCCAGAGCCACTGATTCAGGTAAAGAATAAGAACAATATTTAGAAGTTTCTGGTCTCTGACTATAAGTTTTTCTTTCTTCTAATAGCATGCTGACCCAGATGAAAAAATAAAACACCAACAATTTCTTAAAAAATAAAACTGGTGATTTTCTTTCACTTTGGTGATTGTAGGAGTTAGATAATGTCATAAGAAGCTTATAGGAAGCTCATCACTTATAAGACTAATGTAAATATTTCCTCACAGTTTGTAATTTCACTGAATTGTGAATGTTTTTTGTCTTCAATAGGGAGGGAAAGATTAACTTGTACTAAGAGAAGACACAACAAGAAATTAAATACTCTGAATTGTACATTACCAGTAATCCACTAAGTTTGTCACATAATTTATTGTTCTCTGTGACACTTACACCTCACCCCCTATACCTGAAATTTTGTATGTAAGAGAGGTCAGGAAAAAAGAAAATACCAGAAACAGGGAGTAACCGTAGCATTTGCATCCTTCTAGGGTTTGCTACTACCTCCACTTGAAAATAAGAGAAAGTGGCAGATCATGAGAAAAGCAGTCTTGGCTCTATTCACAAACTTGCTGGAACCCCAAGAATATTAGGAAGCCAGAAGGATATCCTTTTAACAAGCAGGCTTAAAAGCTCAGTTTCGCAGATTAAACATATTTGAGCAGCTTGAATAAGTCTAAAAACCCCTTCCATTCAATCTTTTGTATGTGTTAATAATACACAGATAAAAGCCAAAACATTTTATCTAGGCACTGTTTGACAAAACAGACCTACACAGTTTTGGCCATCTTTAACTTCACTCTAGGAAAAAACAGCCTAATCTAAGGTAGAAAAACAAAAATTCTAAAGCAAGTGTGTCTCCAGATCAGGAGTTATCTAATACCTGCAGATGGCATTGTTGATCTTTCACAGTTTTGCAAACTGCCTGAGTGACCTGATATGAAAATGCACATCCACACACTCAGAGGCAGCTGGGCAGAAGCACCAATACATAGATTAAAATAAAGATCTACAAAAACAGTGATAATGGCTAGGAAAAAAAAGTTGCACTAAAAATCTGATTGGCATGTTAGTTAATTAAAATTAACAAGAAGGAAGAGCTTAAGGTCACATTAGGGATTACTTTCTGTGACAACTTTTCCAGAATATTTCAATGTAGGAGGAGGTTAACACCCAATTTATTCATAGTCAAATAACTGTATTTAATCTACACGATTAAAGCACGAGCTGATGAAGGACAGGGTGACACAGCAAACTGATGAATGGATAAATCAGGTTAATGCATGAGACTCAAATTTAAAGGCATATAGGTCTTGTATGACACTGTATACTGCTTTGTGAGTACAGCAGTTAAGAGTTTCCCCTTGCCCACTAGTAGTCTGACAAGGTCGAATCTTGATTACTCTGCTTTTACAAGTTTATGCTGAGGGAGATGTTAGCTTGCAGGAATTTAAAACCTGGTATATTGGACATTTAACAGTAATCTTAAAAATCCTGACTGGATCCATCCATTTGCAATTTTACTGCTTGGATCACTCTTTTACACTTTACTGGGCGGTTATAAGCTGCTAACAATTCAGGGCTGCAGTGTCTACATTGTCGTAAATGACTGCCTATCAGGAGAAAAAATGTGCTGTAAAACATCTCTCAGCCTCAAAGCATCTCTTCAAAAACTTCAAAGTTAACAAATTAATTTTTTTTTAATAATATCCCCAAATTTAAATATTATTTTTTTTTCTTGTAGCAGATGATAAAAGAGAAAATATTTATTTCCCTATCCAACAGGAAGAAGAAGCTTCTGCTTTGGATTTACTTTGAGAATTGCTGGTATCTTATGTTTCACAATTTCCTATTTTTCAATATTTTATCCTGGAGCATCTCCCACTAGACTCTAGAAGATAGAGACAATTTCATGCCTCAAAAACATTTTTGCAGTGTATGTTTCAGTAATTAGTATTCTACCCACACTGGTACTGAGAAGGAGTTCTTTAAACAATGCTGCTAATGACACATAAGACTAAACCCAAAAATAAATAGAATTTTATTATAAAGTTCACTACACGAATACAATTTAGAAAATTAGGAAAAAATAATAGTTGACTTTGAAGAGCTAATTTTGCAGAATGATTTGAAGAGTAAATTTTAAAGTGTTATCTGCCACTGAAAATCTTTGAAAACCCTTTAATTCTTAGAACTGCTGGCATATGCTACAGAACTTGCAACATTTTACTTTTTAGGTAAATAAGAGAAAATGGCCACTCTGCAGAGAAGAAGATTTACCTGAATTAACTTGCCATTTGAAGATAACTTTTCTCATGATCTAGTCATGTTTATGGCTATGTAGAGACTGAAGACATAGACTGGTACTATTCAAACTCCCTGCATTAAGTACGTTCCTTAATGTACAAACGGATTGCATAAGAGGTGCCTTGAATTTTTTTTTTTTTTTTTTTTTTTTGGGAAGGCTCTCAAAGAACTTTATTGATAGAATGCACTGTAAAAATATAATGAAGAAACACCAGATTCTTCAGTCTCTGCTAGTTGCCAAGTAATGATATTCATTTGCAGATTTATGCAGAATCACTAGTGAAAGGGTGATTAGGTACAATCTGTCTTTTTACCTGGTCTTTATTTGTACATGGTTACAGCACTAAAATAAATCAGGCTAATGAAGAGAACCGTGTTTCAGGTACATTATGAGAGGCTTGAATCAACACCTTTGTTGACTCTTAGGTGAAATCTTGGAGCAGATGTTTTATTGGTGAAAACCAAAGAATACTGGTTTGATAATCCCCAGTGTGCAATTTCTAGAAGACATCATTGAGACAAAACGTTAGACACTCACATACACCTCGAGACACTATGTCAAAAGAATCTGGAAAGGTTTTAGCTGAATAGCTTTATAGAATTTGAAGTGCACATTAAAAATGCAGTGCAGTACTTTGTAAATTCACTTCTGAAGTGTAGTGACAAAAGGGAGAGTGAAGAAATTAGAGGAGTTTGGATAATTTTATTTTTGTCACTTCAATAAAACAATAGTACATATGCTGTACTTTGGACATGAAGAAAACCCTGAGTTATGTATTGCTCAGCCATGTGGGGAAGGAGCAGAGCTCTAATTTGAGAAGCAGATACTGTAATTTAAGAATGCATGATGTCATTACCAAAGAAAGTAAGCCAAAAACCTCATAGTACAAAAATTGCTGCTGTATCATGGATTTCTAGATTGTTAATCTAAACATAAGGTCCACAAATAAACAGAAATTCTAAATGATTCTTCAGTGTTGATTTAGATTTCTAACCAGTCATTCTTGCAATAAAATAGTATCAACATACACACCACTTTTCAATTAACTGTATGGATACATTCTACTGATTGTGCAGCTCTTCAACTGTGCCACTCTGCACTGCCAAGAAGTACTGATTTCACTAGAAGACTTGTTTAAAAATCATGTCCAAATAAGAAATTTCTGCTGTTTCACTTTCTGCTGTATCCCTTTAGTATTAACTAACCTTACTTTGTGCTAAAAATCTTTGAGTGATAGATTGTCTTGCAAATAAGCAGCAGAACAGAATAGGACTTGCAATGAGGAAATAGAAATCCAGGTTCAGAGCTATATGCAAGTAAGCTTCAGAAGTGTAATTTTTAAGGCCCTATTATTCACGATTTACATTTCTGTGTAAATCTTTCCTAGTGTCTCAGGTTTTCTGCAGTGCCTGTCCACAAAGTCTCAAAACCTCCTGCTTTTTCTCAGGGATATAAACAGTTTATGGCTGATTTCAAATACTTTCTTGAATGGATTATATATTTTGGATATAGGTACAGAACTTGTTTTCCTGATGCCTTCACATTTGTGACATGTGGCATTTAATATGGTTCAGCCTATCAAATGTGCACCAAACCATGACATAGCATCAAAACACAAAGTTAAAATTTTAAATATGTTCTTTGTTGGTTACAAGCTGGACACAGATATTGAATTCCAAACAGAGTTGACACTAATACTTATCTGTAGTCACTGCAGTAGTGTATAAAATCTTTGCTTGGATTATTTAAGAAATTTAGATATGGCTCTGTGGAATCAGTATCTCTTGTCTCCCAAGGCGACAGACAACAGCCTCACAGCCAGCTAATATATATTGTGTTTAATTATGAAACTTGAGGTATAAGCTAATGGCACAAAAGTCAGGACGGAAAAAACTATCAGTCTGTAGTGAAAGATTCTTGCATTCAGAAATTCTGAAGTTACATGTTTGGAAATTGCAGTCCTTTGCCCTACTGCCTGGTGTAGAGAAAATTATCATATAAAGCTTAATTTTTCCTTTTTACTTCCTTTGCTTCCTACTGCTCCTTAAATATTTTCCAGAGCTTTAGGTTTAACAAAATAGTACAGAGTATTCTTTTTTACTTGGTGGTTATGATCTCATGGAAGTTAGGATACTTCCAAGAAATGATGTATGAATTTAAACATCAGTACATCACAGATTTAATTTTCACATGAAAAAACAAATGCTGTCTTGCAAAACTTATTTAAGCTCTACTTCCCATGAAGTAGCATTTTATCTAGTCTAAATTTTGTCTATCTCCATCTCATCCAAATTCCTTAACAATGCCCCTTTTCTAAATGAAAATGTATAATGTTTTAAAAAATATTTATCCCATTTCTGCTCATGCCTGATATGAATATTCACTGCTATTTTCTCCTAAAATGAGCTTGGCCCATGTTAATTGTCAAAACTTCATATTTACAAACTAGTTAGGATATTCTTTTTTCTTTTCTCCCTTTTCAAAGTTAGTCGCTTGTTTCCCTTTCCTCAGTGCTGGCACCATATCCCAATGCTTATTTAATTTGCTGTAAATTCACAGAAGTTAAAGAAAGAAATGACCTATCAGGTTATTTTGTCTGCTTCTGTGTCCATTTGGGATTGATCCTTATTGTTCATTCACAAATGTTTTGATCAGTTTAAGATCAGTTAAAATGTTCCATGTGCTGCGGTTTCTGGCATTTATTACCTTTGGGATGGCTTTTTGTTGTTTTTTTTCTGCAGTCTGATAGATTTTTCTTTCAGGAAGTTTTATTAAATGTTCTTGGTTTCAAATTGGCATATTCCCTTTCACTGAAATGTGGTCTCATTTTTCTCTCTAGCTTTAGTAGAGTAAGTTAAATCAAGTCAAAGACTCTGAGTTACCTCATTTCCATTTAAACACTCTGTTTCCTTTGAACACTTAGTAGTCTGAATTACAAAGCCTAGATGCATGGGTTTCATTTTTTATTTTGTAATAGAATACTCTCCTGTACTTTCTTGTATTGTCAGTTGCTCCAGTTATATTCTTTACAAATGTACTGTCCTTTATTTTCATTGATTTTACAACCGCTTTATCTCATATACCCTCTACAACTGTTTGAGCTACTCAGATTCACAACTCCCAACTGGACTTTGAGAGTAAGCACTTTTGCAGTCAGTCTTAAAAAGGAAAAAATGGAGTTCAAAATTCCAGAGGTGTTAATAGGACTTTCCAAAGGTCATGTGCTGAGAACTCTTCAAAGGCTCTAAATAGTTAGTAGAGAAAAATAGAAATCTGGGTAAATTTTAACAGCAGAATACAAATTATATTTATCTTCTGAAAATTAGTCCTTAGTTAAATCCCTAAAGACATCTCAGCTGTGCAGTCAAAGTGAAAAAATTCCTTATCTTCCTCTGCTTACTCCGTGGTCCTTTAACTGGGTATAATTTAAAGGGGACAATACAGTTATCCCTCAAGAAAAAATGAGTGATCTCTATAAACATAAGGACCAGGACAAAAGAAACCTCATACAGTTTGCAAAGGGGATGTGCAGGAGGTTTTGCAATGTGCTTCAGAAAAGACTGTGAATCAATAGGCTGAGTACTGCTACTGGTGTTGGTATTCAGGGGAGGTTTTTGTGGATGTCAGACTAAATATGAGCCAACAATGTCCTCCCATGGCAAATAACATAAACCACAGGCTGTATTGCTTTGGTAGGGCTCTGGCTTTCACAGCAGGGCTGTGTTTATCATTCTTCAGTCACTGACAGCAAGGCTGCAATGGAAATAGTAGTAGGACAGCAGCTGCAGAGAAACAGAAATTGTAAGGAATCACGTGGAAGAATGGCAAGATATTTAAGAACCTACAATACATGTCTGACGGAGACACAGTAAGAGGGTTGGTCTTGCTCAGTTTGACAGAGAGGTGAGAGGCTAACAGGATGATCTAACAGTTTCTTACACTTACCTAAAAAGTTATGTTAAAAGTTACAGTAATGATGGATCAAAACTTTTCCCAATAGTATCAGGCAAGAGACAGCAACCAGAAATTATTGCTTGGGATTTACAAAGTGGGCATTAGGAAAAAGCTCACCACCAAGAGGGTAATAAAATTGAAACTGTTGTCCTGATAGATGGGAGAATCAACCCCAGGAATTTTTCAATATTCATCTAAACAAAGTTGTAGCTCACCTAGTCTGTCATTTGCAATAGATCTCTCTCAACTAAAAGAGAACCTCTCCTCATTTTTCATCTAATATTTTTGTGATTCTGAGAAATTCTGAATTCTGTAATTCTGAGAAACCTAGAAATCAGAATGCTGACAGAAAGAAGGTGATGTTTCCTGAGCTTTATGTTGTAAAGTATTTTCAGTGTGTTGTCAGCACACTTCTGTCCTGACTTAGGTCTATCTACCTCCTGCCCTAAAGTAATGCCCTGAAGGCGCCGTATTGCTAAAGTGATGGTCTGTCTTGGGCATCAACGGATGCGAATTTATTTGTGCTTGTTTTGTGCACAGGCTTGACTTAAAACAACTCAGCAAAACATTGCTGCCAATGTGGACCTTAACCTTGAATATAACCTCCTTGTTCCCATTGGTACCTTTAGCTTTCCATATAATTGTACAGGAAAATGTAATTGTGGATCATAACATAAATTGTTGGTCAAAAGCAAACTGATTTAAGAGACTACTTGGTTTACCAAAACATTTTAAAGAACACTTTGCTCCCTCAGACTTATTCTGCATTTCTACTAGAGCCATTAAAAGTAATATTCCCATTAACTCAAATAGTTTAGGATAAACTCTTGTAGAGATTCATTAAAAAGTAATAACAGATGAAGACTGGGTCAACAAAATTTTACACTTTAAATTGTTTATCCTCTGTTTCTTTTCTAGCAATAAATGATATTGAATTTCCTAAACACAACCCCAAATGTCAGTGCTACCTTCAAGAAGAAGAATCTGCATATTCCAAATCAGGGAGGAATGTAAGGAAAGTATAGATGCTTTTCTTATTTGAGATAGGTATGAACTTACTTATTGAGCACTACAAAACCAATGGCAAGATGATCTCAGTGATAAGCAGAGAAGTCATATGCTTAGTTAATTAAGACTGACTGTAGAACCCAGAGTTTGGAAAAGGTTCTGTGATGAGTTGCACAGAGCTGAAGCATATGGATATCATAAACATCTGTTTGTTCAAGAGCAGAAAAAAAGGTTTGCGTTTTATAAAGGATATTTTCTGTAGTGAGTTTGCAGATTTTTAATATCATTTGGAGAGATTAATAGGTTAGCTAAACTCCTAATTTCACTGTTTAGTGGAAATTTTATATTCCTCCTTCATGTCTGCAAATGTAAATTAGAAATCTGGGTATCATACTGTATAAAGAAAAGATGGATTTACCAGGTAACAAAAATATATCATCTTCTACAGTCTTAAAATGTTCTATAGGTGTTGGGTAATTAATAGGCAGAGGAAACTTGTAAGGTTATAGCAAAATACAAATCTATCAAGGCAGAGACTCTAAGTGACTTTCCATAAACTGCAGAGAACGTAACTTTAAGAGCCAAGATTAAAAATATTAAAAATTTGGCTTTTTGCCCTGTACTCAGTGTACTGCCTACATAAGATTTGAAATTCAACGAGTATTTTACAAAGAAATGAAATCTTCAAGGTTTATCATAGCAACTATTTGAAATTACATTGATTTAAAATGTAATAAAAAAAATGTGACCTATCTCATATTTATTTTGAGGAAGATTTTAATAAGTATAACAGAAGTTTTAATGTCTTAAGACATCTGGTAAGAAAACACAGCATACAGGCAACATTTTAGATAATCTCTTTCCTTTCACTTGTCTCCATCAAGCTCTAAAATAACACCTTCCTACTAAGGAACTTTTTCTTTTGGGTATCACTGAGACCCCTCAAGAATTAGAAGAGGATCTTTGAGTTCTTTAAAATTTTTAGACACTGTTCTTTAGTATGCAAAAAATATATCCTGTTTAGGGACTATTTTTATCAACTTTTCTCTTCATGTTTGCTGTGGAAAATAAGTGGATGAGAAACTGTACAAAACTGCTCCAGCATGATTCCTTTCCATGGAGTGGTCACAGAACCAGCCTGTACACAGTATGGGCCAGTCGTGTCTAGGTGGGTCTGTTTGAGGAGGAAACTTGCAACTGCTGACCTCCAGGGGTTCCTTTCAACTTCAATCATCCTCTGATTTTCTAGAAGGACATTTTTTAAATTAAAAACTTAAATAACACCAGAATACTTTTGGCTTTTAGGGAGAGGTTTGGGATTTTTAGGAGAGTGAACTCTGACAACTGAGAAAATACCTCCATCTCCTGTATTTTAAGACTGATTGCAATACAACCATGAAGCTGATTTTGTTTGCAAAAAAAAAAATTTTATATATGCATAAAGGAAGTAAAGATTTGAGTTGTTTGGTTGGTTGTTTTTTGGGTTTTTTTCCCAGGTGGAGTAGATGTTTAGAGTACACCATTTATGTAGGTGTAATGGGATGAGGTCTTCTAAGGAAAAAGGTAAGTGATGAAATTCAAAAGAGAACAAAAGAAAGATTCCATTCTGGAATGAGCAATGCACAGATTCCTGTCAAAGAAGGCAGTCACTCATTTTGTCCTCTGAGTGTCCTAATATCCTGGGAGGTGTATGAACCAGAAATCAATCCACATGTTTTTATAAAGTTAAAAAGAAGAACAACAGGAAGTACCATTCATCTATTCTTAAAACCATATGGTAGTCGATTTTTATTGCCATAGAATAAAAATTTAATTGTAAAAACTATTAATCGGGTTTTCAAAATTCACCTTTCTAAGGGAAATCCATAAATCTGACAACTATATTTACAAGTTTTGCCTTTCTTTATGGCTTTCATTCCTGTTTACCTGGTGTAATTTAAAAGGATCAAATACCATTTCTTTATCTATGGTTACAGATTAAAGTGTAATTTTAAATTTGTCCAAAATTTGAAATTATAGTATTTCCTTTAGAGCAAATTTTCATTGTAAAAATTCCATTACATATTAGGTTATATTGCATTCTTCATGGGTTTTATGTAACAAAATATTTGCCTATCAGATACTTTTCTTTTTTTGTATTGACCTCAATGTGAAATCAAGGACAGTACTAAAAACTGCAGTTAGCACTTCTGATTATTTTGGTTTTTTTAGATAATTTTCCAGACCAATTTCTTTCTATATTCCTATTTATCAAGCTACTGACATCAAAATTCTTCAAGCTCTTCAAATGATAAAGTTTCCTGTCATTTTGATTCTTATTTTATGGGCTTTTGAGATGCTATTCCCAGCAAAAGCTACATGTTGCCTACATGTCTTTTGTAGTTTAGATTCTCAGTGTGAAAAGTACCTTGCACTAGCTTTTAAATCAAAATTACCACCAGTGTCAGATTCCTGGCAATCACAGCAATTCAATTATTTCCTGATAGCAGAATGACATATTCTCCTGAGTATGTTTTCATTAAATACCTAAAAACTATAAATCCCAGCAATTTGTCATACTTTTGGGTAATAATCTATAGTGTGTCAGAAAGCTTTTAGTCTTTTCTTATAATAATAACTATATTTATTTTTCAGTACTTCATAATAATGTTGGAGGGCATCTATATATAATGCCCTCCAACAGAAAGATTGAGACTTGGTACAGTGTGATTGTAGCTGTCTTGTATTACTTAGGCATGTTCATAATTTATTATCAATTTCTATTCTAGACATCTATGTGTAATAATGTGCCTCAAAGACTCCTTTGGTGAACTTCCCAGACTGATGAGATCAGCAGCAAACATTGGCTTGACAGCAAAAGGCAAAGAATTCTGCTTGCACGCATGGTGCCTTTTCTTGCTAGCACTGAGCCTAAAAACAAACCAAAGCTGCTCACCTGTTTGGTCCTTCCACACATGTGCTTTGCAGATGTGTTATTACCTTATCTGCCATCTGCTTTTCTATTATGGAAAATGAGATATATTGACAAAATCCTGATTGTAGTCCATGCTAGACACTTGAGAATATAAAAAATGCTATTTTATTTCAGTATTAATTTTTAGTACCTATAGGAATTTGGCCTGTCACTTTTTTTTTTTTTTTGTTGGTTGGTTTTGGTGACAGTTCTAAAAGAGACAAATAGTGCTCTTATGTAATAGGCAATTTCTTCTCCAGAAGGTTCTCTTATTACATGTCTTTATTTATTTATACATAAACATTTCATTTAGCAGTAAATTATTCTCTATATTTTCTCCAGATATTTCATCTTTGTATCTGCAGAGGGAAATTATGCTTTTAAAATTTCTTAGATTAATATTCAATAGCAACCTACTTCTTTTTTATTATTTTTTTATTTCTAAACCACTCACACTTGTATTTGACAGTGAAGTAATCTTAATTTGTTCATTTGTTGTACTACTCCCACAGTTGTAATTCGGCTCCCATGGAGTGTCAGCAGAAATCTATTTATCAGCTGCATCTTGTTCAACATACCATTGCAGGGTTCCTAAAGAGCAACAACAAAAATCACATTCCATTACTTACTATCAGACATTCATTGGCTCCCAGATTGCAACAAAAATTGTTTTTGTGGTACTGTCTGTGGCTTTCTCTTCTCTCACTTTTACTACCATATGTTTTTTCTTCACATTAAATCAACCTCAGCACATTCTAAACAAGCAAAATCCAAATTTCTGTTTACCCCCTACAACCTATTAGTGACGGTCTCCTTTCTGTGTAGTTTTTTCCTATAGCTTGGCTGTAAAGAAGTAGTGTATATATATATATACAGAAATGTACTAAGCTGTCTGTGTGTTTATGAAGGTAGATGATGCAGGAAAAGAGGAAAGAGGGGGAAGAAAATCTTCAAATACAGAGAAAAAACCAAAAGGATGAAATTGAAAGACAGGAAATATAACAAGGCAGATATCCTTTATAAGACATTGTATATGAGTCCTAAACACACTAGTATGATCTGTGCAACCATTACTTCTGCCCCCAAAAAGTCCTCAGTAAAGAAAGTTTCAGGCAACATCAAACAGAAGGATGATTTCAAGAACAAAAAGTTATAATCAGCATATTTAATCAATGTTTGTGAGTATATTTGCAATAGAGGACTCTGTTTGGCGCAGACAGTGAGAATACTTTATCCTAGATGACTACAGAGTCTGTGTGGCAAAAGGATTAAATTAACTGGGGAGATTTAGAAGCAGCAAATCTCCAGGATCAGGCAGAATTCAAGCCAAGTTATATACAGAACAACAGAACTAATGTCATTCACAATGGAGGGAGATCAAAAATGAAGGATTCTAAAGACTAAGAAGGTGAAATAAGGAAGCAAAGGCAATACTATAACTTTCAGCCACTGAAATACGAGTCTGATGAGCACAAACCAGGACTGCTATTGTGTGCACTGGCTGTAAGGAAATTTATAAAGGAAAACAAAGAAACATTGATGTTGATTTCCAAGTAATGCATTTACCCAAAAAAAAAAAAAATTGTTTATTTATGCTTATTACTTTATGCTTATAATCCTTTTTATTTATGCTTATTTTTATTTATGCTTAATTTATGCTTATAATCCAAAAAAATTGTTTATTTATGCTTATTACTCTAAGTCAGGTGACTTTTCTTCCGGTGGAGACAATGTTAGTGTTCACATACAGTGCCATTAAAATTCTTTGCATGAGATCTTCCATTCACAAAACCCAGGAGTAACTGAAGACCAGACCTTAACACCATTTTGATATGATGGATAGCTCAAGCACTATATTATGTAGGATCAAGATCTATTGGTTTTAGGCTATCAGTAGTGTTTTACAATAAGCAACATATAAAGTATTACTTTTAAATTTCAAGCCATTCAATGGAATTATTCTTTAAGGAAATCTGATGCTGTTACTATGCATCAGCATTTTATTTCAAATTGATAAATCTGTATTGATTTTCTGTGGCATATAATATTTGGGTAATAGCTCAAACAAAACCCATCTGGCATAATCAGCTGGGGATGCTGAATTTAGTGAATCAGACTGAAAAGTTACAATATGCTGTGTCAGAAACAACATGTCAACTATTCAAGAGGTAATAATTAAAGGCACAAGAGGAAAGAGGAATAAAATAATAATTTAGATAGAAAGAGATGAAGCAACAAAACAAAGTAAGAGTTTATCATGCAAATACATGCACACAATAAAGGTCTAGGTTTGAGGAAGCAGAGCATTTAATAATTAATAAATATATGAATGTGGCACTTGATTTACACAGCCAAAGAAGACATTTATTACATCATATAAAGCAGGGAGATATTGCTTGCATTTCCAAACCTGTATTCTAAATAATAAAGTGAGTCCTGCAGATATGTGATATTCATGAAGTTCCTGCATTAGAAAGGATATCACTACGTTTGCTTATAATTTAATGTTTAGTTCAACGCTAAAGGCAGCAAAATAAAAATACATCTAGAGCAGTTAAAGAACCTTCTGTTAGAACTCAGAAAAATACATTTGTCAACTATCACCCTCTGGCTTAGTTTTAGGCATGAGTGAATATGTAATCTTTAATTCCTAGGCAATTTTTGGAAAAATGAAGTTCAGCAAAATTCATCTGCTAGTAAGTGAAGTAAATTAAAATACTTTAATTTTTTCCTCTTTTAAAGCAAATGGCACATGCCCAGTTAATTATAAAGTCTGCTGTCACAGAAAGTTGTGTAAATTATTTGGAAAGGTGTAGTTAGAGGTATGAAGTAATTCCAAGTTTAGATAAAATGTTCAAACTAAGAAAAGAATACAAGTACCTTCCAACCACAACTTCTAATCTTAACACTATAAGAGCTCGAGGCATTGGTAAATTAAAATCTCTACTGGCACAATATTTCTCTACTTTCATCCTAGCTCTTGATTTATAATCATTTTTTATATTACCCTTACGGTAAAAGATAAATTTTTCAACTTGGTAGCCCAGTTAAATTTATTTCTGTTCCTTTTAACAGATATCCTCAAATTTTTATTTAAATAATTTTAACAGAAAAGAATAAGCCCAATACAAATGCATTGCAACATTTAAATCAGAAAATCATATTTAATAGTATTGATTTCAGCATCATGGTTGGAGACTGCCATCTGTCCTCTGTTTCATGGGGTTATCAGGAGCTTTGGGAAAATATGAAAACAAGATGGAAACATTAAAGCACTTTCATTCTGAATTAATTTTGCAAGTAAAGAGCCATACTGTTTACAGTTTCTGAAAAGTCAGTTTGGTTCATTATAAATGAATAACAAATAACTGAACATCATGGTAACAGGGAATAAAAATTCTATTTAAGTCAAGAGAGAGTTTACTACTGACTCTAACACACATAAGATTCAACCCAGTAGAAACAGGTTGTGATGGTTTAGCACAGGTTGTTTTTTTTTTGTTTTTTAGTCTTTAAAGAAGTAGTAGCAAATACTGACAGCTTGTCTGACCAATGGCAGATTTGTCACGCCTCTGGAGACACAGCCTTAAAAAT
>JBBMKD010000001.1:60678312-60722378 GCA_037834095.1 Argya squamiceps
AAGGAAGGAAGGAAGGAAGGAAGGAAGGAAGGAAGGAAGGAAGGAAGGAAGGAAGGAAGGAAGGAAGGAAGGAAACTTTCTTACTTTTTTACTTTTAGGATTCTCACAAATCCTAAATTGAGCTGGAATAAAATTATATTGGTCACAGATGACAGTAATATATTTACAGTTCATTGTAATAATTTATCACTGTTCAGACTCCTAATCTTGTAAGCAATGTGCTAAATCCGTATATTATTACTGGATTCTTTAGCTCTCACTTGAATCTCTGATGCAGCTTTATATGATGGACCAACATTGCCAAAATTTGCAATCAAAGCTCAGGTAAAAAGAATTTTTTTGTGTGAAAATTTGTGCCCATTTTTTGGACATCCTATAGAAACGAGTTTCAGGGGTTAAAACATAAATATAGATCTTATTGTATCTAAATAAAACTTCTGTCACTGACTTCCTTTGAGACTTGTAAAACCCCCTGTAATGCCCTTCTTCCATGCTCTCTTGTTCTGTATTCTCTGACTTTTCTGTCATTCTTTCTTCATTTTTCCAATAAAAAGTGTCATTTCTTTAGGGCAAATGTTACTTTTTTCTTCTGTAGTCATATTCAGTTCTTATGACTTATGTGCGTTGATCTGATACAAAAATTCTTAGGGCAAAAAGCAGGAAAAAAGAGAGAAAAAACCAATAATAATAATAATAATAATAATAATAATAATAATAAGTGGAGAAGACAGTGAAATAAAAGGAAAAAGAATAAACTTGAGAAAGGATGAGAAAATCTCTAAGAGGCCACAGGGTTGAAATGACTATGAAGATACAAATTATGCAGACACTATTTCAAAGAAAAGTAATGACAAGCAAAACACAATACAGTTCAACAAATATTACTATATAGCAATATATGAGAAAAAAGCAAAAGAGTTTGATGACTGGTAAAACAAAAATTCACCTCAAAAAGCTTAGAATATATTTAGAAAAACAGAGTTTTGGCAACAAACTTTTTAGAAAAGTACAGTTAATCAAAGAAGAAATATTTGTGTAATCCATGGATTAATATTTTGTGAGTTTTGTCTTCCATACTACAGATGAAAATAACCCAGTTTGTGAGAAGCAAAGAGGTACTAAATATGTTTGAAGGAAGAAGTGTGTAGATAAGTGTTTAAGCCTAAGTGAACAGAGGCATCACATTCAACTGAGAAATGAAATGCAAAAAAAGCAAGAAAACAGATCTTTCAAAGCCCATGCATATAATTGAAATAATAAACAAGTATATCTCTTGTTTTAAGTAAAAGTATAGCTATTTTTAATAAATAAATCAGTTAGTCCAGATCTAGATTTGTTAAATTATTGAAACTACTCCAGATGTTCTGCACCATTCATCTCATATGTTTCAACAAAATATTTAACTTCTGAGGTCAATTTTATTAAATTGGGGACAAAACAAAGATTTCAGATGAGACTAAAATATAAACAAAGATGTAACTCATGTACACAAGCTGGGTACTTTTTAATATTAAAATATTTTAATTAAGTTGTATGGAGATTTTTGTATCCATTTTCTACAATGCATGTAAATATATATTAACTTTGATGCATTTCTTTTCCATTGGGTGATAATGAAAATAAAAGAAAGTTTTGCTATTAGCAGGCCCCTAAGCTCTCTGTCCTTGAGATGCTTTATTTCCAAAACTGACTTACACACCTTATCTAGAAAAATCTGGTTAATCATAAAGTTTGTCCATGATTAGTCATATTTTCTTTAATTCTTATTTGCAGATGAATTTTAGCTGCCTTTTCATCTGTCTTTTATTAAACATATTTTATTATTAGAACCTGTTCAAAACAGTGATGTAAACATTCAGGTAAAAAGGTTCATTTATTTTTCTTCATTCAATTTTGTCAAGCTTGAATGAAATTTAAAAGCTGATTGTCCTATTTCTAAAGACAAAGAACTGTAGATTTCCAGAAATGCATAGATTAGCCCTGAAAAAATAAAATTTTGAACAATATACCTGCATAATGCTCATTACGTGATACAGTATTTAAACAACATTTTCTTTTTTGATGAAATTTGAGTAAGAGATAATCTTTGTGTTCATATCAAGGGGATGATCAGCTGGTGATGCCCACCTACTTTTTTTCAGTTCTGTATGCACTACAAAGTCTGAGCCAGGCAGTGTGCAGCGCATATAATCTGAGTAAGATAAGCCAAGTGAAACAAAGCTTCTATTTTTCAAAGTCTTTTGGAACTGGTAAAGATTTAATCAGCTCACATTGATTTTATGGCACTGTGTCCTGCTTCTTAATGACTAAGTCTGGTAGATTTTCACTTTTTATCAATCCAGACAAAGAGGGGTGACATTGAAAAATAAAGAGAAAACTTATTTTTTCTTTACATGGATTTTTTGTTTAGAAATACTGCAAAATATTACTTTGGAGTTAGAAGAGCAGAAAAAATCAGTTAAATTTATGATATCCATTAACAATCAAATAAAAACTAGCATCAATATAACGTAACATAGAATCCCAAATGTATTGAAAAGTTCTAACAATTACTGAACTTTTAACTCCTGTTTGGAATTTCCTTCCTTTCACTGGGAACATTAGATACTGCACAGGCAAATAAAACTTGCTAGGATTTATCTCATAAAATTTATTTATTCACTTTTAACAAATCAGCAGGAATATAGGCACGATTATTGCCGAAAGGATTTTAGACTACAGTCTCCTGTGACAGAATTGAATTGCAAACTTTAATTATCTGTTCTGAAGTGCTATACTATCAACAAATATAACTGTGGAGAGTAAATCAGTAAGTTTTCTTGGTCAAAGTTATTTTTCTCCACCTTCTGGCTATTGGGACTACTGTCACATTGTTCCATATCCAGACAAAACTGAAATTCAGTCAGTAAGGCACAACTCTTTTCATATTTGGCTTCTAGGTGTTCCAAATTATTAAGTTATAGATAATAGCTGCTCTCTCAGATGTTCTTGGAATCTCAAATTAAAACTATGCTGCTGATGTCCAGGAGAATTGACATTTATATTTTATTTTTACATGTTCCTCTGGGAAATTATATTTTGCCCCTTGATTTCCTCACCCAGTTCCCTTCACGCTGATTAATTTTGAAGATCAGCCTTGGAATAGGCATTTCAAACTCTTCAGATGAGATAGACAAAATCTGGAGAGGTCTTCTTTACACATTTCAAAATAATTTCTGCTATTCAGATTATAGGAAGTCCAAAAGTCTTTTGTGTGGAATAACTCTCATCTGGGAAAACCTCAAGGAATAATAAAGACATCTGAACTCGATCCCACTCCATGCTCCATAGCATCTAATGGAGCTGAAATAAAGTGTTTTCCAGAAATCTTCATTTTCCTGTTGGTGCGGAGTGTTTTATATCCCACTGACACATACCAGATAACTTTCAAAGATCAGTAAAGAACTGTCTCTTTCCATGTTCAGTCAGTTTTCTGTATGTCTGTACCTTTTGTGGAGAGCTTGGAGGGTTATAGGAGGCCAAGCAGACAGGACGGGGCAGGGCAGGGAGTGTGATGCTGCTCACTCCTGTGCACCATGGAATGGAACCAGGCAAGAGTAATGAAGGCTAAAGGAAATACACATATGCATAAACATGCAGATGATGTGGTGAATTCTTTAAACAAATTCAGACAAGCAAAAGGAAGCTGACTCTTTCTACATCGTCCCTGAAATATTTCTTCTGGAGAGCAGCCTCCCTCTATCCATGTACTAATTTCTCAATGCTTTCCAGTGGTGTTTGCATTTCTGGCCTTTTAATTAATTTTATAGGAGAAACCTGTTCAGTACTTGTTGCTTGCAACATGTATTCTGTTTCATTTGTTCATGTCACATTCATTTAATGGGATTTCCTTTCAGTTAAGACATTGTTTAGGTAGACTATGAATGGCAAAACTGTCCACGTAGTAGCAGCTGTTCTAGTCAAGGACCAAATATATCTTAATACAATTTCACTGAACACCAAAAAATTCGGAAGCTTTTTAATATTGGGCATTTCACACGAAGTCGGCAAAAGTCTCAAGAAGGACATAAAAAAAGTTTGTTCTTTTATTTTTTTATTTTGGAAATGAATATCACATGCAACTGTGTTAATTCAATTGTTTCTACTTACAGTAATAGGAATGGAGCCCTCAGCTCTCTTAATCCTCTGCTGGTATATAAGCTCACATCCCAAGACATTTTCTTTTTCAATGGTGAGCATACAAAGATGAGAAATTTCAAAAAAAAATTACTGTAACTAGATACAAAAAGGTGCTTGTGTTTATATATGGCTGTAATGAAAATGGAGGAATTCTGTCCTCTCAATCCCTGAGTGGCCCAATTTTGATCAAGCAGCCTGATGCCTATGTTGAGGAGCATTCTCTCTGTAGATACGTAGAGACTTGATGATCTCTGTATCCATAGCTCTCTGTAGAACAGTGAAACCATATTTAATTCAAAAAATGAAAGATTAAATCTGAAATTGAGAACAGCCCTCTGGATGAAAGGAAAAATGAATCTGCATCTTCAAGGTGGAGGATCCAGCCAGTACAACAAAACACAAAAACAACAAAATTCTCTCAATCTATTGATTGAGAATAGTAATGAAATAGTCTCTGAACCTGGGAATAAGGGTGTTACATGAACTTTAAGATGAAAACACTTCCATTTCCATGTTTAATCAATGTCTAGATATTTTTTATTAGAAAATCACTTGTCAGAAAAACAATTTAACCACCACACTTTAGAATGTCTCTTCCACAAATCTAGCATATATAATTGTTCCATGCAAATTAGTAAAATTATAATTATTGTAATTAAGTCTCACACAGCTGGCATTAATTATGGGTGGAAACTCTCTGCAAGCTTTCCAGCTGCAACTGTTGTGTGCACTGAATGGCAGAAGATTCCACTGAAGAATTCAGCAGAACCACATGCTAAGGAGTTCAGTTTTGTGACCACAAGTATATATGACCTATATATCTGTCCTGAGGAACCCAAGTTAAATCCTTTCTGTAGCATTGAATCACCAGACAAATTACTGAATCACCAGAGAAATCCAAAGAAATTGCTAAATGTTAACAGAAAATAAATATTTTTTTCTAAGGTTTAATGAAGCATTAATGAGTGCAAAAGGGAGGAGAAGATATTAAAAATAAGTACATAACTTGCTATTTCTAAGGGCTTATCAGCTACGGTGGATGTGGAACACCATTCCAGTGAAAAAAATAGTGTCGAGAAAAGTAGCCCTACAAGAGGGTTCCCTCTCTCTCCCCTTCTCCCACTTGCTTCCTTTTGCTTACACACTTAAAAGTACACAATAAAGTTTGCATTGTTGAACCAGAATTTGTAGTTTGTTTCTCTCATGGGGGCTGCTTAACGGCTAAAGCAGTTCCCAGACCAACTAAAACAGTTTGTGGATTCCTCAGTCTAGCTGGCTGAGCATGGTTAAGGCTGGAAATCAAGAAGTGGGTACTGGCATGGGTTTGGGAAGGTGTTTATTCAGTGCAGTACTTGTGCCCAGAACTGAACTTGCCAGAACAGCGAGCTTTTGGGCCCCTGTGCCTCCTTTACCAGGTTGCAGCCTGGGAGGAGCACACTCTGGGCCAATGAGGGAAGGAAGGGGGTGATACCAGGTTTTATTTTGGGTACAGGGGTGAAAGGGGCTTTGGAAGGGATCTACCAAATACAGGAAATTAAACAAAATACAGACACAACTTTGAAAACCTCAATCATGCACCACAACAAGAATTTGGTTTCATTTGCACTTTGGTTCAGGCAGAGGGCTTAAGCAGCAAATCCTAATGCTTGCCTTGCATTTCTTGTCATTTTCCCTCTTTACTTAAAATATTGAGTAAAATTACTAAAATAATTGAGTTGTGGAACTCAATTATTTATGGTTGATTGCTGCCTGATCTTCGATTCCTAGCAATTGTACTTCACCCTTTGGAATTGTTTCTGTCTTGAAATTGAGACAGCTGGTAATCCTTTTGCTGCCTCATATATGCATGAATATGAAGGGTAATGAACGTTTCACCCTTGCCTCCTACTCTAGCTTTCCTTCATGGCAGATCTTATTTAGCTCTTTTACAGAGAAAGTGGTCAATGGTTTCACTTTTTGATTTGATGACATTCTTTTTTAAAATTGCCTTGTTTCAAGTTAAATTTGATAAAACAGAAGAATAAATTTTATTTTTTAACTTGTATTTTAAATATTTTCAAATAATGCTGGTTAAATAAAACATGAAAAATGAAATATTATATTTGCATTTCTCATATTTGCATGATTAATAATTGTCTTCCCATTTTCAGAGACTTTCAAACAAGCTTTTAGCCTTTCTGAAATTTAAATTTCAGTTGTCTAGTTTCATCTTCATTGTATTGCTTGTTTATTTTTTTGGCTTTTTTATGTTAAAATGAGAACAATTTATTGTGTTCATTACATGCCACATTGATGAAGACAAGTAATTATTGCATACATAGTGATACATATATTACATATCTGCATGTATTTTAATAACATTTATAGCTACAATAACCATTTATATTAAATTAGTATCTTGAAAATTCTATTTAGAATAGAGACTCATTGTGATGAATCATTTTCTGCCATCAAGTGTGGGAAGGTACTAAATATCTTTTGATATGCCCAAGAATATCAATGCCACAGCATGAATGTGGGTGTACTTGATTTACTTCATCTATTTTGTTATGTTTACATATTTAGTAGCTTGCCATTCCAGAACTGGTATGGAAAAATTCTGTGGGGAAAAAAAGAGTTAGCTTAATTTATACCGAATTTATCTTCTTGTTAGTTACTTCCAGAAGCAGCCATCAGAATACAGGCAGAACAAGAAAAAATAAATGTTCTCTCAGATTTTATTGGTAGCTTTCTCCCAGCACAGTGGGTTTATGTCCAAGAATGTGCATGTTTAACAGATTGCTTCAGACTCTAAGTCATTAATCACTTCCTAGGAAACCAATATGCCACACAGAATTTAACAGTTTAATACTATAACTGAATTACATTCAATTTCTTTAACATAAAATGACAGAACCATCAACACTGTGTTCCCTTTACTGTTATTCCTATTGACTCCTTGACCAGACTCTTTAGGGAATGCTGAATTTCTCAAGGCAACATGCATTAGAACCAGTGAAAAGGTGTGCTTTCAGTGCAAATAGGTTAGGGCTGAATTTGAGGATCTGATCCTAAAATTGCCCAAAAAGAATATAGTATTTTCTGACCATCATGTGTTCCTGCATATAATGCTATCTAATGTGTATATTGGTAGATAAGGAGAATGACAAACAGACCATTCTTTATTTTCTAATTTTGGTAATTGTTGTGGGGTTTATGACACACTTGCTTACACTTTATCTTTCCATCACCAGCACAAAAACAAACAAACAACAAAAAACCCATAAAAAACAAAACACACACAAAAAAACTCCAAAACAAAAACAAAACAAAGTAAAAACAAACAAAACAAAATAAAAAAATCAAAAAAACCCAAACCCTTGCTGACACTTCATCAAGGAAAACTTCAGTGAACTTCTTTGAAAAGTCATGTCAACTTGGACTATTTAGAAAAACCTCTAGTTATCTCTACACTCCACAGTTTTGAGAAAAAAAGAGAGGCCAAGCTGGCAGGGAGTAATGATTTCTAGCAATTTCTTTTTTTTTAACACACTGTAATTACAAAAAAAATTGTGACCTACTCAGGGGGTTGCAAGAAGAAAGTAACCCCAAATTCAAGGGTCAGATTTGTGACCCCACTTCTTGAGCTTATGCAGTTATGCACCTAATCCATAACACACCACAGTGGAATGTTGCTGTGAAAAGTCTCAGGTTTGGTTCTGCCTCAGGGAGGTTAGAACTGAAAATTTGTTTCTTTTTGCAGCATGGACACCTGTGGTGTTTTCTCCAACTTTCACCACTGAGAACCTGTTGAGACATATGGTTCAAATGTTATTAGCCTTTCCTTACAGTAGGGTGTTTATTCTATGGGCATTCTTTTGAGAAGCTAGTCACACTAAAAAACTCAGCTTTTAAGGATAATAACAATGACTTTATTATCAGACAACATGCACTTTTTATTAACAGAAAAGAAAATAAAACCACAAAAAACCCCACCAAAACCTCTCAGGTTTTATTATTGTGTTGGTCCAATCACTGAAGACAACACATGCATCTCAGTTATCACTAGTTTTTTTTGTTTAAATATCTGAGAACTCTGAAAATCTGAAATTTCTGATCAGATGGTCTTTCTGATCACTAAAAATTCTTTACAAGAGGTTCATCCATCAGAGGCTTCCCATATCTCTATTGGTTATACATTTCTCACTGACTGAACCTCAGTTGCCAAATAGCAGAAGAAAGATGTGCATCTCTTGTAAACCATGAGAAACATTCAGCAACTCTTCAATGAAAGCAGACACACAATTTAAACTTGGGTTTTTTTCCTTTTTTTTTTTTTTTTTTTTAATTACTAGTTTCCTATTGCACTGGGCAGAATTAGTTAACGTGTTAACATGGAGTGTGAAGGTAAGATGATGACAGAAATCTTTTCTTTGCTTGTCTATTTCACCATTCTAGCCAGAACTCATTTGTGCTTTACTTTGGTGACTTAGGTCTCAAGCACTAATAAGAAGCCAGAGACAGACCATAGGAATTGCACTCTGCAGTCTGATAACTGACAGAGGAACAGCCAGAATAGCACTCAGGATTAAGAAAAAAAAGAAAAAAAAAATCTCTGGTGTGAGGAGCTTTGACACTGGGGTCAGCTACAACCATAAATTTAGCTTCTGTAGAAGCTTGCTAAAAACTACAAAGACAAAAAACATTCAGGGAATGAACTCATCCTATTTCACGCCTTTACAGATGGTTGATTCTCTAGTATACCGCTTTTATGACCACCAGCTGAAGTACTGTCACTCACTTTGAAACAGCCAGCCAAGCTTATTCCACTAAAGGCCTTGATGATGCCTTTTTATGCTCTTTTCCAGCTTCTCTTACCTTTTTTTTTCTTTTCTCACATACACAGGTGGGTATTGAATGAATTATTTGAGCGTATTGTTAAGAAAGAATTTCAGATGATTGGGAAGTAAGAAAAAGAACTTGCCCCCAGGATGTATCCTGTCTAACTTCTTCTATTTTAATTTGGTATTAGGTTCAATGTCACATCAAATAACAATTCAGAACTGCTACTAACAAAGTTCACTTCTATTATGTTTTTTGGACAGCTGTTGCAGTGTTGTATGAGGTGCTGAGAGTGCATCATATATTCTACATTTTCTATTCCTTTTGAAAACCAAAAGGCCTCAAGAATTTCAGTCCTTTTATCTTTGTTGTTTGCAGTGGTTAAACAGATAAAGAAAAGGAGTGTAGAACTCCCCTTCTGCCTAATATACTACATAATTTCTGATACAATTTTGGTTGTTAATATTTTCACAAACATGAAAGATTATTATAATTATGACACACCATGGTGTATTTACTTTTTTTTTTCTTAATATTCTCACATTTTTATTTCTGCCTTGGAATGACAGAACATGTGTAATATCCATGTTTAGTTCCTTCATATTATTTATTAATTTTGCTATTTCTTTTACTCCTGT
This sequence comes from Argya squamiceps, assembly GCA_037834095.1. Taxonomy (NCBI): domain Eukaryota; kingdom Metazoa; phylum Chordata; class Aves; order Passeriformes; family Leiothrichidae; genus Argya; species Argya squamiceps. The sequence continues at coordinate 60,687,951 of JBBMKD010000001.1, forward strand.
TTTAATGGCTTGCCTTTTTCTTTTATTTTTTTTCAATAGTTTTGAAAACAGTTACAGTGATAGAACCAGTTTTCTTTACATCAGATAGCTACATTTAGAAAAGCCATTAGACCACATGTCTATATTACAGAAAGATGGAAGGAAAGATAGGAGGCATGCAGGTATACATATGGAAAAGTGAGGAAAGGAGTAAAATCAAAAAAATTGAATAAAAAAATATTCTACTGTAAAACAGATACTCTAGCCAATCACAAGGTTTGGGGAAATATTTTTAAATAATGAGAAGTAAAAAGGAGAAAATCAGCATTGAAAAGGGAAATGAACAAACAAAAAGAAAGCATCTCTCCCTGCCAAGAAAAAGGCTTATTCCACCTTTATCTGTTGCATGTTACTTTAAACAACCCTTGATTTGACAACTGGTCATAAATGTTCTTATAACAAGGTATGCCTGCACCTGATAATGCAGAGCTTATAAAGCAGAACAAAAGTGGTTGAAATGAAGAGTTTCAGAGTGATAACCCTTTATTTTTTTTTTATATTCCTCTTTTAATATGATGGCATTATAGAACAACATGGAAAAGCGATTCTTTAATCTGTCATGAATATGTTTGCCTGACAAAGATTATCCATCATCAGTTGTTGAAGATGTCTGAATGCTATTAATGATACATTACTACAACTTCTCCCACTATTTTTCTAATACCTGCAAAACACTTACATTCATGAGATAGATACCATTTCTGGTCAGACCTAGAAAGAAACTTATCTCAGACATGTAAAGGTAATAATCAAGCATGCAGACAGCAACAAAGACTCATCAGTCACCTCCCATTAGCAAATACCTACAGACCTCTTCTGATTTATTTTTCCAGGCTCATCTCCCAACACATCTAAGCAACCTCACTCCAATTTAATTTCAACCTAGTAGCAGGTGTTAGTCTGAAAGATGATATGGGAAAGCTGTTTGTAACTCTGCCAACGTGAACAATGAACATAAGTTTCTTTTTCCTCTTTTTACTAAGGACATGCCTAATCTGTCTGACCTTCTTAAAGGGACCATCAACCCCACTTTAACATTGTGGCCCCTCTGAATAAAACAACTTTTCACATTCAGTGCAATGAGATTTCTTCCACTAATAGTACTACATGTTTCATAACCAGGAATTGTTGAATGATAAGACAGCTACTGGTATCTAGTGGGACACAAACAGAGGCTCAGCAGGCATTCCTGATGCCTCTCCACTCATGAATGCTTGAAACTACCAAAATATTAACTTGCTTTCTCAGGGAATTTTCAACATTGTCAGCAAATTAAGTTCCCTATGTCATATCCCAGCAGACAGGACAGTTGTTGCAAAAATAAACCAAGAAAGGTAGGTCAAGGGGAAAAAAGCAAAGAAAAAAATTGTTTTTTACATTTAATATTATTAAAATGTAGAGATAAAAAAAAAGAAAGAAAAAAAACCTCAGGTGTTACAGTATATAGAGTGTTCTGGCTCCTATTGGCCTGATCATTTTGCCAGTGAGCCAGACAGAGCAGCCTGGTGAAGGACCTGGTGCTTGTTGCCAGGCTCTCTCCAGCCTCCTCAAATGCAGTCACCCTTTAAGCTGCTCCCAGCTGCTGCAGTCTTCACTGTGATAACCATTGTTTTAAAGCAGTTGTGGGATTTGTGCTAGGGGACTTTTAGTCAGCCCAGACATGTTCTAGATGGAAGCATTTCAAATGTCATTTCTATTCACCCAGGAGTTTGTGTAGCAACTTCTGCTTCAGGCTTGTGTCCTGAGGGCTGTTATGGCATGAAACTGCCAGCATAACTGGAAGATGAAATCTTTACATGAGCCCAACTGAACAGTTCATAATTTTGGAAAAACCTCAGACAAAATAAACGTAAGGAAGGAAGGAAGGAAGGAAGGAAGGAAGGAAGGAAGGAAGGAAGGAAGGAAGGAAGGAAATTCTGTAGTGCTTGGAACATAGTTTTTAAGAACATATTTCAATTGACTCATTTTCCCATGGGAGGTTTGAAGAAGTCATGAAAAAACAATGAGGGATTTCACAGTTCACAGAATAATAATTTTACTGGAGAAATTGATTAAACAGCAGTATTACTTCCTGTAACAGTGACATACATCTTTCTGGTTTTCTTTTGGAAGTATGAAGATAAATGGAAAAAAAAGTAGTTGATGACAGTTTGTTACACTGATGCTTTTATCTATGAAGAATTTGCAACAGCTTTGCCAGATATCCGGGAGCAGAGACTGCCCTTCTTTTCCAGAGAGCGGCTATTTTGCGTATGTACCTCATATGCCATATGAACCTTAACACTCACTTCAGTCCTTCTGCAGGTAGCTGATGATTTCACTGATAGGTCAGATCTCTTGGTCAAATCCTCTTTGAGGATCTCTCCAGAACCAAACTTCTGGATGGGATTGATCTCTCTGCAGTGCAAGGCAATCATTTCCCAATTCCTTTAGCTTTGACAAAAACAAATGCTACCACTGTATTTGGTATTAGCTGCATGGGTATAAGATAAAGATGGCGTATTTTACCATCTTAACAGCCCATTCTTTGAGTAGATATAACCCTGAACAATTTTGCGGATGGTGCCAGTACCACAGGACAGGATCGTTTGGATATCTTCATGTATCACAAGCCATGGACTGGAGCAAAGGTAGGACTGGAGTTCAGCAAGCTTTAGGGCCAGCAGTGAAGGCAGAAGGATGGCTGCTGGCTTCACTCACCCTTGAAAGAACTCACAGTCCTTTTCCTCTTTAACCTGTCAAATGAGAAGGGAAGAGTAGAATCCTTCTAGGTGACACCTGGGAGTATTTGGTAAATCATGTTGGAAATGTAGAGGGAAAAAAGATTTCATTTAGTCATCTGACAAAGTCATGTGCTAACTCAGAAATGTGCAGAAACTGGCTTTGATCTTCTTCTATTGTGTTGATGTACACAACACAAAGATCTTTGGCACTATTGTCTAACTTACTTAACCTGGCATACAGTGCTTTCAGCTGCTTTTCCCTGTGTTTTGTGGTTTGTTTTTTTGTTTTTTTCTTTTTAATTCTCTTTGATCTATGGAAGCAAGTGGAGTCCCTGAAGCAGTTGAAGAAGACAAATGTATACACATATTTCTTTCTTCCTGCAATATCATGATATCTGTTCCCAGTGGCCTTTTATCTCTTCCTGCTTTTTCCTCAACATAGGAATTCCTCTCTTACAGTAATTGTACATGTGTTTTTGCAAGTAAAACTTGTGGCTGTACTGTCTGGTGTATGAAAAGTGGTTGTATTTGCAGAACATCAGTTCTATTCTGACTGTAGAATGAGGTGTAGGCATGATTGTTGTACAATTCCCTGAAAATTAGGAAATTTTGCCTCTGTTTCTATAGAGGACTCATCCAACAAAGACACGATCAACTTGTGGATACTTGGGAGTCTCAATAACTATATTAGTTATTAGAGTTTGAATGCAGCCATAAGTGCACTTGCCTAATGTCAAAAATGGGGTAAGAGCAAGGCAATGTAAAAGTAAATGTTTTTATGAAAAGTTTCAGTACACCTAACTAGGAATTAACAATTATATGTGCATATCCAAGATGAAAATCCAAGGTATATTGGAAATATGAATTCCCCACCCCAGGTTGTGGGCACCAGAATGCCATCTAAAATATTTCAAATTCCACTCTTATTATTTAGAAGCTGATAATCACTGTATTTATACTATCTGACTCAATCTTCACCTACGACTTTCCACTTGTAAATGTTAAGGATGCATATCACTGGTTTTTTTGTTGTTGTTGTTGATCATTATGTGGTAATTTATACTTATCAAAACACACTATTTGCAAGTGGTAGTTAAAATTCACACAATAGCCCTTCTATTTACTGAAAGAAAATGTGGTTACATCTCAACATACTCTGTTAATGGAATCAGAAAGCAAGTTCTATTTGCTCATAGGCTTTATGTTTACACTAAATACTCAAATGATTAAACCATCCTTTATAAGTGCAAATCCATTCTCTTTGTCCCCCTGTAAAGACGGTGATATTAATAAAATGAAAGGTGAGAGGATAGCTTATGTTTGTTGACTACTAATTCAGCAGTATAGCTTCTGGAAAATTTTGTCATTTATTGCTGCTCAGGAATTTATAACCTGGAGAAGCTGGTGATAATGGACTTTAAGCCTTACAAACTCCCCAAACCACTGGATTAAAGAATCTGCTGTATTCTGTGTAGTCCCTGAAGCACACTTTAATGGTTTTGCTGAAAGGGTATCAATCATACAGGAACCATTCCACAAAGTTACACTAAGGCACTCCAAGATAGTTAAATGTTTTCATTTTCTGTAATGCAATACATTTGTGAAACTCTATCTAGGAAGCCTAGCAATAAGAATCTTGGCATCAAAAATCATGCAATCCATTTTGCTTTGTTTTTACTTTCTTTAGCTATGAACTCCTAAGTTTTACAGAGCTCTCCTTTTTCAGACATTTTTGTTTCAAAATCTTTTTCCCATGCTTTTCTAATCATAGATGGGAATTGGAAAGCAGGTATGATTTTCTTTTCATTCATAGGTGTGATATTTTGTTTGGTTTTTTTTTTTTTTCCAGGCACGATCATTTGTGCTGGTTATCCCTACATGTTGGAAATTTTTCTGCTTTTGGTTATCCATCAGATAATTTGTATGTTTTCACAGAAAATATAGTACGGTATTCTCTTTAAGGAACTTCCCTGACCCTGACTGGGAAAGTTAGTAGTTTTTATATATCATTACCTGTAATATAATATTGCACAAGGATAAAGTCTAGAAAAATTTAATCTGTCAGTGGAGCCCAATTTCAATTATAAAAAGGATTGCTGTTTACACTTTTAGGCCTTTCAGAAGGTATTTCTGCAGTTATATTCATAGGCTACTCAATTCAAAATTGCCTAATTAATGACTGTCAACTGATATCACAATCATGGCAGTGAGACTATAATCAACTGTAATATGCAAGGGAATGAAATCAACTGTAAATATTTAAAGTGGTATCTTTTGGAAAAAAAAGTTGAAAGATACCTCATTTTTCTTTTCAAAGGCTTCACACAATGTATTTAAATAATGTGAGCAGATATAAAAGTTTATGTAGAAAAACTCAGAACTGGGATACCAATTTGCAATCACTAACAAGATATTTTCAGACAGGTTAGCCTTCTAGTTTGTTGCACAGTCTTGAGGTTTATCTTTTAAATTCTGAATTCTGCAGATTTTTAGAACATGAAACTGTCTTCTACAGGTTTTCTCTTCTCTGACTCACATTTCAAAGAATAAATGCAACAATAACAAGAATTACAGCCAGTGTAATTCTATAAATTAACACTATGCTGTAAAATGGACTCTAATCCATAAGGCTATTACACCAAACCTTCTGTTGTTTCTGAGGCCATGAACTAATTGAAAAAAAGATAAGTTCTCTCATGGAAAAATTATAAATGTTGGCAACAATGACTGAGGTTAATGTTTCTGGAAAACATTTGGATTTATACAAGTTGCAGTGACAAGATTGTATCACCAAGATAAAGCCACTGTCCTATGCAACAACATAGTAATGTTTTTCTGTGGCTTTAGTTGCTCCAAGTCATTTGGTCCTTTTCCATCCATTTACACTGCCTTGAAGACATCAGAAAGTTTAGCTAAAGAACTTTGCAGGAGGATTTAAAAACATACAGGGTCCACATTCATACTGGAATTCCTCTCTCTCCAAGGATTTTGGAGGTTGAGTGCAGTTTTGCTCGCAGTTTTTTTTGGTTTTGTTGGGTTTTTTCCTCTAATGAAGACTTGCCTATCTTATTTCTCTGTTACAGTAAACCCAGGCTTTAGAGTATAAATCTGAGATAGCTGTAATGTTGTTAAAAATAAGCATAATTTCAGTAACTATTATTGTTATTATTATATATTATTAGTTCAATACAATTTTTCTGCTTTTTTGAAATCTGCATATTTCTTCACTTAAACAACATAATATATTGATATATCATTATATCAAGATAGTTAAATAATTTTATAAGAATTTTTTTGTGCATACTTGAAGTTATTGTTTTCTTGTTTAATATTTTGAAAGTACACTATGGTTAGTTAATTTTTCCAAGATATAAAGTTCCTTCATCATCTTAGCTCTCTCAGCTCTAACACTTCTGTTTCTCTCTCTCTTTGATTTGTTTACTTCCTGAGGCTTCAACACTATCATGCCAGGAAATGGAAAAACGAGGCAGATATTTGTCAGTTCTTTCTATTTTGAGATCAAGGAAAAATTCTATAATCCAGTGCTCTTAGAGGACATTTTGGGATAAAACCAAAATTTACTATTTCTTTTATAAATGTATTTTATGGACATTTCCTTCAAATTTCTAGAATTTACTTATTTGTTGACAATATATAACACTGTTTTTAATTGCTTAATTGTGCAATTCCCAGTATTTCAGATATAACCTTGAGAAAAATTAACATTAACTTAATTAATTGCAATTGAAGCTGAGAATTGTGCATGCCAAGTGCTGGATAAAGGTCATGATCATTTTTAGACAAGATGCTCACCTTCATCCCTGCCTACCTGTGTGCCTACCTAACAGGCTCTTTCCTTATCAAAGCTGCAATAGCTTTGGACTTGGAGGGTACAGGCACAAAGTTTCAGCCATTTTTATGTTCCCTGTTAGAACAAGGCTTGAGTTCAGCAGACACTTTCTGTTCCCTGATTTGCATGGAAAGGAAACAAGTAAATATGTTGGAGATTGCCACGTTCATGACGTGCCCAACATGTATTTCTTGTGGATAGAGAGGGGACCAGGGGCTCAGAGTACCCTGCAGCCACTGCCATCCACTAAGTGCAATGTAAGATCCAAACCCAGACATAGCAGAATTTCTTCTAACAGCAAATTTGTAGAAGTTATACATAGATAAGTAGGAATAGTCAACCTTCAGGTAGAAACTCCACATTAACACTTAAAAATAAGTTTCTTCTTTTAATTAACACTGTAAAAGAAACAAAAAATATAAACCAAAAGAAATTCGGACTGTGCATATTTTACTCATGTTAAGGACAGTAATCGTACTTGTATTCACTTCCCTTATCTGACAGGTGGGAGTCAGATGTGTACTATTTTACATCTGACTGAGAAGCAGGTACATTGGGAAGGCCTGGGTTTGTTTATTCAATTCATAACTATACTAATGAGTTCACCATATATAGCAATCTAATTGCCTGTGTTATGGGTGTAAATCTGAAAACATTTGTGCATATGAACTCTACTTCAGTTAATACCCCAAGAAAAACTGCTTCCTGATTTACATATGTTGTGACATTTCTATCTGATCTTCAGCTGCTTTTGCTTTATTGTGTATAAATATTTCCTCTACAATTGACTTTTTTAAATTTGAAAAGTTTTCCATGGTAAAAATTAGGAAGTATATTAAAGAAGGCAATGCATTTCTTAATCTCTAAAACATTCCTTCAAACAAGCAAGCAAACAAAAAACCTCAAAAAATTACTCCTCACATTATCAACAACAGGAAAAGACATCTTATATGACATGGCACTAGTATTAAATATAGCCCGCTACAGAGTTACCAGCAATTACTGTAAGAGAGAGCATTAACCTGGCAGAGTACTTACTTAGCTGATTAACCTCTTTCCATGTTGAAAAAGAACCATGCCCCCTGCTAACCTTGTCTTACCTATTTTTTTTTAAAATTAACCACCAATATTACCTCTTATCATAATCATTAAAAATCTTTAGTAAAAGTACTTCCTAAGGGCTTCTTAAAAGTGTAAATACAATATTTTTTCTGTTTTTTTCCTAACACAGGATTACATAGGTCTATTGAGACATTTCAAGATGACCGGAAATGTGATTTGTGTTTGTTTTTTCTCTGTTCTTATCCTATGTACTTTTTATTGCTTCAGTCAGCTTTATAAATATTGAATCAAGCCTCATTGGTTTGTAATTCCCTGAATCATCCCAAAGACCTTGGTAAAAAAAATAGCTACATTGTTTGAACCTACAGTTTCTCTACCATCATAACGGTGTGACTGATTGCACATCTTTGTTAGTAGCTAAGCCATTTCATTTTAAGTTCCCCCAAAGAACTCTCAGGTGAGAACCATCTGCTTCTTTGAATGTTTGTTCCTTAATATATCACTTTGAGCTCCATCTGACTTCTCATTATCTGACAACAACTCATCTTCATTACGTGAAGAGAGCAGTTCCAAATCACATATCTTCTCAACCTCCCCATGCAGGAAGTTGACACAAATCAATCATTTCACATCCTTGCAAGATGCTTCGCCTTTATTTCCTTTTCTTTTTTATTAATCCAAGGGATTCAGAGATGTATTTTTTCCTAAAATGATAGAGTCAAATTATTCTATTTATAATAATATTAATCTTCCCTTTGAACCTTTGAATTCTTTTCATTCCTACTTTATATTCCAATCATTAAAGGTGTTTCCTTTTTTTTTTTTTTTTTTGGTATTATCAATCTCAAGTCAATATGCATGACGAAACACTCGGAGACTGAACTCCAATCAGAAGAGAAATATCTACTCTCTCTGATGGCTATATTTTACTTTCTACAAAAATCCCACTGAGGAGCTTTGGCAGAGTATCTCTCCAAAGCAATTACAAATCTTTATGTGGTACATATAATATGGTGACAGATCTCTATTAATAAAGAGAAAAAGGAATAATTTTACTTCTTTGTCCTTTGGGCTCCAGGAACAACACCATAAACAACAAAATTGAACTAGCAAACTGCAAAGGTTATTTTTTTAACATCCATAACAACTACTGAAATCATAATGGAAAATCAAGCTTGCCACATATGTGTTATTTCTCACTTAAAACAAATACTCTTCTTGGTAATACATATCTAACAAAATTTACACCTTTGGCTAAAGCCTTTGATCCATTATACATTTTCATTGTATGAGCCACAAATAACACAATGTCAACCTCTTAGCTAAAGAATAAGTGTTCCATATAATGAGAACCATTAATTTGAAACTCCAAGTCCAAAACTAGAAGTCCTTTAGCATGCTGAGCTATCTTACCAGGTGTTCTGAGCATAAATATAACAAGAATATATGCTAGAAATTTTTTGGGTCGAAATTGTTGACATTTGGCAGAAGGAACAGGATGTTGAACATAATAGTTTGAAAGGAAACAATCTTTTTAAATGTGGAGTTCTTTTTAAGTAGATTTCTGCCTAAAGAAAATTTTTATTTAATGGTTTAAAATACTCATTGATTGATGTGATTTGTGTGTTTAAATGTTTATTCCAGACTTTCCACTCTACATTTTGTCTTCCGTCTTCCATCTACCTGTTAGCAATTCCTAGTTTTTTTCTGTCACTTTCGTGTTCAAGCTTTTATTTGCCAAATTGTCTGTATCAGGAACATGAGGACACATCCCTAATTGTATGGAATGCCTTTTGTGTGTTGTAAAACATGCATTATGATTTTTTTTTCCATGGACTAATGATGCATATTTTTTAATGATAACACAGGCAATGTTTGTTTTGGGTTCATTGGTTTCATTTTTTACCCTCCCATTCCTCTTCCCCCCAAGGTCAGCTGTTTAGTTGTTAATCCTGGGTGATAAATCATTCAGAAGTTTTCTAGTCACTAGGGAGAGTCTTTCAGCTTGGCTATTACCTATAAGAAGGACATTTTGGGTAAATATGAATGAAAGTCAGTGCAAACCATTTTTCCAATAAAACCAGCCAACTTTTATAAACAGTCTTCTCTGCATTACTACTATGAAAATTAAGAATGCAGCAACTGTAACTAAATATTGAGATATTGCACAGTTATTTGAAACATGAGTAGCCTAGGGTTTGCAAGATGTAAAGGCAGTTAGCAGACATCTAAGTCACAGAAGAAAACTGAAAGACAGCAAAGAGTGGAAACTATGTCTGCAAACCCTTGAAGAAGTCATCTTACCTCACCACTCCGTAGTGATTCAGGTATTTTCCATATATTGCATTTTAATACTATTTTTTAACTCTGATGTACAATGAATTGTTGGATACTAGCTTACTTGCTTATCCAAATTAAATTTTGGTCACACCTGATCTAAGGCAGCCCTGATCTAAGTGTGAAAGAAGTTGTATCAGTTGCCTTTCATAGGTCTGTTTCAAATTCAATTACTTTATGATTTTACAATATGGCTTTACCTTTTTCCAAGCCTTTTGAAGTCCAGTGTAAAATCTGAAAATACTAATAACATCTAAAATTATTAGCTTTTCTTGAGTTTTTCATTACTCATGACCTCTGATATTTCTCACTTTTTTTTTTGTCATCCATTCAAAAAACAAAGAAAAATCAGTACTTTTTGTCTCTTCAGATAAAAATTTTAGAAGTATTGAACTATGTTGGGTATACATAAATTTTTTGTGTTAAAGGAGACTATACATAAAGTCCATTCCTATGGGTTTAGAACCTTGACTGCAGATGTTTTAAGTCATAAAGGATTTATGATGGAACTGAAGAGAACTCAGGTCTGAGAAATCCACCCCAAGCTGAGGGAAATGACAAAATCCTTACATGAGAGATGTATTTTTCAGGAGGCCAGGAAAGTATTTCCTAAAACATTGCAAATCACCACATACATCTATCTTCAGGCAGCTGTATCATATCCACGCTACATAACAAATACTTGTGACTGAACTTTTACTCATTGTTGAAGAAATGAGGCTGAAAATTTCTGGCTAAGAAAACCAGCAAGTAACTTGCCTAGTAGATACTAAAGCAGTTTCCTACAAAGGATGTTTATTTCTAAAGGCAACTAGCTACTCAATAGAATAGTAAAACAAGTAAAATAGCTGCAGGTCCACATACAAGACAAGGATACTTTATGCACTATTTTTAAAAGCAAATAAATAAAGGCAGAAATGCAAAGATATGAAATTTCCATGTGTCCTCACGAAAACATTAGACAGGAAAGACATGATTGATAAGTGCTTCAAGTCCATGCATGAACTCATGATTAGTCCCATTTCAGTAACCACCTTAAATCAGGTAGACCCCATGTGATCAAATTTGTTAATTTTGCAAGTGTGATATTCCCTTTCAGCTACACTTTTGGTCAATTTGATATGTAGAAAAAGCATGGATAACTCTCTCCATCTCACTTTCAGGTTATAGATTCACTCTGTAAAAGCTGTAAATCTGATGTAATATATTCAATAGAGAATTAACATTCTTGGGTGGAGAATAATGAATATACTGTGTTTCCTGTAGCAGCCTATATATGTAGGATAATAGAACACACCACTTCTGTGTTGCTTGGCATCCTCTAGACTCCAATGAAAATAGATAATTTTTCTCCTTTCTTCCATTCCTCACTGTCCCACATCTGACAATACCCTCACACTGCAGGAATTGGAAAAGCAGCATTGGTATCTACTCTGTGGAGTGTATCGTAAGCCTCATTTTGCAGCATGTACACAAATTTCTTATTGCTTTAGCTGGTTTCTGATGACCTCACCCATAATCAAAATATGACCATTACACTGAACATTACACTAAATCCATTCTTTTCATTATGTTGTGTTGAAATCACATGTAGTTGCTCTCATTCTAAGAGTATTGCTCCAGTGGCCCTCAGTACACTTACTGTTCAGTATTTTCTTACTTTCTAAGCAAAAATAATCAAGTACTGCCTCAGGGTCAGATAACATAGATAACATACTTGAAGTAAAAAAGATAACATACTTGCAATTAAAAAAAAGAAAAAATACTGATTACATAAAATCATATTTTCCCTACTGTTATATGATATCCTGCATTCAAAGCCATGCAGGACTAACTGCTAAACAACATTGAACAGTGGTAAAAAGCATGCATTTTACTTTATGTGAAAGTAATTTGCCAATTACATGTTACCTTTCTCATTTCTCTATTGTCTTAGAAAACTTAACGAAAGTCACATGCAAAATTCTAAAGGATGTAGAAAATTTTTTGTGACTGATTATTAAATAGCAATAGGACAAGAGGACATAGTCTTAAGCTGGCCCAAGGGAGGTTTAGGCTGGACATTAGGGAGAATTTCTCCACAGAAAGGGTGATTAGATATTGGAATGGGCTGCCCAGGGTGGTTTTGGAGTCATCATCCATGGAGGTGTTCAAGGAAGGACTGGGTGTGGCACCCAGTTGGCCACATGCCATGATCTATTAGACATCATGGTGTTAGGCCATAGGTTGAATATTTGATGATCTCAGAGATCTTTTCCAACCTATATTATTCTGTCATAATTTAAAAAAAAAATTATTCTAGTAAACATATATTGCACAGATAAGTATTTAGATGTAAGAAATTCACAAGTTATAATTCAGGGAAGTAGTTCTAATAAATATAAAAAATATATACTACTATTGCTACTGTAAAGCTACAGTTGCAGAGTCAACACTACAAAACAATATATGCTGCACAACTTCTTTTTCCTTCTTTTTCTTTTTTCTTTGTAGAATATCAGGCTTATATGATATCCATGTAACTTCCCCTATTCCCTCATAGCCAAAATACACTTCATGTCTCCAACTCCCTGTCCACACAAATCTCCACATTATAATCTTAAATATAATCTTAAAAACAATCTTCTTCCTTATTATCTTAAATCTTCTGTTGCACTCAAATGCAACTTTTGTCTGCATGAGGGTAACAGAGAGAAGCAGTAATGACATATGTACCCAGAAGCAATCAAGTATACAGCTTACTAACTGAGTCATGCCAACATGTCAAATCTACTTTATCTCTTTCTAACACAAAAGGCTCTTCAATTAATTTGCTTGTTACAGACATTTGGAATTGGATATGCTATTCCTTGATGTGAATCAGGAGGCAGTCAAATCTCATCTGCACATTTGAGAGATACTTAGCTAAACCATCTCATTACTGTGGGCTTTTAAACCATGCATTTTTCTTTCAAATTAAGCAACGGCTTAATTCAGAAGGGGACATGGGTAGTGTATGTGTCTAGAGCTAATTCTAAGAAAGTGTCTTGCTCCAATCCTAAAAATTCAGCTTCAATTGCTGCCCAAACATGCAGCCAAATATCTAAATTTATGAGTTCTGTTTCCCTTGTGAATATAATGGGTTTTTTTCCCCCCATGATATTCCATATTTCTGCTCCTGGACAGACAAAGCTCATTATCAACTGACCAGGTTCCAAAACCCATCAGAACTTAGAAACTCACAATTTTTATTCTGAATCAGTCTCCAATGTAATTTTTCAATGTCTAACTCACACGAAGGACAAAGATAAGACTTAATAGTCTAGTAACTAGATGTTGAGAAAAGGTACAAAAAAACCCCAGATTAGAACTCATGTGTTCTAGCTGTATGCATCGAGTACTTACTAGAATCTAGTCACTGGGAGAAAATCTTCTTTCATAACCAGTAGAGTTCTCTTCAGTTTTAGAAAGCAGTTAATCTGATTCAGTTTAGATGATCACATTTAAATCAATATAAATTTCTCCTTTGAGATAAATATGAGGGTCTGATATGTTCTAAAGCTCACTGTCTAATAACCCTACAAACAGCAGTCCGGTGTATGATCCTTTTGAGCCCTCAGTTCCCAGAAGGTGAGAGGTTACTGAGTATGTTTCAAACACCTATAACCAGATGGCTGAGAACCCAGCCAAGGGCTGTCAGTAACAACAGACAAGAATGGCTGGTAACAGTCAAGGGCTGATGGCATTAACATGCTGTGAGAAAGAGCAAGTTTTGGCTGGAGAAAGGGGGCCCAGCTGGAGATAGGGCAGCACTTTTCCATGAGAAAGGAAAACAACACAGCACAGCTGAAGCTCAGGAATGATTGGCAGAAGTAGACATAAACTATACAGAGGGATTGTGACCACAAAAGACCCCCAAAGACCCCCACGTGTGTAATTTACTAATTAAACACTCTTGAGCATTTGTGGACCCTCTGACCTTCATAGTTCTTTTCCACTAATGAGCATTTTTGAATCTTAAACGTTTCCTTCCTTTTAGGGGTGGGTCATCGCACTATGGTTTCTAAGGAGAGGTGTAGAGGTCAATCCTGTTTTTAGAAATCCAGGTGCATAACAAGGATCAATGTATTTCATCTCTAGGTTTTCTTTCTTCTCTGACTTATTTGGAACAACTGAGAAAGGACATCTAACCCATGATGCAGATGATCTATTTAACGTTAGTCTCTAAAGTACTATGGGCTAAATGTCTTAATAATTAAGTTGCGTAATATTTCTCTAAATAAAGAAATATAGACTGGGTAAAATTGGAGTGGTCTTGCTGGAGAAAGTATGACTATCCTACAGTCTGATAGATTAGATAATAACCAGTTGGATATCTGGACTGATTCCCTTGTTTTGCTACTCTGCATAGATTCTAGTTGAACAGCTTCAAGAAAAGCCATAACTTAAAAAATCTTTGGTTAGGATGTCTGTTCCAAACATGGCAATGGAAATATATGCTCTTATGTCTGCTATTCCACAAGACTAATTGCTGTTCTAATCAATAGGTTAAGTCTCAGCCTTGTGTTTTCAGTGGTCTAGGAAAGAAGTCTGACTGAAAAAACCAGACAGATGAATCTCCAGTGCTACCCACAGTTAGATGCCTACTGCTATAATGAGGTAGAGAATAAGTCCTTTCCTTCTCTTTGGCAATTTGTTTCTTCCAACTTCCCATTGTTTAATTTCATAATTTCTGTGAAATAGACAGGAAAGTTTTCTAGAATATGAATTGATATTGTGCAGAAGTATTAAGTACCCTACTAGAGAACTGCATTAAGTCCTGAAGAGATACAGAACTTGTTAGTGTTTTTCCACCAGCCCCAGTTATCAGCATACATAGAAAGTGTTAGGAGCTTAATTTATCCTTCTATAGATAGACATTGATCCTCAGTAGCTTACTGCTTGAGCAGAGTACAACTTGAGCAATAGATTTCATAAAGTGAAAATATGCCCAAAAATTAGGCTCTGCCATGTCTAAAATCTTTCATGGAATTAACTTTTAGCAATTTGAAACTGCTTTGGTTAATTCTTCTTATAAGGAGAAACACCTTGCAGCTTAATGAGGTATCAGGGGAAGCAGGAAGATTAATTTAATTTTTTCAAAAAGTCCAAAGTGCAATTGAGAAAAGGGTGGGAGGTCTTTCAACCATATTTTATTTATGGCTTTCATCAAAAAACAACTTTTTATATCAAAGGGTCATGCCTCAAAGCACAAGTAAACATTTCATTAACAGGGCTTATATAATGTCCGTTATGATCTGCATCATGCAGAAGAGAAGGAAACAAAAGGTTCAAACTGAGACTAAAGAAAAAATTACTTTTCTCTAAAACTACACAAAGATACTATTTTAAGTTACCTTTTTGAAACTTGATTTGACAAATTTGTTTTAAGCAAATACATCGATAAAATCTGAACAGTTTATTTTATGACTGCTCAAATAAAACATTCTAATATACCAGCCTGTCCTTGCAAGTTTCAAGGTTACCTACAATAGATTAGAGCTGTCAAGCCTCATGATGGTTATTATGTATTGTTTCTCTTAAGGTTTCCTATGAAACTGTTAGCCTTTTCCTTTGACATTTCCTGTTCTGCATGGCTGAATGTACTTATAAGCCACATATTGCTTTGAAGGTAGTCTAAGTAATGTTCAGGTTAAGTTAATTGCTAACAAGTTACACTTATTGCATTGCCTTTGTTTACACCACAAAAGAATATTGTTATCCTTGGTGGTTTCAATAGTTTCCTTTCAAGTAGCTCATGTATGAGCATATTAATTATTTTTCTCTTAATAGGAACATTGAGAAATTGTGTTCTGGATACTAATGATGTAGTTAATTATTTTTTACACATTAAAATAATAAAAATTAATGTAATAAAAGTGGTTTAAATATTTTTTCATTGAATAGGGAAAAAATAGTTCAAGGTACATTTTACCTGACCATTCTGTAAAAAGATATCTATGGGGAGATTAATAAATTTCTACAAATTATTTTGCAAAGAGTGGAGTAAAGTAAGTAATTAAGAAAAGGAATGGGGGAAAATAGCTAAACCTAAACAAAACAATATGACTATTAATACATTCTGCAGATTTATAAAGTTATATCCACTGTTATTTTTAAGCACATATTTACAGTTGTCTCATTTTTATCTTTGCTTGGCTGAATATTTTTATGACTTTTACCTCTTATAGTTAATGCAATCTTTAAAGGCAGTAGAACTGTGTAACTGATGTATTATTTTTTTTAAAATAAACAGTTAGATAAGAATTTTCCATAGAATACTATAACTGTAACTGTTAAACTGAATAGCTATGCAAACTACATCTACAGAATTTATGCTCCTAAAACAGAGTACCTCAGTGCAAATACTCAACTGCTAAACTGAACTGTAAACTGAATTTCTGTAGTTGTTAGTTGGATAGCAATTTACTTGAATTGGGCATCAGACCCCTCTGGCTAATTTTCCTGATATGAAAGCATGTGATCTGTCTTGCAATATAATGAAATTATGGAGATATTTCTGTTAAGCATTAACATTACTTGGTTTCAATGGCAGCAGTGCACTAAATAGGTTGTTAATGAAAAAGAAAAACAGTATATTTGTTGCTTTTATAAAGCTTTATATTATGTGCAATACTTCTGTATATCTTTTATAATCCTCCACATCTCTGCAAGAGGCCAGTTGGCTGACGTTAAAAGAATGCATAAATTTTCTACATTGCTTCCCCTAGAGTGTATGGCAAGAGTTCAATATTTGCAGCTGACTCTATTTAGTAGACAATAATTCAGAATGCAAAATTACCCAATACATGTGGGTCGACACAGTTTAATATAATTGACAGTTTGCTGAGGGACATCCCGGCTGGATTAGCTTGCACAGGGAATAACTGTCTATCTGAAGGTTAGACTAAGGGCACCTATGAAACCATGATATGCAAAGGTACAGCAGCTTTGCAGAGAGATTGTCTCTCTCTTGACCTCATTGCAATAAATACAGAGTCCTATATTCACTCTCTGGGCACTTAAGTAGCGTAAAAATATAAACAACAAAATGTAAATGCTCCTTTTATTGGGATATAAAACTATCTTGTGAGATATTAAAGCACTCATAGCACATTTGTAATGTTTCTAAAATGCTAAAGTATTATTCAGAATTCGACAGCTGGATAGTGCAGCAACAGCAAGAACTGAAAAACACATAGCACCTCTTGTTCTATGTTTATCTTAATAATATATGTCCACTGTTCATATATGAGCCTTACTGCAGTAATATTTTTGTGCCTTTTGACAGTGCATAAAAATGGTGAAAAGAAACATAAAAATCTGAGAAACACAACAAGTGCTATCATTTTGAAATATGTTGCTGTATTTTATCTAAGGAAGAAGTGTAGAGAAGAACCTTGGGCCAAGGTTTAACAGCAGTTTACAAAAACCAGCTGCTATAACAAATATGTCAGGAATTATTTAGACTATGTTTTTACAGAAATTCTTAGCCTGAGATGTTTGATGACTACACAAATAGTAGATCTGGGTGGATGAAAACCTAAGTTGTTGTTGCTGCTGTTTTAATTCTCTAAACAATAATCTCAATTTCAGAATGTTCAGTATGGAATTCCAAATGTTTATTAAAGAAAAGAATTCACTTGATAGTTTCTGTTATGAGCTGAACCAAGTCCCTTATTTCATAGTTCTTTTATTTCAAAGAAAGAAATAGACCTTAGGGTCTGTCTTCTCTGAATAGAAGACAGAAGGGCAAAACATGTTGTTGAAAATATCTTACTCTCACTTTCTTTGAAATCCAGAGTTATCTGAAATGTTTGCACATAACTAAATGTCTAAATACAGCCAAGTCAAAAAAAAAAAATTACCTTGACAGAGACAAAGGGAATGAAAAGAAATTCAGGGGATCTTAGGTAATTGTTCACTAATTAAATGCTTCAGTAGTTCTAAAGGAATGTTTTCCTGAATTATGATTTAGGATTTTTTTATTTTCTTTTTCATCATTGGTTTATATGTCATATAGTGTCAGGGATCAGATCCATAATTAAAATTCTTAAACAGGAAAACAACAACAACAATAACAACACAGCACTTAAATGGAAGATAGAAATTAAAAAAAAAAAAAATTAAAAAATTAGGTGTTCAGTCTCCTGAAGCAAATAGTATAACTTACAAAGATATAAGTAGGACAAGAACTTCACTGGCTGCACTATACTGAACAGTCACTTTGGCAGAACTTAAAACTTTAATGCAATTAAATGTAATTAATGCAATTACCAAGATGACTGAATGTAACTGGCACCTACAACTAAAACAACCAAACAGAACAAAAGAAAACAAATTAAAAAAGCAATAAAAAACAACCGAACAAAAAGTCCTTGTATTTTCACATATTTCATAGTAGGAACTCAATTCTCCTAAATGTTTTCCAGATGCTTTTTCATAAAGTAGTAAGAAATATTCTCTTGCCGTATTGATAGGAATTTATTTATTACCTCAAAATCTATTTTCTAATATAAAAACTATGTTCTTATGCACAAAAAAGGATATGCGTAATCACTGCTACTAGAAAAATATTTCAAAACTCAAAAAAGGTATGAATTAAAATATTTATATGTATATGTCAGTGTTATGTTTCTAGTGCAGACCAAAGAACTAGTACGTGCTTTAAGTATATGAAAATCTCTTATGCAGAAAATTTTACTTGAACCAATTAAAATGCAGAATTTCAGAGATTTAAGTTTCCAGTACATGGGATAGGCAAATAATTTAGGAAGTGTTCTTAGGAAATGAGTTGTGTGTATGTATAGAGAAAATATTAAAGGGATCTTATTTCCAAATTCTTTCAATAATGGAAAAGAAAACCCAAAAAATGACAATTGAGGATTGCATATCTTGCAAAAGACTCTTCTAATCTGAATTATTTTTCCAAATTTTGATTCTATGAAAAGAATTAAGAAAAATAAATATTTAATAGCCCCTGTACTACTTAGTTTCACGGAGTCCTAATGACTGTTTTTGGAAAGTATGTCTCTAAATTTAATCAGGCCACAAGAAAAACAAGTTTATATGAGCCATTCCTTCTTAGTTATCAGTTATCTGACTAGGAGCTATCTTGAAGCAAGGCCCTTGTGAACTGTTAAGACAAAATCAATAGCTGAGGAATACATTTTCTGTATTGCAAGATTATTCAAAGATGTCTTGAGAGATCCAGGGACTAATTCATTCACCCTCTGCTGTGGGAATATAATCAGTTACTCATAATTGCCAGTCTTATGAAATTTTCCTCTCATACCCAATTCCTGACTCAGCTGTAGTATTTATTCAACAGAAAGATAAGTAGTAAGTTAATCAGCTCTCTCCAGAAATCTCTAAAGCAATTACATAATTGTTTGACATATTTGATATCTCATGCAAACAGAGGTGCTCAGTTCTAGACAAGCAAGACAAACTTTGCTATTTCTGCAGCTTTTAGGTGTTTTCACTGCACATCAACATATTTTCAGTAGAAGAGAACAATAAGGAAGAATTAAGAAAAATCCAGATCAATCAAAACCAGCAGAAAAATTGCAGGGGCATTTGCTAAAAGAGAATTTTCTTTTAGACTGCCTACTTTTCCAATTATTTACCTCTTCTTTTCTATATTAATTGTATAATGCCAGTCATAGAGATTCTGCAAAGCAAATGTGTCCTCCACCTGCATCGCTTCCATGTCTTATAGAATTGCATCTGGAAAAAAAAAAAAGGCACTACTTGGTGGAAATATCCTTTACTTGGAAAAATAGCTGAAAAACATCCCTTTCCAAATATTAAAGCATGAGAAAATGAAATGTTAATATAGACCACGGGCAGCAAAAGAACAAAAACTATTTTTACCTGTAATATGAAGTCAGTTGGAGACTCTGACATTGAGGTGCAAACCAGAGTAGAGCATTCCAAGAATGAAGGTTCTTCAAAAGAGAGTACGAACCTACACTGGGAAAAGAATTTCACAGAAATTTTTCAAATATCATTTAAGCCTGCATGATTGACTGCTTTTTGTGCCTTCAAAATATTTTTTCAGATTACTAAAATAAGCAGGCAAAACTCTGAATATATTCATAAGGAATCAGAACAATTAAATTATTTTATAAAATCAATTAATCTCTTTTCAGAAATTAATTTCTCTTTAAGGAAATTTCTATCCATGAGGACTATAGACGAAGCCTCTACATCATGTCTTCAGTCTTTCAGGTTTTCCCTACTGGTCCCCATTCACTCTTCAATATTTAAGATTAAGAAGTCTTTCCTTTTTGCTGTCTTGAACAAAAGGTTTGGAATTTTTTTACTTAGCTACAATCTTGTCTAAAAAATCCGTTGTATTTTTTTAGGAAACAAATACAAAATATAGGTGTAATATGCTAAACAGAAGAAATAATAAGCATTATTAATGGATTGAGCAAATCTATAGCATAAACATGTTTCATTTCTATATTGCAAACTCTTTCCAACATGACCAGCATCATAAGTCTTCCTGAGTACATGCAGCAAAGCATTCCCTGATTTTAACAGATCTGTTTATGAAACCCTACCCAATAACTTTAAATATATGTTTGAGGACATATCAACATGTCCTCCACAAGTATTTTTTTTAACAATAATATCAGGAGCAAAGTCGCAACCTTTAACCATGTCTACACAGCAGAACTTATTTCCTTTGAGTAGAGTTTTCTATTTTTTTTCTTTTTTAAGTAATTTTAATTTTGATTCCCTGTACAGAATTTTTCATGTGGACACCAGCTTCTGGACTGCTAGAAGATCAATATGATATTGATTCACTTTTCCCATATATATATAGATATGTATATATGTGTGTGTCTCTCCAAAACTTCACAGAGATGGTTTGGATTTATCAGTTACATTTTTCAATGAAGCAAAAGTACTGAAAAATCTAAGGACTTCTATTGTAGTCAGCATTTCTATTTATTGTCTTTGCAGCAGCTTTATATATATATATTTGAAAGAATGTGTGAATGAATTATTTCCTTCCAACAAATATGAAAACCAGAGTATTGTACGAGTACTATCATTACAAAGTCAAGCTTTGAAAAGACAGAGAAAGTGTATGAATGGCTCCTTATCTATCTAACAAACATCCAATTCCTGTCCTAATGTATTCATTATGACGCATATTTTCTTTGCATGCACTTTTTTTTCCCCTAGGAACCCAGTTCCATAAGTATTCAGGATAGTCAGTGCTCACTGAGTATGTACAAGCGATTCTTTAAATCCTCCTCTACAGCTTCTGTCTACAGAGACAGTTTCTCTCTATACAGTCTCTGTTTACAGAAAGCTATCTCAAAAGATTCTCAATTGTTTTACTACCAAATGTTTAAACTCTTCTCTGAATAGAGTTTTTCATTTGGTTGCTGTATTTCCTGCATTGCTCTTTGTACAAATGTGCTGGGGCAGAGTTACTTTGCTCACAGTGGCTGGGATGGGGCTGAGTTTGCATTTGTACTAAACACAGGGTTGATAGAAAAAAGATGGGTTTTTTTTATTGCTCAGCAGGGTTTGCACAGAGCCAAGGCCTTTTCTGCTGTTCATATTGCCAGGCTGGCAAGGGGATGGGGTGCCTGGGAATTTGGGAGGAGACACAGCCAACCCCCTCTGACCAAAGTGACATCAAGCCATGTGAAGAGGAGAAAGAGGGAAAAAGGGGTGGACACTCAGAGTGGCGGTGTTTGCCTTTGAAAATCACCACTCCATGTAATGGGATCCTGCTTTCCTGGAGGTGGCTGAATCCTTGCCTGCCCATAGGAAGGGGTGAATAAATTCCATATTTTGCTTGCATGCACAGGTTTTTCTTTCCCTAATTAAACTGTCTTGAGCTCAACCCACAAGTGTTATTACATTTCCAATTCTCTCCCCAGTCTTGCTGGTGGGGGTGTGAGGGAATGGCTGTGGGGGCTTGGTTGCTGGGTGGGTTCAAACTAAGACAAGAGGGGAGTTACATTCTTCCTTAAGGATCAGCTCTCTGGAAAAAGCCAAGGAACATAGGGATTGGATAATTTTGGTTTGTAAGAAAAACATAGCAGGAGGTTTCCTTCTCATTATTGAGTAGCAATTAAGACTGCAAAACAGAACTGGCAATTCCTAGCATGGCAATTTCTTCTAAGACACTTTTGAGGCAGTTCATCAAGATTCTTTCAGCTTTTCTCAACTGTGCTTGATCTTGCCTCTTGGTTTGCATCTGAGCTGTGTTGTGTTACAACTAGAATCTGGGGAAGAGCTAATTGAAAAAAAAACACCTTTGAGAGTGGGAAACTTGTTCTTAGGAATCACAAATTCTCCTCCTGCAGAAGGAGAGCTTCTCCAGGACCAAGAACAGATCTTTGTTATAGGAGCTTCCTATGATCAGTTTAGTCAATTGATTTGGAAGTTCTCATGCATTCTGTTAGGACTAAGAAAGTAGTTTTTGTTTCACAATCCACCACTTTAATTCTAGTTTTCATATAAATGTGATGTGGATATTTGTTTATGCAAATACACACGTAAATATAGGTATAGGTGTATGGATGATGTACGATGATTGGTTTCATTAAACGGCAAAAAAAATAACAATTCTAAAATCTATAGAGATTGATCTCAGTGCACAGCTATATAAAATCAAAAAGTATAGAGGTGTATAAAATGAAGCCACATTTAAAGTGTCTATGTGTTTCTTTAAGAATATCAGGATACTTGAAGTGTAATTATAAGCTAGTGAATTGCTTCCCAGAATCCAAATAGTAAGGGACTGTTTAAATACATGGCAGCACTTCCACAAGGATATGGCTAAAGTGCTGTTCTTCCCATACCTCGGGAAACAGCAATACTGGAGCTGGTGAGAATGTGCCTGTGCTATCACATATATCAAAACTCGAGGGCCTCTGGCTGGCTGAAATAGTCAACATCATATTCTGACATTGTACTCTTCTTATATTTACAACTTGGAAAGGAAGCTTTTGATTTTATTCTTCAAAGTTGCCTGTAGCAGCAGTAAGCTTGAAAAACAGTTGTATCTAACAGCCAAATAGCTGCAAACCTCAAGAGATTTCAAAGTCAGTTATGTAAACCATATCCCAGAGCATTCCTTGCTTTTAAATACTAGTCTCTAAGCTGAATATTTTACCATATTTTCTGTAGTTATATTCTGGTGGCCACATTATTCCCATTTTAATTTATTTTATGTGTCCAGACTAATGGTAATAAGTTAAAGTTTTAGCTAACCACCCTTAGGAAAACATGGTAGTTTGATGTACATACACACATTGAGCTATCCTTTCTAGGCAGCATGGCTGGATGGCAGTAATATCCTCTTGAGCTAGGATACCTCTCAGGGTTGGTTTTTGGGTCAGAGAGAACTTCTACTAATGTCAGATCTTCTGATGAGCCAAATTTGAGCTCTTCTTGAATCGCTGCTGGATTGCACACTATGTAACTCTGTCCTTGAGCAAAAACACTAAAGGTTTGAATTTCTGTAACTGGGACTTAAAAACCCTTATCCAAAGCAGAGATATTCCTTGTTTCCATTTCTTCCATTACATATAAACCATTGTCCAAGTCTGAGACTAAGACAGGACCCAGGCACGCTCAGACCCCATCAGGAGTCTGGAAATTGACGGAGTCCACTCTGAATCTCACAACTCAACAGGAGTGTGCCCTTTACACTTCCTTGTCTACAGTCTATACATCAATCATTCTAGCTCAATTCTAATCCAATTTTCCTGTAAATGTTTCTTCCATGCAGTAATAAAGTGAACCTCTGCCAAACTGCACTTTGACATCATATTAAAATGGTTTTTGCTAATACCTTCAATGGCAATCCTTTAAGCAATCTAAATCATTCATTCCTGACAAACTGGCGAGTCAGCAGGATCCTAAATCAGGATTAATGACATGAACTAGGGGAGCAAAGGTATCACAGGTATGTAAATCTGAATTTCAATGGATTGTATTTCCACATGATGAATCTTCCTTTAAAACTCGGGAGTCAGAACCCATTACCTACCTCTCAACACTCCTGCAGTTCGCTGTATACTCTTCCATGTCTCCAGAACAGGGCTATAAAATTGCCTTTTATTCACCGTCATTTTGGTTTAGTGGAAATATTTGCACTGAATATCTTTCTGTTAAAATGCTCTCACCTTCAAAAATAATCCATATTTGTCAAATACAGACTTAAAAACACAAATTTCCACAAAAACTTAAAAAGAAATTGTCCTTAGAAAAGAATAGCTAAAGTAATAGATGATATCCTTACTTTCTTTTAATGAAGAACCTCAGTTGCATGGATCCTGAAAAAGAAGAAGAATTGAATGAAACAGGAGTTCAGCATCTAACTTCAACCTTAGGTCTGATGTGTGTGAAGTTTATTAGGATATTATAGTGGTAGAAGAGCCTGGAAAAAGAAATCTAACACTCACTGAAGTGGCCTGAGGATACAGCTATGTAATAGATGGAGTTTATGGATTATTAACTGAATAGAAGGTGAAAATAAATTGGAAGTCCAGCACCTGTACACTTCAGATCTTTTACTACAGAACAATGCACATGCTATACCAAAAATGACAGCTTAAAATTTACAGTGGTGGTTTTATTTGTTGCTAGATTGAGGATTTTTTTCTCTCCTGTTCTGTTAATGTTATGTTATGTTATTATTCTTGAAAATGAATATGACCAGAATATCTTCCAACTATAGGTATTGGTTGAACTCAAAGTGGAAAATGTATGAGGCAGAATATACATAATACTATAATAGCACAGCTGATGTTGATATTAATATTACTACAAGATTTACCTAAGCAGCTGAGTATGAAGAGAAAAAGGAAGACTTTGTATATATTTATCAGTTAACTATTTGAATGTATTTTTCCATTTTAAAATTCTCTTCTGATATGAAGCTTTCCATATTTACATAAAAGTTGGATGAATAATATATATCATATCATCTGATAATATCATTTACCTTTTTCTGATGTTTATGCATTAATCACCTCTTAATATAAGTAACATGCTATGTCATTGTGTCATGACTGACATTGCAATACCAGGAGAAAACCATAAGTACAAAAAAATAATTACAGTTAAAGCAAAAGCAGCTATTGAAAATAACCTCAAATTTTAACCAAACTCTGATGTAAAAAAAGAAATATGAAAAAAAAAGGGAAACTTAGACCAAAATTACTTACTATTTATCTTTTTACTTCAGATTTCCTTTTCAAATCAGTACAAACTCATGTGAACCCAAAAGTTTAAGGTCATTTAGGCACAGTACATCAGACAATTCAGTACTTGAATATAACATCTTACTCATTACATCATCATCACTCACTGTCTTCAAAAGCACACATGATTTGAACACTTATGTGAATATTTACATCTTCTAAATATGTTCACCTCATGAGACAGAAATGGTTCTTTCTACTTTTGCCAGGGAAAGTGAAACAGGTGGTGGGTAGTAGGGAACTTAATCTGTGTAATTTCTCATGCAAATATCAAGAAAATAGCATTTCAACTAAAAGAATCCTCTTTCTGCAGAATGATTTTAAAGTGCAGAAAAACAGGGAATGTTGAATAAACATTTTTCACACCCTAGTTATAGTAATTATTCACAATGCCTTCTGAAATTCTATTTACTTACATTCCTATGCTGTGCATTTAAAATAAACTACTACAAAATATTATGATGCCTTAAGTTTTAACTTTCATGTTTTTCACATTCTGTGCTGTCTAGGGGTGTAGTTCTGAGCCTCATATTAAGGGCTAGTAAGCTCCCTTCACAGATTAGGTAGACAAAAAAAATCCTTTTCCTGCTAAAGACCAAGGACAACTTTCAGGCCCAAAAGCACAAACAAAGGTGCACTGAAGGGAGAAACAAGAAGGATGAGACCTCACAACCTGGAGCTGTAATTGGACAATTAAACCCCAATATGCAAATAGACCAAAACTTATAAAAGTGTACGACCTCATGACTGGTCATCCATTTTTGTGACAATTCTAAGTCCTTGGGTGTAGGCTCTTGGTCAGGCTCTTGTCCTTGCCCAAGGTGTATTCTAGAGGCCTTTCGATAAATACCTACTTTATTCTCTAGCTCTGTCCAGTCCCTGTTTCAGGCCAGCCTTCCCAAGGCATCATTATATGGCTTATTGACTTGACCTTCAGAAGATTTTCCAGCAAATTGGCAAATAAATACTGTGAAACACCTAAGCTGTCAGGAGTCTGCCTGGTATGGGAAGTTGAGAGTACACACAATGTCACTGTGTCATTGAAGCTACTGAAAAGCACCCATCCCAAGACAGATCCCTGGGCAACACCTCTCATTGCCAGCCTCCAACAGCTGTCTCCATCCAGCTGATTTCTTATCCACTGAATAGTCCACTCTTCAAAAGCTTCTTTCCAATCTGGAGATAAGGATGACCTGTGGAACTGTGCCGAAAGCCATATAGAAATCTAGGTAGGTTACATCAGTTAGTCTTCCCTTGTTGACCATACAGCATCCTTTGGGGTCAATTTCTAGAATCCCATTGAGTTATTTTTACTATTTACATAGAAGAATGCAAACACAGTTAGTTTAAAAGCAAATGCAATATTTTGAACTTAATAGATCTTCAGTTTGTTGCAGTTTGCAAATTGCAGGAAGTATAAAAAAAGAACATAAACTTGTAATCTCTTAATTGTTTCCTGTGGTTCTGATGACTGTGCAGGGGGTTTCGTGGAAGAAAATTATTTAAAATCTTTGTAAACATCCAGTATCTGTAGTACCTTTTTGTTGCCTTTGAGATAGAAAGAAAAAAGGATCTGGAATAAAATGCAATATGAATATAAACAAAAGAGGTTTATCCATCATCTTCAAAATAATGGCTATATAGGATAACTTAAAAAAAAATGGAATACAAATACCTGTTACATAAGAAGTGGTTGGAGAGGTTGAATGTTGAGCCTCTTGCTTTTATTGAGGATATCCTGATTCACTATTTGTGAAAGTGGGATTTCTGCACTTTGCCATATATTAAGTTGTTGGCTACTCGTCAAGACAGAGATCTCAATTGAATTTGGCAGGAAATCATTCTGCAGGTAGACAGACATCCATAGCAGAGAGTTATCAGCAAGGTTTTCCAAGATCTTAACAGAAAAAGATGCTTATATATTGGGGAAAATGAAAAGGAGCCTTGGTCTTGGTGAAAGAGAAGAGTATACCGAGCATGAATGGTATTTGAACATGGTTTATGTTTTGCTGAAGGAGACAAGTTGGTTCCTTAGAAGAAATAAAGTTCAGCAATGACTTTCCTAATCAATGTATTTCTGAAGTGAAGAGAATATAATTGATGCAGTTTAGTTTCATTTCTGACTGATATCTTATGCCCAGTCTTAAAAACTTCACAGAATTGGATAGAAAGCAGTATAGAATATTACATTTCTTCCACTGTTATGAAACATTGCATGAAAAAAAGTCAGGCTATGCTAAGAATGGAAAGATGTCTTCAGCTTGGAAATGACTTCTTTTTTTCAAAGTAAATTCTAATCTTTAAATTTTGATATAGACTTAGCATTTAATTCTGTAAAATCATCACAGAGCACATTGCTTTCCTTTGTGTTTCAGGAAAAGCATAAAATCTATAGTTTATATTGTTTGTAAGCAACCTCACAATACTTATTTGGATACTTTTTTCTTAAACTGACAATTGATTTTCTGTTTTTGTATCAAGTATCATCAGCTATCTTCTACTAGTAATGTCTCTTTTCTGAAATTAATGGAATGCATAAGAGAATTTATCTTCATATTATAGTATCACATTCCACAATGCTCATTAATATATTGGAAAGTAGTTTAATTACAATTGTAACTTTGATACAGCTTGAAAAAATGACTTTGATACCACTAACATAGGTAGGCATTTGAATCTGTTTCCCTATGCCCTTCTGCTTTTTTCAGTTTCTTTTGTTTTTGTTTTTTTGTTTGTTTTTTGTTTGGGGGTTTTGTTTTTGTTTTTGTAGCTTAGGTGTTTTTAGAAAACACTACATTGCAGTGGGCAAAGAAGAACTCCACATTCACATTCTATCTATTGTCACTACAGAAAACAATCAAGTTGGTCTATGAGTTCATGATGACATATTTTGATGCCTAATGATTAAGTTTCTAAAGAGGAAAATGTTTCGTTTGGGAAGGGTTCATTAGTTATGATTGGACTTTTCTCCCTTTTTTTGTTTTGAAGTAATTTTATCATAGTAGGATTTCTTTTTACTATTTAGTAGGTCACAGATTCATAGACTTGGAATTGAAATAGATAAATGTAAACATCTAATATACTCATTTTGTAATAAAAAACATATATTGATTTTAGCTACTTCAGTCTCTATTGAGGTAAGGGTCATTGTTGAGATTTTAAGTACTTGCAGTCATGTGCATAGAATAAAATTCTGTTTAATAGCTAACCTGGCTGGAAATTTGATTAGCTCTTTTAAAAGAAGTAACTAGAAGGCATCTGGGATATCTAGCAGTAGAAAGATATACGATGTTAACAAAAAAAAAGTAATTTCCTTTTGGGTTTTGTCAGTTGAGGATAAGGCTTCAGGATAAGTTAATCTGCTGAATCAGAGCAATGTTCAGAAAAACACCAATCTAGTTTGATTTTCAATACTGTAAAGAGCATGTGTTACCTGC
This sequence comes from Argya squamiceps, assembly GCA_037834095.1. Taxonomy (NCBI): domain Eukaryota; kingdom Metazoa; phylum Chordata; class Aves; order Passeriformes; family Leiothrichidae; genus Argya; species Argya squamiceps. The sequence continues at coordinate 60,716,665 of JBBMKD010000001.1, forward strand.
AGTGGTTAAACTGATTACTTCATAATGAAACTCATAAATACTATTGTTGAGAAATAAAATTGCTCCATGACATCTCAAATGAGATTCCAAGATTACAATGAAAGCATGTTGTGCTGGGAGTCAATAATGTGAACAACTTCACTGTTGAATGGAGGTTTAAAAAAAAACTCATGAAGGATCATCTAGTAAAGAGCTGTGTGACATAAATGAACCCTGTTTTTTAAACCAGTGGATCCTTAGGAAGTGATAAAGTCAGAGCTTTGCTTTCCTATGCATTGAAATTCAGCTCAAATATTTCATTGAATTGATGGTCTTCCTGTTGTGTTTTTTTTTTTTCTTTGTTGCTAGAATATAGGGACATTTCAGGTGTACTTTGGTAGTGTACATGGTTTCCAAGATACTTTAAAAATGTATCCATTCACATTGTAATTGCAGCCTACGGCTCATTTTAACCTAAGTTACACTATGATATCTTCATCAAAAGTAAATTGCTTGTCATTATTTCTGCATAGTAGTTAATAATAGAATAGTAACAATAGTAATTAATAATAATAGTATAATAATAGTAATTAATATTAGAATCTACTGTCACAGTTTTGTTCCCTGTCTCTTCTCTCCTTCCAGAACATGTGTGGATAACATCTGAGTATGTTACTCAAGTATCTTAATGATATTACTGAAAGAATTAAGATGGAATGGAACTGCAGTATCAAATTAATTATATCTGCAGTGCTTTTCATTGCAAAAGAAGCTAAGTCTTACAGAAAAAAAACTGTGTTCTGTAAGCTCTTTCCATTAAAAGTTAAAATTCCAAAAGTTACTTCAAGAATGCTTCTTAAGAAAGAGTTTTTTTTTCCCAAATAGATGGATATGGAACTGCTGTATCTTAATTTCCAAAATACTGGTTACCAATTCTAAGGAAGCCGGTGACAGCTTTCAAATACCATGACAATTCTAAAACACAATATGCTGGCTAAGTAGCTGGGTCATTAATTCCAAATGTATTACACTCGTGTTTCATGACCTAATACTGTCAAAAGAGAAACTAAGAAATGTCTTAATACAGTCAGAATTTCTTTCTAATCAGAGTGCAGTGCAAAATCTCAGAGCAAGGCCTTGACGTTTTTCTTCTGATGTATAATATCAAACACCTAGGAGTAACTTTGCGAGTAAGAGTACTACAGGTTTTATTTGCTAGGGTGTTTTTTAATTATGCATTGCATCATCAATATTACACACATAGGACAAGTCATCTAGATTGAAATGTGCTTCCTGAGATGATTTAGTTCAAGCCCCCTGCTCAACTTCTAGAAGAAAGTTGATGATCATTCTGCCCTTGCCAAAAATTCCTTGGTGCTTGTTCACTGAAGAGTTACTTTTTTTTATGTAGAAGCAAATAGCAATAAGAAAGACAAGATAGTTTTTCAAAATGCAAATCCTGATTTAACAATGCAGAAAGTAATCTTTGTTTTGTTTGGAAAATATTATTTGTACAGACATTTTTAATTTGTGGAAATCTCCACAGATGAACTTCCTTTCTGGGCAAATAGATATCCTTGTGTGAACAACTGTATTTATTCTGGAAATGTCCATCCTGTTGTCCTAGTTAAATAGATGTGTGGCATTTAGGAGGCAGGCAGAAAACATGACAGTGTTTTAAATTCTTTGGCTGTCTTGGATATGAAGAGCTACACGATCATTTAACAGAATTGGAAGAGCAGAAATGAGAAGTAAAAGGAATGCTTAAAGAACAGAATAAGTCTTATGCCAAGATCCACCTTCTGGCATTAAAAAAATGTTCAGCTGTATGACGTGTCAAAAGCCAATGTCTGGATCAATATTTCAGCTGGTTTTAAGCAGTACTCCAAATAACTATGTCTAAAGTACAGCAAGCCACAAATTTAAATTTAAAGGAGCTTACTGTAATCTTCACAGTTAGGACAATACAAATGAATTTGGTATTTTTTTCTTCTCCTGGTGTGTTTTATTTTGTGCTGCTCTTTACCGTGTTTTGCCTCTTTAACATCACAAGGAATATCTATGTTTTTGTCAATCTGTGCATGTATCAGTATGAAATATTTCACAGATCTCCTTCATCATATAGCAGTACATGGAATCAGCTGCTCTCTGGGATTTAAACTACAGATATGTTCACTATAGCTTCCATATAAAAGAACTAATTGACAGCCATAACTTGTTGACTTGTCAACGTCAACATATGCAAAAATTCCAACCTATGTCAAAGTCTGTTTTGCCTGCTTTGACTCAATGGATCACAAAAAGTAAGGTTTAAGTAGTTCTACAACAACAATAAAGATTTGGGGAAAATCTAGTGAAATTGTAGGAATGTAATAATTTCTAAAAATATGAATATACATATGATGATCAACAAACATCCTTACTAGTGTCTGGGAAGAATGCTAAAAATTACTGTGGTATTGACAATATTAGCTTTTATGGACTACACTCTTTTCTCTGAATTTCGTCTTTGCAAAATAATATTGAGCTCATTTCACCTTTTCTTTTGTCTCTAGAGGAATCCATTCTATTCTGTAAATTATATTCAGATATTTATAACTTCTATCATGGTGTTTCACAATTCATAGTAGTTAATTCTTACAGCACCCTTTTACCATTCTGATAAGGTGCTGAAGACCTCAGAAGGAGTAAAATAAATACGGGAAGTCAGAAGATAAGCAGGTTGATAACTTCTACGTAGGAAAAACATATAGCAACACATTCTAATGTTACTTAAATCAACAAACAAACAAAAAACCACAAACCAATCAAACAACAACCACAAAAAAAAACCCCAGCCCTGACTCTCTTTTTCTGGATTAATTGTGTTTTTCTTTCTGAAACTTTCATCTTGTCTTGTAAAATGATTAACTTTTCCAGTCTTCGGAAAGTTATGTTATATATGATGGAGTGTTACTGGAAAATACTTAATCAAAACTTCCATGAGAGGCAAGGAAATACTTTGAAAAATTATCTCACTCACAGGTGTTGCATTTAGTTGGTTTGAGTATTTTTTTTGGTATTGCTGTAGTTGTTTTTGCTAAGTCTAGACAGAATATGAATCAATCGTTGTTTTAATATGTCACTGTTCATGGGAACAGAGGTCATGTCAACCAGGATGCATTTAACAGGTAATAACTACACAAGGAACCTATTACAAAACAAATAAATTTAACTTCATAATTTCATAATCTCCACTTCTCCCTTGGCTCTCATCTCCTTGTAGTGTTAACTACTACCTGTCCCTGGACTTCACCTCTCGATTGCTGCTCTGCCTCTAACGCTCAGCAAGGATGGCTGTGACCTTTATCTCCCCAAAACAGGATTTACCATGACCCCATACCTCTAAATCTTCCATACAATGTCCCTTTCCCAGGCAGCTGTACTTGAGATGCTTCTGTGTGGCCTGAGAAAGCCCTCCAGTGGTCCACAGCTATTACTTGAATTCACAGCAGATCGCTCATGAGATCAGACCTCTCTAAGCTGCAAGCACACACTGCACTGGGAGGAAGGGCCTGGACATGGATCTACACACAGTGTAAATGCATTTACATGCACTGGCTTGAGGATTGTCTGTTTCAAGTACTGTGACAATCCTGATTGGTTTTGTTTTAAATTCTTGGTGCCAGTCTATCTTCTCAAGGGGAAAAGTATCTTAAAGTTTGCAGAAAGAAACTTCTATTTCATAAATTACCAGGCCGTGCTTTTCAGAGAAGAAAAAGAAGAAAAAAAATACCCCATACAAAACACTGCTCACACAAAGTTAATTTATTGATAGCAAGTAGCTGAAGGTAAATCTCCCTGTGATTATGCAAAACACAGTCTGAATTAACACCTTATTGATTAGTTGAAAAAAAAAAGCTGGTAAAACAAATACAAGGTTCCCTGAAATAATTTAAAAAATAATTCAAAGCAATCCTCAGATTTTCATTCCTTCCCTTTGGGGACTGTCTGAGATTTTTCTAGTTGCCTCATGTTGACTTCATATTTTCTGCCCTACATAAGTCAAAGTTCCTGAAACACCACATGTGCAAATGTGTCAACTTTTTTCCTACAATTTTATAATATCATATACTGAGCTAGTCATCTTCATTTTACCTTATGATCAATAAATACAAAAAAATACTTCTGAGGGGCAATTAGTGTACCCTTTTGCAGGCAGCTACTTTAGGACTACAAGAATTACTCGCTAAATGTATCCGTATTTATCCCTTGACAGTAAAGGGTAAGTGACAATAATGATAGCCTCCAGTGCCTAACTATGGTGTCTTTGTGCATTCTAAGCATCCAGAATTAAGAGATAGATCCCACTTAAATTCCTAGAGAGTTTGCTGAGCTAAAACCAGATCTAGGAAATGAAATACCCCAACATCTAACGCAGCTGATTTCATTCAGTTTCCAAGTGAAGTTGCCTCATATCTGGTGAGTAACCACAGAACAGTTCTGCTGTTTTTGAACCATTGACTTTTCATACAACCCTAGGATTATTTGGGTTGGAAAGGATCTTTAAAATAATCTGGGACAGCCCCCCCTGCAATGAGCAGAAACATATTCAACTAGAAATTTACATTTCTTTAGCAATAATGCTTATTTAAGTAGTCTTTCTGCCTCTGTTGAGCAGCTGTTTGTAGATACTAGGACAGTAGAAAGAATTATTAAAAAAATTAAAAGCATAAATACTGGCTTAAATAGATGCTCAAAGCAATTGCAAGACAAAATGGTGCTCAGATACAGCTAGAAACATGAAGTAATAGGATAAGTTAGAGATGTAGTCTTTGTAACTGATGTTTCACATGAACTTAGATATGAATTTCAGGAATGTAGTCAGGCATCCCTATGAATGCTCAACTGGAATCTTAAATTATTCCCTCTTTTTTTGTAGTCCCAGGGTTATTTATTTATTTTTTTCCTTACTATAAAATTAATAGTCTAGAAGAATTCAAATTAAATTCACCCTAGAAGAGCTGAGTTCTCTCCAATGATTATGAAGAAGTTTCTGAAGTATAGAAATCTGCAGTTTCAGTCTATAAACCTTTTTGTCATACTTACCAAAGTTCAAATGTGCACACAAACCTGGGTATAGGACTTTGTATTCTTTCTAGTTACTTCAAAAGAGACCTTGACCATAACAGACTTTTTTTTCATTAATGCAAAAAATTTTGTAATTTTTTGCTTGGGAAGATAAACCATGGGCCTTTCCAGATGATACACAGATGACAATTCAGAAGATAGTTAAATAAATTTTATTCCTGAATCCATCACTTTATGAAACACTTTTATATTTAAGTGCAAAATCACTCTTGACTACACGAGAGTAGTAGTTGGGGTAACGTGTGTTTTTTCTTCCCTCTTCTTTTAGAAAACTGTAAGACAGATATGGAAAGACTATATTTACGATGCCTACAGCAGTGATATTGTGATGTATATCGCAATGAATCTATGTTCATTTCCTTTAGAAACAGTATGCGTTACCAAATTTCCTGCAAGTAACTCCCAGATTTTCTGAAAGAAGCTTATGACTGAGCAGTTTAGATTGAATTTGTTTATGGCAACAACGAGCCATTTTCTACCAAGTCCATCCGTTCTATGTCTTTTGCATCTACTTTGTTCTATTTTACTTACTTTCCTTCGTATTAGCCCTTCCCTTCCCTTCCCTTCCCTTCCCTTCCCTTCCCTTCCCTTCCCTTCCCTTCCCT
>JBBMKD010000001.1:60740489-60802649 GCA_037834095.1 Argya squamiceps
GAAGGAAGGAAGGAAGGAAGGAAGGAAGGAAGGAAGGAAGGAAGGAAGGAAGGAAGGAAGGAAGGAAGGAAGGACCTCTAAGTAATGTCAATAAAAATACAGTGAGACATGAATTTAATGAATATTGTATTATTTTTGAAGTCAAGAAGATAACAAAACAAGAAAACCTTTGCCAACAGGAAAGGAATCTGACAATTAAGAAAAGTAATATAGCTATGAAAATAAATGAAAGACAACTCTGAAGAAAACAGTACAATAAGAAGTAATTAATTTAAATGCAATTTGAGAAATATAACATGCTATTATAGAGAATGGGTACATAAAGATTTAAATGACAAGAATTATAAATTCCTGAGTGTTAGCATAGTTTATTTTGATATTTTCATGTCAAAAAAACTTCACTGGTTTGAAAAGAATTGAAACTAATGAATGGTGATTAACAACAAAGCTGAAACCTTGCTTTAAGCCCACCTTCACAGGAAAAATAAAGCCTTTCTGACAGATGAGTACTAATCTAAGTGAATCACACGGCCATCTATTTATTGCTTCCAAAGATCAAGGTTTGCTTTAGAAATCTGCACAGTATTTGAACTGGAGAGCTGCAGGTGACCAATGGCACTTTAATTAGTTCAGGCTCTGGATCAATCAATTCTTAGCTGGTGCCTGACAGTTCGCATGCTTTTGACATTATTGATCTTTGTCCATTCATTCATTCATCTTCTTTCCTTCTAAGTTGTTTGGATTCCTTAATTCTTTGTATTTTCTCTGTCATCTTTCTAATCACATGCATACGAGCCATTGCAATACATCTTCATCTGTTTCACTTGTTCTTTTCCAAGACATTCAGTAAATTCTCTCATTAAAATTTTATTTTAAAGATTATTTATATATGACATTGAGTTATTTTTGTTGATCAGAGATAAAATCATCGTTCAAACTTTCACTATGACTGCTACATTTCTGAAGTGATTTAAAGAATACTTTTATAACAGCTGATGCTGGAGAACACTGTTAAATGATGCCCTAGTTTAGGGAAAAAATAGTTTTCTGAGGGATCACTACATATTCAGTTTGAAATACAACTCAAAATTAAAATTTCTTCAGAAAATCCTGATTCTTCTTTGCTATTTTTAAATTTTAATGGAGTGAAGAGAAACTATCCACCTGTTGTACACATCAGTGTTTGACTACCTCTTGCCTCTCATTAGAGAGCTTTCAGTGGTCATGAGAACTGTTATGAAGGAAGTAGTATGTGAATGGAATAAAAGCTTGGAAGCAATAATTTGAATATCATCTGGTAGAAGACCAGCTAAAACTTATTACTGAAGTTGGAAGGCCTATTATCTATGTTCAAAAAGAAATAAAAAAGCTGATGCCCATTAAAAAACTTCATAAACTAGTTAAAAACCCCAACTGCAATCCTCGAGTAACACAGGCTCACAATGTATATAATGATCCGACAATGGCACTTTCTATTCATTTTTATGAAGGAGGAAAATTATCAATATTGATGGTGGAAAGAGAGCATCATCTATGACAGCAGGTCCCTTTCTGTTCCTGATACAGAAGAGTATTGCATTATTGTTGCCTTAAGGTTGTTCTGATATCACACTTTTTTTTCTTGCTGCTTGTATTTTTCCTGTCTATTCTCTTCTGCTATAAATGATTACATGCTCAACATATAAAAATAACAATCCAAAGATGGGGAAAACTTTCATTTGTATCAGAATCTGACAGTACTATTAATAATGAGCCTCATTAGGCTACACTCAAGCTTTCCTTAGCTACAAAGTACTACAATATAAGTCACTGAAAAAAGCAAAGAAAATAATTATGGCCCTATCAGTTCCTTCCAGCATGACTCTCATCTCTGCTTTTATTTTGAGAGGAGATGGGAAAGGATTAATGAAACTTAAAATAATTATTGGAGTAAATTTAAAAGGATTGAACAAACTATTCTATATTAGCATGGTGGAGGAAAGACAGACAAAAGATGGAAATACAGATATCTACTTGCAGCTTTAATTTGAAAGGGTTTTCAGGCAACAACATCAGTATTCTCACTTGTTTGTCATCCTTAACCTTGTCTGTGTGATATACATATACACACACAAGAACATACACATACTTAAAATATTATTATAAGTATTAATGTTTAACCTGATAAGCTTGAATGCTAGAGGAAAGGCAAATCAGCTTCTTTTGATTATTTTTACAACTGTTATGACAATAACAGTGTTAAGTTTCTAATATTCCAGTGAAAACCTTAAATAATTATTGTCAGTTCTTTAGAAAGCCATGTTTGCTACTTGCCTTTATTTAAAACATAAAGAAAGACAAAAAATCATCACACATATCTGTTTCTTTATTGTAAAAAATTAGTGGGCTAGACTTCATGCACAAAACAAAAGGCATTGTTGTAAAAAGTTTAAACTTTGTTTGTGTATGTACTGAACTGTTTTTCTTTCAGAGGTAAGAAATTTAGTTTGCTAAATTATCTATTGCAGTGGAGAGAATAAAATTTCATAGATCTTGAATGACAGCAAGATTCTCAAAATAAACTAGATATCTTCTGAGAGTATACATTGTCATGGTGGGCCAAGGCAATATATGCTATCTTTTCTCTGAAGTCAAAAAGATTGAATGTATTCTAACCATTCTCCATTTTAAAGAATAGAAATATCTTTAAAGCTGAACAGTTTCTTAGCCATGTGGAATATTTTCTCAACAAAGAATAAACCTGGATCTCTTTTTTACTTTTAATAATATCAGCATGTCCTCAAAATGTCTTTTTGGAAAAACCTGTTAGTGCAGCAAGAATAATTTACTACTCCGTTTTTATAAAGGCATGACAAAGTATTATGGCACCTGACCGCTGTGAATAAAAACACAGCTAGACATTAAATTAATGAGACTGGCATGAGATCTGTTTCCTACGTACCTTTTTCAAATTTACTTTGTAGTCTCCGTTAAGGTGGTGCAGGATTGTGTCTATTAAAGTAATATGCCACAAATATTCTGATAGGAAAATGGTATTCTCATGGAGTTCTGATGCTATTGAGTAATATGAATAATCTAATTGGTTAAAGTGTTTTTGCTGCAAACACGCAAACATATTTCATTTTCTCCTTTTATTGATCTTCATCTTCTTATGAGAACTTTGGATCTACAATGATGTTGATTTTAACAAGTGGAACACAGATTTACTGTAAACCTGCTTGCAGCATTACAAATAAAGCAACTCTACAATGTGGAAAATAATTAATCAAACTGAATTTTCTTTTTCAGAGATGCCATATTATTAATTTCTGTCATGCAGAATTCCACTCTGATATCCTGATATAAAACTAATTTATATTTAGAATTGTGGAGGAGTTGGGCTGCACAAAAGAACACAATAAATGTTTATAACACAATCGCATCTTCTAAGGTATTGCCATCTTTGTAATTGTGAGTGTTTATTTCTATGTCCATCCTTTAGTAAGCAATTATTCAAGTATTGTATGAATTAATAAAAACTAAACATAAAAATATTCTGTATCATTATGCTGACAACATCCTGTTGAAAATTAGCATTGTGAGATATAGAATGGTCAACAAATAGAGGAAAATTGATCTATTTTAAATCTATCAATCTGTACAGGATGATTAGAAGAAAAAATCCAAGAGGGACACACAGTACTGTAACTGTCCATAGTTAACAACATTGAAAACACCTTGGTTTGGTTTTGGACAATGAAGGGCTAAGGTTAAAGAAACTGATATCTTTGAGGGTCGGGGTGTTTGTAGTGTTTTCCCATAACCATTTGATCATAGCTTTATATAAAATATATCCAATCCATTTCAAGCCATAATATTTTTGTAAAAATATTATAGGGATGGCAAGACATTGAAAAAATCTCAAGGCAAAGACATGTCATGGATTTCCATGTTTTTAAACATTTCATTCCATGAGTGTCCATTAATAAAATAGCTTCTTAAAAGATCAGCTGTGAAAGGAAATTCTCACTATTAGTATGTTTCTTATGGATACCATAAGACAATACTGATATTATCATATGGCACCTGTGGCACCCATTAAGTCTTCATGCTTTCATATAGTCAATAAACAAAGCACTCATGAACAGAACAGTTGTAGACTTTGGTTATCCTGCGTTTGTATTTTTTAAAAAACTTCTGATTCTCCCATTTTTTAACAATGGGGTTATATAAAAAACAGTAGAAAGAGACAGATAACTATACTTGAATATTAATAAAAGTTTGACAGCTATTCCTGGGATTTTTTGTCTCCACCAATAAGAACTTCATACATAGTAAAGTGTATGTTACTGCTGCTCATACACAAACTGGCAAACAAATATTTGTATATTCTGAGCAACCTATGAAAAAAAATGCTCAGTTTATCTCAGAGAGTCAGAATCTTTTCTTTCAGCACTACCTTCTCTTTAGTATTACTAGCACTCTTGTGTCCATTCTGTCTAGCTCCATTTGCTTTCTCACTCAGCCTGTCCATCCCTCATTTGCTACACTTTTCACTCTTTAACCATTGTGATGTTGTTTAGAGAAAGAGGTGCCTGTGTAGTGGGAAATTTAAAGGAGAATTTACAGCTGCTAAAATTACCTATATTATTTATTCTTTTTCTGAGTGATAGGTCTCCATCTATGAAAAATGTTCTCCAGATTTTTAGGATTTTAATTACTTTTTATGTCATGCATTTATAAGTAACTTTAAGATCATTGAAACACAGAGTAGTTTTATTAGAAGGAACTTTAAAGATCATCTGGTTACAGACACCACCATTGGCAGAGGCTCCTCCAACTAGACCACATTGCTCTGGACCCCATTATACATGGCCTTGAACACTTCCAAAGGTGGGGCATCTGCAATTTTCTGCTGGGAAAATTGTTCTATAGCCTCACCACGCTCCTTTTAAATTTTTTTTCTAAAGAAAGTAAAGAATCTCTTTATAATGTCCAATATAAATCTACCCTCTTTCAGTCTAAAGCCATTCACTACATATCCTTGTAATGAGTCCTTCTTCAGCTTCCCTTTGGGGAAAGCCACAAAAAAGACACTCTGGAGCCTCCTTTTTTCCAGGATGAACACCCCCCCAACTCTCAGTCTTTTCTAATAAAAGAGGTGCTCCATCCCTCTAATCATCTTGTGGGTCTTCTCTTGACTTTCTCCAACAGGTCGATGTCATTCTTGTGTTGAAGACCGCAGAGCTGGACACAGCATTTCAAGTGTGTTCTCACGGAGTAGAGGAGTAGAATCCTCTCCCTGCTGGCCATGTTGCTTTTGCTGCAGGCCAGGACACATTTAGATTTCTGGGCTGAGTTGTTAGATCATGTCCAGCCCTTGATCCACCAGCACCCATAAGTCCTTCTTGGCAGGGCTGCTCTCAATTTGTTCATTTCCCAGCCCATACAGTTACATGCTGTTGCAGTGTTTTGCACTTGAACTTATTAAATTTGGATTCCCATGGGCCTACTCCTTGACCCTGTGCAAGTACCCTTAGATGCTTTGCTTTGTAAGAGAATGAAATAACAAAGATCTTGTAGCCATGTCACCACTGCACAAAGGTGCTGCTCTGAAGTTAATTGGTATGACTGTACACTGATGAGTTGCATCCAGTAGTGGCAAACCCAGTTATTTTTCTTAAAAGGCTTTGTATACTTTGCTTCAGACTCCTGAGTAGCAGTTCTTGATAACTTGAATACAAATTAACACTACAAGTACTATATTTTATTATCTTTTTAATGTATGACAGGAAGTACTTTTATAATGTCCTGATACCTGGAAAAACTAATTTGATAGCTTTCCAAATAAGAACAGTGAAATTAATTTCCCACTGACAAGAAAAGTTAGTGAAGTGGGAAATGCATTGTTGAAGAGCAACCTCAGTATGTAGCACACTGTCCCACCATCATAGGCAGCTGACAGAAGAAAACAATTCTGTGTGTAATCCATACAGAACCTTTTGTTGCTGTTTACATTTCTTGTTCTGCAAGAAGATAAGGGCTTTTAGTACTAGAAATATGATCAAAAGAACTCTGTTGTAGCACCAGCATTTATGGGGTAAGCAGTTTCATGACAATCAGAGTAAAAAAAAATCTTCTGGATCTTGTTCTTCATAAAAGTTGGAAAGACAATATAATTTCTTTTATCCCAAGATTTAGGAAATAGAAGAATGTCAGTACTAACTATCATCTCCAGGATCCAGAATTATTTGAAACTATTCAGTTAGTTCTTAGTAAGAACTATCATCTCTGAATTAGAAATGGTTATAACTAACTTTTGTTCTATTTTAAAATGTGCTGTTAACATCTGTAATTGAAATTTGGGGTTTTTTTTAGTGGAATGCATTCCTGTATCAGAAAGATATCTTTTCTCCATTTCCATGTTTTTCTTTACTTTGCAGGGCAGGAAATACTTCTTGGAATGCTCAGCATGGGTTGGACTCCGAAACTGTGTCCAGTGAGATCTGAAGCACCTCCTGTTCATGAGTGAGACTTGCAAATCTCAGTGTATGACAGAAAGATGGGTTGTGGTGAAATCCATCAGGTCTTACAGTCTAATTTGTCTGGAAATCAGAGACGCAAAGCCTGCCTGAGAATGCACCTCCTCCCCAATGTGGACACATAGTCACTTCCTGAGAACTTAACTGCTCTCTGGAAGAAGCCTAACTACTGTTTTAATTAACATCAATTCAAAATAATTAAAGTGCAATATGTGCAAAGTTGTTTTTTCCTTTTTCTTGTTAAACACAAACAAGAAAATAATTTCTTTATTAAATAAATTGCTTCATTGAAGAGAAGAGAAACTGTTATTTCTTCACCTATTCACCAGTCATTTGCTGCATCATTTAATTTGGACATGATGGCAAATTGAAATAAAAATAAAAATTAAAAAAAATAGTTTTAAAAATATAAAGCCTAAATGGCCATATTTAGGGTAAGAATTCTTCTCTTCAGAATAATTTCTCCACAGTAATATCCCATTAACTGCAAGAGAGTTCCTTTTACTTGACCTCAGTATACTTGTTCTCAAGGAAATTATTACACAAAGGAAAACAGCCTTTGGTTTCAGTTTAGTACTTTCATAAGTAGTTGTTTTATAATTCAATTAAATGAAGTACAAGAGCACATATTAGTTACTGATAATGACACTGATCATGCATATTATAACAAATCTTAATTATGTTTAGCTGTTTAGTCTTTTTATGGAAAACTAAGAACAGAAACAAACTTAACTGTTGTTCAGATATATCCTTAAGTCCAAGCACAAGTTCTACATTCTCAGAGACTAATTAAAAATCAAGATGGATTTAGATAAAAGTAGAAGTACAAAGTCAAAGATTAGTGTCAAATCACATAATCTTTGTTAGGCTTTAGCAAAGTAGAATCATGTATTCAATGAGTCCCATCAGTTTCTGGCAGGTTTATAAATGAAGCTGTCAGTGGAAGTACTGTATGAGATACAAATAACAGGAAAAAATGGGAAATTCGTGCGCTCCAAATTCAAAAATCCCTAAAAAGCCAAACGTTAGACTAGAGTGAAATTACTTCAAATGATAAAGGAGAAAAGCAAACTTAAATCTAAAAACCTAAAAATTCAGAGGTCAGACCTACGATTGGAAGAAACACCTCAGTGTGTTTATTTGAGACAATATTTCCAAAGGAATTCAGTAGTTTAAATGTACAAAAGAGATCTCACATAATGAAGAAAGGTAAGGAGGAGAAAGAAATTTTAGTCTGCAGTGCAACATTTCCTCCTTCACTTTCATGTAACTACATGGTATCACTGAAATGCACTCTTGTTTCTTAGTCTCTAGCACAGCTGAAATTGCAAGAACAAAATTTACTGCAGATCTCTTTAAAGTTATTTTGTAATTTTTTTTCATTTTATTCTTCATTTTTTGAGATTAAAAATTACAATGAACATCTCAAATCTATTTTTGATACCAAAACAATGCATCCATAATTTTTTAGTGGTTCATCACTAATTTCTAACACAGGAGGATAGTTAATAGGTCCCTAATTTTTTAAGGTCTGAAATTAGTCTTCAGGTAGAAAGAAAATTTCTGTGCTAATTTAATTTCTGACATTCCACTCAAGAAAATTATTATTTTCCCAAATCTTGACGGATCCAATATTTTTTATTCCAGCTCATGTTTCAGAGTTAATAGACTATTCAACCTTGATTTCTATAAGAACTATTTCATCTTTTCCTTAGTTATTTTTATATAGATAAATTGTCTAATATTAGATTTGATCTTCCAAATTTTAGTACTGTTGTATATTAACAGAAATTCAAATGTGTTTCATTAGTCCATTGATTGTTATCGTGACATTTCATATATTAGAACTTTGAAACTTTTAGATTTACAACAAATATTTTGTTTATTTAATTACATTTTATTTGCTTTATTTTTATTTTTTGTTTTGTTTTGTTTTGTTCAATTTTATTTTATTTTATTTTTGGTTGTGTTTTATTTTGTTTTACTTTATTTTTTTTCTCCCATAACAGGATTAAAATATTAATTTTACTAAGCTATCTAGGGCACAGTAAAAAAAAAAATCAGATCTACATGCATTGCAAAATTTTCTGCCATATGACATGCATACAACTGGTGTATTCTTTGAGAGAAATTTGTTTTCTACTCATCCTGTATCATTCTGATAAAATGAAGAATCTACTTAATTTTCAAAATGTTAGTGTACTGCAAATTAATTTTTTGCTTTGCTTTTCAGAATTCTACTCTTACTGTTCTTATTTTCTGATTTTTCAAGAGCAGTTTGGGGTTTTGTGCAAGCATGTTTTCCAATGGAATTTTTTTAAAACAGATTCTGGCAAGACAGGGAAATAAAAAAAAAAGGAAACTGATAAAATTCCAATATCTGACATCCTTGATCACAAAAAGGGTGATGTCCCACTCAGAAATAATTCAGGTTATCAAATTCATAGAATCTTAGAATAATTTTGATTGGAAACGTCCTCTAGAGGTCATCCAGTCCGTACACGCTTAAAATGGAGCCAAAATTGCACCAATTGCAACCAGCTTCAAAGTTTGATGAATTTCTCAGGGTCGTAGCTAAGAGCCTTGAATATCTCAAAGGATAGCAATTCCATTACCTTTCAAATCAGCCCATTTCAACAATTGACCTCTCACACTATGAAACAAAGAAGTTTCTATCTAATTCAGATCAAAAGTAGGAAACAGACCATGCTTATAAAAGGCAAATTAACTTTGAATAAGTAGAAGGTGTCATGCATCACAGAATAAAGCCAATCCTTGCCTGGTTAACACATTTGTCCTTTGCCTTAATTCTTTTCAAAGACACTGGAATTTAAGGGTACAAGTACTCAAGTACAGCTACAAACATTGTTCATCCACATTTAATTTTATAGTCGCTAACAATTAAAAGTTTAGGAAGTTAGGAAACATAGTAAAACAAACAATTTATGTGAGACATAGAATTTTTAGGGGTTTTTAGAATTTATTTTTCATTTTGATATAAATATCAGCAGTAACAGGAGAAAAAGAATACATATTAATTAGTGGCTTAGTAGAATGTGGGAGCTAAACTACTCACATTAACTGATATGCAAAATTTAATATTTTTTGTAAACATGAACCTACTGCTGGAAAAGTGTAGTCAAGAGAAAACTATTAAATCTATAAAGAGAAAAAAACGTACTTGTGGTTGTACTTAACATGATTTAACAGTAGTTTGTTCTGATAACTGTGTCAAGGCAACCATTTGAACTACTGAAGTATTTAAAGTCTGAGTTCTTCATGTTTTTCTACTCTTAACAGCAAGCATTAACAGTCCATTTGCTCATAGAAATGGACAAAAAGTCAATTTTTTGTAACTATGAAGATTTTCAATATTATTAAGAGTTTAAGGCAAATATATTCAGAGATTCTTCATCAGTGTCACCATGTCCAACCTACTTATAGATCTTTCTCAGTTTCTCTATGCTATGGTAAATTTTTGGGCAAAATAAAGGAGACACAACCCCATATAACAGTTGGTGAGATCAGACAGAGTACAAGATGAGCTTTGGAAGTTTACTAAACACAAAACACCACTATTCTCATATTGCTGTGATTAAGATTTAGAAAAAAAATCTTTTTTTTTCCAATCTAATTCACTGATCCTATTAAACCAAAATAAAAGTGCATTACTTTTAAATATTTGTTTTCTTCTCTTCACTGACACCTTCCTACCTAAATGTCAAATTTTCAAGTAACTTTTTAATTTCAGTGTGACTATAATCACAACAAACATTACTTATTTGCAATTCCTCTTCTTTTTATCCTGTCTCCTGAATTTTTCTTTTTGTCCATTTAGAAGGTACATATTCACCATCATGTATGTATTTAACAGATATATTTGTGTGTGTATTTGTTTGTATATATGCTCATCAAACTAAAAGAATACAGTTTGCTTGACTCATTAATCCCAGAGACAAAAGAAAATTCTTTGGACATTTAAGTCAGTAATGCCAAGAAACTACAAAGGAAATCTATTGAAGTATTCTAGCTGCCTTCATCCTGAGACTGGCTGATTCATTACTGCACAGCTGACAACTGTTTGATAAGTGGAATAAAACCTTAATGACTAAGAACATGTAGGTGATGAATATTACTGTGGAGCTCTTTATCAAATTTAATCCATTTGCCCAGCTATTGATCTAGTATCAGATGTAAAATTAGTGAAAAACATTGAGCATTTCAATTTTGTTCACTAAGATATTTCAATATAAAATTGGAGAAAACACAGATGAAGCCTATTTGCATGCAAACATTTCTTACTTACATATAAACATTTCCAAATTTGTCATAGTTGATACAACTGACCCGGTGCTTTTGGATTGTTTTAACTGTTGTATGCTTTTAAAGTAGATATAATCCCAAGCTAATGATGTTGTTAGGTATTTTAGATATTTATATAGATATAGTTTATACTGCTGAGAGCAACATGGCATCTGAGGTGCTGAAAGTGACTGGAAAAATGTTGTATGATACCTTTTACAGGTGTGTAGTTTTAGCCGAATTTGATTGTACAAGCAATATAACTTTAGCTAGCTGTTAGTTACAATCTTACGAATCTTACTAAAGAAAATGTAAATGTCTAACGCATTGACTGTGCTCTGATTTTTTGTAGGGTTTGATTTATAATTGTAAATGTGTTTCAGGCTTATTCTCACCAGAAGGCCCCATGGGAAAGGCAGAGCTGCAGGCTGGGAGGTTGGAAGTCGGCTAAAGGGTGAAAGGCAGTCAGGAGTGAGGAGAGAGTCAGCTGAGTGGCAGCTGGAAGTGAGATTGTGATTGGCTGGAGAGACACGTGGACAGCGTATGAGCAGAAAGGTGATTGGATGGTAGGATGCATGGACAGCAGCACTGCAGCTGGGCCAGCCAATGGGTACTTTCCTTCTGTTGAGTTCTGTCAGGTCTTGCTTTGGCTTCAGTTATGACAGGCAGAGAAGAAAGTTATGTAAAGGGTGCGATTTCTACAATGAAGTGGTCTCCTTTAGATGCATAAGGGGGTCTGTGTCACTTTGTTGCCCATTGCTATGATTTTGCATGGCCTGGTTTGTGGTAGCAGGGGGGCCACAGAGGTGGCTTCTACGAGGAGCTACTGGAAGTTTCTATCACGTCTGGCAGAGCCAATCTCTGATGGCTCTGAAGATGGACATGCTACTGGCCAAGGCTGGGCCAGTTAGAGATGATGGTAATACCTCTGTAATAACATATTTAAGAAGAAAATCAAAACAAAGTGGTGATGCAATTTGAATTCCAGCAAGAGGGGAGGAGGAGGTGAGAACATGTATGGGAAACAACAAATCCTTGTGTGACAAACTGACCAAAACTCCCATGTCCTGTCTCCTCATGCTGTCACTAAGAAAGAGGGAGGGGTTGGGGGGAAAAAAGGTGTTTTTAAGCGCTTATTTTACTTCTCATTAGCCTCGTCTGATTTTGTTAGCAATAAATTCACTTTGTACCTCTACATTGAGCCTGTTTTTTCCCTTGGAGTGCTTTCTCCTGGTCCTTATCTGAACTATTGAACCCTTTGTTAAATATTTCTCTCCTCTGCCCTCCTCACAGGGGACGGTGAGTGAGTGACTTTTGTGGGTGCCTGGCATTTGGCCAATGTCAAACCACAACAGACTATTAAAAAAATGTTGTTTTAACCACTGAAATTTGTGGGTGTTAATGTTTCGATGTTGAAAGATCCATCTGTAATGATTTTCATGAATTTGGTAATATTACCTTATGAGCCTTCTGTGGCCACAATGAAGTCCCTGTTGTGAAAAAAAAAGAAAAAAAAAAAAAGACATTTGATCTGGAACATGAGGAGTAAAAAATATCCTTTTCTGGGAAATTCACATGGTTTGGCCATTAAACAGTTGCAGTTAGATTGTTTGAGTTGGTGTTCAAAGGACATAGCTGAAGGAAATGTGCACACATATTAAGTATGTGTTAAAAATTATTTATTTGTGGAAGTGAAAGTATGTTTTTAAATGTATCAGTCTGGATATTTTAATAGGAAAGTTTCTGTTGTAAGAGATTCTGCATATTTCCACAGAAAGAAAATCATAGCATTTGAGTAGTAAATTCCCTAACTAGATATTTTTAATATCTAAGAGAAGGCATTTATTTATGATTTCTGTAAAAATAAAATAATTATACTGAAGTTTTTTCTTTTAACATATGATAACAGAATACCATATTATAAAGGAAATGACCACAACTGAAGTCTGATCTAACCTGAAAATTCAATACCTAATGGATACCTCTGGATTGTGTCTAGTAGAATTTCAAATATCTCCAAGGATAACAACTGAAGCATTTGACTGTCACAGAAGAAAAAAATTAAATGGTAAAGGTATAATTGGAATATTTGGTATTGTAGCTGTATTCCTCTTATATTTTCACTTTGCAACTGTGAGAACAGTCTGGATCTGTTTGACATATAGGCTCCTATTTGGTGGATAAAGTCTGTAATTAGGCTGGTCTTTAGCCTTTTCCTCAGGCTGAAAAAATTCTGCTCCCATAGTTTCTTCTTGAATATCATATTCTCTAGCCCCCTAATCATTCTGTTGACTCTTTATTAATTTTGATCAAATATCTCATTGTCTTTCCTAAGCTGGGAGACCTAAACTGGATACAGTGGTCCAAGTGCAGGGTTATAATTCGCAATCAATTCCTCAGCTCATTGCGGTTATGCTGTCACTAATATATGGTTCTGTTTGGTTGGCCTTCATTGCTTCAAGAGTCTACTTTTGAAATGGGTGCATTTTTTTGTCTGCCAGGATCATTTGGCCTTTTAAATGCAAAGTTCCTTCCAAGCCTGTTGGTTCTCAGCCTGTACTGTCATATGTGGTTTAGTTTTTTTTGAATTTAACTTTCTTGAGCTTCCATTCAAGAATGAACTAGCACATTCTTCCAGCCTGTCAAGGTTTATCTAAAAAGCAGTCTGGTCTTCTAGAACTTCTTTCCTTGTAAAGAATAATATTTTTTTCCTAGCTAACAGAGCTACAGCAAGGGAATGAATGACGTTCAAAGCATTCTCTCTGCGTTCATGATAGAGTTTTTATTCCCACTAAAAGCAATAGAGACCCTTACAAAAAAAAGAGCCCAAATGAGTAAGTGTGAAACTATTTCAGACTGGCAAACTTGACAGAGGAGGTAGAAGATGTGAGTCCTGTTCTTAGACAAAACTTTTCTCATGTCTAACTACAATATATACCACTGTCAACAGAAAATAGAAACAGTTGGCAGCAGCATACAAAAGCATTTCCCAAAGGTACTACTAGCAATTTAAATACATTAACCATGGACAAAAATGGACAGCATCTTCAATTTGAATAGACATTTTCTGGGCATTCAAAAAGCTCTAAACAAAGATGTTAAATCTACTGAAAAGCTGTGAGGTACAGCAATAAAAGAGAAATACTGATGGAGATTATTTTTGTCCTTAATTGTCCATGTATTTTATGACATTCATTCTTTCTATTAGAAAAGGTAAATACTGTGTTTGCACTTAATAAAAAAGATTAATTTTATAAAAATCACATTAATTCTTATATTGTCCATAATTTAAATTTTATTTGCAAAATTTAACTTGATACAACTAATTTCATGGTAAATTTATGTCAAAGGAGGGTTTAGGTAAACACAGCATTGAAGAATTTTTCTTGACTTTTTCATGAAGAATCTTTTTGCTCTTTGATGTCATTGTTGATGACCACAGGAGGTACAAGGAAATTTTCAACTGGCTGATGGGTTTTAGAGCAAGCTGGTAACTCAGTTGAGCCTATTCAAATTGTCTATGCTTAGCAACAGAAAAAGATTTGTAATTCAGTTCTTCAATTAGTATGTTCTGATTAAGCTACAAGAAGAATAGCTGTTTAATATGACTTTTTAAACAGTCATTAAATTTCTTTTTCATTGTAGATATTCTCAATAGCCTCTTTATTTTAGAATGTTTCTAAACAAAGACACATAATTTTGTATCTATTTCAGTGTCATGTTTTCCACTGTTCTTATAGTTCTAACTATTTTTTTATATAGCTGTAATTTTTCTCAATATTTTTGAATCTGGATTTTCTTTTTGGTAATATATATCCTTTTCTGGAATAAGTAAGTTATTGTATAAAGGCGGATATAAATTAAAATGAAAATGCCGAACACTGTAAATCTGTTTAAAATTGATATGTAAATAAAACCAAACACATACCTCAGTGTCCTTAAATATAAATGGTAATAGAACTCAGTCCAAAAATCGAAGAGATTAACATTTCCATAACACATAGATAAATACACTTATTTTTCATGAGCAAAAAATGAATGAATGAAGTAGTAATGACCGTGGAGATATATTTTACTTTTCTATGTATGACTTTCTATGTAATGATGGGAGAAGAAAAATGCTCCTAAGTGGAGAACTGAGACAAAGTTTTCTGTAGAAAATGTGAGTCAAGATGACATTTAAGACCACATAGCTCGAGTAGAAAATGTGTTTGTTTTCACAAGCTGATGAAGGAGACCTAAATATGGCTGAGCAATGCATATATTTACAATACTGTACCCCACTGCATCAGAAACAAACAAGGGGAATTGAAGGTCAGTGTGCACTTCCTGAGCTATCACATCAGTTTGATTACAAAATGTTGTGATGGATGAACAGGGGAGCTTTAGAAAAGACAAATCAGATAGGTAAGGAGGCAGTGTGTGCTGCAAACAGGTGGCTGGAATGCATGGGGTTTTTGCAAGGGAAAGGTCATGAGACAGTCAGGATTTTGTAGGTAAAGTCAGAGGACAGGCAGGGTGCCGTGACAGGTACCAGCTATGCCTAAGGAAGTAGATGAAGTCTTCTGTAGACAACAGGAAGAACCCCCACAATTGCCAGATTTGGTATTCCTGGGGGATTTCAGCCACCTGGACTGCTTGCAGAGTGAGTTGTATAATTGATTATACACAATCCAGGAAATATCTGGTATGTATTAGTGGTAATTGATGCAGATGCTTCATGAGCTGAGTAGAGGGGATTTTCTGCTGGACCTGTTGATGCTAAAAAAATGGAAAGAACTGTCTAAATCTGTATAGGTTTATAGCAGCCTTGGTTAACAGGGATTGTAGACAGAAGGGACCAAGACGTATTAGAGTTATAACCACAGAATTTGAAAGAGCAGGTTCTGGATTGTTGAATGATCTGCTTGAGAGGATAGCATAGGAGACTGGCCTGGAAGGCCAGGGGGTCTAAGAGATCTGGATAATGTTTATGGTTGACCTCTTCAGAGCAAAGCAATAAAGCACAGAAAGTAAGGCAGGCCAGCTGGTATGAACAGGGAATTTCTAATTGGGCTCAAATTTTAAAAGAAATTCTTAATAAGGGAGAAAAAAAGCATGAGTCAGGAATACCAAAGCTCAGCTGGGTTGAAAATTGGAAAGGGCGTGAAGGTCAACAGGATAGTTTTCTATTAAGTACCTCAGCTGCAAAAGGAATAAATTTAAGAAGAAAATGAAATTAATTCAATTTGGATTTCTTTTCTAACAAAATTATCTTCCTACCCCATATTTTTTTTAATTCAGAAACAAAAAAAGCTATAAGAACTAGGGGTTTCTTCTATTCATAGATATGCTGAATGAACTGCATCTATCCTTACCAAAATAGACACAGAGTAATGAAGAGGAGGTGATAAATCCTTCAATAAAATTACATATAAAAGAAATTGTACTTTTGTTTAATTTTCCTTTACTAAGTACAACAGAGAATGTATGGTATTTAAGAGGCACGCTGAGAGAATTTTAAGCACATCTACATATGAAGCCTCAGGTTTATATTCTCAATCATCACTTTCATATCTCAGTTACAGTATTTATAAAGAAAGAAAAAGTCTATTTTACTTTCTCATTAAGATGTTTGACATGCTACTTTAAATATGCAGCATTGGTATGGAACTTTACTAATAAAATGCTGGTTTTGTGTTGATATATATATTCAAAGACCTATATGTGCAATGTTAATATACTGGAAAAATAACAGTTTCTTCTTCAATGATCCAGGTTAAGAAAAGCATGGGTTTAACAAAAACAAAACAAAACAAAACAAAACAAACAAACAAACAAACAAACAAACAAACAAAAAAACCAAAACAAACAAACAAACAAAAAAAAAAAACCAAAAAACCCCAAAAAACAATACCAACAAAAAAATAATCAGGAATTAAGTTTTGAAGTATTTCCAAAAGAAAAAGAATCTTAACTTTTCTGTAACCATAACTGATTCTGCTCATTTCCTAGGCTGAAAAACCAAAGATATGTACAGTTGAAGCAATTATCCTGTAACTAATAGAATAATTATGGATTACAATTTACTTTCCACCTTGTCACTTTTCCCTTCCACAAGGAAAAGAGAGTTTCTATTTTTTCAAGATCTTGTATGAACACAAGGAAAAAAGAACAGATACATTTCAACCTACTTGGTGATATCAAACTATGTCAAAAGTATTAAAACCCACTTTACGATATTGACATGCAGAGAAAAACAAGGTCTCAGCCTGAGTTTATCTGTGGCATAATGATGCTGATATAATTGTGCAACATAATGTCTAACATAACAGGATGATGAAACAAAAAAATATTTATGGACTCATAGAATTCAGGTTGGAAAGACATCTAAGATCACCAAGTCCAGTCTTTGAACTCACACTAGCCCTGTCCACCAGTAAACCACATCTGTAAGTGCCATATGTACATAAGGATGAACCAGTACAAAAGGCATCAACCACATTAGTAATAGAAATGTTAGTTCATAAGAAAGTGTTCAAACTGCAGGGTATAGAGTCAGGGAGGGTTTGAGATTTTCTTCTTAACCACTGCTGTAGATATGAATTTTTTTCTGCATCCTTGTCTTATAAGCAAATCTAGCAGGTTTTGAACTTTTCTGTGATGTGGGGAAGTCATAAAGCTGTATTTAAAATTAAGTATATTCAGTTCCTATCCAATTCACTATTTAATGTAATACCTTCACAAGTATCTAATACTAAGAAACCCCAGACTGTCAGACATGCTCATGGGTGGGGTTTTTTGCATGCTTTCCTGAGTCACACACAGATTTCTGCCATATATTTTTTGGAAAGCAAAATGGATTTTAGTCTGAGTTCTTCCTTTACACACATTCTCCTCCCACCACTACCTCTAATATCATCCCAGTGAAAAGTTAAGAACAAAACATACTGAACTTTTGTGATAAGAAACAGAACTACTGCATCAGAGATAGGATGGAGGACTTAAGAAGTATAATGCTTTTCTGAATTAGAGCTGCAGTAGAAAGTTTGTAGTATGTGATCTTGTAAAAATGAATTGTTCCTTGAATTTTAGTAAATAAATTATTATGAAAACAGTATGCATGACACTATAGTTAGAGTCCTCATCTAACACTGAAAACATTCATTTTGATTCTTGGTCATAGATAAAATGTGCCCTTGAGCAAAGGAGTTTTTGCTTCTCCAAGTATTTAGACATGAAATTGCCAGATCTAAAGCCTATAAAAATACTGAGGTTTTTTCATGTACTTTGTATCAAACTTTTAATTATATCTTGCCTTTTCCCCCTTAGTTTTTCCTTTTCTATTCACATACTATGAAGGAAGTCCAATCTAAGTGACACTGTATTGCAGAAATAAATCAAAAATTTAAACTGTGTTACTACTGTGAAAACTTATGTTAAGTATTCACTTGCTTATTAATCAAATTTCCTTTTAATGAAGGAAGAAACAATAGGATAGAAACCAGAAGCCTCTTCGCAGATGGTAAACATTTATATTTCAACACATCATTTGTTCAGATTTTAGAAAACAACACACTATGCAGGTTTTCTAGGCAGAAATCAAAATAAAACTTTCAACTGAATCTGCTTATGCTAAGCCGACAACATAGAGGTGGTAAATAGATTTCAGCTAGCAAGGTTTTAAACCCATCTTCTCTCATTTCACCTTCCAGGAGAATATCTCATGTACCCAGATGTTGTAAGCCACAGGAATACTCAGATGGCAGAAAGAACTTTGGCTTTTGTCTCTCTCCTTATCCATTTGTGAGTGTCCTAAGAAATATAAAATCTTGATAGAAGCTGTCTTGGAAACACAGAAAACAGTTGCAGACTAAGTCATGGTACCAAAGAGATATTTGCTTTTGTTTTATTCAAGAAACTGCAATATTACTATTTGACCCATAGTTTAGCACCCTAGCTGTTGTGTATGCCAATCTGACAACTTAACTGTTTCCAGAAAACATCCATGCATAATTTGCATTGGTGAGGTGCATACCTACAGACAGTTGACCTTTAAATTTTTCAGTTACAAATATTGCAATGTCTAAATTTTTTTTTTGGATTTTTGTGTTAGCTCTTACTTCTTAAAAAAACCCCAAAACTGCTCCCCTGATCACTGAGAGCTGCTCTCAGGACATTTTAAAATTTGCTGGGTTTATTTTTATTTTTGGTGGAGACAAATAAATGTATTAGCCCATATCCATCTTGGAGCACAAAAGATCTTAGGTGGTCTCATCTTCAAATTTCACTGAATTTTTCCCATGGAAAGAAACCTGGGGGTGCTGATCAATGGCAAGCTGAACATGAGTCAGCAGTGCCCTGGCAGCCAGGAGAGCCAACCTTGTCCTGAGGTACATCAGGCACAGCATGGCCAGTTGGGCAAGGGAGGGGATTGTCCTGCTCTGCTCTGACTGGTGCAGCCTCACCTCCAGTGCTGGGGACAGTTTCGGGTGCCACAATACAAAAAAATAAAGCTATTGGGAAGTGTCCCAAAAAAGGCTACAAAGATGGTGAAGGGTCTGGAAGGGAAGCTTTATGAGGAGCAGCTGAGGTCACTTGGTCTATTCAGCCTGGAGAAGAGAAGACTGAGGGGAGAATTCATTGCAATCTGCAACTTCCTCATGAGGGGAAGAGGAGGCAAAGACCTTGATGTCTTCTCTGTGGTGACAGTGACAGGACCTGAGGAAATGGGCCGAAGCTTTGTAGGGGAGGTTTAGTCTGGATTTTAGAAAACAATTCTTACCCAGAGGGTGATCAGGAACTGGATTAGGCTCTCCATGGAAGTGGTCACCAAGCCTGATGGAGCTCAAGAAGTGTTTGGACAGTGCTCTCAAATACATGGTGTGATTCTTGGGGATGATCCTCTGCAGGGCCACAAGCTGGGCTTGATGATGCTTATGGGTTCCTTCCAACTCAGGATATGATTCTATGAAGGAAATGTGCAGTGTATTTCTGAGAGGAAAACAAAAAAAATTTGGGGGGTGAGGAGGAATTGTTGGTTTGGTTTGGGTTGGATTTTTTTTAAGAAAAGAGGGAGCAGAGAAAAAATATATTTCAAGCTTTAAGATCTCTGTAAGTAAGCACAAAATAATGCACTAGAAAAAAATAATTCTGTTCTTCTATCTTTTACTCAGTCTTTGTCACTCTCAATTGAATTTCAAATGGTAAGGATGCTTTCATAAAACTAATTTTTTCTTCTTTTTCTGTTTAACCATTCTCAATAATGGTACATCAATTGAAGTAATAACCTGTATTTTGACATCAAAGCCATTTACTTCTCATCCACTTGTACTGATGCAAATAGATGATTATGACTAGATGGCGATGTAATAATCCAAGCAGGAAATCTCATTAGAAATGAACTCTATGTTTATTCAAATACCTCTTGTATAAAAAGCCAATTATAGAAATAAAGAGTCAAAATTGATTCTAAATACAATTCTTGTCAAAGTCTTTTGTGAAGCTGTAGGTAGTCTCTAGAAAGATTGTATACTGTGCTATATGCATAGTTCCCCCTTCAGATTCTTTTTGAAATTAGGAGTTTAAAAAATAAGCATATTATTTCTATTGACACTTTCAAAGGAAAAACAAACAAACAAATAAATTTCTTCCAATACCTTCTAAGAAATGCAAAATAAATTTGCACAACAGTAACTCATGTATTTCAAAATTACTACGTTGTCCCTAAACACTTGATAGTTTTCAGAAACCTTTTTAAAGAAACTTAAATGAAATACTAGGCTTTATTTCTTTAAGGGTAATTTTTGACATCGTTAGATGCAAAAAAAAATGCATTTTCTGGATTTCCAGTAATTTTCTTCATTTTATTTTCATCAGTGTATTTTATCTATCATGCCAAGAAATTGAAACATTTAAGTGAAAATGGTATTTTAGTTCCCTGTAGGAATAGCATGCAGATTACAAATGGTTGAAGGTGATGATGGGTGATTAAAGTGAGTGATGTTTTGGAAACCCTGAATCACACTGGTAAAGAAAGAATTGTGCAATTTATCAGTATTTCCACAATGTATAACTCCGTATGCAGAAATATGGCAAAGAATGAACATGGGGACATTTTTCAGATAGGAATATATTTTTTGAACTCTAAACTACTTCCTAGAAAATATGTAAGCTTTTATGAAAACAAAACAGAAAATAAACCCCAGTCAAAAAAAAAAATCTGTATTTATTTTGAACTGTTGGAAAATTTTTCAAGTATATACAAAAACTGTACTTTGTGTGCTTTCTAGTATGTTATTTGTACACTCATCTTGCTAGGCTTCATATGAATCACAAGCTTTGGACTAAACAAATGCATTAAACATTTATGTAGCTGTATATTTACTAATGTTCTATATTAGAGGGGATACCAATCCAGAACACACACTTCAATCACATTTTCACTAATTTAGCTTTTTCTATGTTTAAAAATGTATATTTCCAAACAACTTTGCAGAGGTATAGTATTGAATATCAATAAATATCATGAAAAAAAGGGATAAAACAACCATTTTTATATGAGTACTGAATTGCTAAAATTGTGAACAAGAAATAACAAATCTTGTTAATTACTTTAATCTTACACTTTTCATTTCTTTTCTGTCCAGTTCTCATTTTTATTTCTACTTTTAAAACACTAAAAGTTCATAGAATTTTTAATTTTTGAATGAGAGAAATAGGAAGAAAGTTTGTTCTGAATTTTCTCGCTATTGAAACAGACATATGAAAGTGGTTACTGAAAATAAATTCCTATTTTCAGTCAGAAAAACTGAATTTATCAAGGCTTGTACTTTGAATTTAAAATTGAAATAGTTTGGTATAAATCTACACTTGAAAAATTTTGTAACCTTAATAAAGAAAATATTGGTTTTCTTGACTGAATTCCTTCTAATTTACAATAAAATAATCCATACAATTCCCAATTACATTTTTAAAATGTGGACAAACTAATAGCTTAATTTAAATATATACATAAGTGTTTAAAAATAACTGCCTCATTACCCTATACAAAGAATAAGGAAGAAAACACCCAACCAATTTTAAATTAAGAAGAGGTATTGTTTGTTCCAACCCAACTGACAGTACCAACACGTGCATATATCTTTAGTGATCACAAAAATTATCTGTCTGACCATCAAGGTACAGTCTTAAGACCCAATATTTTGATTTTGCTACAAAGGCAGAAATATTCTATTCAATGTAATGTCTAATAGGAGAACAGGGTTATCATATGCTAGGTTCAATATTGTCACTCACATTTCATGGGTCACTGGGTATTTATTTAAATATCAGGGTTCTAAAGAGCTCTAAATATGCTTGACCAGTATGTTGAGACACTTGAGTATGTTGTTTAGTATCCCTTTTTTAGGTCTGGATTTCCTGTCTCCCCAGTGTCACCTGAGCTGTCTCATTTAAAGAGGCAGTTAAAATGTAAGTCAGGAAATAACTGGGATTTGGGTAACACATCAGGTATTTACACAACAAACCTATAATTCATTGTGTTCTAATGACAAGCACCACAACATTTCTCTTTCATCTGATCTTAGCAAGCAATATTCTCTCAGTCAATATTGAAAGCAGTGGATAAAAGCATTGCTATTAGCAGGGGTACATGCAATTCTTGGAAGAAACACTAATGTTATAAATAAAGATTCTTGGAAAAAGATACACATAAATCAACAGGATTTCTATAATTACAGCAGAGAGCTTGAAAAAGCACTCTAAAAAATAGTCCCTTTTTTCCATCATTTTTACTCTTTGTCATGTTTTATGAGATATCTGAAATGAAAATTCAGATCTAGAATTGTGAGTGTTCCAAATTTCAGTTCTGATATGACTCAAAGATATGACAGAATCTTTTATTGAAAGTAAAAGGGTGTCTATGGATTTTCATTTCTTCAGTCAGAATAGAGGAAGTTCTGGTTAGAGTTACTCTAATTAAGGTGGTCAATATTGACACTGAGTAGTGAGTTCCTAAAAAGCCAACAGGTCAACTTCCTTCTCTGCAGTCTAACTTTGCCATATAACAAGAGTAAGATTTTTTTTTCATTCTCTAAATGCAAGCTCTTAATGTTTTCAGAACACTGTTTTTGTTTAAGAGTTTGAGAAATACAGTAAGGAAGAATTAATCCACAGTGTAACTGAGAATCTGAAGGATAATAAACATGATCTTTATATAAGGTGAAAATTCCCTATAAAAGTGTTGTGCTGTATGGCCAAAAAGACAGCATACTTACCACGGTAAGTGCAAAATCAGACTGAATTAAGGAAAGGATGGACTCCAATTCTGACACTGAAATTCCAGCACAAGGAATAAAAAATGCTGTCCCATGCTTTTTGTATTCTCGTTTGCCTTAGATCACTTTCAAATATTAGCCTTCGATCACTTTGAAGTACTAGCCCAAAGAAATTCACTTTTTCTTTGGTAATGGTTCTGATGGGATGTCAGCACTTTGAACTGACAGTATCTAACATGTTATGTTTATGTTTAATTTTCATTATTGAAGGGGAACAACA
The DNA here is from genome assembly GCA_037834095.1 of Argya squamiceps. Classification (NCBI taxonomy): domain Eukaryota; kingdom Metazoa; phylum Chordata; class Aves; order Passeriformes; family Leiothrichidae; genus Argya; species Argya squamiceps. Next base: position 60,763,850 of record JBBMKD010000001.1, read on the forward strand.
TCAACATGAAAAAGATAAAAGTACAAATATCTCAAACTGAACAAACAGCTACATTTCTTATTTTTATGGAATTTATGTTCACCTTCAGGAACAATAGAACAATTTAATGGAGTCATATTTTTTCTTAAGGGACACATCAACTGTAGAAGCTTTGATTTGGTGTCAACACTTGGAGATATAATGAAGACTAATGCCGACTAAATGTCAAACAGAAAACATTTAGAAAAATAGAAACTGATAAAAAAAAGGTCTTCCATTGCTCTGTGAGATACTTGAGAGTTTTATAGGTTCTCTTCTGGATCTTTAGTGCTGAGCAGATTGCTCATACTGTATATTGCAAGTTCTGCTCTGGAATACACACGTGGATGCCCCAAGTACCACAGATTATCTCAAATAACAACAAACAGATATGGTTAGGCAGCTGAATTGAATAGCTATCAGTTATATTTTCAGAACTCAAACACTTAGTATATGTGAAGATACCTGAACTTGGACACTCACATTTTGTTGTTTGCATTTTAGGTTTAAATCTGACCTATAAGGCTTCATCAGATATATTTTTATTCTTACTGTCTTATTAATTAATTATTACTGGTTACACTGTACAAAATTATGTCATCATTTTTTATTGACCAATTTCTTTCTTAGAATAAATGCTCAATCTTTTCTCTTTTCTATTTTATTTTAAGGCTTCAAAAACAAGTTTTAAATGCAATACAAAAATCCCCTGAAACTTAGAGATATTAGGGAAGGTTATAGAATCATAGAATCATAACATATAATCATAAAATGGTTTGGGTTGGGAGGGACATTTAAGATCATCTAGTTGCAATCCCCCTGTCAAGGGCAGGGATACCTTCCACTGGCACTGGTTGCTGAGAGCCTCATCCAACCCAACTTTGAAAACTTCTAACCGTGGGACATCCACAGCTTTGCTGGGAAACCTGTTTCAGTGTCTCACTAACTTCAGTGTAAAGAATTTCTTCCTTTGGTCCAACGTAAAACTACACTTTCTCAATTTATAACTGTTACCCCTTGTTCTGTCACTACAGTATTTGGTAAAGAAATGTCCCTTTCCAGCCTTCTGATCATTTTTGTGGCCCTTTTCTGGATTCATTCCAACAGGTCCATGTTCTTACATAGGGGCTTTGTATAACTGGACACAGCACTCAGGTGACTTCTCATGAGAGCAAGATAGAGAGGCAGAATCACCTTCTTTAACCTCCTGGCCACAAGCTTTTGATGCAGCCAAGGATTTGGCTGGATGCAAGCACATATTAACAGCTTATGTCCAATTTTCATCTACAAGTTTTCCCAAGCCTTTCTAACAAGGGCTAACTCTTCTGAATCCATTCATCCCCCAGCTTGTATTCATTTTGGGGGTTGTCCCAACTCTGGTGCAACACCTGGTGCATGGCCTTGCTGAACTTTATGAAGTTCACCTGGGCATGCAATATACAAACCAGACGTTGCTCTTAAGAAACCTTTCCAGATTCTCAGTCTGCTAACAAATTTAGACACCTTTTCAGTAACACATTTCTGGACTTTGGCCAAATGAGAATGAATAAAAGCACAGCTGTGGGCAGGAAAGTTGCTCATGAAGAGCTGCTACTGCCCAGTGACAATTATCTCAAAGTGACATTGCCAAAAAGTATAAAAGCATATTCTCACCACCATCATTCTTCATGGTGAGTGAACTCTGAGCTACCTGGGTAATTTTCTTAAGTCAGAAACCAATAATTTTTAGATGGATTTCTTTCAAACATTTTAAGCATTTTCTGTGAGCTCTTAGAAGTTGCATAAAGAACTTAAATGACTTTAGTTTTCATTCTGTTCTGTGTGCCTGCAGATTTTGCCATTATTATATGTCCATTTTTCTCTTGGTCCACTAAGAAATGCCTTGATTTTCCTTACTAAATCTACCATTTTATTCAACTTCCCAGGCAAAATTTGAGCTCTAAATGGTTTACTTTTGCTGTATGTTTGGTCTATGATTCATTTTATGTTTCAAAAGTTCCCTAGTAGTATCAGTTTAATTAAAATTTAATCTTCTGCCAGTATATATAATAGTATTGTCCCCAGAGACAGTCTGTCCTTTTCTCATTCTTAGTCTTCCTGAATCTCAGAGCAAATCCTCTCCAATGGCCTGACTTCAGAAAGATTTTTTTTCTTTTTCTATTCAGGGACAATTATTTTTAGTTGTACAAGGTCAATTCTATTGCTTTGAACTTTCAGTTAATGTAATTCATTAGAAAAATTAAAAGAAAGATTGGTTCCTCATATCAAGATATAGAATCTTTCCATCACTTTAAACAGCTGAAGAAATGTCATTATCATCCACCAGCAGATGTGCCAGTGATGATAGATGTATCTGTCATATTTGTGTTGATTTCCTATAAGCTTTTCTGAGATATATAAAGAAAGGAACAGAAAGATTTTTTTTAATCAACTCTGACTATAAAAATCAAATTAAAACAAACCCCAAACCTCCAATTCTCATCACTCAAAACTGAAAGAGAGAGGAAACCCCAAAATCTAAAGGGCAGGGCTGTAGAGATTAAAAAATTATCATTAGTATAATCTAGGTTTATATGGCTAGTCTATTGAGCTCAAAGGTAAAACAAGGGATACTTACATGATTTCGGAGTTAAGAACTCTGAGCAGTTCAATCATCAAACATTCATGATTTTCATAATGAAATAAATAAAACAAAAAAAAAAACCCTGTCATAGCAAAGAGCAGACATTCATAGCTTTAACAGCTGACTGAATCACAAGTGGCTACTTTTCTCTCAGTATGTCCAACATCCACCTGAGACTTTGCAGTTATAGTTCTCAGCTCCCTGTCATCCATTTCAGCTTTCTGTTTCTTCCGTGCTGTAGGCAAATTGAATAAAACAAGAATTTAGGGATTTGAATTAACTATATTTTAAATAGTTAAATATTTGGTTACATATTAGGTTCATTTAGTATTCCCTACTGTTGTATTGAGTGCTCTAGTCTCTTTCATTAAAACAAACAAACAAACACACACACAAAAAACACACCAAAACAACCCCACATCAAACACAAAACAAACAAACAAACAACCCCTAAACCCCAACTTTTTTAAAAAAAATTTTTGCAAAGTCTCAAACAATTCCTTATGGATCAGAGGACTCTCTTAGTTAAGAAAAGAATGCACAGGCTTGTTGCCAATGTCACCTCAATTATTTAGTCATCAGTGTTTTCACAGTAGAACACAAAAGCTGGTGATAGGTTTACTTTCCCTAAGGTTCATTTTTCAACCACAAGGTTGACATGTATATATCTAAAGTGATTGGACTAAGACAACAGTTTTGTTTTGGGAAGACAATAAAAAATTTACTATTACCAAGAATGACCTCACTTATCCACTCTCAGTAGTAAAAATTATCATTCTTACGAAGTACAGAGAATCAATTTTTTTAAGTACATACTTTACTTTTCATGTGCATTTAAAAATATTCCAAACTGAAAATTCCACTTCACCATGATATTCTGCAGTATATGTTGTTGTCACCACGTGTTTTCTTAATTATCCTGAGATAAACAACACTCACAATGTGGGTGTGGGAGGAAAAGTGGTGTTTAATTTATTCCAAATCTCAAGAAAAGAATTAATTTACTGCTCATTGTCTTCTGAATTGAATGCATACAACATACAGAATGTATAGGTCTTCTGGAAAAGAAGAGGAAAAAATAATATCCTACCATAACCAACAGTCCAGTCTGTGGAAAACACTGAAACACTTTCCTATGTTTCTAAGACTATCTGCAACACTAGCTTTGAAAAATCATAGAAAATAGCTCAGATCCTTCACATCCCAAACCGTATTTTCTGGAAGATTTCAGCACAGGAATTTAGTATGTAGACAGGACTAAATTCTGTTGCCTAAACAGAGAAAACTTTATATGTAAACCTGTGTATGATACGGTAGAATATACAAAATATTTATTATTCCTTGGAAAATGTAATACTGAACCCGTGGCTGATTTATATCCTTTGGACCTAAAACTGAAAGCTAAACAGAATGAATAAATACTGAGATATTTTATAGAATCAGAGAATGATTTAAGTTGGAAAGTAACTTTAAAGATCATCTAGTCAACTCCTCCCCTTGAGCAGGAACATCGCCCATTAGATTAGGTTGCTCAAAGCCCTACCCTACATGACTTTGAAGGCTTCCAATGATGGGTGGGGCATCACAACTTCTCTGGGAAACCTGATTCAGGGGCTCACCATCCTGACTGTAAAAATCTTCCTTATGCACAATTCAAAACACTCTAAGAGCATAAGAGAGGGGGAACATTACCCATCTTTTGATGCAGTCCAGGATAAGGGTTGGCTTTCTGGGCTCCATGTGCACATTGCCAGCTCATGCTCAATTTTGGTCCATCGGGACTCCCAAGTCCTTCTCCCCAGGGCTGCTTTCAATCCCCCAGTTTGTATTGGTACTTGGAATCACCTAGACCCATGTGCATGACCTTACAGTTGACCTTGCTGAACTTCATGAGGTTCACAAGGACCACTCCTCTAGACTGTCAAGGTTCCCTTGGATGACATCCCATGCCTCTAGTCTAGCAACTGCACCACTCAGCTTGGTGTTTTCTGCAGACTTGCTGAGGGTGCACTCAATCCCATCTTGTATTGCCATTGATGAAGATACTAAGGGTCCTGTATGGACCCTTGAGGAACACCATTTTTTACTGCTTTCTACTTGGTCGTTGAGCAATAGACTGCAATTCTGGTGACCTTCCAACCACTTTCTTGTCCATCTAGCAGTCCATCCTTCAAATCCGTCACTCTAATTCAGTGGCAAGAATGTTGCGTGGGATCATGTCAAAAGTCTTACTGAAGCCCAGGTGTATTACTGGTCAGGAGTTCTCCTTGCAAATGGCATGAGAGTTTTCTAGGTTTCAGGCAATTAAATCAAACTGATAGCCTATATGTTTGTTCAACTAGTCTCAATTAATTTCCAAGTCGACAGAAAAAAATATTTCACCTTTTTTCAAATACTTGGCTTGCCATTGTAACAAGAAAAAATGTAGTGGACTCATAACTGTTTTTTTATCTTAAATGCTAAGAAGTGAGTCACCTGAAACCCAGAATAAAAGAGGTTTTGTTAGAACTGGTAAGCAAACCTCCAAAAAACATTAATGAATTTTTTAATGTATTTTTACACTGTAAGGATATGGTAAAGCCCTCAGATTTTTTTTCCCTCCATTCCACTTTTCCTTTTAGAGTAATCCTAATATTCAGATCTCTTTATTCTACTTTGTGTAATAACTATGAAAAGAAGTATATAATGAGATTGGGGTTTTTTCAAAGAATTAGAATAATAATGTTTAAAAAATTAAGGAATTAAACCTCTGGAAACTTGCAGCAAGCTCACAAGATTCAGCTTGTTTTCTAGTTAAACTATTATTAATTAATGTATTTATTTAATTTTTTTCACTGGGGGGCCCACAGGGCTACATTCAACCATTCGTGATCTATCTCATTACGGTTTTTGTTTCAAAAATTTCAAGAGACTTTTATTTTTTTTTTTTTAATTGAAAAGGACTACAAACCAGTAGCATAAGATAAATAACTATATATTAGCTTGCTATCACTGTTCATCTTCACATTGCTCTAACCTTGAGCTTTACAAGCTGAAGAGATGAGCTAAATGTGACTTGGGGCTGTGGGAAAAAAAAAAAAGAATAAATTGTCAGAAAATAGATAACTTGCTAAGTTATCCATTTCACTTAATCTTCCAAGTATATTCAATGTCACATTGCTTGACCTGTTAAAAATCAGAAATATAGTAACCACACAAGCTTTACAGAGAGAAAAGGAACCAAGAATGATCTACTAATTTTGGAAGAAGCTGTAAATAAGCAAAAAATAAATTTGAAAATTAATTATTACTATAGAGGTCCAACTTCTTTAAAGACAGAGAGCTAACAAGCCCTTTAGGTAGGCAGACAACCCTTAAGACATTTAGAACAATACCCAAATACCTAACCTATTAAAATATAAACAATCATGGAGAAGGCAAACAGCTCAGACACAGGAGTGCAGAGATATCAGTTAAAAGTGAACACAGCTACTGAATCTGATGGCCTGTACCTTTTAAAAATTGATGAAAGAATTATATATTCACGAACTAAATAAAACAGGTTGCCTTCTCCTTCAACATGTCTAAGCAAACTACACTGGCTTTCTAGCCTTATGTGATTAAATATATTTATCTTCTTTCCAACAAAGCTTAAAGGAAAATTTTACTATGATGTTATTCATCTTCCCTCAAAGGTCCATCCAGTGAGGAGGAAAAATTAAAGAAATAATTTCTCAGAGACACAACACAAATATAGATGCTTATGCAGAGGGTAAAAAAGTGTTTTATGGCTTTACCCTTTAATAGTAAACCACCTCAGGTTAATATGGGATACCTATGTAGCAGTTCTTCTTTTAGTCTTCACAGTCTGGACTTTATTCTTCCAACAAAGGATTCTCCATATCTGTAAAGGAGATCTGATGCAGTCTTTGATGCTTAAAATGTACTGTAATTGTTTATTCTAATCATTTATGCAGGTTTAGAAGGTTGTGGAATTGTCTGGGCAAGTCTGATGTGTTTGTATGATGTAGTGCACTAAAGGTACTCAGCAGAGAAACTACCCCTCCTATTGTAACTTCAACACCACCAAGTAAATAAAGAGAAATAAAAACAAAACAAAGTAAATAAATGAAAATTTGAAGCATCAAACCCATTTGCTAAAAATCATGGTTATGAATATTGTTTCTAAATTTTCTCTTACTCCCTAGCCATCTTTTTTTACATGGTTTTTATAGTAATGACATTGTCCTACTTTTTCCCCCCAACATTTTCTTTTTTTTTTTTGTTGGTTTTGAGTCATATCCATGTGATTAATGTCATGTCTATTCATAAGGTTAAACTGAAATGTAAAGGAACCCTTAAAAAAAGGTTAAATTAATCAGGAGTTGGTAAACAGTACAATCTCTCTCAAGGCAGTAGCTAAATGAGAAACACTTAAAATTAAGAGCTGAATTCCTAGAAATTCCATGCAGTTGATGATACTTTTTATAAAAAATGTTAGTACATGTTGGGTCAACAAATTTCTTGCACTCTCCTAATACTCATGATTTTAATTATAGTTACAGAAAAAAATGTGTATACAAATGTATATACACATGAAAGGGTGAAATTAAGGCTGGGGTTGCCCCAGCCATGCTGCTTCCAGCTGTTCTCAGCTGACACACTGTGGGCACTTCTGTGGACTGTAGACTGTAAAGGGTGACACCTCAAGAAAGTGTATTTAAGAGTGGGAATAACACTGCACAAACAGTGAGGAGTAAGGAAAATAAATATGAGAAAAGGACCAGCCCTGCAGGCACCAAGGCCAGAAATGATCAATGTGGGGGAGTGGCTCCAGATGTGATAGCAGAGATTCCCCTGCAGCCTGTGGTGAAGTCAGTTATTCCCCTGTCTGTGGAAGTCCATGGAGCAGCAGATATCCACTTGCAGCCCATGTAGTATCCCATAAGGTAGTAGTGGGTGTGTCTTGGAGGAAAATGTGAGCTCATGGAAAGCCTTCACTGGAGCAGACTCAGGAGCTGTGAGTCAAACAGAGGAACCCAAGCAGGAGAAAGTTTTTCTAAATGTAATAATGACCTGATGTCTTGATGTGGTTGGGGAATTAGATGGCTTTGTTTACCCTTTTCTTACAGTTTTTTTTGTAAATTTTGTGGGTAATTCATGAATTTCTTCCTTATTTCATCTTGAAATCATATAATCAAAAGCCCATGAAGCATATATGAATGACAAGTAGATCCCTGACACTCACATTTTTTCCTCCTACTTTTCAGATAGGAGAAAAAAATAGTATAAAATATTAGTGCATTAAACACTCTTCCATAATATCTCTAAATATATTTCTTAAAGAAAGAGTTTCTAGTTTAGAGAATTAATAAGAAATGAAAAAAAAGTGAAAAATCTTTTAAGTGTTGAAGAAAATGAGTATATAATCACCAAGCAGATAAAAAGACAGGAGAAATAAAATTGAATTAAAGTGGAATATTTTGTCCTAATTTGGTTATAATGTTTGTTCCACCAAAACCTGCATTAAAATACAAAACAAGCCTGCGAGTCAGATACACTTGGAATACTATAGAATAATGCAGCTTCTTGTAAAAGCTGAGATAATAGCATTCTCATCTTGCCCTATGAAATCTGAATGTCATGAATTCCTGGTTTGAAACATAATTTAATAAAGGTCACTTACCAAGATAGAAAATAGAGGAGATAAGAAAAAACCCTGCATAGCACATCTGTTTGGAATGAACTGATCTGACACAGTTATTAATTATCACAGATGCCTTAGGGCTGGAATAAAGCTGTTAACTCAGAAGCAAAATGTTTTCCCAAAGTCAGAGTCCCAAAAAAAAAAAAAGGCAATAAACCCAGCAATGTTCAATCTACACTGTCAAATATCTTTTCAGAAGCTGTGGCAATAGTAAGGTGAAAGACTAAAATGTGTTAGCAAACTCTTAATCAAATGGAAAGATTTTGATCTGAGATGAAATGTGTTTGATTCAGGTGGAATAACATTGAATTAGATCTATGAAGGCAATGAAATGAAATATTGGCTAATATTTTAGCACACATTAAAGAAATCAATTAATATAGGACTTGGGACTTCAGCAGCTTAAGCACACAGAGTGATTCAGCTAAGCTATAGCTATAGTATTTGGTCAAATATTATCACTCCTCATTTCAAATTACATGGACTGCTGCCATGACATCAAGATGAACGGTTTTACAAGAACAGGCCATACTGCTCAGTTGTAAGGCTTAGCTTACTGTTATTATTAGTACTGAAGAAAATATATTTACATAGTTGGTTTTACTTAGCAATAAGAAGCATTTAACATGTAGGCATCTTGCTGATTCTTAATGACAAAGACATAGGTTAACAAAGTTGCCCTTATGTTGATTCAGTTCTGGTGGGGATTTTTTTGTTTGATTTTTTTGTTTGGTTTTGTTTGGTTTTTTTGTTTTGTTTTGGTTTTGGTTTAATTTGTTTTTTGGGTTTTTTGTGTTTGTTTGTTTTGTTTGGTTGGTTTTGTTTTTTTTTTTTTTTAATCTGTACGTCTGAGAGTTTTACCTAAAAATGCACTTTTGCTGACCTCAGATGCCCACATTCAGCCATGGGAATTATTAAACCCTTAGACCAAAGCTTGTATCCTAGCTTACATTTAGGTACATGAACTCTGTTTACCCCTAAAATAGGCAGGTCATACCCAGCTCTTGGAATAGTCCTCAATATATATTATCATCCAGACAATTTATGTGAAATAGACAGTGTCAGCTGATATGAGCCATGGATAAATGTGGGATCAGGCTAACAGTTAAGTGATATGGGCCAGTGCTTCAGCTCGTGATCTGGCACTTTGTGGGGAACATGGGTCTGTGTAGTTTGTTTTTAAATGGGATAGTTGTGTGGTATCTTGTTGCATTGCATCTCCACACCCAAGCAAATGTTTCCATATAAGGAAAAGAGTTTCAGTTTTTACCTCTGAACTTTTAAGGGAGAAGCACCAGAACATTCTGCGCTTCTCTCATGGTAATTGCCCCAGTGCCAGCGCAGGGCTCCTGTTCGAGCTTTGAAATGTACCTGGAACCTGTAGCTGTTTCTATTGGGCAGCTTGCCAAAAACCCCTCCTTGATCGTTGTGTACTTAAGAATGAGCAAAAAGCCCCTCGGAGCTTTTCTGTGCGTCTTAGCATGTGCAAGGGGCTTCCCTGCACTGTGCACGGCTTTTATTATTTTGTTTTGTATAGTTTGTTATTTTCTGCTTAAATTAAAACCTTTTTGCTTTTCAAAACTCACCCAATCAGCCATCTCGCTAATTATTCATAAGCCATTTCTGGGAGGTTCCTGGACAGCCTCAGAGTTTGATACATCTTCGTGGGGCTCATAACATGCTGGCCTCAGGCAGTATTGTACTAGTATCTAAAACTTACTGTATACAATTTGAATCATCCTGCTCAGATCAAGCAGCTTTTAAAAACTGTGATGCTGCAGTTAAGTACTGTTTACAAAGTACATGTTCAGAAAGCATGAGCTGTGTAGATTCACAGCAGCTGAGAGATGGAAGGATGTATTGCTTCACACAATAGCTTGTCAAAAACATACTGTTGATACCAAAACTGTTGGAGGCTCTAAAAGGAACAAAGCAAACTCATGGAAATAAAAAAGCAAATCCCAAAAAGCTTTACCATCTATTGTGCAAAAAGTGCTTAAACTACATACTGATGGGAACTATCCCTATGTGTTTTCCTGTTCTCATACCGTGTGCTACTGATTAATGATGGAGAAAATTTCCCTGGCTAAACAAGTATTTTATTGACATTGTATTTCTATTCTAGTGTTAAAATTCACCTCCTGACTTTTAAAACTGTGCATTTCAAAATTTTACTTACATCCAGTCCTAAAATATGCCTGAAACTTAACACTGTAACTATTATTTTGTGTGACTTTCTTTGCATTTAAGACCTTAGAACAAAGAAGCATTTTGGATCAACAGAAGTCAAAATGATGAAATAAAATGTGATCAACTTTGCAAATATAGAATGCAAAAAAAAGTTACTGTGGACAATAACTGCTGACATAATTCAAAACAACAACTACATTAAGAGAACCAAAGCATGTTCTGATCTTCCAAACAAATAAATACCTAAGAAGATATGCAATACTATAGATATTGCTGATTTGGTTGTTATTTTTATAATTATTATTGGAGTTTGATAGGTTTGCTTACTGAGGGTCTAAAGCCATTCTAAAATTAAAGGTGTGGTCACCATATGTGATAGGATGTATTTGTAAAGGTAATTTAATCACTTTGTCAACATTTTTGAGGCAGGTCTTTTTTTCATCAAGACCAGCGCACTAGTTCAAACACAAAGTTATTTAATCAATGTGATATTACTAGTGGTGTTATAAGTAATTCCGTTAAAATGCATTTATCGCCTAGTCAGGTTGTGAAGAGATAGTCTTCTTGTCTCTTGTGATCAAACTAGAGAAGATAATTCAAAGCATTTTTAGAAATACTGATAGGATGGGGATTTTTTTCCCTGCTTTTATGCGTATTAAAACTACCAGCAAAAACTCCAACCTACGTAAATATGCATTTCTATGTCATGTTGGAATATTGAAACTTCCTGCCTTTTCATTTTGATTTGGCTTCTCTTTTGAATTTAGAAGTCATGAAATCATATGAAAGGACATAAATAAAGGCAGAGAATAAAGAATACTTATTCTGAAGTTCAGTTATGGCATTCTAAAAATAAATTTATAATGCCATTTTGCATAACTGACTTATATACCAAAAGAAATATTTCTCATTCTTCATTCTTTGTTTGTTTTGGGTTTTTTGTTTTTGTTATAAGAATAAAGATTTTATCTCTATTTTCACTATTATAACATTTATAAACTAGTTGTCTGTAAGGGAAGATATGTTGAACTTCTCTTAAATGAGGGCTTTTTTGAGTATGCATTTTTTTGATACATGGGTTGATTTTTTTTTACCTGTTAAGAGTCTCCAAAAGACTGGACACAATTTACTCTCAACACAAGTGGAAACACATCTCATTGTAAGTAGAAGTGGAAAACTCTTTATGCTTCCTCTTTTTTAGCTCATTCAAAACACTCAGCCTAGAGGTTACATCTGGAAAGCAAATTTTTTTCCAAAAGTCCTTTGTTGATGACAGATTCACAATTCTGGGATAAGGGCACCTCTGCTTTGATAAGGAGTAGTCATATACAAGACAAAAGCATATATCTGTAGCTTCAACATTTGAATAAAAAGGGAGCAGTTTTAAACTTCCTTCTTCTTGTATTCTTAAACATTATTACCCACATTCCACCTGCTAAACTGCAAACATTAACTCCTTGGGTACCATGGCCCCACTACTAAAAGTGTAGAAGTCTGTGAAATGACAATAGTGAGATTTAAGTTCTTTTGATCCAACTAACTTCAGGCATAAATTGAAACACCACTGAAGTGCTCCACCTGCAATGGTGGTGGTTTCAAAGCTTTTTCCATTCCTCCTGGGGCATATTGCCAATTTTTTTCTCCTTTTTGCAAGCTGCTGGAAAGTCATGCAAGCATACAGTGCTTTATATTTACTACAAGGTAACATTTAAGCAGTTGAAACTCTTTGAACAGCAAGTTCTGTTGTATTTATCACAATTAATTAAAGGGAAAGAACAGAAGGGAAATGTGTAACCTTCATCTGGTTCAAATGAAGTAGGGTGATGTTTTAAAGATTTTCTTACCGTTCTAAAACCCAGATCACAGATAATTCAGAGAGAATTAAGGTTCTTAATAACAAATGAGAGATTTTGAAGCTGTGCTTCAGCTACCTGTCAAACCCCAGTTCCCCTCCCCAACCTTTTTCCTCATAATGCTTAGCACTTTTCATCTTCAAAGTACTTCAAAACACATTAACTAATTAATCCTTTGAGCATCCCAAAAGATTAGTAGAAAACGATGTGATCTCTGACAGCCATGCAAGAGCCTTGAGCAAGGCAATGAACCCTGCATCCAATAAGGATTATTGTCAAGGTCTCCTGAAGCCCACAGCACCCTGAATATATATTCTGTTGAAAACTTTGAGAAAATGTAGAAGTATTTAAAGAGTAAAAAGCAACATTTAGAAAGGGTAGGTGGAATTGAAGGACAATGTTCAAATATACCATCTGGAAAAAATGTTATTACTCCTTGAGCAGTATTTATTGACCATCATTAAAAAAAATCTATATACTCATATAGTAGCATCTTTAAATATCTATAACTTCCTTGAGAAATAACAGTTCTAACTTCTGTATAGGTCCTGCTGTTTAAATTTGCAATAGCAAATTAAACAGGGCAAGATTACAGGATTCAGAACTGGCTTATACTTCTCCATAACACTAAAATCTTTGTGCAATGCTTGCTGGCACTTTTTCCTAAGGCCAACTTACATTCTCACAAAAAAAAAAAAAAAAGGCAGCTTTGTTAACAGCAATTCCATTTGAATACAATCATTATATTCTGAGAGGTAAGAAAGTATAACTTTGTAGGAAAAAGCATTTTTATGCTGCCAATACAAGAGAAGGAGCCCTGATCCAATTTAGTTATTAAGATGGATGTAGTCATAAGTTGCAAAAGCATAGTATTTCCATAACAATAGCAAAGATTTTGAATGCCTAATGCTTAGAATATTTTCAAGGTACTTCAAGAGAGTTGCTTCATAAGAGGCTGTCAGAGCTGAAGGAGTGGCAATTCACCTTATAATAGCCTGACCACTTGGTTTGGTGATAATGATTATCCCTACAAGACCTTTTCTTATTTTACAGAAACTTCAATAGAAGTAAAGGACGTAAGTAATTTCCCAGAATAATCAATAAACCCAGAGTGTCTGTTCACAGACCACCTGTAAAGTATATGAGCTTCAAACAAATCTAGGTTTACAATTCCCAGATCCATCATGGTTGTTCTGCCTTAAAAATATCTTCATTATTTTCTTGGAATAGTTTTGGCAATAATAAGTCTTGAACATGTCTTGCAGAGAAAATTCGTTGAATTTTGTTCTGCAAGGGTTAGTTTTCAAAAGTGAATTTGAATAAGGAAAAAGGAAACTTTTCTTGAAGTGTCATTTTTTGGATTGTTGTAGCTCCCAGAGAATGGCAGAAACTTGAACTTCCCTCTGTGCTCAGTATTTCCTGTTAATTTTTTCTAAAAGTTAGCTCACCCCTCTGAAATTCCTAGCTCCTCTCTTGGATATTGAGCTCAGTGCTAAAGTACAAGATCTAAAATGTGAAATTGTGTAGCTTGATGACTGTTGCTTGGCCCTCACAAAACTTCCCATGTGTGCAGCTCGAATAATGCTAATGCTCATTGTGCTTCAGTTTGTTCAAGAGACTACAAACTGGCAAGCAGGGTGCTCTCTCAGGCTGCCATGGCTGTGAATGTAAGTTGAAGGAATACAAATTCAGAATGCATTATATTCTAGTACGTGATATTATGTTTACACATGTACTTTTCTCACATTATTTTCTCTTTTCTTCCTCTCAAGGTATTGTGTTTATTTATTTAGTATAAAATATAATTCACTAAATGGTTTTAGATTAACATCATTATCTTAATTCCTAACAAGAAAGCATTCATACTGTCCTACCACACCACATCATTATTTTTTTTTTAATGGTGATAATTGTCAGACACTGGAACAAGTTTTCTGGAGAGGTTGTAGAATTTCCATCATTAGGGATATTCAAAACTCAACTGAACATCATTCTGAGCAACCTGCTCCACCTGACCTACTCTCTGTAGGACTACAATATTTCTAGAGATGCTTTTCAACCTCAGCTATTCTGTGATTCTATCTACAATTTAGAGTTCAAACTGGACACTTTCTGAAGAAAAGGAGAGCAAAGGTCTGTAGCATATTCTGTCAAAAATCTTGATTCCAAAGTCTGTAGATCTTTTTTTTAACATGCTTGTTTTCAGTCAAGTATGTCTGTCTTTAAAAAATAAATTATATTGACTGCAAATTTAGTTCTTCACTGAGTATAATGAAAATTTAGACAAGTAGCACATACATAGAAATCTAAATTGTTAACAGAAAACCTGGACACTTAATCTGGAGCTGAGTTTCATATAAATTGTTGAATTAATCTTCTTTTCTGGAACCACAACAACTACTTCTACTGCATGAGACCATAAACATCACTTTTAGGGGCAATAGATTTTTATTTCAATTATTTTTTCTGTGTACTGATTCAAGTAATTTTAAAATTTTGTATTTCAAAATTCCATTTCTGTGTTTCCATTGGTAGCCTACTCTATTTTGCAGCTAGACAGGGTGAAAGCATAATGGTTCAGCTGATTATCAAAGATTTTTACTGAAGATTTCTCAGATGTGAGAAAATAACTAATAATTTTACCCATCATATGGTAGACTACTTGAATTAAATGGAATTACAAGACAAAACTTTGTTACCATTTATAGTCTTTTGCACTGTTGCAACAAGATAACTAGAGTATATTATCTTCCTAATTAAACATAATATTTCTGTGGGGTTTTTTTGATAAGGCTCTTACACTTTTTTTTTCCTCCTCATTCTTCGCCTAGGAGAGAAAGTTAGTAAAATATGTCAGGTCAATTCTGTTTGTTTTTAAAAGGTATTATGTTACTGATTACTAGGAAAATCATGTTCCATTTCAAATTGAGATAATATTCCAGGGTTTGTTTATTTTTTATATGGAACAATTGTCCAGACCAATCTCCAAGGGTATTACACCAAAACTGAACAAAAGCCAGAAATACAATAAAACAAAACGTGGTGCAAATTTTAGCTGTAACACTCTATCTTTTGTTAAAAATAGATTTAGGGTAACATAAAATTTGAAAGAAGTTCATATGTAGTTTTGAAATCCTTTTTTCACTTCTTTTTCTATCAGTTGGTGTTTTGAAACAGTCCATTTGACACATAAATTTATCAGGTAGATAGATGTCCATCAGTTCAGACACTGAGTTAGAAACCAAGATACTCAGCTGCTGAATAACAAGATTACAGAAGTATAAGAGCTTCTAGATAAGTCTGAAAATTCCCTTCATCCTCTGAATATAAATCTCATGGGTTTGGTTCTGACATGAAGGATGATCTTTCTAATCTTTATGGCAAATTAATTCACTAGGGGAAGGTGAGTGACAGTAAACTGCCAGTGGTCATGACTTCCTGCTCAGGCCTGCCATTTAACATCTTGTTTTATTTCTTAATAAAAAGAAAACTTTTTCTCAGATTGTGATTATTTTCCCTCCAGGGAAACCTATTTAGCTTTTCTGTCTGTTTAATAAAGAAAATGCCAAAATGAGCATTAACTATGCTCAATTCTCTCCTATTGACAAAATAAAAATAATTTCTAGGCCATCATTTATTCCTACTCTGCTTTTTTTTTTACTATAGTACTCTATCTTTGTCATGCTAATTCTGTGTACTTGTTGACATGTACACATGGGTGTACATGGTTAAAAAAACATCCATATATCACATATTTCTGGGCATATCAAGATGTATTGGGAAGTAGAAGGATAACCAAGAGCAATAAAGATTAATTGGGAAATTTTATTTTATTCCCATCCATGAAACCAGAAATGAAATATTTGAGGATGCTGAAAAAACTCATGGTTTGTGAAATATTCCATTGGCTGGAAATCTGCAAAAAATCAAGTCTTACATGTGCAAAAGGTTATGAGATATGGTTTTCTTAAGAAAGAGAAAGAAATTAAAACCAGGAAACTAGATCAGTCAGCCATGGGTCAGTGTCTGAAAAGATAAAGATCATTTTTTTAGAACATTTTTCAGACACCTGGAGGAAATTTGCGAGGAAAAATCAATCCAGTCTTAAGAGTAGTCCTGGTTCAGTCAGGAGGTAAAACTGGACGGTGTCCTCCAGACAGAATATCTGTGACTGTATGATTTCAGATTTACTTCTCTTCCACTCATAAATAAGTTTATTGACTAAAGCAGGCTAAAACAACTAATCCTAAAATACAGAACATGAGGTGATCACTGTATCGGGTTAGAAGTCTTGATTTCAACATAAATTTCTATAGGATTTATGAAAATATAAAGTAAATGTACTGATAAATACATTCTCAGAACTTTTACCATAATCAAAAAATCCTTGCCTGCAAAAATTATATATCTAGATCTACCTCTAGATCTAGATCTAGTCAGTGATAAGAGACATTTTTTCCAGGTGAAGGTATTGAAAACGACCATTTACTCCATTGTTTCCTCTAATAGATTTTTAATTCTTTTCTTTGCATTTGAAAACTCTGTTATGCCAGATAACTCATAGTGTATTATGGTTCTTATTTGGCTGGGCCTGTATGAGAATACAGCATGGGGATTGCATTCAGATGAGTAGAGGAGCAGAATTTGAGCTGTGTCTTTAGAAAGTCAAGTATAGCAACACTCAGCTATTAGGTATGCATGATATTATCTTTTAAATAGAATGCTTGATTTGTAGTTTTTCAAGTATTGCAAGTTTAATGTTCCTCAACAAATATCTTTGACAGGACATAATATCTTTTGTTGTTTAAAAAGACTACACACTTTTAGGTGCATTTTCTTTTACTTCACTGTAATAACAGAAACAATAAGCACAATCTTTTGACATTTTAAAAACCACTGTTTCAGTACAATGGGACTTAAGGATGATCTCAAGCCAGAAGTCTGGGGCTGTGAATGCTAATCCCATATTCTTATCCAGGCAGTCTGTAGAATTGTTGAACCCAATTATCTATACTAATGACAGGAGTCATTAGCATAGATCTCGCTTATGGCCTGTGCTAGCTTCTGCTAAATCTGTGAAAGATATCAGAAAATAGATTTATTCCTCATTTCAGATGCTTCAAATATGTAATTTTGAATAATTAAATGCCTTTCTTTTATTTAAGAAAAGTTTAAGTACAGCACTTTCTACCTAGAAAGCTGAAAAATGGTCAGAATAATGAATTTAAATCTTGGGAATTTAAAGTTCCAAAATTGATTCATCTTTGAAATATTCTAAACCCAGTGCTTATGAAAGCCTCCAGTGGGATGTGCACTCAGCAGGTATAAACTCGTCATCTGCAGTAGTTATTATGAATTACACCAGCTATGAATTTTTCTCTATATTCAATTGGGTGTACAAAGCAGCTAAACACATATCTGCTGGAAAAGTCAGCTGTAATGTCCCTGTATTCAAACACACTGAGCAGGCCTTCCCAAGTGAAGTGCAAGACTCATACAGCTGATGAATGCCTTTTTCATTTTCCTACATACCCAGCCCATGCAGACCAGCTGAGGGAATTTTTCTGCTTTCTGAATTTTTGCCTTGTGTCTGAACCAGACAAAAAACAGGAAATACAGAAATAGAGGAGCTGGAGAATTCTACTTTGGCAAGGGTGTCCTGATCAGACAGAACATCCCCACCTCCTTCCACCCCATAATTTTGTTCTATTCATCTCCTACAGTTCAATCCCATTCTCTCAGGACTGATATCATCACATGTGTTTGCCATAACTGTGTCTGTATGTCACTCAAGAAGCACTTGCCTGAAAAACTTCATTAAAACATTAAAAAATATAGCAACTAGATTAAACAACAACAACAACAACAACAACAACAAACCTTACATTTTTTATTTCACTTTTAAATGGTTACCTCTGAAGACTGAGTTCCAGCTCTGCCTTCAATCCCTTTTCACACACAATGCTGAGGGTTTAGTGTACTGAGCATTTTCAAATTCCAAGTGTAGTTAAAGAAAAATCTTTTCAAATGTAAGCCTGCTCAAGGATATACAATAACTGATACTCTAGAGATTATAAATTCACATAATAGGCACTTGGACAACTTGCTCCAATTATCTATAATGATAATTTTTGAAGTTAAAAAACTGTGCCAATCAGCAAATTTCACAAATATGCGAACAAAGTTGTGTCAGTTTGGCAGCAGAGACAACATATAAGAGAGGCAATCATAACAAGCCTATCCATTTGCAAACTGCATTGGCGTTACAGGCTGGACCTTTCCTCTGCTGTTTTATCTCTTAAACAGGAAGATCCATTGCAAAATTATAAGTTCAGAAGCTGATCTTAGTGAAAGAAAAGCCTCTGAGATAATGGCAGTTATTATAGCTCTGGCTTAGGAACCTGTACCTCAGACTATCTACTAAAAAATTCTGGTTTGGGAGTTTTTTGGTTTGGTTAGGTATTTTGGGTTGTTGTTGGTTTGGTTTTTTGTTTGCTTGGTTGGTTTGCTTTTTTTGTTGTTGTTGTTGGTAGTGGTTTGGTTTGGTTAATTTGGCTTTGTTTGGTTTTGTAGTGCTTGGGGATTATTTTTTATTTTTTTATTTTAAATCACAGCAGGAAGCAGACAAAGTTGCAGAGGCCAAACTTGATAGTGGAAACTTTACTCTCTATCCATATTTATCTTCACATAGAAGTTCAGGTAAAAGTTCTAAGCAAAATTCAAAACCTTTGTGAGTACAGGGAAAAGGATAAGCAAACAGTGCAAACATTTTATTCCCTTGCTTTCTGCCAGTCACATCTTCCTTAGAAACTACAGAATTTTAAATTAATTATCAAGTCATGTAAAATTAATTTCTGATGATCTCTTCATGCCTTGCAAAAATCAAAGTCTTCCTTCAGGGCAAACCTGACTGTTTTGTATGTTCCTTGGACTAGGAATAATATAACATATAGCCTATTTCTGCAACTCTCACTTGAACATGACTCAGACCAGTTTAATGACAAATCCCATGCAACTATATAGAAACTTCTTTGGAAGTTCAAAGGAACAGGAACAGCAATCCTTAAGGTGTAGTCTATTAAGCCGGATAGATCATCAAAAATCCCAGTGTTTCATTAAAACTTTGACTGTATTGTTACTCAGCTATGAAAATTTTCACTTCAATAATCCTTATTTTCCTTATCAAAGCTTTCTAAATTTGCAAAGAAGCAATACTACATCTTCTCTTACACTGTATTTGTTATCACTGTACATTAGTTTAATTAACTAATTTTAATTTTCTTAGTTTTTAAATCTAAAAATCGGTTGTTACTAATTTGTTTTTACTTCACTATACTATCTAGCTTGATCTCTTAGTAGCTACCAGTGTAATTGAAGTACATTAAAATGTCAAAAATGTTATCTTACCAATACAAAATTAAATATATATCATGCTTTTAATGGCCATGTATTGAAATTGTCCCTGTAGCTTAAAGGTAAAATACTGTGTTTTATTCTGAAGATTTTTAAATACCTTTTCAAATGTATTATTATATTTAGTCAGGATTTTGAGAGGAAAGTAGATGACATTTAAGAAGGTGCACAGTGCAATACCTGTCAAAAGTTATGCCTCAGTTTGAATGAAAGTATTTGCAAAACCTATTATAAAATTAACATTTTTAGCATTATTCTATCAGACTCTCCATTCTGCTTAATAAATTATTTCAAAATTCAACTCCTTTAAATAATGAGATATACCTTTAAAAATATAGACATACATAAAGAGATTTCTTGTGACTAAGGTTAGCATGTTGAAAGAACAAGGCCCTAATATCCTAATAAAACCCACAAACATTTATTTGTGTATTCTCATCTGTTTTGTAGCCAGACTTTCAAAGAGATATTTCACTGTGGCAGAAATGTTACTATTTATTAAAGAATAGAAACTTGAAATTATAATCTTCCAGATCCACAGAATTGTAAAATCAATGAATAAATTAGCATATAAAGAAATTTTTTAGGGTCATTAATTTCACATATTTGTTAATAGTCACCTAGGGTCAAAAGACACTGTAAAGGGTTAAAGAACTAGAAAGACAGACAGATTTTCTCTCAGCATGGTCCAACTGCTGAATATGGCCAGTTACATCTGCAAATCTTAAAGGACATTTTTGAAGGGAAAAAAAATAGCCTTCATAGTTTCTGATAGCATCAAAAATATTTAATAATCTAGTTGTTAGAAAGCTCCCTCGATATCTTTGATGCTTGGAAGGAATTCCCTATTCTGCTTGATTATCTCTGGGACTTACATCCATTCTTTCCATACTGTAAATCAATGCCTTGGGGTAGGGGTCCTTTGAAGTTGTTCCATTTTGCTAAAGCAATTAAAATTTAGTGAAGTATAAAATATCATCATGTTTTAATAGCATAAATTATTGGGAAACCTTGTTAAAAGATATGATTAGACTCACCTTCGGTGAAGCCACAGTGTGCTTTCTTCATGCGCTTGTGGTGTGATGTGTTTTCTGGTTTCCTTGAAACACTGAAGCTGGAAACCAGTCCAGCCCACAAATGTTCTGGGTCAGGGTTTGACTCCATTGCCTGTAGTGACTAGTGACATTAGAGGCAGGAACACAGGCCTAGCAGGCACAGCACAAGAGCTACAGAAAGCCTGTATGCATGTGCAGATGCTTGTCAGTGAAATCCTTTAAACATTTTAAACAGTAAATCTGTTCCATGTAAGCTGGACAGTTACAGCAATTCCACTGAAACATTTTGTCATAAGCAAACAACTGTATTAGATAACTCCAAATTTAAGCATCTGGAGTTTTGAGAAGAACCTTAGACTTTGTGCTCATGTTGCACAGAAAATATTATCTTATGTGGATGGATGGCAAAATACTTAATGCAAAGGGATAGTCACATTACATATTATCAGCTACATCTATGTTTTTAAATTATTCTCCTTTCAACCATTATGAATAAGTATATAATAGAATACCTGTAGAACCTTAGAAAAAATAAAGTAATACAATTCCTTTCAAACAGTCAGGAATCAGAGGTACAAAAATGCAGGGTACCTTACGCAAGATTAAAAAACAATTAAAAATATTTGGAAATAAAACTCAGAAATTATCAGAGAAGTAACTTCTGAAAAAGTAGCTAAAAAATTATTACAATTTTCAAAAATGATAAAAATTGTTGCGCAACATCAACTTCCGAAAACAGTATCAATTTGAGCACTCAAAAGCATGGGGAAAGGATATGGTGGCTGACTCAGGATTTCAAGCTTCTACTAATTTGTATAAACTTTTCAACAAGTCATAATGCAGGATAAAGAGCCAAATCAAATAGAAAAATGTGCTAAATTTTGTATTCATGGATATCCTATTAATTTCTTAAATTGGGATTTTGGAGAGTTATAGAAACATTTTTTCATTAATTGAAAATAGTTAGTGACACAAGGGATGAAAGAAACCCAATTTGTCAATGCAGTCAATACTTTTCCAAATTTCTATTCAATTTTGGGGTCAGCAGCCTTCCTGGATCAATATTCCCTAAATAAAGACATTTTAAGAGAAAAAAAAAGGTCATTTTTTCTCTTAAACTAGTGTTTCTAGTTGGCTTTATATTGGCTACTATACCACAGATGATTTAAATCAGGAAATTCCTCCCTAATGGATGCTGGACAATTTCCAGTATTTGCTAACCAGTCCAGAGACAGAAGAAGAAAACTATAGCTCTTTCTTTATTCCCTATTAGAAATGAATTTTAGCTCTTCTGAAGGCAAAAAACATTGTTTCCCGCTGTAGTCAGTCTCTGCTACACATGGAAAAGGACTAATCAAAACCCAGTACTACTATCATAAGAGTTCAGCCAAGTCCAGTTACATTAAGCAATCAGAAGCATCTTTGACATTGAATTTCAGTGTGTTTGTGTCTGTAATTCTATACCAAGCATCAGATAAAAAGATCCAGTGAGGTTCTGATTAACAGCAGTTATGCAACATAAGCTTGCTTGAGAAAATGGTTTTTGTATCTGATTTGCCTTCATTTTTAAAGAGATGCTGAAAGATTTTATACACCAAGTAGATTGAGGTAACAGAACAACAGAAGCATACAAAACATTTAGAAATACATAATTTCCTTTGTCATTTTCTTGGATGTTTCTTGGGGATATTTTTGGTTTTGGTTCTTTTTTTCTGTAGTCCAATACATCAAACAACTTCCAAATGAATTGTTAAATTCAGTGGTATTATAAACACATTATTGCTTGCTGTTGCTTGCACAGTGCAAACAAGACCCTTTTATTGTAGCAAACACATTTTCTACACATAATTGATATAACATCACAGTATAATGGGTGATTATATTGAACAAAAATATTCATTCTCTACCTTCAGAACACAGTGAATGAGAATGTTGTCTGGTTTTACTGAGGTTATTTTCCATATTCCTAACATAGTAAAGAAAAGTGGTTTTGGTCAATCACTGTATAATATTTTTAAAATAATGAGGTTGAGAATCCGATTTTGACCTGAGCTACGTTATGAACCCAGAATGTCGATACCTCATTTGCATAGTTTTAATGGCAGGTGGAGTGAAATTGCAGAGACCCCCCTCATCCATTACACAGGGGTGCATCAAGGACACTGTGATATCTCTCATGCTTCCAAGTGTACCTGTCATGCACTGGTGTAACAGGCAGCTGCAATGTGATGGCTGTGGCACTTTATTAGAGTAATCCATCAATTTCTCTGTGTTAGTAGGCTCTTCTTTCTTCCAACCTGGAACTAAGGAAATTAAAAATGAAAAAAATACTACATTTTGTTGTCATAAACGACCAAAAAGATAACATTCCTTTATTTTTCTCTTCATTAAAAAAAATAAATAAAGTTTTCTTGTCATAGGATATTTTAACGCTGCTCTTCAATAATTTCAAGCAACAAACAGGACTCAAGCTACACTGAAATAATTTTTAGTCTGCCTTTTTTTCAATCACCAGCATTATCTTTTTCTGGAAGATATTGGTCTTGGACCCAGAAAAACTGCAATTTCATCAGGATCTATTAACCTATTTGTGTAAGCAATTGTTGATGAGGCTGTGTGAGAATCCTTACATTCTCAAGGCTCTAGTGGTTTCATGGAATTAAGAAAGTGGTAATGTGATTGATGGGAATCTTCTACTCAAGATAGAATTTTTCTTTACATTATTTAAATTTTGATTTACTCCCACATAATTATGTATTTCAAAGTGAAGATGAATCAATGCATTGAAAAGATAAATGTCAGACTATAATTGGCAAATGTTTCATAACAACATAGAGATAGGCTCTTAATTTTAAATTACACTGAGCATTCCACAAGAACCATCTTCCACAAAGGAATCCTGCACCATCCTGTATCAATATTCTATTATTAATTGCCCATAATACGCTAAAAAATATCCCAAAAATACTTTTCGTCCATAATATGCCATGCATGAGGAATAGAATTTTGAATTTATAAAACTCTAGGAATGTATAGGGGTCTTAGATAATGAAATACAAATTTAGGGTGGGAAGAATGACAGGTCCATATGTGGTTTTGTTGTTTGGTACTGTAACAAGAACAAAAAAAAAATAGGAAAGAATGTGACAAAGCTAGAATATAGGATTAGCTAGCATGGCACTGTCAAAATTTTGTTTTTCAATGCTGGAAAATTTTAAGGAAGACCTTCCTTCTAGGATTTACACATAAATAGTGAATATTTATTGAAGGAGTTACTTGAATTCAGGGTGAAACTGGAGTTAATAATGCCACCTTTTTAGATAGATTCTATCTTTTTCAAAACATCCTTTCCCAAAAATAAAGTGCTTTTTCTAGTATTCCACCCTATTTTTCAATTTTAAGTTCTACTGACATAAGCATATGCTTAATTTTCTGAGTTCAGGTTCATTTCATGCCCTTGTTATACAGTAGCAATAGTAATGCAATCTTGGTTTCTGCAACTATCCTTACTTCTTGGTGTGCTGTTTCCACAGATTTTGCCCAACATTTTGGTTTTAAAAACTGTCTTTAGGTTGAACTCACAGACTGGCTCTCAGTTCCAGAAGCTAGTTGAATGGGAGAGTTCTAGCTTCTCTTTATTGGTGACAACCTATCTCAAAAACTGAAAGAATAATGCTCTGGATATCCTTTTTTCTCTATTATCCAGATTTTTCTAAAATGACATAAAGAGAGATAAAAAATCCCAAAACAGTAAGGATAAGGTCTCAGGAGAATAGGAAAGAGACACTGTTCTCATTATGAGGTTCTGTGCTTGTATGCCAAAAAATTCTGAATGTATTTTTTAGCTCCATGTTTCTGGTACAAATTTCAGGTTTGAGATACTTAATTTTAATTCAATTCTGATTATATTTTTACTGCATGACTGGCAGCAGCTAAAGTACAACTAAGTTTTACTATTTTTGCTTTAAGAATCTTTAGAAATTTACTAGTGTATCTTCCGTGAAAGGAAATCTCATCTTCAAAATTTATAATATTAATTGGCATGGAAAGATGACTGGGACAAAATTAGAAACAGAGAAGTTGTATACACATCCTAACAGAGGTTATAATGGTCCAGAAATTATAGGGTAAAGTGCAGCTGCTACTCCCTGGATGGAATGCAGTCATCATACTTAGAACCTATTCCATGAAGTTTCCCTACACGCTGAATCTGCCACCTTAAGCACTGGCTGAGGGGATGGGATGGAGGGTGGAGCAGAGTGGAAACCCTGTGGCCAAGGCTCTGTTGGAACCCTTACAGGGAAGTAAACTCGATGGTACTTTGCAGTTGATAAACTCCACAGAAGCTGTCAGTCAGGGGAGGCAGGGGGAGGTGTCTTGCTCTCCAGGCAGCAATTGTGGCAAAATTGCTCTCCTTGGATGAACTTAGTTTATTTTAACCTTATTGTAATACTAACACACACCCCCATCCCCAAGTTACCCACCCCAAGGTACGACCACCCCTCACTGAGGAAGTACCTATATTTTATTGACTATACCTTTAAGAGTGAAGCAAGGGAATTTTACACCATTCAGTAACAAAGGTGTGCACAAATTGAGTCATTCAAGCTCCACCTAAACATAAAGAAATACTATAAAGGTAAGTTGGGAATGGGGGGAATTTAGGAGACTCCATTGTAACTTCTTAAAACAGGTGTAGGGCTGAATCTGTCTTCTTCCCTGCAGGTAAGCCTATTGGGTAAGAACCACACCCTCTGTGTGCTGAACACTTTTATTGGGGATTAAATTTTGTCTGTGCATTGCTTTGAATATGTTTCTGCAGTCAAATACCATCACAAACAATCCTCGAACCTTAACCTTACGTAATTTTATATTAACAAAGAGTGTTATGCTGTAAACTGTTGATGTGAATCCTTCATGGGTGCTGGCAATCACTGGCAGAGGCAAAATACTGGAGTAGAGTGGAAGACTCACTGAGGAGTGAGTTATGATGTCCATGTGTGTCCCTGAATAAGTCAGTCAAACCACCCTCCAAACCACTGAGCAGGATTGCTCAGTGAAGGGTCCCCGTAACAGGATGCTGACAGACTGGTTGGGCACTAGGGTCTTGGCTTTCTTAGGGCACTGCCAGACAAATCAAATACTAAGGGCCAAGGAAAACTCCCTTTTTCACATGACAGTTGGTCACTTAAATAATATATGACAAAGTCACTGATGACTTTTATATCTCCCGCTCCCTGCACTGTTACATTTCTCAAACTTCATTATGACTTATACAGGAATTTCTAGGCATGATTCAGGTTATACAGAAAAATACAGCCCTTTTACAATAATTACCCCTGAGAGGAAAAAAAAAAAAAAACAAACCTAACAAACTTTCTTTGGAACTGCGATCATTTCCAAGACAAACACAAGGCAGTTTGTAGCAGTACTGATTGTCAGTCTCGAATGTAGACTTCTGGTGACTTTTAAGGACAAAAATGGGTAGGCTTTTCTTTTTTCCTGGATAAAATGTTTAGTGCCATTTCAAATGTAATAGGGTATATAAGTCATCCATCCAGGACTGAGATGTGTGTGTGTATTTACATAAGTAGTTGCTGGATCAATGCTAACTGCATAATAAGTCAGTATTTCACTTGATATTCTGGCCTCTGATAGGAACCAATTCTTCAGTATAATAGAAAAACATGCAGGTCAAATGTCCTTCCTTTGCTGGTGCATATTTTTTAGAATGGATAATAAAGCAAGATTTAGAAAATATTTTTGAACAGTTTTTTATTTCTGATTAACAAAACCTCTCAGTATTTCTATATATTGCAGGGTCTCAGGGTCAGTATGTCTGCTTCAAACTCTATGCTTATGTGCAAAAGAGAAAGAAAATCTTGAATTTTTTCCATGTGCATAAAAGGTTATTGTCAGCAAAATACATAATTTATTGAATTTTACACAGAAAATATATAAGCCTTGAAATCTGTCTTTGGAATATATTTTGAAATTATAAAAGTCACCTCTAGCATCATTCCACACTTGAAATGCAATCAAAGCAAGCTTTACTTAATAAGATATTTCTACTACAGCACACAGTCAGTTTAATGGGTTGTAATTTGAAGTAACTTTGATAAGGTTAGGTCATAGTTTGAGTGAGTTAATCTGAGTTCAATGATAAATGAACATGCTGTGTTAACTGGTAGGAGCATGGGAGAATCAGAGCTTATAGACATTATTTTAACAAATTGCCATTTTAAATCACCTTCCTCAGGGTCTTTAAGCAGGATTTCATCAATTACGTGCTTACAGCTCACATTAGTGATACACATTAAAAAATTTCCCACATGAATAATTTAGAAAAAAAATTGACTATCAAACCCCTGTGTGAGTTAGCTCTTGTCTATTTAAGCAAAGTTTTACTTAAATGATGCATGACATGCAATATTTCAAAAATGTTCCTTCTGAGATCTTGAAGACAAGATACAAAGGAAAAAGCTGTCCTTGCAATGGTTCTATATTCTCACATGTGCCTTTTAGTTTTTCTGATGAGCGACATCTTTGTTGGTTCTGTTATTTACTTTTCAGGACTGAGTCACTTTAAAAAAATCTTACTCTTCTGTAGGATTTCTTTTCTTTGACATTTTCTGCTAAGTGAAGGGAGACACGATTTGTCTATTAAATCAATTGCATAAGAATGAGAAGTAATAGAAATTTTTTGATGAATAATTTGCAACAGACAAAATGTCATTTTTAAAAGCCCCACACTTCTCTTTCCTTTAATATCAGCAAATTTTGAAAGCTACCTGAAAGAAGGTGTAGAATACATTTGATACCAGGTGAAGATTTTTTTGTTTTTTCTCTTCAGAAATAAAAATTGGTTTGTTTCACACTTTTACTTGGGGAAAAAAAAAAGGGCGGGGGGGAAGTACTGGGTTTGGTTGGGAGTTTATTTTCTGCACAGTAGCTGATGTGGAACTATGATTTGTATTTCTGCTGGAAATAATGTTGATTACGAAGGTTACCAGAAAGGCAAAAATAATATCACCTGAACTAAAAGAAGGGACAGATGCTGACTAGAAAAGACAGTCTGCAAGAGTAACATGATAGAGAATACAAAGTTCCATGTGATATTTTCAGAAGCGGCAATAAACTCAAAGTTTGAATTTCATCACATTTTATTTTAAGCACTCAGGTTAGTTACTACTGTAATGTAAATTATGCCTTTACTTAGGTTATGTGATAAAAGGGATTCTTGATGCAAAAAAAAAAGTACAGAGGAACAATGGCAGGTAGGGCAGCTGAATAATGCCCTCATCTGGCTGCTATGAAACCCACCACAGCAGTAACCCTGTGCAGTATGTCATCAACCCATAAAAGCCAGATCTCCACACACAAGAAAAAAGGATCTTGCACTTGTACTTCTTGAACTTCATGAAGTTTTCATGGGAGAGAGTGAAGTGGGAGAAAGATAGGGGAGGGAGGTGGAGGGGTGGGGAAGGAGGAAGAGAGGGAAGGAAGGAGTGGAGCTGTAGCCTTGGAGGGATCTTCTGTCCAGTTGTCTAAAAGTGGGAAGACTGGGAGGGTAGCTAGGCAGACTACTAGGCACACTGAAGATTCTGAGCTGGAGAAATCCACAAGTTACACATGTATATGTATATCAGTGTATATATACATATATATATATATATTTCCCAGTAATAGAGATACATCCTGCTCAGCTAGAGAGGGGAGCAGGATATCACCACTGATGTAATTTTGTCTGTGCAGGTGCTGAGTGTGTCTGTCTGAGCTGATCTGTGCAGCTGGCCATGTATTTGTATCTACAAACAGGCATGGGCATGCACCAACCTCATTTCCCTTGTACTTCTGAATTTTTTAGTCCTCTGACATCTTCTAATTGTAAAAGACTGAGCTCTGGAACTACTCAACTTAGACGTATCTATTCATCACCTGACATTTTATTTGATGAATTTTAGTCTAAAACTCATTTGGCAAGATGATGTATGTAAAATCAAAATCCAATTTCTTGTGTCTGATGTTAAGAGAAGATATTTAAAGCAGCAGGAATGAATATTCCCTGAGAAGCAAAATTCTTACACCTCTTTTAGTACTTTTATATATATTTCATTAATATCTTTAGTTAATGAATGCCACTTCAGTCCTTAAATAGGTTTTTATTCATCAAAATAAGGAAGTGATAGTTATCCTCTTTTTTGAACACAGTGAGGTATAATTGATTTTCTACAGCATCCAGTTCACTAGTACAACAGATTATATTAGTGGAAACTACTAAATTAAAATTGTAATTTAATTGTCATTGTTTTTGTATGTCTAAGTCAAGTATGCAGTACCTTTTGAGTTTAGTATTTTATGCATTAGACTAAAAGTGTTCAGATCAAATTCTCATAAGTTCTAAAAATTATCCAACATATCATAGAAACATAGAACTGTAGAATAGTTTGACCCAGAAGGGACCTTTAAAGGTCATCTAGTATGTGTTCTTAGCAAATAACTGATGTTATAGGGGAAGTAGGTATTTACACCTTGATTACAGTGTGTCACCTTTCTGCTTCAGTGCATTGCATAGCTTTAAATCTTTTAGATCGCATCATCTTGTGTAATGTCAACTCACATTGGCTTTTCTGCATGACACGATATAACGTGATGGGAGGTGACACAGAAAATGTAATGCAGTATGACACATCAGAAATGTAAAGAGTGCTGCAATTGGATAGTTGGTGTCAATTTAGATAGGAGACTTCAAATCCAAAATGAAGCTGGCAGACACTAATGGAGTGAATGTTACAGTAACTACTGTATGTGTGAAACTGTGAATTCTGCAGTTCATAGTATATTGAAGAGGTTCGAAAGTAAAGTCTGAAATATTCGGAAGAATGAGTATCTGCAGTTGACAGAGGCATACAGATTTAAAGTATGAAGAAAAGTTATATATTACAAAGTGGTTTTTAATATTTTTTGTTACCATTACTTGTTTATTTTAATTAATTTTCTAAGATATGGACAACCAGACCCAAAATTATTAAAAAGTACATGTAATTATCATATAACATTATACCAAATTTAATTAGTATCAGATAGTCAATTCCAACAAGTATGGATGGAAAACTAGCACACAATTATCCCAAAAACAGTTTTAAATACTGAAATTATTCCAAATTAATTTTTTGAACATTCCAATGGACCTTCCACCAGATAAATCTGCTGCACAAGTCAGAAGTTCTAAGAAATTTTTCACAAGACAACCTGTGCTCTTCAGATTGTGATCTAATTTTACATAAACAATGCAGTGTAATACAAATGTATTAGATTAGATAAGTTTTTGGAATTAAAAATTGTAGAAAGTCCAAATAAGAAAAAGAGAGTAAACAGAAGACCACAAAATAGTAGTTGTAAATATCAGATGACTGGAGTGAAATGGGAATTTTCTAAAATATTGGTTTATTTTGTTTCCCAGAGAAGATGTGGATTCTCCATCCTTGAAATATTCATGCCTAGGTTTAGTTGGACCCTGATCAACCTGGTCTAGTTGCCTAAGTCTCTGCCAATGGCAGGTATTTGGAACTAGAGAGTCTCTAAGGCCCCTTCTAACCCAAATCATTCCATGATTCTGTGATTCCTGCCTTGTCAAATCATTTGTACATCTGAGACTCATTGCCTTTTTCCCCTAGGAAGTTCTCTTTCTTCCTTTCTTTTTCTGTTTTTTTTCCAGGTTTTGCTTTATTTCTTTTCATGTACCAACATGTTTTCTACCATGTGCTAGCATTCCTATGGTTCACCTCTTTTACAGGGGAGAAAGTCATCAGTTTCTCTTAAAGATTAAAAGTATTTTACTCTATTAATCTATTATATAAACTCTCAAGTTTTCTCATAACTGTGTTCTAGAAGAGGAGAACATTTATAAATGTCTATAGACGTTAATTTTCTTCACTACAAGAAAAATCCTCTACTTTTAGACTGTATAAAAAGACTAAGCAGAAAATGGAGTTTTTCTAAAAATCTGAAGTATGGAAGTGGAAACGTTGGCATGTGGGACAGGAACTCTTTAGGGCCATACTTATTATTTGAAATGAAACCATAGCATCAGAAAATCTCCTGTGCAGGACAGCAACTCATGGAGTATCACAATGTCTACTTTTGTGTTAGGAAAATGGGAAGAAAAAAAGAAAAACTAAAGTTCTGTGCTGCAGAATAGAGCTGAAAAACAGGGTGCAACAGACCGGAGTGATGCACTGTAATTGATAAGGTACAGAGAACTTTAATTTCTTTTTTGTGCTATGTAGTTTTAGCCCTTCAGCAAAAGATCTTTTTAGTGATAACTGCCACCCTCCTCTAATAGTTCTTTCTTTGCTGAGACACAATTTTTTTTGCTGTTTTTTTTCCCAGTAGTGGAGCAGGATATCTTAAAGAGTCTTTTTTGTTATTTTTTTCCTTCTATCTGTTAAAGTTTTTTACCAATATTTCAATGGCAAACAGAAGTGCGTCAGTGTTTGGGAGGAAGAAAAAAATCAACTTTACTGCCAGATTCACCAGCAGTGATTTATTCCTCTGTGGAATTTTTGCAGTTCCTGTTGTTTCCCATTAACTTAGAGTAACATGTAATTTTTGCAAAACCACGTGCAATGTTTTGTGGTGGATGCTATTTGCCATCATCATTTTGACAGAATCAATACGATGAGGAGTTATAGATGAGATCAGACAAAACGTGAAAGATAAATTGTATGGCACAGTCTCACTCAGCAGCAGACTGTCTGGAGATGGTGATGGTCAGTCAACAGTTTCACATTACTCACCCAAAGAACAGCATTAACAAGCTCATGGTTCCCTGCAGGTGCTGCTTCTGACATGCCATCAGCTCCTTGCCTAAGGCTCTATACTGAATATTTTTAAGTCATAACTGCATTAGAGGCCCAATGCACTCTTTGGCAAAATAGTGACTCAGCAATCATGCCATACCTATTTGTAGAATCAAGTTGTAAGAGAGAAGGTGGTTGTGTGATTCCATGTGCCCCTGAGGTAGTATCTTCTCCTAAGGACATTGATTATCTTAGACATTATCCACAATAATCTATTCAATTACTTCTGTAGTGGTAAGTAATTGGCTATGCCTTAGAGTAGGTAGGGTAAGAATAGGATTCCATAATTTTTCAGTTGTTCCTACATATTGACTTTTAAACTTCTTGTTTGTTTATTAACTTAGGGCTCAGTTCTGTAAGTGTTTATTTATACATGGCATAACTTTGCTTTTTCAGCCGTACTAAAGTTCTTTGCAACCATTTAAGCACAAAATTAAACATGATGTTTTAAAGACTGTGGCCACATTTTGTCACACTTTTGTGGGAGTTTTTTCTCTGTTTGGATATTATCTGTTCTTGTTGTTTCTAGCTGTGAAACTTAGACTTGACCTGTCTTTCATGTCCAGTTAATATGTCCATTCATCTCTTTCAAACAATATTTCTGACTATGGAAACTCCTTTAGCAGAGTAAGGCAAAGGACAAGAAGCTTTTGTTACTGTTTCTAGCCAATTTCCCAATTCAGATAGCTTTTGTTACAAGTAAGACTAATTCAAACACATCAGGCTCTTAGTAAAAGGGAAATAAAAGTTATTTTAGGAAACAAGGAAAAAATTACCATCCACAATGTGTTTTTTGATATTCCTAGCGTAATGTCTATCCTCCAATATCTGTAGAATCCTCCAAGCAGTGGGTCAAACAGTGTCAGTATGTGATTTGGCACTCCAGGAGTCATAGCACTGTGGGACTTCATCTCAGTCTAAACTTGTTAATAACATGGAAAAGTCCCACATCTTAAAATAAACTCTTCTACTGTTAAGATGAAAGAAAATTATCTTGAACTCAGCATTAAAAAATCATGATTTGTTCCCTTTACAAATTCTTTGTTACTGCAACAGAAATTGCTTTCTTTTAAGGTGCAAGGATCTTGGACCTGTGACTGTTGTTTGATTGCCCCGGCTTTGTGGTCAATGTTTTTGGTTTTTTAGCTACTCCCACCCAGCATTTATCTCTTCAAGGAACTTTTGTCTTTTCAGACTCTAATCCACCCACTCTTCATCTTTCCTCTGACATCACTCAAACACCCTATTTCCTCTGTGAGTACTATGTTACTGCCTCTGAAAGTCAGCTGAAGGTAGATTTTAGTTATTGGCATACTTTTAGCATTATGTTCCATAATAACCCAGTATTTCCTAAGAATTCCGTAGTCTAAACTTTTCTACTCCAAAAGCCCACGAAACAGAGGAGAAAAAAATACAATAGATGAGCTTATTTGAATGCAACTGTTCCTCTTGGCAGCTCACATGTACAAGATTCAAAAATAGTTACCTTTAATAATGATCTTTTTCAGGAAAAAGGAAAACTAAGTTGGATTATAATAATCCTGTAGCAAATACAGTAAAATTACTACATTTTCTATTAAGTGATCCTTCTATACTGTTTTCAACATAGTTTCCCTTGGAACCAAAGTAATAAAGAGGTAAAATGGAATCATATGTATCACATTAAAGTTATTAAAAAAGATATCTTCACATGGATCTACATACAGAATTAACCACTGAAGAACAAATCTCCATCTCTTGTATGTCAAGACTGAGAGATGATCAGCTGATCAGTACTGTTTCTTTCACTTCCAAGCTTTTCATGGATACACACCAAGGTCATGTTGCATGACATGGCAAGAGTCAACTGTCAGTCAGTACAATTGACAAAAAATATATAAGTTTATATATAATTAATCTGCATTTTTTTGCAATGATTCTCATTTCAGATAATTATGGCAACAGAGTTAAAGAACAACAAAAACTTATTGTAAGAAAATGTTGGTCATAGGAATGGACAATGTTGTCTTTTAAATAAAGAATAAGTGAAATGTGACTAAGACCAGGTGTGACACTTAAAAAATGAAAAGTACTTAAGGGTCAGGAAGCAGGATAATTAATCTCATAGGTATTCCCTTCACTATTAAACCTATGAAGAACCTTAGGAAAGATGTTTTATTTAGTATGTTTTGCTAGAAGCAATCATACTGAAAAATAAATTAAGTTTCTTGCTTAATTCAATTGCATATATGTAACATATGCTAACATCTACATGAAAATTTCAGCATTCTTATGAAATGAAATAAAGGAAAGGTCACAGAAAGCCATTTTAATTGAATTACAATTTTTGGAAAATTAGCATTTTCTTTGATTCATATATTTTTGTGTTGATAGAAAATTCAAAACAGAAAGTAGTTCTAAAATACTAATTTGGAAATCATATATGCAATGCTATGCAAATGACTGGTATGGTAGATTTATCTTCATTTTCTGAGTCTGCTTTTGAGATCCACACCTTTCAATCTAAAATCTCTAATCTGCTATATCTGAGATGATTGGAGAACAGTAATGTATTACCTAGATAGACAGACTATTCTGAATATAGTCTATTTAATTCCCAAAAAATTGTCCCTGCACAGCCTGCCTATAAGAGAAAATGGCTGTGTTTTTCTTTCTCTGGAGCTTGGTTTGGACATAGCCTCATGTTTGGCACACCCACTGGAGATTTCATATATCTCAATCTATAAAGTGTAACAAATTTATGCCTGGTTCTCCTACTTTCAGTGGAATTTAATGTTGAGAATATAATTTAATTCTTCCTTTGCAACCTTGGAAAAGGCAAAAATGCTGATCTACTAAAAAAGTCTAAGTTTTATACCTTTATTCTTTTTTAGTGAAGGTAGTAATATTATTGGTATCCCACATTTGAAATGAAAAAAATCTAAAAAATGAAAATACATTTGAAAATGTTCTTTCATAAAAGAATATAATTTTATTCCCTGTAGTTAAAATATAATTATCAAGTAAAGCTTGGATTGTTGCTACATTTGGGAATGATATTTGCTGTATTTTTATTACCTCTGTAATTTTCAAAATGTTAATGTATGCATAGAGTTGTAGATGAAATTTATTAAGTTAATTATCTTTCCAGTTATTTTCTGGTAAAATTTACATTTTACTTTTTTGGTTGGATTTTTCTTTGATAGCTAATTATTCCATTGGTAAGTGTGACCTTGTTCCTTAGCACAGACAGGGCTATAAATTTATTCACAGAAAAAGGCTTTTACACCCTAAATTAGATAATAAAAGACTTGCTGCATTCTGACAGTATACACTACTACATTTCATCTTACAGAAGTGGCATTATCTCAGTAATATCATGCAAATACCAAACAAATTAAACAGTGCTGTAAAGCAGGAGAAAAAAGGGAAAATAATAGGATAGAGCATTAGCGAATAGAGGATAATGTGAAAGAATTTCAGACCCTATATTGTTCAGCGACTGCTTGATAAATTGTCTTGAAAATACTAGATGCAAATACCATTTTAAAAGCTGGCAGTGTAGCATAACAGTAATATTGCTGTTTTCAAGATATAAAATGTTTTAACTGAAGCATCCACAAAAAGTTTGTGTTTGGTTAATGCTTGCTTTTGTAATTTTTTTCCATAAAAATGACTAGTGAAGGCACTCTGATTCTTAATTACATTTGAGTGAAGAAACCATGAAAATATGTTTAGCCTTTATGCAATGACAGCTAAACTGACTGTAGTGATGCCTTGGGAAGGCTAACCTGAAACAGAGACTG
The DNA here is from genome assembly GCA_037834095.1 of Argya squamiceps. NCBI lineage: Eukaryota > Metazoa > Chordata > Aves > Passeriformes > Leiothrichidae > Argya > Argya squamiceps. Next base: position 60,799,335 of record JBBMKD010000001.1, read on the forward strand.
GACAGAGCTAGAGAATAATGTATTTATTGAAATGCCTTTAGGCCTTGGACAGGACAAGAGCCTGACCAGGGCTGCACCCAAGGTGGACTAAGAATGGTCAAAAAAATGGATGACGGGTCACCAGGTCTTACACTTTGATAAGTTTTGGTCCATTTGCATATTGGGGTTTAATTGTCCAATTACAGCTCCAGGTTGTGAGGTCTCATCCTTCTTGTTTTTCCCTTCAGTTCACCGTTGTTTGTGCTTTTGGGCCTGAACGTTGTCCTTGGTCTTCAGCAGGAAATAGATTTGTTTTGTCTACCTACTCTGTGAAGAGAGCTTACTAGCACTTAATATGAGGCTCAGAAGTACACCTCTAGGCAGCACAGAATCTGAAAAACATGAAAGCTAAAACTTAAGGCATCAGTAGTTTTAAAATAAATTAGTAGTATTGCAAATAAAAAAAAAAAAAAAATCCTTGAATCATTACCATTTAAATGCATTACTGAACTATAATTAGTACATGCATGGAACATAGCTTTGGATTACTTAAATTTTATGTCACAGGATATTTGTTACACAAAAGTAGCTTTGTTATGTCATTAAGAACTCAGATAAGAGAAACACAGAATGATTTAGGTTGGAAAAGACTTCCAAGATCATCAAGTCCCAACTTTGACTGAACACCACTTTGTCAGCTAAACCATAGCACCGTGTCCAGCGGTTTCTTCAATGCTTCCAAGGATGGCGACTCCACCACCTCTTTGGGCAGCCCATTCCAATGCCTGACCACTCTTTCAGGTTCTTTTCAGAAAAAAATTATTCTTGATGTCCAACCTGAACCTTCCCTGGTGCAGCTTGAGTCTATGTCTACATGAGCTGTCACTGGCTGCCTGGGACAAGAGGCCAGCACCACCTGGCTACAGCGTCCTTTGAGGTAAAGAGTGGCATGGTCTCCGCTCAGCCTCCTCTCTTCCAGGCTGAACAACTCCAGCTTCTTCAGCCACTCCTCATAGGCCTTACTCTCTAGACCCTTCACCAGCTTCATTGAGCTTCTCTGCAAACTCTTCATCATTTCAAGAGTTTTTTTGAACTGAGGGGCCTAGAACATGACACAGGACTCGAGGTGCAGCCTCACCAGTGCAAATAACAAGCAAAACCAGAATGAAAACCTAATTATAAATAAAAACATAAATAAATAAAAAAATAGATGAAATGTGCATCAGCCACTTTTTTACAAACCACATATCAACCATTCTCTGGTTTTGGTCCATCAGTGTCTCTAGTCTTTCCATAAGAGGAGTCTGACTTCTTATGAGCCTCTTCTACTTCCAAACCTCTAACCTCTCTTACACGTTGCCAGGGACCAGAACCATTCACCTCATTGTACTAACTGACAATTAAAGACAAGGTTGTCTATATATGAAAGCAATGGATTATGTATGGATGCACTGTCAGCAGATTGCTAAACTCCCCCATATCTTCCAAAATTAACATAATTCAAATTGTTCTCAATTTTGTTCAGTCTTTCCTTCATCCTGCAAAAACTATGCTTGTTGGATAGATAAGGTAGCAAAGGAAAAATACTCCATGACAGGTAGAAGAGATTAAAAGTACTAGAAAGATGTCAGAGACAGAAAAGATTTTAGAAGCAACTCATTAGGGTTCTACACATTCAAATAAGTTTGTTCCCTGTCAGTTCACAAATTCTGCTGCTTAACTTGCATGTTTAGCACATTTCCAAGTATTATTCTGAAATAAATCCTTCAGTTTCCTTTGAAGCAAAATTCAAGTGAATTCCTAAATATTGTTTACCCCAAATACTTCTCCTATTCAGCAATAAGTAGGAGTCTGTACCAGCTTTCTCTCTCTGTGATGAACCTACATGGTTCTCTACAAAATATCAGCAAGACCTGTATCTCAAATCTCTTTTTCTGTTAGAACATATGCTGTCATACATATCCCAAAACACATATACTTAAGGTCCACTCCAAAATATATCTCTGAGAGTTGAGTCCCTCTCTCATTTTTAACAACTATGAAGTTTAAAAAAATTAATGGTATACCATGAGTCAAGATGACTCTTTGGTTCTTGGTTTGACTTCTCCACAAACACACAGAAGTTATCTGATCTTTGCTTGACTGCATTTTCCAGCACAAACTAAACAAAACTGGTGGAAACTCTCTTAGAAGTGAGGTGGAGGTGCTGCAATTTATAGTGATGACAGATACACCCCTGAAAAAGGAATGGGAAAAACATGGCTTTATAACTGTGGAAGAATAACACCTAGCTATCCATCAAGAGGACATCTGAACTAAACAGAAATGCTTCTATTTGTAATAAACAATTTGTTCTGTTTTCAGGTCCTACAGTCTGAAATATTTTTGGTCAAAGTCAGTAGTTATAGTCCCTCACACAGAAAAAAAATAATTTGGGGAAATTAACAGAAATGACAGTGTAAAAATTCACACTTTTTAATTCTGGAAAACTGTACTTAATTTCTCTTTTTTTTTTTTTTTAATTTACATATCAAAAGGTGTTTTTGAAAGATCAGAAATATTCCAGGAAAAAGAAGCAACTTCTTTGAGATTGTGAGACACGTCAGTTATTATGATGTTAACTGACAAGTAAAAAACATGTTAAATCAGGAGCAGAAAGAATCTGTCAACTCATTCCCATGAATGAACCCATTTTACTTAGTTTTAAACTTATTATTAAACCATAATCTATTATTATATAAGATAGATTTTGTATTCATGTATTTTAAATATAAAGTCTTTTAAATTGAAAAGACTTTATATGTCTTTCATATAAGACTGAATATAATATGAAAACGAGAGGTTTTCATATTATACAACTTTCATAATTAACGACACCGATAGCTGAGGTCACAGTGTCTATTTTAGACATTTATTCTCCTGAAAAATGAATTGTACCTAGCAATTATCTGTTTCGATACAATATAAAGCTATGTATTCATCAATAAATATACTTAATTTAGGGTTAAAGAATCTCACCTGGAAAGCCTGAACCCTCTAAAAGAGTAAGTCTTAGATAGTCAGGTTTATACTTCCAATTAGGAGTTTATTGTTGCAGACAGGACTGAAACTACAAGTTCTCCAGTTTATAGGGAAAGGAAGAAAAAAGAAAGGAAAAAAAGAAAGAGGAAATAAAAGAGAAATAGAAAAAGAAAGAAGAAAAAGAAAAGAGAAAGGAAAGGTAGAAAGGAAAAGGAAGAAAGGAAGAAAGGAAGAAAGGAAGAAAGAAAGGAAGAAAGAAAGGAAGAAAGAAAGAAAGAAAGAAAGAAAGAAAGAAAGAAAGAAAGAAAGAAAGAA
>JBBMKD010000001.1:60802749-60816663 GCA_037834095.1 Argya squamiceps
AGAAAGAAAGAAAGAAAGAAAGAAAGAAAGAAAGAAAGAAAGAAAGAAAAAGAAAGAGAAAGAAAGAAAGAAAGAAAAAGAAAGAAGGAGAGAAAAGGGAACTGCAAAGTGCTGTCTTATGGCTCTCTTAAAGTTTTAAAATGTCACACAAAATATAAAGGCTTTTGATGGTTCCACATAGGATATTATCTCCTGCCTAAAAATATCAACATATCTTCTTAAAAGTCATTAGGAAAATTTAAGCAAAAGTTCATTTACAGTTTGGTCATAAATACTTATTAGATAAAATAATTGGTAGATGCAATAGTATTACTAAATTTTCATTTCATGAAATTACTTACAAGCATCTTAAGAGCTTTTAAGGGAATGGTTATATGAAACACTGTGCTAAAGCAATATGCATGTTTTCTTAAAAGAGTATATGTGCATGCTAGACTTAATATATGACTTTAAGTTATGAAGTGTACTATAGAGTGCCATGTAATTTGATAAATATAAAGAATTATGTACACGAAACTGCACACACAGTATAAGTAATTTCCCTGAGGATACTGGTGACATAATGATAAACCTCAAGAACTCTGCTCAAATGATTTGTTAATGTCACAAGTAGTCCCAAATGGAATTACAATTTCTTATGTACATACAAGTGTATGCAATTTTTATAAAGTAAAGTAAAAGAAATCATTCTTTCTGATCAACACTACTAGTTTAAAATTAAATGTGAGCAATATTTTCTCCTTGCCATTCCCTCACACTGCACTCTTTTTTCCCCTTCTCCAGTCAACTTTTGTCACTTTCTCATGCCACTGTTTCTTTAGCTCCTTATTCTTAGCTCCTTTATTCTCCATCGTTACTTCTCAAACCTCTACAACAAATAATATTTTCAATCAAATCTACTTATTGCCATGAATTTCCCTAGGGGAGGATATGAATCAGTAGCAGATTATTCTTATTTAGAATGTTCAATGCACTACTAATAAAACTATTGAATACTCAGAAAAGGGAGATATTCCTTTGCAGAAGGAAGAATATTTAACAATATTTTCTAGGGACCTACCTGGGATAACTCCCACCCAAGACAAAAAAATTGAGTGAATCTCTCTGGTACTGCTTTCCTTTCCATCAATTATTTCTTTTATAAGGCCTTCTTCTTATATAGAAACCTATAAGGTTTCTTCTTTTCTCTCTTTCTCCCAGAACCTGCAGTTTAATATTTCCTTCTCTAGCAGAAAACCAACCACTGCTTTAGAGTTTTAAGGGAATAAGCTCAGAATTTACTTTATACAGGTTATTTTCCCCTCTCATGATCCACAATATGATAAAGCACCCCACCTGAAATGAGTGTTCAATATCTGATTATTTGCACTAAATTAGGAAGCACATACACTGCACAGTGTTTGAAATTAAATGCTATTTGCTACTGAAAAGATTTTATTGCCTACAATTTTTATTCTCTAAATCTCAACCATCTGTGTGAATCAGAATGCAATTTAGAACATGTATACATCAGTCTTGGAGTTGGTTTTGCATGGCCTGTTTTATGGCAGGAGGGGGGCCACAAAGATGGCTTGTGTGAGGAGCTACTGGAAGCTTCCACCATGTCCTGCAGAGCCAATCCCTGACGGCTCTGACAATGGACATGCTGCTGGCCAAGGCTGGGCAAATTAGAGATGATGGTAATGCCTCCATGATAACATATTTAAGAAGAAAATCAAAACAAAGTGTACACAGTTTTTCCTAGCCAGAGAAGAGGAGGAGGTTACAACATGTGAGGGAAAAAACATGGAGACACCAAGGTCAGGGGAGAAGAAGGGGCAGGAGCAGCTCCAGGACCCAGAGCTGAGATTCCTCTGAAGGCCACTGTGAAGAGTGTGGTGAAGCAGCTGTGCCCCTGCAGCCCATGGAGATCCAGTGGGGATGCAGAGATCTACCCACAGCCCATGGGGATCCATGGGGGATGCAGAGATCCACCCACAGCCCATGGGGGAGGTGCCCATTCCAGAGTGGGGGGATGCCTGGAGGAGTCTGTGATCTAATGGGAGGCCCAGTGGAGAGAGGGGGCCTTCGCTTCCAGGCTGGAGCAGCCTGTCCTTAGAGGACTGTACACCATGGAAGAGCGACCCACACCACGGCAGTTTTGGGACGAATCTGTGCCCATGGGCAGGACTCATGTTTGCAGCAATTTTGGGAGGACTGCTGCTCGTGACACTGGAGCCACGCTGGAGAAGTTCACAGAGAACTGTCTCCCATGGGAGGGACCCCATGGCCTCACAGGGGAAGGACTCCTTCTCCCAGAGCTGCAGAAAAAAATCTCAGTGATGAACTGACCAAATCCCCCATGCCCTATCCCCCTGAGCGGTTGGTAGGAGCTAGGGAGAGGTGGAGCAAGAAAAGGTATTTTTAAGGGTTTATTTTATTTCTCATTATTCTCCTCAGATTTTGTTAGTGACAATTTTACTTTGTACCTCTAAATTGAGCCTGTTTTGCCCTTGGAGTGTTTTTCCCTTGTCCTTATCTCAAGTCCTGAACCCTTTGCTATTTTTTTTCTCTCCTCTGCCCACCTGTGGCAGGAGAGGTTGAGCAAGTGGCTTTGGTGGATGCTTGGTGTTTGGCCAGTGTAAAACCACACCAGTCTTCTAAAAGGGTAAAATTGAAACATTCAAATATGCTTATGCAACACACCTAAACTCTTACTTTACTAATCATATAATAAACAAGTATGATAGATAAGTTCTCCTTACAGTTCCTTTCCCTTAAATCTTATAAAACTTATTGAATCAATAGAAATTGTTTTGACTTTTTTCAAAGATGAAACCCCGGATTTATGTTTTACATCTGTTCTGTCCTGCCTAGCTGAAGTAGTCTTATACTGAGGGCTGGTTGTTGAAGACAAAATATTAGAAAACCATACAATGAAAAGCTCTAACTGAGCTCTGACTGAAAATTATTTTTAGGTTCAGTCACATATCTTAACTTATCTGGAAATGCTACATATCTTTAGTTATTTTGAAAGGCCGTTCATCTTGGACAATTATATCTTTTCAAATCTCTGAACTGTTACTTTTTCCCAAAACAACTTCAGATATGTTTTTAGAATGAAAAGTTAGAGCTGCAATTACTATTGTCCAAATATAGTTTTAAGGTATGGAAAACAGGATTCTGTAGTGAGGAGTGCTAACCAAACATTTCTTCATGCAACCCCAGAATCTTTAAAAGATTTGTGGGTACTATAAGCATTCTTAAAGGCTTTTTTAATAGGCTTTTCAAATAAGCAAAACTTTATTTAACAACAACAACAACCAAAAACAAACCAGAAAAAATAAGATTGTCTTTATATCACAATGATTTATAAAAGTAAAGAATTTTCAATTAATACCATAAAGATGAAATAAAATGTATGTATTAAGAATTGAAGTATTTAAAGAAATGCAGGTAAATGTTAAAGAAAAAAAATTAAAATCATACAGAATAAATAATTGTCATCTAGAATTGAAAATTAAGATCTAAACTGAATCCTCTTAAATTAATTCCAAGAAATCCATGTTATTCTACATCATAACAGAATAAAACTAGTACAACAAACTCAATAGACAACAAGTGCAATTATTGCTTACTTTAGATAATAAAATGAATTGTTCTGGAAACTGCTTATACATACTCTCCTAATTATAGAAGTTATAAGAATTTGCATTTTACATAGCTCACATAATTAACTAAAATATAAATTCAAAGCAGTAATAAATTATAATCAATTCTGCTTGTAAGCACACAATTTTTTACCTCATTAAAAAAAAACCAAAGCATTTATTTGGGAAATAAATTTAATGTGAGACATTACTATGCCTTTAATCTTATATATAGTACGTTATATTTTGTCAGAAAATTAACTACAGGGGCAAGATGTTTTTCTTCAACTGTTTTTTAGTTAATTTCTTAAAAATAATACAGTCCTAATTTTGCCAACAATTTCAATAGCTATGTGAAGCCAAACATCAAAGTTTTTCCCATCTAATCTATTATTTATTTTTGAGGAGCTTATTGAAGTGGTCTGCATGGTATTTTCATTTATGTTATTATCCTGATTGAGGCCTGTTATCTAAGAAGACTAAGAACTAGATTAAAAAGATGTTGCATACTGAAAAATAAAGCTTGTGGTAATATAACTTACAAAATATTTTATGCTATGTTGTGTAGTAGAGCTAAAAAATTGCTGTCAATTGGAACATGTTTTTCAACAATTAATTGAGCTTTTTTTTTTTTTCAAATAATGATAAAACAGCAGGAAAACACGGATTTTTTTGTTCTGGTTTGAAGCAATGCAATTTATCTGAATAATCATTCAGAGAAAAAGGCTTACAGAAAAACAAACTCCCATGAATTAATGAATGAGCAGAATCACATTTATTTATGTCTTTATTTATTATACTCTTCTAGATTACAATGTTGCAAACTCCATCAACCACTTTTTTATGAGAAAATAGTATGTTTTTAACTTTTAAACCAATGTAGCTCTTTCAAATGACTTGATAGCCCAATGAAGCCTCATAACACTCATGGATTGTTGGTACTTAGAAACTCTTTCTTGATCTAAGAATAGAAGCATGGTGCATCTACATGCGTCTTTATTTTTGTTTCTTCTCATTCAGTGGTTTAGAATTTGCAAAGTAATTTTCCATCTTCTATTTGTTATATTCATGCAGCTAATACACATGGGAGGAACTCATTTAATTTCACATAAACATCTGTTCTGACAAAACTGGCTAAATGAAAATATTTGTCATTCTGTGATTTGAAGGCACAAATTACTGAGCCACCAGCAGACAAAACACGTGCAAAAAAAAACTTTTGAAAGAAAAGACATTTTAAAACTTTTAGAATCTGAAATTAAAAAAAAAAAAAAAAAAAAGAAAGCTTAATCTTATGTTTTATTTGTTTATTTCGTGCTAGATACAGAATAATTTAAATTGCTCTGGATGCAAATGGATGAGTATTTAAAATCCACCAGAGAATATCCTCTTCAAAATTCAATTCATCTTCTTGAGTGTTATTGTTTGCTTTGGGAACTCTACATTATTGGATTGCACGTTATATGTTTGGAGCTATAGATTTCCTCATCTCCCCAGTGTATTCATATCTGAAGAGTCCGTGCATGAACTATTCTACCTAAAGGCACATGTAACATTTTCCTCAACTGGTCTTTTAAGTCAATGTCAGAGTAGAGGAATCTGATTCAGGGATGCACAGAGCTAACACCTTTTTTTTTTTTTTTTGTTACCTCCTAGCTGTTTTGACAGAGTTAAATGAGAACATTTGAAGAAAAAAAAAAAGAGATCTTCAGACAATGAAAATTTTTGAGTACTTGAATCCTGACCAAGGAGGTATAAGGTCAGATATAAAGAATTTAGTTTAATTGAGCTATCAGGTTTGTTGATTTAACTAACTTGGGAAAGATGTGAAATTATTTTGTATAATATAGGTAATTATTTTGTCATTTGGTGATAAGTCTAAGAAGCTCAATCCGCTAATGGACACATTTTATTCTCCATTGTAAATATTTTTTTGTGTATAAATTTATATGCACAAATATTTTAAAATCCACAGAACAACACAAAATAAAGCAGAAATTTAGTCACTGAGAAGATACTATCATTCTATTGACCAGATATCCATGGAATATGAGGAGGGTAAAACTCATGTAATGCAAATCTGAGGATGTAGGTCTTTTAATTCCTGCTGTTTGCAATTTGTTCACATTTTCCTTGTCTGGTCACCCTATAAAGTTTTCCATTCCTTGTACAAGACTGGTAACTTCTGTTTATTGCTCTTGAATTACTCAGTGGGAAATAGAAATAGTATGTTACAGTAATGTTTTTTGTCAGTTTGTTGATTAATTTTAGTATTTTTTTAAACAAAAAGGAATATATTTATCTGCATGAAGTGAGAAAGTGTGTGGTATTAAAAATAACATGAATGTTAACATTGTCATCAAATTAGGTAACATGTTTGGGAAATTTTGTTACATAATTTGTTTATACTTAATTACATGGAAATTCAGCCGGATTTCAATCCAATTTTTTTTTTAACAGAAATATGTAGCAGGCATTCAATTATTGATTTGGTTTGGTTGTTTTCTAATTTTTTTTTTTCTAATTTGTACGTATTTTCTGCAATTCTTTTCATTTATAGATGTGTGTTTATACATTAGAGTCAACAGTAGATTAATTCATGCAATGAATTAAGTTGTGTGAACTTAGAAACTCCTGACCTACTCAGCACAGATAGGGAAGGTGAAAGAAATCACTATGCCTAAAGCACTTTGAGAAGTGAATCAATCTTCTCAAATCCCCAAGCAGACTAGCAGAGTCACTATGTCTAACCAGAAAATTGATCTTATGAGAAGATGAAATGAGTGTCTGATTGACAGGAAAGGGTTTATACAGCTTCACAAATGTCCTCAAGAAAGAGAGGCTAATGTGCAGATTTTCTTTCAAGGCTGCCTTTCCAAAATGCTAGCAGGGGAAGAGAAATCCATAAAAATACCAGTACCCTCAGTACAATTCTAAACAGACTCATAACTTCATCTGTCATAGAAGCCTCAACGCCAGATAATGTTTCATTATGAAGGAGGACTAGCTTTATCTAGTATTTATTCTAATTTGAAAAACCTGTTCTAAGTTCCTGTCTGATGCTGACTTTTGCAAGACTCATCACAGACTAAGCTCATAATGAGCAATAGTGACAAAAGCAAATATTAGTATCACAGATTTTGTGCCTAAATATGATCCAGTTTTATAATCATTTGGACCCTTATCAAATTTTGGATATGAAAAATGAATATATCAGTATCAGTTGTGGTTGGCAAAAATGAACTTTCAGAGAAAATACTGGAACTTTATACATGAATATATATTTTTATGAGACTGTCCAGATTCTGTGTGCTTCTTCAATATTTCTTGTGTCAAGAATAGAACACTGACGTTATTTTTGTGACAGTCTTTTCTCAGTATTTAGGTCTGGAGACCACCATCGAAACCAACCATTTTAAACTCTAGATCGTGAAGTATTGTCATATAAAAAAAATGTGCCTGTCTGTTTCTGAGGTTTGGTGCAAAGTGTATATTTCACTTTCCCATGACTAAAACAACACCCGATCTATGTAGTAAAGAACAATTCCCAATCTGGAATTAAAAACAATGTGTCCAGGAAAGCTGGCACACTTTCTATCACCATTTAAGAGGTTAAAACTGCATCTTCCTTCTTTAGTGACAGATGTTTTGTACATACCGAGCTGCAGTAATCCCACGATATTTGAATAATTAATTTATTGAACAATTTGTTTCATTGCAGCAGAGATAATAATGGGGCCTGTAATAAGGAATACTATGAAGATTTTCCTCTTGCTAACTTAAAAATTTAAAACTTAAAAATCACATAAACATAGATGCTGGTTTTTAGGTTGATATTACAGTATGAACAGTAACAGAAACTAAATGTGTTCTTCCAGTCATTTAATGAGTCAGGACAGAATTTAAGCATATCTTGTTCTAGACTGGAGCCACTTTTCTCCCAAATGGACTGAAATACAGCAAAATGTTCCACTGAAAATATCTGAAATGCATTTTAAAATGTTTAAATTAATTTGTTTTTCTGGATAAATTTGCCGTAGTTATTAGTTATCATACTTTGGCATGCAGTATTTGTAGGTATGAGATCTGAGGATACTGGCCAGACTTTTTCTGCAGTTAGAAGCACTATCTTATATAAGCCCTGGAAGTATGGCGAGAAAGAAGTAGCTAAGATGTCAGAAATGCAATATTTTCATCAGGATCTTTTAAATGGACTACCTTTGTAAGGCCTTCAAAAGTATATTAACTTTTATGTTCAAACTTGATTATAAATATTCTACGAGGCAGCAGTTTTCAGCTATATTTTTAGTCTGCAAACCAGTAACACCCATTCTGTTTCTTGAGTCATGTAATGAACCATACAGACTGTGCTTTCACTAATTTGTAATAAAAGAATATATTCTACAGAATCTTCTTCCTACTGGTTACTTTGTTGTATTAGCTAGGGTTCTTCACTACATATATCAAGTATCGCTCAATGTCATGATAAGGAATCCAACTTTCTGGGGTTTTGGTTTGGTTTTGTTTTAATTTGTTAAAAATTAGGTCAAGAAGCTCATCTCATCCATAGTTAAAAAATTAAATGCTGTGCAATTCTGTCCTTCAAATAAGAATTTATAATTGTTTAATTTATATATGGCCCTAAACTTCTATAGTTGTAATATAGAAAACATTATAATTATTTTAAATAATTAGAACACTTTATAAAGTTAAACTACTATTTAGATTTTTTAAAATTAATTATAATCATAGGACTTTTAAGAGTCTTGGTTTGTTTTTGTTTTTTTTTTCGCTTGTTTGCCTATTCCTATATGGTAGTGGTTTTTTTTTTGTTTGGGTTTTTCTGTTTTGTTTTGTTTTTACTTTTTATTCCCTTTTTTCTGTGTGTGTTTTGACTGTTTTGGTATTCTCAGCACAATATTCCACAGACAAATTTGAGCTCAGTGGCTATTTCTGAAACTCCTACAGACAAATCCAAATTTGAATGCTGCTGTCTAGGCACTGGATGCATAATTTAGCAATCATATTTTATATTTGCTGTAGCATGACCTTGACATCTGTGTGCATAAAGTTTGTTATATTTTGCACGTATTTCAATATCTAGCAGTAGATACTTATGAATGAATTTAACTCTGAAATCTATGTAACCCTGTCTTTCTTTAGTTGTAAGCATGTTAAAGATGATTCACTAGAGTACTTTTATTATGGTCAAGAATTTAAAATTATAGAGGTTTGTCTAATGTATATTAGATTTTTTTTGCCTTAATAGAATTTGTTTCTGTTTATTATCACTTATTACCTTATGCAGGTATGTTTTCTATAAGGTTTTCTTTTCAAATAGAGGGAGTATGTGCATTTGTGTGTGGATTGTTTTTCTTTTATATTCCTCCTTTCATCTGAAATGATGCGCATGACTTTAGGACGACAAAGTGCAACTTGTAGTAGATCTTACATAAATAACTTGTAGTAGATCTTACATAAATTAAGCTTAAACCCAAGATTCACAGGAAGTAAGTGAGGACAGAATAGAGACCAAAGTCTTTATCTACAAAGGAGAAATATAGCTCACTTGACATGCAGTATCCTACTTGGACGTCAACAGATGGTTTCAAACTGTAGCAAAGGTTGAATTTCTTTGACATTTGAAGCACAGTGGTCTTTAACATCTGCTGTCCCCTGATGTGTGCTTGACAGCTCACTTCAGCAGGGGATACATAACATCATATTGGCATTTTTTTCCAGCTTGTACAGCTGGGAATAACCTGGGCCACAAAGGATCATACCTTTAAAACCATTTTGATACACCATTATATTTTCTATATTTTTCCAACTGTTTCAACAACTTCTAACATTTTAAATTAGAGGTGTCCTCTGACATAATAAACAATTTGTTTACTCAATAATGTGTAAATTTCCATTGCTCCAGAATAGCTGAATTAAATGCTGATTTTCTTGTATAAATGTAAATAATTTAATAGAAAACTACTTAATCAGTAATATTGATGGAAATAAATAATTCTGTTAGGAAATATTGTCCATGCACTATTTGTTGAACTGTACATTTAATTCTGTTCTACTGTTGCAGTAAATATACCTTTTCTTTCTTATTTTCATAAAAGTGACAATCCAAGTAAAAGCATTTCACAAAGGAGGGGCTAGGTTGTTTAAAGGATCAATATCAAAGATCCTGGCAAAAAAGCAGGTTTTAAAATGAATTTGTGAAAATGCAACTTTAACAGAGTTTGATGTAGGAGTGCGTGCCCTTTGGCCAGCCTGCTGTTTGGCTGGCCCACCCAGCAGCTTTTGGGTATGCCTCTACAGTTGCGATTTGTGGGTTTTTGGCTCTTACAGCTCTTACAGCACCTCGACTCTCGCTGTCACGGCCGTGAAGGGGAATCTTGGAGGCTTGAGAAGCAGAGGTTTATTCGGGGGAGGGGGTGACAGGGGATCCTCCTTACCTCAGTCCCAATGCCTCAGCAGAAACCTCGGGCTGTGGCTGCAGAGGGGTTTTATCCATTACAAATTCAAGGGGTGGATACAAGTCATTAACCAATAGAACAAAGTAAAGCAACAAATTCTTACAAGCTTACCTAACTACTAACAAACAAAAGTAATTTTGGGAGGGGTCACTGGGGAATAGACAAAGGGAACAAAGGGTAGATTGGGTATGATGGACAGTGGGCATCCTATGGAAGGTGGCCAATAGGAATGCAGTCTCTAGGCTAAGCTACAGAGGCACAGAAACCCTTATCAACTTCTGATAAGAGAAAATTCCAAGACAAGGGGCCCATATGGGGTAACAAGCTATCCTAAACTTATAACAAAGAGACTATCCTAAACTTATAATAAAACTTATAAAAACCAAAACATGCAAAACTAAATTCAGCAATCCCACAGCTTGATGGCTAAAATCACTCTATTACTTACTACACAGATGAAACATAATAGGAAAATTGAATAATAATCAATTTGGTATGTTTTACACAGTCTGGGGTTGTAAATTGTAAGGCAGCAAAGGATATTGATACTAAAACCTGAAGGGTTTAGCAGCACTTAATCATTGAATAATTTAACATTTGCAAGGTGACAAATGTTGCAGCATCATTGAATTCCTTTCATTAGCTTTCCTGTTCTGAAAAATAAGTGTTTTTCACTTTGGCTGAATTTACTGGGTTTTATGACTACTATTATTTATACTTTCAGTGATCCTTCCCTAAAGTAATTGGTGATGTTTTACAGAAGAAGCTGTGCGAAGACAGTTGACATAGATATTCTTAACGAATAAAGACAAATTTCTGGATTTTTCAGATATTAAAAAAAAAGCACCAATTCCTTAAAAAATAGGTATAGTCTCTTTGTTGAGCTCAAGAATTAACACCTAGTGCATTGAAATTATTTGTTTCAAGGGAAATTAATTGAAAAATTTTCATAAGAAATTGGCCATGGCAGAAAACCCATCACCGTAGGTCTTTTGTCATACCTCTCACTCCTGTATCATTTGACTTAGTCACTCTGGGTCATTTCCCATGGCACTAAACATTAGTATGGGTGTAAGTCAATTAAGCCAAAGGAACAGCAAAAGGAGGATAAAAGTTAAATAATCTTCCTGATAAGTGATTAAATTCAGTGGTCACCTATCCAATCCAAGGGACATCTAGTAACACAAGGTGCATGAGCAGCCTTCCTCCCTTTAACATTACTTGACTTTTCAAAGCACATTGATAACTGCTGTATTAAAATACACTGTGCCCTGAAATGTGCAACCTTACAACTCTGAATTCTGCTGCTGGTAAAGCTCCTAGGTCTGCTTGATGTGTTAGAGACATGGTTCAAAATGCCTATTTGTTCAATCTGTAAAATTTTGCAGTATTGTATGGGTACAGACTAACTGCATCATGTGCACTACATGAAACCTCTTTGGTATCCATTGCCTCTTGATGGTGGATACCCATTCACTACCAAGAGCTGCCAGTCACTGCATGGGCAGTGCAGACCCATACATTAAGAAAAAACCTGCTATTTGTGCTAACATGCATGAGCATTTCATTCGTGCATGATTTAAAAAACAAAATCTGATTTCAGAAAGTCTTTTTCATAAGACGTAAGAGAAACATTTGCTTCTGCCTGTATGGGATAAAAAAAGTCATTCAAACAATGTCATCTCCAATCCATGACTTTTTACTGGCTGCTGTTGAACACACTGAATATTTATTGAGTTCCTATGCAGATACCTTGGCAAACACAAAATATCAGCTCTTACATTCCCTCAAAAAGATTTTTAGAAGAAAAGTTAAATCAAGATTCTTATTTAGTCATATCAGTCTTGTTTATCTTTATGACTATCACATATAATCTTCAGACATGCAATAAATGAGTTGTGCTGTATTTGAGCTCATTGCATCAGCATCAGAGTTGCTACCCTCAGGCTTTCAGTCCTTGTTTATGCTGTTCTTTACATGCATGAATAAGGTTCATGAACTGATGCACAGTGCAGACCTATATTTCCAAATAATTCCTTTTCTAGAAACTAATGTTTATAATGGCCAGGGGTTTAAAATGTGAATATCACAGAATTTCAGGTAAACCTTTGAGTCCAGTTTATTAATTCCTAACTTTTTCAGGATAATAGACCTGTAGCAAAATTTGCTTTAGATGGTAAGTGCCTTAGAAAGAGGAAACAACATCCATGTTAGTGGAATATTTAAATGATGAGGCAGGACTTCTTATTTCGCATAAAGTATTTGAATGTTTTTTTTCTGTAAAGAGCTAGAAAACAAATAATTAACTACAAGATCAACTTAAAGAATGTAAAAGAACCCTAAAACCTTTATATCACAGAACCTAATACCATTAAATGCCAAATGCCAAACTACTCTAGTTTGGAAATGGATATATCTTGCCCATATGAATCTTCTGTTTCTGCTGAAGACCAGTATATATACATATAGGGAAATATTTTTATGTGCATCTACTGTTTATGTCTCAGCTATCTTCCTTGTTAAATCACCTCACATCATTGAGAGTATTCAGGGAATAAATGTTTCATCTACAAAATTTAAAAAAAAAAAATTCCAGTCTCTCTGTAATAAAGAACTTCACTGCACACTGCGTTCTGAGCATCTATGGGGCTGAACTTTGACCCAAACGCATTCCTTTCCACACCAGAGTTAGAGTGCTGGAATGCTCCTATATTTTAATAGGAATGTGGTCAATTCATAGTAAATGTCACTTCATCAAAATAGTGTGTTATTTGACTCATGTAATTTATTGAAGAGACAGGAACCTTTAATATTTCCAAATGTGATTTAAAAAATGCCATCATTATAGGCACCAGGGACATAATGCAATGAATCACATTACACATCTAGTAGATACATTTAGAGTTGTTTGAAATTGCCAAATGATTTTGATCACAAACTTAATAGCTATCTCCTGTGACAGGACTTTAGACGATTTAAATTTGTATGTCTTGCCATTATCTCTTAGTACCTAACAGTTGAATTTGAGAACTGGAATGAAGGAAATTCTAATGCACATTTGCAACATTACAGGCTGTGATTTCTCTGACATATGTGTGGCTTTATCCAAGTAGATTTCTCAGAAATGGTGACATGACTTAGAGAATTATTCTATTTTTAAAGTATTTTATGAATTGTTCTACTTTCAAAGTATTTTATTATCAAAATAAATTTCCTGTTTACTCTTGTCCTTTTTAACTTAAAGAATAAAAGGAGCTTTTTTTTTTACATTTGATTTCCTGACAATCTTTTAGGTTTTCTGAGATGTTGTGAATTAAAAATTTTAAATGTCATCTTCTTCCTCTGAAGATTACAAATAATGTGGAAGTAATAGCAGTTCTCTATCAACATAAAATTTCTTTATGTCTGAAAAGAAATATTACCGAGAAGATCTTCTTTTCTTTTAAAAGAAAGAGGGAAAATTACAGTCCACTAAATCAGCCTGTACTATAGTATTTGCACTAAAAATTACCCTCTATCTCTAATAAGTAAACGATTGACAAAAATACCTGAGCCCAAAGATAGTTTACTAGGAACTAGTAAAATAAAAAGAGAAATTAATTTGCCTGTAGGTTAATTGTCCAGGAACAGCTCATCTGTATTATACACAGAATGGATGAGGGTCTAATGAACTATGCAGTTGTAATGGTTTGAAAGCAAAACAAATGAGAGGCTCCAAGTCAGAAATAAAATTTAATAAGAAAAAGAAAAAAAATAGGTAAAATAAAATAAATGCAATAATACAAAAAGACCACTGACAGAGTCAG
>JBBMKD010000001.1:60818192-60829722 GCA_037834095.1 Argya squamiceps
CCACACAATGAAAAGAAAATAGCCCCAGATGATACTCAGGCCATTGCTGTGCAGGGAGGGCGCAGAGCTTCTCTCGCGGGCCCCGGAGATCCCCAGGTGTTTCCAGGTCAGGTCCGGAGCCAGTCCGATGATCTTCAGGGAAGGGGGGGGAAGAAGAAGAGGCAGAGCAAAAAAGAAAAAATGGGCCAGCAGCAAAGCGAGAAGCTCGCAGCAAAAGCAAGCCAGGAGCAAAAGCAGAAAAGCCTGCAGCAGGAAAGAAAGCCAGTAGCCGAAAGCCAGTAGCAAAAGCAAGCCAGGAGCAAAAGCAAGCCTCAAGGACCAGTAGCCCCACCGAGGTGGGGGGGGGCTGGCAGACGTAACAGTGTCGAACACAAGGACAAAGTGGCACGATCGGGATAGGAGGCGCCATCAACCCAGGACAGTCTGTTATCTTTTTCTTACTGGGGTAAGTTAGACAAGTTAAAATGACAGAAATACAACATGATTTAATATTTACTGGAAGATGAGCCTGCATTTGGAAATCTAAAACCAGATTGCATTTGATAAAGTTTGAGGATGTAAGACATGGATATTAAACATTTTTGTCCTCTGATATGTAATTTCAGATAATTTCTACTTTTTTCATTTCTGTTAAAGACTAAATTTTTTGTTTGTGGCATGGTAACCTACAAGTGAATTTATGAAAAATACAAACATTTCCGCAAAAGAGTGTGTTTCAGAAGCCAGTAGTGAAGGCACAAGAACTTCCTCCTTCAGTCCTCTACTTTTGCTGGAATGATCTTTCATGGAGAAATAAATCGTGAGGAAAAAAATCCACAGTGGTTTTAATCACAAAAAGCCCCCAAACTTCCAAATGAAGATAGTTTAGGGATTTGATACCTCTGGTTAAAATCATTGCATTTAGTTATTCTTCATGAAAAATTCTTCCAAATATCTCCAGCAAAGAATGACCTTTAGCCACCTCAGCAGGACTTCAATGCAGCAATGAAAAGGTATGCTGCAGGACATTTTTTTTTTTTTAATCATTCAGATATTTCTTCAAGTAATGGGAGCTGCTGGATAAAAAAATATGCACAATAGAAGCATGTATTCCCTTCAGTTTATTTTACCATTCTGGTGATGTGCCTTTCAGCACAGATACTGGTTTCATTGTTCACCTTTCACATCTATTGCATGTAGTCTTCACCTCAGCTTAGAGTACTTTCACTCAAGTTTTGACCTGACCTGAACCTTTTGAACTTGTATGATCTCACCATCAGAGCATAAGAAAAAAGTCGTTTGAAACTGTAATAAGGAATTCAGTTTCATTTATGCGCTATAGATTTTTTGTTTAGCTTCCATTTCCTTTTCTGCTCCTGGCTTGAATGCCACAATGATAAAAATGCAGTCATAAGTCAAAATCAGACCATAAAAAATGCACTCATAAGTCAAAACCAGGACATAAGCTCCTAGAGCATTAGAAGATTACGTATTATGAAAACTTCATGCTGTTTGTGTTGGTAGAGAAAGTAGGACTGTATTATAATTCATACATATTGCACGTTCCATCTGTTAGTTATCTAGTATTGTTTAATTGATGAGTCTAAGGGGTTAACTCAAGCAGAAGCTGACAGCATATACCGGGAGACAATGAGTTGACAGCAGCTGTTCCAGCAAATACCTGAGACAATGCAGAAAGTTAAATGCTTTGAAGTCTATCCCTGCCCTCCTGCTGAGCTGTCAAACTGGTTTGATCAAACTCCAGTCACAGGTGCAAACAGAAAGATTTTCATTAACTTTGTAAAGGGACACACTTTCTAAAGCTGGACTCAAACCTTAACTGAAAGCAAACTTCCACACCTGAGACCTTCAGATAATTTGGGCCTCTGTTCAAGTGTTGGAAAGTTCAAGTAAGACAGACATGCAATAAATCTTTTATTGCTTTTCCTTTTATTGTATTGGAACTTTATTTTTAGTTATTATTTCCATTTTAAATTCAAACAGTATTTTATTTGGCAAAGGCTGTTTCAAATCATTGTATTAACCAATTCCTTACTGCTTTGAGAAAGCTTATAGGCCTGAAATCCATTTATATCTATTCATTAATGACACAAAGTTCAGTAAAATGATTATAGATTAAGATAAAAATACAGATAAAAAGATAACATGCAGTTCTTCTGTCCTGCAGGTCTTAGACAGAGGTCAAAAATACAAGTAGATCTGATGTCTTAACAAGGATGACCTATATGTGAATAATGAGACAGGGAATTATGGCAGTGAATAGAGGAATGTTGTTCTAGCTAGTGTGTAAACTGAGAGCAGACACACTTGCATATCGAATACACGCCCAGAGAAAGGAAATTTCAAGCACTAGGAGACCCCTATTATTAAGAGTTCTCACCACATCAAAATATGGTTAAAATGTTATGAGTAGTTTTATCATAGAGAATAAAAATCTCTGCTTTTAAAGAGTTTTTAAAATATGCCTGTAGTTCTCAGACAGCTGCTTGCTTAGCAATTTTTAGTGTTTAATAGTGTAACACAGAGTTTGCAAATATGCGATTTGGTGTGCTTTTCTTCCCTTGTTCAACCTTGAGAGAGCTACAAGGGCAGAATCTATTTGGTGACAGTGGGATTCATCTAATCAAAACCAGACATCTAAAGTAGAAATGTTTATGTTTGAAGTAATCATTCCAGACTCCTTTTACAGTTAATAGTAAAAAAAAAAAAAAAAAATCATCTCACTTATACAGTAGGATTTATACTTGTAAGGCATATTTTATTTTATTCTAACATAGGTATGTAAAATAGAGGAGAAAAATTATTATGAGTTATTGCTCAAGACAGCTTCCAGTTACTGTGGAGTTCAATGACATTTAGGAAAAAAGTTAGCATGTTGAAGTCAGGAGAGATGCAGACTGCCAAAATCTGTGTAAAAGACTTAAAAAGCATTTTAAGGTCCTGAGAGGCTCTATGAAGGGAAGTTATAAAGCCACCATGTTCCAGACTATTGCAGCCAGAGACCTGGGATCTCTGTCAGATCTCTCCAATACCATCTTAGGTTCTCAGGTTAATTCAAAGCAATGCCTACACCCTGGGCACCCTTACCTAGTCAGATTTTCAGTCTTACCAGAAGCAGGCTTTTCTCCTACTTCTCTGCTAGCCCAACTTGAAATTTGCTGCTGACACACATTTGCATGCATTTGCACATACACTGGGTTAAAACCAGTAGGGGAAAAATATATGCTCTGGTCCCTCCAGTAGATGGGCCATAAACTTTGCAGCTCTCACAAATGAGGTAATTTACACAGAAAGATATTTAAGAAAAAGAATTTAATGAGAAGATAGGATAGAGCACAGTTACCAGATCCAGGGCCCAGTCATGCAATCATGATGACTGGTGCCTACTCAATTTAGTTTGGATGCTTATATCCTTCCTCCTCCCTTTATCCCACTTCCTCCTTGATCTGCCCTTATTCTCCCGGTACCCTGCTCTGGTCCTCCCAGAAACAGGTTTTGCACACTTTTGGCTGTGGTTTTTGAAATGGAAACCAGAGACGAATAAGAAATAAAGTTCTTGCCATAAACTTCTGCGTATTTATTTTTTTTAGATCTCATAATATGATTTTGGTTCATTCTCAGGTATCATGCCCACATGTAATTTAGAACTGAGAGGAAAGTCCACACGATCAGCAAGCAACACATAGGTCAGAATAAGCAGTCTGCTGCTGATAGGAAACCCAAAGGGGCTCACTGTAAAAGAGGTGCGACCGACAGAAAAGTAATCTGTAAGTGGAATAGAATCAGTTGTTTCTAAAATAAAATCAGCTTTTGCTATTATTCTTGTAATAGCAAAATTGTAGTGATTGGACATACATTTTGGATGTTGCATATTGTTTTTTAGTAATCTTAGCCAAATAATCTCTAAAAAACTGCTTCTTTTGTTTGGACTTCTTTTTTTTTTTTTTTTTCTGTTGAGCATTCTATTTAGATCATCTTACATGTTTGAGGGTTTTTTTCACTTCATGATAAAACAATGAGTTATTTAGAAAGTAAGTGGAAGGAATTTGTGAGCCGTAATTTCAAAAATATAGTTCTTACATCTTCTCATTTGCACTAGCCAGTCTGGACCTGAATGCTGAATTCAGGCTTTGTTTTCTGATTGCTCATCATTCAGCTTACCATGGGTAAGCTGACCTGTGGGTTTTGGGCAAATTTTGATTCAGTTCTAAAGGCCTACTTGATGAGAATCTTGCTTTTGGACTAAAGCAATATAAACATAAAACTTAATGACAGAAAGACAGTCACAGAAAAACGTAGGTTGAAAGGTAGGAAATGATGCCACAAAAAAGAGAGAAATGAAAGGAAACATCTTATGAAAACTAAGAAAATTTCTGCAGGGTTTGTCCTATTATTCTGACTACTGCAGACAAAGTAAATTAGATAGATAACACAAAATTCTTCACACCCTTGCAGTAATCTGTATTTATCCAGACTTCTGATTTGATTATAATATCAGAAAACCAATCTATGTTTCCATAAATCTGTCACATGATTTCTTTTTTGCAGGAAACATAGAAAACTGTTGCCTCAAGCAACTCCTGTTTTATTAACACAAAACAGTTCTTTTCCTTTTCTTCAAACTACCTTTCCACAATGATGTCCACAATACACTCCTGTGCCCACAGACAATATACTCAGATCAGAATTGAAGTACTTGGAGAATGAAGTGTGTCTCTCTGTTGTACTAATATACAAGTTATCTCAGCAAATTTATTTGCAATCTAAAAATTCACAGTCTATATTCCAGTCAATCTTAAAAAAAAAATTGGGATTTGAGAGGAAAGTCCTGATTGTTGAATAACTGGGACAAAAAGTCTTTAATAATTAGCTGATTATCTAAGCTAAGGTTAATATCAGTCAAGAAAAAAGTATGACCAGAAAACCTTTGGGAGGTTTTCCAGGACCCACGCTAATGTAGTTCAGAAACCATTTAAATTACAGGCCCAAACTTATTAATGGTTAACTTATGACCATTCCTTCTGGATAAATATTACCTTTAAATAAGTCTGCATTCCCCCACTTCCTTTTTTACTCTTTCCCCTTTACTTTAATATATTAACACAAATAATATTCCCTTTTGTGTGTGCTTTGTTCTTTTAGGTTGGGCCTATGACATGCTTTTCATTATTTTTCTTAAAATATCCCTTACCTCCATTATTCTCAAAGCCTTTCTCTACTGCTGTCACCCTCACAGCCTCTTGTATCTGTATGTTTACTTGTCATATACAAATCTCAGGTTGGTTACTTATATTATGACATTAAAACTTCTTTGTCTGTATCAGGGAACTATAGGAACACATCTCCATTTAAAAAATATTTATTTCAATAGCTGCATCTTATTTATGGCTCATAAACATTAATAAAAATACGCATAACTAATTTCTACTGTTCTTGTCACAGCTGGTGAATCTATGTTTTACATCTCATTTCATTCTCTACATTTTTTTTGATCCCATAAACCTCCAATATATAATTGTTAGCAGTTCTACAGCCATTATCTTGCCTACTTCTAGTGCTATACAACTATAAATCCAATAAGATATGAAGACTAAGGATGGAAGACAAGGCTTCATACATCTTTGGTTTAAAAAAATCCAAAGGCTCATGTCTATCATAGTTTGAAAGACAGGTGTCTGCCAGGGAAAGCCGGACCCTCCCTTGGAATGGAGAATGTAAACCCCTCCCTCCAAACTATTATAATTTTGAAATTGAGGGGCTCTCAGGCAAAGGTATGGGGGTAGGAATAACAGTTTTTTACTAGTATGTATAATAAGGCAAACAAAACAACTACAGCCTTAACAACAAAACAGAATCAGGAACCTCGTGACAGCCTTCTCGCCGAGATGGGAAGGGATGGAGGAGAGGCTTTGCTTCACAAAACCCTGGGGCAGTCTGATCCTGGTGCCCCTGCAGGACTCTGAGGAACACCAAGCTGGAACGGCAGGAATGAGCAGGAATCCCGGGCTGGTGGATGAGATGTGCCAGAAGCTCCAAGGTGGTAGCTGGAACTGCGGGGGATGTCCCGGCCGGGCGGGGGTGCGGGACTACAGCGCAACAAAGACCCAGAGCAGTGCCGGAGAAGCCGCCGGGTGTGACAGCGGCTCACAGAGAGCAGGAAAAAGTGAGCTCAGAATTCCTGGCCACACGAGCAGATAGATGGTGGTTGATCCTTAGGGCTGGGTTCTAGTGATGATAGTGAATTCTCCCCACAGTAAGCAACAGCTTGACCATGCTCCTTCCGATGCCAAGAGCGAGAGCAAGAAGCTGCCCCCAGCCCCAGCCTTTACCTGCCCCCAACACTCTCGGTATCTATCTTCCCCCTCTGAGAGAAACTCCCAGAGACGAAGGAAGTGTATCCAGGTGCTACACTCCTCTCCTCTGGCCACTTCCTTTGTTTTCTGCTTAAGTACCAATAAATACCCAGTTGTCAGTTTCCTAGCAACTTCTGGGAAAAAAAAATCCATAAGCAAAAAAGAAACAGATCTAACCCCCAACACTGCCAAAAGTGCAAAAATGTTGAGGAAAGAAAAGAAAGAAAGCAGTATTTTTCAAAATACAAACTGACTTTGTCTATATAAAAATGAGTGACACATCACAGTGAAGCCTCAAAGATCTGCTTTGTGTACCAAGAGGGTTTTACTCGCATGACATTGTACATTCGGTCTTTGAATTAGGGCACATTCAAGTAAATAAATCCAATCAAGCCTTGATGTTTCATATTCAAGTCTTTTAATTATTAAAATTTTTTTGAGAAAATGTCACTGTCCACTATAATTAGTGTTGCCCTAAAAGCAGAGGTTGGCAATTTTGCATATAAAATATCACACATAGTTTCATTTGCAAGCCAAATAAATTACATTTTTTCATTACTTAAGAACTCCTGCCAAAGAACCAGAAAAAAAATCAGTAAGAGCAAACCTCTTATGCTTGGTCAGGATACTGATATACTTATTTTTTCTTTTTCAGATCTGTGGTATGTACCTGCTGAAAAAAAGGACATTCAATTCCTGCTTTTTATATTTCAATGACATGAACTTGTGTGAAACTGAAATATGATCATTTTAGAACAAAAAAAGTGAGCAAAAAGAAATCTATCTTGGATCACAATATTTGGACAGAGAAGAAATTACAAAAAAAGTCAGTAAAGAATATGTGATAAAATTGAAGGAAATAATTAAATGCGTCAAAATATATTTGAGTGAACATGAATGAGCAAACTTGAACCATTTAATTGAAATTGAAGATGATTTAAAGTCCAATTAATGCATATTTCATGGATTTGAAAGTGAAAACATGATGAAGCAAAAATTTTACGTGTGAAATCAGACATTTTTTGTTAAAGGATACAAATTTAATATTGGCTATGCTAGAATTTATATTTCAAATCTGTTGATAGGATATATTACCAAAATAGTATTGTTCATCAGGATTAACATACAAGGAGACTGGCATACAAACAGTGAAACTATAATTGCTATGTTAGCAATATCATCAACTATATATTACTGAGAGATTCTCCCATTATCCTTTCATAAATTTAAGGAGTTAGTCAGCCAATAAAATTTCTGAATTATAAAGGATGCTAACTAATTTTCAAAGTATTTTTTTATTAAGCAGGATGGGAATAAAATCACTAAGCAAACTGGATTTTTTTTACTTTTGTCTCAAAAACTTATATACCTAACTAGGACCCAGTTAGTTATACAAGAAAAGAGCATCTAAGTTTTAAAACTAAGTTATATCAAGGAAAAGCTTAAAAAAAACCCTAAATGTATTGATTTTTTTACAGAAATAATGTGATTTGTTTGTCTTTTTTCACCCCTAAGTTTAAAATAAGTACTAAAATAGTTTTTAAAATAATAACAAAGTATTAAAAGAAAGTATTAAAAGTATTCCTCATCTTTAAGAGGAACTTGATAAACAGTAATTAGGAAATAATCAAACCACCTTGTAAAAAATTTATAGAAAAAATTAAAGGAAGTGGTTGTTGATGGGAGGCCCATAGATGTTCATTTGAATAAAGATTAAATAGTGTCTGATATAGTATTTCCAACATGATTTTCATGGTTCTGCATATCTTTTCAAATGACAGAATACTTTTTTTTCTGGAGAATTTTCACTACAATATCAAATATAATTCCTAACATTTATAGTCCGCAAAATAAAATATAGCTAGTAACTCATTTTGTAAGCAAAAATCTCTAATATAATGTCAGAAACTAATTAGGAATACAGTATTTCTTCCAGTAGAAGCTCTCCATTGTAGTGATTCAGCTTCCTTTTTGATCTGTGTGCTAAATTAAGAAGCCTTTAAAATATTTCATACTGAGGTGCCACTACATAGTTTATGTTAATGTAAAAATAAAAATTATTTGCAGAGAAATGGTTTCAAAAGCTTAATAACCTGCATTTAAAAGGATAGTCATTTTTATTGCTTACATCAATTTTAGAGTTAAGGCACCTACTTCAATTATTTCTATGGTCCGTATCAGTGATACTTCAAACACTGTCACCCAGGTCTCTAAAACATTAAAAAATATTTTGTTTTTGCATTCAGTATCAGGAGTTTTATAGTCATAGTACTCTAAGGTAAAAGGATCAAAAAATTCCCTACTTATATTTCCTACAAACAGGAAATGACAGAGTGATGAATAATTCCTTCGGAAGGAAGGCTTGCTGACAAAAAATAAAACCAGCTTTGGGTTCCAGAGAAGAGATTCCCCTGCAGCCCCTGGTGAAGACCATGAGGAGACATTCTGTGCCCCTGGAGCCTGTAGAGGTCCACGGGGGACCAGAGATCTACCATAAACCCATGGAGGACCCCATACCAGAGGAGGTGGATGTCCAGTGTGGACTCTGAGCCTTTGAGAAGCTCACTCTGTAGCAGACTCCTGTCAGGACCTGTGAACCCATGGGGAGAAGAGCCCAGGGTGAAGCAGGTTTCCTAGCAGGACTTGCAACCCCACGTTGGAGCAGCCTGTTCCTGAAGGATTGCACTCTGTGGAAGGTACCCACATGGGAGCAGTTTGTGAAGAACTAGTCTCCATGGGAATGACATGTTGGAGAAGTTCATGGAGGACTGTGTCCCATGGGAAGGACTCCACACTGGAGCGGGGAGTAGGCAAAGTGTGAGGAGTCCTAATGAGGGAGTGGCAGAGACAAAGTGTCATGAACTGATCACAGCCCTGACTCCTTGTTCCATGAGCAGCTGGAGAGGAGAACATACAGGAAAATGGGACTTAAGCTGAGCACTGGAAGATGGTGGGGTGGGGGAAGGTGTAGGTGTTTTTAAGATTTGTTTCACTTCTCATTGTCAAACTCTAATTTGATTGGTAATAAATGAAGCTTTTTTTTCCCACAAGTCTATTTTGCTTGTGATGGTAACCAGTGAGTGATCTCTCCCTGTCATTATGTCAACCCACAAGCCTTTTGCTATATTTTCTTTCCCCTGACCAAGCGGAGGAGGGAAAAGATAGAGTAAACTAGTGGTTACCTGGGTCCCAGACAGGATCAACCCACCAGAGACTTCATGGAAATGCTCATATCTGACTTGAAATATGTAAAGGCATCTCCTCAGTTTACACTAAAGGTTCCTTATGTAAATTGGCTGACTATTTAAAAAACTTGCTGAAAAGCATTTAATGCTGAATTTGTTGCCTTCATCTCATATAAACTGCCCATGTTGCATTTTATGACAATGTCTGTACCCATGTCCTTAATAAAATTTTAGAAAGGGAACAAATCATGCTTGGTTTTTTTCTCTACCAAAAAGCACTGTGCATTGCATCGTTATCTCTTACCTTTCCTGACTTACAGCTCCTGATCAATTTTAGCACACTGCCAACTGAATTTTTCAATATCACAGTTTAATTTCATAAGCAGAATACAGATACCATAATTCCCAACTAAGCATCAGAAGTCCTTCAGTATCTCTATTTTAATATTTACCAACAGAAAATAAGTGCTAAGTCAAAGTGTATATAAACACCTCCATCTCAGTGTTTATACCTTGGCTGTTTCTTGCCTGATGGAATACAGCAGTATTTGAAAAATAAGTCTTCCCTTAGAAATATGCAAGTTAACTAATTTTTTCCCTAGTTCCCAAATTTTCAACAGAATTACCTGATTTCTGATTACAATTCTTAAAAGAAAACCAAACAAATGAGCAAACAAAAAAAACCCATGAGAAACCACAAAACCCAACTTTACAAAATAAAGAGAAACTGCAAAATATCTAGCTTTTTAGACCTTGGGAAATATTTGGAAAGAAGACTATAACAGTTCAGAACTCCTAAGAATACATTTGAATGTAGAGGTAATAAGATTAAAATACACATTTCTTTTTGTAGATGATGTCTTTGAAATTACTAGAAATAGTAAAAATTTTACTGCTTGCATCTTCCCGTTCTCCCATCCTGGCATGTTCTTCCCTTAAAAGTTTTGCACCTTTCAGAGTAGATTTCAAAATAAATATATGATAGATATCTTTGTCAAAAAAAGCAGCTTGATTTCATGTTCCAGTTATATAGGTCAGCATCTATGGTCCCTGGATGCCTGGGACCATAAGGGTTCTCTCAGCAGTCCCAGGGAACAGATTGGCTATATAAACAGCACCAAAGCAGCACACACAGAAAAAGAGAAACCCCGCTGCTTCATTATTTTTCCTGCAGCTGTATGGGCTGTCTTGTGTCTCACTTATAGTTTTGTAGGGAGTAATCATATTGAGAACACCTGGGGTGACATGTAATTACAGCATGATTGTGTGGAAAAATGTGGGTCTATTCAAATTTCTCGGGGGCTATAGACAGCTGGTTCCTTTTAATTCTTACAACAGCATGTGTTCTGTAACAGCTGGAGATGCGTTTTTCTATTCAGCCTCATTTGATGGATTGATCATGAGGCAGGTGATCAGCAATTTCTAAACTGTAATCCAAACTCTGCCACTAGCTTGCTGTTAGCCTTGGGCAAGCCACTTAGTATCAGATCCAGATGAACTATTTAAACACCTAAAGAATAACCTAGGTAGAATATGAACGTTTTTGTTCAGAACTGCAGTTTTGAAATCCATGTTGATCCTGACCAACTTCATAAGCATCCCTGTACAGAAACTACACGGGATTTCAGTTTTGTTTTAATACTGTCTTAAAGTTCAAGAGATAGCTATTCTTAGTTTATCTGAAATCTTCAGTTCATTTGTCATATTGTAGGATGACCAAAAAACAAATATGCTGGACTTGCTGAGATATCAGTCTCATTGAACTCTCAAATTCTTAGACTCCAAGAGAAAAAA
Organism: Argya squamiceps; assembly: GCA_037834095.1. NCBI lineage: Eukaryota > Metazoa > Chordata > Aves > Passeriformes > Leiothrichidae > Argya > Argya squamiceps. Next base: position 60,829,525 of record JBBMKD010000001.1, read on the forward strand.
ATTGCTTGAACAATGCAATGATACTTTTGCTGACTTTTTAAATATGACTACAGAAGAAAAATGTTTGGAACCATTTTTATTCACAATCGTCTGTCTTTTTTGCCTAGGGAACAGAGTTGCATGTCTTCCCTTCCCTTCCCTTCCCTTCCCTTCCCTTCCCTTCCCTTCCCTTCCCTTCCCTTCCCTTCCCTTCCCTTC
>JBBMKD010000001.1:60829822-60879998 GCA_037834095.1 Argya squamiceps
CCTTCCCTTCCCTTCCCTTCCCTTCCCCCTCCAATAAAGCAAAGTCATGCCCTATCCATCAGATTATAGGCTTGCTGAAGATAATTCTAGATTTTCCAACCCACAGAGCAAGAAAAAATGAATATTATTAGAACTTAATAGTTTTTTCTTTTTAATGAGAATCCCGGATTCTCTTCTTTGACATCAAAAACTGCATATTTATCTCATTCAATGACTATTTCATATCAAAAGCCTGAATACAGTCATCAAAATCTAACATCTCTTCTTTTCAGTGCATACTTGAATCAGTTCAGCTGTTAAATCACATTATCTTAGGTCTAATAAAGTATTGATTTTTTCCCTAATTTTTGTACGGTGAACAGATTTTATAGAAGGGGAAAATATTGTCTTCCTGTTCTTCCTCTATTAGGGAAAATGAGGTCTTGAACTTTTACTGGATAAGGAAGACAATGATTGGTATTTTTCACCATGTATTGTAAAGGAAATCCAGGGAATGAGCAACACAGCGCATAGCTGCTGGTTTTTAAGCCTAGCAGTACAACCCTGTTTCACAAGAATAAATTTGCACATTGCATTCTTTATTTTCTAAAGAGCAAAGTCCTTATTCCATGTAGACATGCAAAGTGCCATTTAGTTTATACTTAAGTGGACATTGAAAAAAAAGAGCTCAGAAAATAGATAAGAAAACAAAGGAAAAAATGAACAAAAGAAAACAACAACAAAAAAATTGAAGAGCAGATGCCTTCCAAAGGTCTAAAGGTTTCAAAGAATCGGGTTGCTATTTCTTTTATATAATGTTATCCTACAGATGTGGCCATTTCAGCAGGGCTCAATAGGTTGATGAATATTTTATTCCTAAGTAAGTTAGTATTTAAAAAATTAAGTATTGTCGGGGTTTGGTCCAGTGGTGAAGGTGCCGTGACCTTCCTTGCTAGAAGCGTTTTTAAAAAGACACCTAGATCAATGGAGTCACAGGCATTCCCAGGTGGAGAGTGATTCAGCTCTTTGTACACCCTTAGGTGCAGAGTGATTTGCTCTTTGGTTCACTCTCAAGTGCAGGAACAAAACGATGATTTCATACCAATGGGATATGAAATAATAACATAGAACTGCAAAGGCTCATGGGTTGAAGCATTTTTGCTCACCCTGAGCCACAAAGAAGTCTCCCAAGCAGACTTCCTAAAGGGGAATCACTACAAATTGAAGCAGACTAGGGGCTGCACACTCTCCAAAAGAATGGATAGTTTTCTGTGGATGGTCCAGGGACTGCAACAAAGTATTGTTATGTTTATACTCTACTGAGCCTGTAATCCAGTTCGTGTGTTCATGGAATAGGGTACACCTCAATCACAGAAAAACACAAATCAGTTGTATGTTATAATGCCAAAGACATATTCTGCATACAATTCAGGTCCAGAGGAAATATTTTAGAAACAATATTCTTCTCTTAGATGTCAAGAATTTGTTCCCACAGTATTTTATGTTGGACATTTGAATGGCTAGCCATTTGTGCCAGTATGTTATTCACTATCACCTTTCCATTCATCCCTTTAAATAAAAAATAAAGAAATCAAGAATATTGTATAGCATTAAGCCTTTGCATTAAGGTATTGTACTTAAATCAAAATTAAAACAGAATATGATAGCAATATTTGTTGGTCAGGTTTCAACTTTGGGTTGAGTTCTACATCAGTCAAGATAATTCTATAATATTCAGTAAAATTAATTATAATAATGCAAAGAGAAGATGACAAATGCAAAGAGAAGAATTGTACTTGTAGCCTACTACCACTGTTTGGAACATGAATTAATCTTGAAGACACCTCTAAAAAGTACATCTACAGTCCCTGTCAAACTTTAAAATATTGTTGTCTTAAGGTTAAATCAATATTAGAGAAAGAAGTGTTTGAATGTCATTTAACAAGAGCAGTTTTCTTCTATTAAGAATTTATGTGTAGACATAAAGAAAGCCATGATAGGTATTCTTTAAGAAAAAATAATAATCCGTTCTAATATGGAGTAAATTCTATTTTGAAGCATTTCTTGCATTAAAATTGTCTTGAACTCTTCCTTTCAATTGTTGTCATGATCTTTTTCAGCCTTCTGATGTTTGCATTTTTATAGTGGAGTTTCTCACGGATTGTAACATAAGCAAAGTGATTGTTTATTCATTTCTTTTCTGTGATGGACTTCTAGTTTGACCAGTGGGGTCAGAGAGGTGTCAACCTTGTGGCCCAATCGCTGGGCAAACTCCAAAAGCTATATAAACCCAAATCCTAAATAAATAGCCTTCTTTTTTGCTCTAACACTGGCTGTGTAAGTGTCCTTTTCTTCGTGTCCATCTGGCGACATTGAATCACATTTTTTTTCTGCTCTTCAGATAGATACTGCTGTTTTACTATATAAAAAGCAACAGAAAAATTTGTCAAAATGGAGAAGTAGACTAAGCAGATTAAATAGTGAAACTTTCTTTATACAAGAATTATTGAATGTTATGTTATTGAATTTACTGAAAAAAACTGAATGAAAAACTGAGAAATCTTTTCCCCCTGAATTTCTGAAGTGCTTGCAATTCTATCTTTTCTGGTTAACATCAGAGAGTAAACAGAAATTAATATTCTTGTTTTTTAAACTATTGCATTTCGACATGATGAATTCATACATTTTATAACTCTTGCTCAAAACCGTGAGCAGTCTTGAACAATATTTCCATGATTTTAATTTGATAAATATTTATCTCATAGTTACTTCCAAAAAACATGATGAGAGCATTGCAGGCAAGATAGAATAGTTGACAGCCCGTAGTAGATTTAGACAATCAGGTGTGTTTGAGAACCAACAAGATCAGAGCTTTGACCCCACTTGTTTGCATTGCACACTCATTCAGTAGACCACAGCACTGTTTATTAGGTCTCAGCTTCCCTTCCCTGCAGGAAGGCTGCTCAGTACAGATGTGTACACTGCTGCTGGTCACACTGGCCAAGGTCCCTGAGAACACCCTGACTTTCATGTCCATACACATCTCTGATTTCTGGGTCTTTCCTCTGAGTTTACTTCTTACTTTGGCCTCAAACACCAGGTTTTTCTATTCTTAATAGTCAATGTACAGAAGCATTATATGTGGTCACTTCCATAACCAGTGGTTCTGGATGTTATTTTTTAATCCTAGTGTACAAGTAGCATAGCCAGCCTCTACCCATTTCATCTAGCAAGTATGAGACTTCTGCTTTAAAATTCAGAGTTTCAGTTCTGGACATTCACTCACCCACACATATGCATAATTATTTTCCACATGTTAACATTCACAATTTAAGTTACTTCTTTTCCTCCTAGAAGGAGAACTTCTGTCATGTCTTTCAATATTGAATAAAAGCATCAAATGGAATACTCCTGAAGCAAAGGTTTGTCTCATATTTTTCTCATTCTTATATGACATTTGAATTTCATTTTTAATAATATTTGCTGTAATAAATTCTCTTCACTTTTTGACAACACTATACTAGTTTAAAACTTTTTTTTAATGAAAATATTCATGTCACCCATGAAAGCAGAAACTGGACCTCTGTATAGTTATATTTGAAATTTAATGTTTGGGGATTTTTTTTAGATGAAACAGAAATTCTAAGTCATACCATACTCTACTGTCAAGTGTTGCCAAAGAAACAGCGGGGAGCTCTCTTACTGCCAAGACAAAAAAGGGGAAGATATTCAAATTTTTGAACAAATGTCTGATTTTTTCAGCGTCTACTCAAAGTAAACAGATTCACTAACCTCTTCACATTGCACATATCTATAAAAATGTTTTGTGCAAGAATAACTGATATATTTCTTTAGTTATTGAAGAAGAAATTAAACAAAATAATAGTTTTTTAAATATACCATTTCCTAGTCAACATAAATTAAGTTACTTCTTGGACTTGAAATCTTGGACTAGTATAATTCAAATTTGGAAGAAACATCTTTAGTGCAGCTTCCTGCTCCAAAGGAGAAGAAGTTATGAAATAAGACCAGGTTACTCAGGGCTGTATCTAGTTAGGCCTTGAAAACTTCCCGGGATGGATAATGCTAAACTTCTCTGATCTTTAGTGCTTGACTGTCCCCATAGCTAAAAGGTTCTTTTTATATTTAGCTCTCTTCTTCATGCCTGTCACCTCTCATCCTCTCTGTCAGTTCTGCTGTGGAAAGCTTGACTCTTTTCTTGAGCACATCCTCATGAGCAGTGGATGCTGCAGGGTCCCCTGCTGGTGTTATTTCTGCAGGCTGAATGGACCCAAAGTCTCTGCTGGCAGAGCAAGTGCTTCAGCTCTGATTATCTTGGTGGCTTCTGCTGAACCCACTCCAGTTTGTAGATGCCTGTCTCATATTGGGCAGCCCAAAACAAGGTACAGCATTTAGAATGGATCTGACAAGTGCTGAGTAGAGGGGTGGATGGCCACTTGCCTTGATCTGCTGGCTGTGTTTCAGTTCACACAGCCTGGGGGACTCTGGGCCTTTGCTGCTGCCAGAGAACATTGCGGGCTCACATTCAGCCACTGTTACACAGGCCCTTTTCTTCAGGATGGTTCCCTAACCAAGCAGTTGGTTAAGCCTGCACACTTTGCTGCAAAGAAGACTTCCTTCCCTCAGACAGGACTTTGCTTTTGACCCAGCTGAAGTTTACAAGGTTCCTGGCAGTCCAAATGAGATCTGACTTCAGGGTATTGGTATCTAATGTTCCTTAAATACACATATGCAGAGAGCTCCATTCTTTCATTTATCTTGGATTAAGGAGAATGAAATTAATATTATAAAACCTTTCTCATGATTTTTGTGCAAATTATTGTTTACTTAATAAATTATCTGATAGTGTGGGCTACCTTGTAGTATAATCCTTCTTACCATTTGTGTAATATCATTCAAATAATCTAAAGCTTTTGGAAATATCTGTATAATTCAGTGATATATTATTTCTAACATTAGGGAGGTAAAATCTGAATTTTATATCAAATATTTATTTTTGTCATTAAACCTTCTGTCTTGGACAGTATCATAATGTTTTCTCTTCCTGGATATGTTTTCTTATGTTTGCATATAATCTAACACTTAATGAGCTTCTTACTGGTTACATTATTTCCACAGACAAGATGCTAAATTCATCAGTAGGACAGAAGTCATTTTTATGGGACTGACGTTTTATATGTAAATAGTCACAACAGCACAACCAAGTGAATTTGTCTTTCAAATTCACTGCAGGTTGTATTGCAATTATCTGATACATAATTTGAATTCTGTTTCAAGTGTTCACAGAATTTCAAGACAATTTTTAAATAATGCGCTTGAAAACATGCAAGTAAAATGTAATGTAACCATGCTTAAAATTAAATACACATTTAAATTTGAAGTAAAGATAAGTTTTGCATGATCCACTGGAGATAACACAATCTCCTTGACTTAAAGTAAGAAAAACAAAATGTAAACTAGATACTAGCATAGTTCTACAAAATACTTTAATATTATTATTTTAATATCAACTATGGTAATATAACAGTTCTGGTTTTTTTAAAAAATCTATAATTATATATTTCTTAATTTTTAAGTTTAGTTTCATTATTCCCAGAATGACATATTTCATAGAGATAAGGAAAGATGTTTGTATTATAATATAGATATTATTAATGGTGGCATGCTTACCACAAACCCTGAAAAAAAGAATTAAAATTATTTAAATTAATCTTTCAGATTTTCTAAATGCTTCAATGATTGCAAATTTTTTAAATTAAAATATTTGAAAAGATCTTCATAGTTTTGCACATCCCTATGATTTTAACACTTTTTATTAAAAGCTCTTTTTTATAATTTTGCATGCTGCATTTGAAGCTCTTTGTATTAATTTATTGGTATTTTATAGATACTTATGTTTCAGTGTTCAAGATTAAAAGGCCATAAACCAGAAATTGGAGTTGAAGAATAAAAATTACATTCTAATATATTCAGATTAAAATGATTATGAAAGTAAAGATGTAGAACTATATTCTTTAAAAGTAAATTGACTGAAATAATCACACTGCAAAAGTACTGGATTTTTAATCAGATTGTCAATTGAGTTTCATTGCAAGTAAGACTGAGATAGATCTGTAGATGAAGATAAGAGTTAGCATGTATTTTGTAAAAAATTCATTTATATGTGGGTTTTGTTTGCTTATATTTTAGCAGAAAATTTTGAGGCTAAAAGCTGGTCTGGTTTACTCTCTGACCCATAAAGTCATGGAATTTTTTTTAAAATGTCTTATAAGAAATCTAAGGGATACCTGGTACCAAAATTTCAGACTCTTCTGAAGGTGGATTACTTCACCTAAAGTGTTTATTCTACTGAGTAAATTATTTTTCAGTTGCTTTGGCTGTTTAATTAGCAATACTGAGTCCAGGTAACTGAAGGTCCTCAGAAAGGAGGACCACCTCTTATCTCTCATCTATTAATGTCCTATCTATTCTTTCTGCCTTCACACTGGACTGTTGACACTTGCTATCCTATACTGATAGATATATATATATTTACATCAGTTCTATTCCTATAAAATATTTCTATTATTTTCTGCTATTTTCTGTTATTTATGATCATTGAATTTGAATCAATGCAAGTTAGTGTTAGAACAGATTAATGGTTAAACTCTATCAGTGACCATGTTTAGAACACTTTCTTTGGTCAATATATCCAAGAGAGGTCAAATCAAATGCAGATGAAGCTTTGTCAGCTGTGGCTCAGTTTTCCAGAGATACACAAAATAACAAAGCATCTTATGAATTTCAGGCACTCAGTGAGAGAACCCCAAATTTAAAGATCCTAAGTGTAAAAGTCTTGATTTGCATGCAAAATGTATACTCACAACTCTGCTTCAATTGATATATGAAAAAAATAGATTTATTTCAAGGATTAATAGTCCTCTATATATCCAACACATATTCACATAACAATACAATATTATTTAAATAATTGAATAAAATAAATTAGAGTGAAATAAACTTTAATTGCAGACAAAAGACTATTAAATATAAATAAAAAATAATGTATCAGTTAAATTTTCCCGGAAGTGGTTAAACAACTCAATGAAGAATATTGAGCAATTCAGCAATATATTAAATTGGAGGTCTGATAAGATTACATTGAGAATTCATTCACTCAGCAACTATATCATCATAGACCTAGCAAGGTAAAGTTCTTATAGCTCACAGGTTGCTTTTGCTTACTGGGTAATTTAAATCTTTAAAATATACTGCTATTTTTCTTTAGAAAGTGTTAATGACATGAGTGCTTTATTCAAAATTGTAGAAGAGTTTGACGCGGTTTAACATCAAGAGAAAAATCAAGCTGGAATGAAGAATGCATCTCATACAATATGAAGTATTTACAGCCTCAGAGATTATTATTCTGATTTTAACCTCATTTTATCAGTAATGTTTTTCTAATCAGAAACAGGCACATATTTGTCACAGTGAGACTCATAATTACATTTCGTGCTTCAAAAAACCCAGTTTGAAAGGAAGAAACTAAAATGAGAGAAGACAGAAAAGAAGCAATGACCTGTGTAAAGTGCTGGTAGAAATATGACTTGACATTGTAATCTGAAATGGCCAGTATATTTCAAGTGTATGTCCAGATGAGCTTCATTCATCTTTGGAAATCAGACCAACACAGAAATCTCTGACCTCTTGCTTAAACAGCAGTTTTAATTTTTTTTAATTTTTAACCATTTTTAATTTTTTTTTCTTTTTAAGTCCAGAAATGTATACAGTTCCACAGATATTTGTCTTTGTAGTTTTCCACTCTATAAATCCACTTCTGATACTGAGGCTTTTTTTTTAAATTGTGCTTATTTTTAGAGGAATGTTTCTATTGCTAAGGTGTGACTGCAGGAATTGTTTCTTACTTTGCATAACATGGAAGGTCAACCAATAAAAGAAAAAAAATCCATCTTCCATTTAATCCTAAATATATGTATTTATTATGGACTTTTTGCAATACATTTTACTGGAAATTTTAGATACCGTATTACTGCTCTTGATCATAAGACTGAAAGATGTTTGAGGACTCAGTGACCAGAGTAGGATCAGTTCTGTCTGTGCCAGAGTGCACATAGAGTCTGGCTTTCAGGTATGTGTTGTGTTGCAAAAAAATCAGTTGCACCAGGACAAATTCAGTCAGTGGACAGTAACATAGGGTTAGGGAAGGTACTTCCACTTGGTAACTACTTAATAGAGTCAATTATGCTTTCTGTATGTCTTAGCATTTATCTAAAAGCAGTTCATGTAGAGAATCATATAGAATCATTGGGATGGAAGAGACTTTAAATATCAAGGATTTCCAAACACCCTGTCACGGGCAGGAACATCATCCAGTAGAGCAAGTTCCTCAAAGCCCCATCCTACCTGATCTTAAAAAATTAAAGGGATGGGACATCCACAATGGATATCTGTGGGCAATCTGTTTCAGTGCTTCACCCCTGCTAAAGAATGCTTCCTAGTAATAAAACTTACCAGTTTTCAGTTTGAAGCCATTCCTCCTTGTCCTGCAGAGTCTTGAACTTGTCCTTGTTGAACTTCATGGGGTTCACACAGGCCCACTGGATGACAAGGTCTCTCTGGGTGGGACCCCTTCTCTCCAGTGTGCTGATCGTACCAAACAGTTTTGTATTGTTGGTAAATTTGCTGAGGGTGCAGTCAGTGCCACTCTCCGTGTTGCTGACAAAGATGTTAAACGTCACTAGTCCCAATATCAACCTCTGATGAACACCACTCATCACCAAGCTGTTGATTACAACTCTTTGGGTGCAACCATCCAACCAGTTCTTTCAATGTTTACTGATTGATCCATCTGTCAAATCCATGTCTTCAGCTTAGAGACAAAGATGTTTTGAAGGAGAGTGTCAAATTTTTTGTACAAATTTAAGTAGATGGCCTCAGCTGCTTTTCCCTTGTCCACCATTGCTGTAATCGCATTGTATGACACCAAATTTATCATTTGTCAGGCACGGTTAGCACATAGCAATGCCCTGTGTTTATTAGGACAGTTTCCAGGATAATCTGCTACATGATCTGGTCGGGCATGGAGGTGAAACTGACAGTCCCGGAGCTCCCTTTGTCTTCCTTTTTTACTTTGTAAAAATGAGGGTTATATTTCCCCTTCACCAGTCAGTGGTAACTTCACTGGACTACCATGATTTCTCAAATATGATGGATAGTGTTTTAGCCACATTATCCACCGGATCCCTCAGGATCAATCCATGAATCTCATCAGATCTCATTCACTTGTGCCCCTTCAGGTTCCTAAGATGGTCTTGAACCTGATCTTCTCCTACATATGAATATCCTTTTGTTTGGATAGAATAAATAGCATCCAAAACAATTTTCTTCTAAGAACATTGTATAAGAATTTAAATTACCAAAATGGGCAAAGCTTCACATGGGCAGGATCTGCTTGGCATGCTGTGCCCTGATCATAAACCCATTTGATGCAGCATAGCTCAGGATTTCCAGCATCTTAAGGGTCATAATATTATCTACACTATCCTCTCTTTCTTATAGTATTAGCTCTGATATACAGCATTTTAAATGGTGCCTTACAGAGGCTGAGTGTTTTTTTTACTAGGATTATAGCAAATCAGCTCCTCCAGATACAGAATAGCAATGTAGGTAAACTTAAATAAATTCTCATCAAAGGTGATAGACTGCCAATGGTTTCAGAGTGAGACAGTTCATAGAGTTAATAGAAAGAGTAAACATCTATATTTTTAAACCTACCACAAACACATGCTTTGATTCTGATTTACGTAATACAGTAAATTTAAAATTATATAATTTCTTTACTTATTTCTGTTGCTGCCAAGTGTTTTTGGTTTTTTTAGGCTTGCAATTACGCACAGAACTTTAAAATTATTTAGAGAACTCAAACTTAAAGTTATAAAAACTATAAGTCTGCAAATGTTACTTGTGAAAGTAATATTTACACCTCCTTACCAATGTAAAAGTAGCAATTAGTAAAGGAATTACCTTCAGAGAGAAATAATGAGAATGTTCACTGAAAACATCAGCATTTATCTAACAATTACTTCAAGCACTTTTCCAGTAGCATTTGAAATATCTGAATTGTTGGACAGTCTTGCTGTTAGGTCTCTGAGACTGGTTAGCCAGTGGCAGTTACACATGTACGTAATATCCTCTGAGGGTGTCTCAGAAAATGAGTTTTCTCCAGCTGAAACTACCTTACTACAAACTAGATGTCAGGCACACAAGGACAGTTTCCAATGCCTTCCTGCCTGGTGACTTCCTTTTGAAGCTTCTAAAGCTACAAATCCACTTAATCTATGGAAATCTCTACTTGTGAGGACCTGTATGTAATTTAACTTTTTCTGGTATGGGAAAATGTGTCATGGATCTAATACATTTGATTTTTCTTTCTATCGTACTCAGTATAATCTGCATGGGAAACAGATCTTGGGTTAGGAAGCTGTTGTTTTCTTAATGGCTATCACAACAGTGCCTGGTACTGTGATTGAATGCATCCACACGATTGCAGGCGGGCCTGAAATTACACCTTCCAACACTAGCTCTATTTTTAAATGATGTTGAAATTCTATGATAGGATATTTTCTTAATTTCAAAATCAGGGTGTATGCATGCAAACAGCTCATTAGAACTAGTCCTGGAAGTTCCTAACTGTCAAGGCACTGGTTTTGGTCATTTGAGACAGCAGTTTTTAGCATAGGTGAAAAGTATATTCTAAGAGTTGAACAACATAGAGGATCATGTACCAGTGCCCAGAAGCTGCCTGTGGTACTGCTGTTTTTAGTGTTGGCATAGCCTAAGCATCCATGTGCAGATTAGCTTTGACCTAAAAGCCAAATAAAAGTGCTTTTTTGGTGGACACAGTGCTTCAGGTGTAGTCACTCCAGAATTTAAGGGGTTGTTCAGTCAGTTGTGGGAATCCTTTCTTTTCCTGTCAGTTGTCTTGTTTGTTACTTCTCAGTACATTTTTATTTATTTATCATATAATCTTGCAGATGCCCTCTTTCCCTGAATACATTCCTACAATAATAAAAGATCTCTGGGATTTAACTTTAATATCAATGACTTTCTGGTGCAAAGAGGTTAGACTCATTTGCATTTCTTGCCACACATGCATGGCTGCTATCTTACTTTACCTCACTGATTTTAAATTTGGAAATTTGGCTTTCCCAACAATCTCTCACATTTTTCTTAGTTTAGTGCTAATTACTTTTTTTTTTTTGAGTTCACATTTTTAGTATCTACTGTTAATGAGTATTCTGACATTTTGGTGTAGTTATATCCTACATGGTTGCATGCATATCCATAGCTTTTAAACCTCGGAAGCTGGAAGCAGGGGGTGATGTAAGGGAATCCACTCATTTATTCATAAACAATATTCCCTTCTTCTTTTCTTGAGTGATTAAGTGAAGATTCTTCTGTCTTTTTCAACAAAATTTACCAACATGTTGTCCTCAAGCAAAGGCAGCAGGGATAAACAAAGGCAGAAAAAGGGAGAAGCTTAACAGTTTTAAAAATCAAGAGCAAAGCACATTACAGATGCAGACAGCTGCTTGAGCAGAGCACAACCAAGCTGTGGTTTCCACAGTATTTAGATATTCAGAGGATTCTGTCACTTTGTAAAACACTTGAAAATCTACTAATGAGCACTGTGCTATATATTTAACCTTGTTGTATATTCTTCTCTTGTTGCTACCAATATTGACATGTAAAACTAGGGAAAAGCTTCATATATTTTCTGATCTGACTATACTACAGGGTATAAATGTAATAAACAAAATGCTTTGGTATTCATAATTAACAGAAAAAATAACAAACTGATTCCTTAGAAGTTTTAAGCAACTTCATAGCTTTTACTAACCTCAGTGGGAGTTGAACCTTTTCAAAAACAGGTCACATTTTCAGATGCTTTGTATTTAGGTCTTTCTTCTCTAACCCCTCAGGATAGCCTGTTTTTGTACTTGTTTCTACAGTACTTTACTGCAATTCCCATCTCAGTGACTTAGAGAAATGAAGCGGGTTTCTCTTTTTTTTTTTTCTTTTCCCCCTCATGTTCCCCCTTGCTTGTGATAAGAGTAATTGCATTGTAGGAGGTTTGACTGCCTAAACTTATTGTTACCCTAGGTGACCTTCTACCAGTATTTCAGCCACAACACAATTGTTTCTTTTCAAATCTGTATGGCGCTGATAGAAATGAAAATAGTTTCAACTCAATTCTACAGTAGAATAAGAAGCCAAGGTGGGAGAACTGTATTACTCAGCAAATCTCAGTTCCATGAAAAGGCTTATTGAACAGCTAGTGAAGCAGAGACTAGGTAAAATAACTCACTGTCAGGTACCAACTGTCATAAAAGATTAGACACAGACATTGAGCACATAGAACTGTTAATTTTATTCAGCATTTGTATTCCTTTCTGGTGTAAGACTCAAAGGTTTCCACTTCAGCTGTCAGTGAATGGACAGATTTCTCTCTTCTATAATCATTAGGAGTAGAGTAATACAGACTATTACCTTGTATCAAAAGGGGGAAAAGCTCCAAAAGGCTTCATTTTGAGTGAAGATATTAGTTATTTTGCTTGTTATGATAATATTTCCTACATTATTGTACAAAATCCCAGTTTCACAGGTAAGAATATGCTATAAACCTTCTATTATAAAGTGTTAGACAACCCTCAGAGGATTTTAGTGTAGGTGTTAATGGACTATAACTCAAAATGTGATTACAGGTCATAAATCTTAAAGCCAAAAGCACTTAAGCTAAGGAATTTTTTTTTTGTTTCTGCATTTAAGGTTTTTAAAATGTGTATGCGAACTGTTGAAAGCACCTATTCAAATAGAAACACAGAATGGATATCAATAAGGCTTTCCTGTTCATATAATTTCAGAGATCAGTGGAAATTCCTTGTCCTGCATTCAGTGGAATTGCTCAAAACAATCTGATTTTAATGACTACTGGTTTGCAAAGTCACAGGTCCTATATGACACATGTAAATTTCAGGTATTTTCTACTCTATGGAACTATATTTAAAATGTAAGCAATATGTGTATTTGGATCTTTCCCATGAATTAGTGCATCTCACAGAAGACACACAACCTCCAGTATCCACCTAAGTGGTTTTGCATATAAAATTGCATGGTTTTGCATATAAAATTGCTTGTTTACTTATTTATGTTTTAGAAATACATTAAAAATAAATAATATAAATATTGATTTATTGCTTCCAAATTAATCTTCAAAAAGGGAACCAAGGAAACACTTTTGACCCAGTCCCTGATATCTCACTAAATATTAGATATCTATCTAATCTATCTATTAGATATCTATCTAATACTGGTAAAACTCCTACTTCTCAGAACTTGTTAAACTTAGGAGCTTTACTCCATTTCTTAGAGAAGAGGAAGACAAAATATTACTCTTTTGCATTTGCAAGATGAGAACCATCTTATTTTTGTAACTTTTCTGTCAGATTATTCCTTTCATATGGCAATCATATTTCCTTCATGAAAACAGAGGAAGACAAGAGAAGGCAAGAAAATTCTTATTTAAGCTTTAAAATGCTGTCAGTAAACTCTTTAATGGAATTATAAGGTAATAGGAAAGTTTAAACTACAAAGGGTACAGACCCAAGGAACTGAGATCTAGTTTATATTTTCAGAACAGGTATGAAATTATTTTATTGTGCTTTTCCTTAGTTAGGAAATTATTTTGCTAATACAGGTTTAGCAGATAAATGAAATGAACATGTTAGTTCAGTAATTGTATAACCTCAAATGAAATTGACTCTGCTGTCAGAATGGCAGTGTTAACATGAATAACCCAATGTGAAACTATTGGTCTAGTGAAGGAAATGTAAGGAAAGAAATAAAAAGGAGGAAATAAAATTCAGTCAAAGATACACTAGCGGCATCAGTGAGTCACAGTGTTGTCATATCAGTAGACATTCTTCAGTAATACAGTTTCTATAGAGGCTGTTGTGATTGATTACAAGCAGTGCTGTTTGAGCTGGAGCTTCTGTTTCCTGAAGAGGGACCAGTGCAAAATGAATATTCCATTGTTAGCTAATTCCAAAGATGTCAGTTTGCATGTCTTCTATGGTTCTTCTGTTGACCTGCCTCACCAGAAAACCAAATGTTTTCTTCATCAGTATGATGGTAAATAAAAATAATCTTCACATCCTTTGTAGATTAAAGAAAGGATGCCTCTTCCATTCTTTTAATTTTAAAACAAAGAAATTGACTTTTTTTGTTGGTTTTTGTATTTAATTAAACTGAAATCTGTGAAGATTTCTTTTACTGTAGGGTAACTCAGGTGCTGGTTACCCACATGGCATCATAGTAGTATCTTTGAAGCAAACCTTTTATTTTCTTTGCTTAAATTTAATAAAATTTTATTTAACGCTATGCATTTTTTCTCATTACATCTAATTTTTTGATAGGTGTTTTATGTCTTTCCCTTACATAATACATAGCCATATGAGTTAGCTGTGTTTGTCCATAAGGTAGATTCATAGAACCTTCCTTTTATTTTACTTTTTTTTGTTCCTTTTCATAACTCCATATTTTTCCAATAAACACAGAGGAAAAGCCTTTTCACAAATAGTTCTTCCTATTTTTCCTCCTCTGTTTGTTGTTTAAAGTGATGGGCTGAGGAGGATTAATATCATCCTCTAACCATAATGCAACTAAACCATATCACTTCCTAATTAAGCTAAACTGCTTAGAATTAAGGCAACACTACTTTTTTTTTGAAGTAGAAAAATTACAGTAGAAAAGGTTAGAGGATAAAAATAGAGCACAACATTTTACTGCTTTGAAATTCGATGGTATATTTTCTTTCCTATGTGCTGCATATTGCTAAAACTGGAGTAATCACCAATGATTTAGTCATATTGTACAGCTCCCACAGTCTGTTTTGACAAACACATTTCCTGATGGTTTTAAGTAAAACAAATGGGTGTACTGTCCTGAGTTACATGTCACACGCCTTTTTTTAAGAATTGCAACTGAAGCAAAGCAATGTCAACAGCAATATCCTTTTATAAGGTTCTTTCCTCCTCTTTGAAATAGGAGGTGAAATTTCTCTCCTTTATTTCTCATTATGTATGAATGGAAACCTGCTCAACTTCTTTAGAGCCTTCAGTGAAGCAAAGCTGCATCTCAAATTTGTTCTTATATTTGTTCTTGGCTTAATTTTATTTATGATTATGTTTATCTTTCCAGAAACCATTTTCTGCAGAAGTACAGAAAAATCCTTTTTAAAGTTCTGCCATAGTAGTCCTTCCCATCTGCAGGAACAGCAGAATAACATTGCTTGTGAAAGTATTGCTATTTAAAAATAAGCAACCAAATAGAGGATTTTTTTACTGTTTCTAATAGAACAAGCTAAAAATTGTTAAAAATAGAATTCTAAAATTAAACTTTATATTTAGCATCATGAAAAAATAAAATATCCAGGTCATAAGAAGAGGATGAGTAAGCCAATACACCTTAATAGGTGGTTTAGAACTTTGTGAATATTTCCAGACACATGCCAACTGCATCAGGTACTAATAAACTAACTAGTTTAGAACTAGGCACTTTAGAAACGTTGTGAAATTCAATAAGACAATCAGTAAAATATTCTTTATAATGCATAAAGCTTTTAAAAATCCTTTGTTATAAAGTATTCCTGTAGAATATTTGGTGGGTGTGAGAGGGAGAGATGATGTGATTCTTGCAGATTCTGTATATTTTCATACAGTCTAGAAATTAATAACATTGTTTTTCCTAGTATAAAAGAAGGTAGGAGTAAAGGGACATACCAGGACACAGAACTAATCATCATGTTTGTCCATTGTAAAGTTTTTCTTGTAGATATTTTTTTTTTCAGGAAGAATTAAGATTTCAAATATGTAAATATATATATAATATATATTTACCAATCTGACCAAGTAGACACTGAACTAAATCAACACATTACAATTTCACTGACTAGACTGAATCGTGGATCAGGAATTTAAATAATTTTTGCTATTTCTAATACTCAAATGGTTATGTCACCTGGATAATATACCAGAAATAGAAATCTCTTTATTAGACCTTAGTTTCAATGTAACCTTAACACAAGTTAACCTCATTCAATAGAACCCGAATCATCCAGAATGTAGTCAGTGAATGTCCAGCCATTTCCCCATATGTTATTATTTTTATACTTTACCCATGTGGGAACACCTTCATGAATTAAGGTGGGAGCTCCAAAATGAGAGTTGTCCCTGCCTCTCATCTCAATGTTAAGCATTTGCTTCTGCTTGAGAATCCCAAAGAAGAACCTGGCAGACAAAAGTTCCAAAGAAACAGGATTTCTCAGTTCTTCCTTCAAACAGAACCAATTACCTTGAAATAGCAAGTGGAATATAGATGATTATGTACTCCAATATGCATAAATTATACTTTTCATATGAGCACAAGCAGACAAAATACCAACTTATTAATTGATCCAGGCATAAATTCTTTCCTTATTGCACTGCAAGGAAGGACGGCTTCATCATTTTTCATTACTCTGATACCTTAAAACTTGCTTTATTAGCTTAATTATTTCACACCTGCTAATAACGCGTGTTTGACTGGAAAAACAAATTATACGATACAGGAGTTATATTATGCCATAAAGCATGTGATAGAATAAACAAGCAATTCTTTTCAGAAGTACCTTTGGTGAAAACTGCTTTGGAGAGTAGAGTGTTTGTATTTTAATTTCAGGCTGCAGCCAATAGCTGGTAATCTCTAATATTTACTGTTCATGGTATTGTTGTAATTTATATAATTCAACTAAATGACCCAAATAATAAAAAGATTGGATTTCAAATGAATTTAGCCTATGAAAACCCCATTTGCAACACGTTCCTCTGAATTTCAGAGGAATTGTCTTCATTCAAATATAATTACTGTCCTGCAACATATTATTTCAGCCAGCACCATGAGCTTAAAAAGATATTTGATCAAATACCACTAACAGAAAAAATCAGGATTTGAGACAAATATTTTTTAATGTAGAGATGCTTTCTACTTATCTCTTAAGTCTACAAGAAAGAATAATTAAAATGAATAAACTTTCAGATGTGTCTATCTCATTTGTCCAATTCAAAATTTACTGTTAGTTACTTTGAAAAGGAGGAATAAGAGCAGTTGGACCTTCCTTTAATGTATATTTGTCATAGTGATCTCAAAGATAGGCAACTAAGAATAGTAAAAAGAAAAGGAATGCAAACATTATCTAATTTCTATATTAAAACAAAGCATAATTAGCTTTGCATTTTAAAGAAAAGAAAAAAGGACTGAATTTAGTTCACAAAACCCCAAATGTCTAGAGACCTTAGGCATTTCATTAAGGCAATGTTGGGCCAAGTATAGAACCAGTCTAATCTTTACAGATTTAAATAATCAGTGTAATCTGACTGATTACACTGACACTTAGCACCAAAGTGCTTCTCCTTTTACCTGATTTCTGCTATTGTTGTTCTTTGTCTGTCCTTTCTTGATATTTCAACTTATCACTGCCTTAGTTTTCAATACTAATTATCTTTAAATGATGGAATTAACACTTTCCCTAAATTTTCTTTATTTCATAATAAAAACTTGCACATCCAGTAACATTTCTACAAAATTGTTTCTGACTTTCATTTTCTTACTTAATTCCATAATATGATAAAAAATTACATTGGTACATTCCCAACATGGGGTTAATACATTTCCATTTTCACTTGATATAATCAAGTGCATTGTTACTTTAGAAAATCACTCTGTGAAAAGAAGTAAAGAGAAAATAAACCCTGGGAATACATTCATTTTCTATGAATGTTTTTTTATCCTACATTCTCCCATTTAGGTAAACATTTGGATATTCTTCTCAGCCTTACATACTCGGTCTGTGATTTGAGAATCAAGTTGGCTCCTTTCCATCTCATCTATTATCACCAATAATACAAGTTTTGCAGGCCAAATTAGTCCCTTGTTTGCACCTGTGCCCCCTGACGCCATCACTGGGTTTGCACAGCTGTAATTGCCTCCAGTACAGTAAACAGCTCTGATGATGCACAAGCTGGAATTGGATCCACATGTGAATCTCTTTTAGCTGAGAGGACTGTAAGGTCAAACAAAATAAGAAGCAGCAAAACTTACCCTTATGACTACAGTTGGTAGATGTAATTTTTTCAGGAGCAACTCTGTACTCTGCTTGGAGAAGGAATGCATATTGTTACACTGCTGGGATGGATAGAAAACAAAAGAAATATGATTTAGGTTTTCTGCAGAAAACAGATTTTGAATTTGCTCTCTGTAAAAGAGTGGCTTGTAGTTAAAATAAAAGATAAGATTAGTGTTCAGTTTTTCCAGATGTGGGGAGTTAAAAAATGTAATAAAGAGAAAGTTGACAATGATTAGTCTAAGATTGCAAGATAGTTCCTAATTTAAAAGGATTATAGTAAAGGGTAAAGTTTTGCTCTTTATTCAATGGGATTAAAATGGTATTAAAAGTACTTTTAAACTCTTTAATCCACCAAATGTAACCTCTTACTGTTATGCATAATTTTTTTTTAATTGAAACCACAATCCCCACACTAAATCGAGTAATAGGCGGCCTGGGTAAAATATTAATTTTAAATTTCTGACTATTTATTAATTGTAATCTTTCCAGTTTCTCTCTACAGTGATGATGAACAGAGCATGCAAAGCATAGTATTATTCTTACTGTAAAACAGAGAGCATAAACATAAGAAGTCAAAAGCCCTTAATCTCTCAGGCAAACCTGTCCAGTTTGCAGATAAAGACCTCTCAAATAATTCTGAGGTACCAAAACACAGTTCTTTTAAATCTGGCAAGCGAATATCTAAATTAGCTTTTATGATTGTATCACCTTCTGCAGCAGGAAAAGTAGATTCTGATCCTAGCCTTCCATGTCAAATAGAAGCATTCTCAATTATTTCAGCAGAAATAGGTTCAAAAGTTTAAAGAACTGATAATATTTGAATGCCAGCAACATAAAGTTATGTTTGAACAGTCTGATGCTTTTTTTCTCTGGGAAAAAAAAAAAATTACATTTTTATAACAGACTTTTATTCCTTTGAACCTGTTTTCCCTTGGTATTAGGTTGTAAAGTGCTATACACCAAGGCATCTCTTCAGTCGTTAAAGAAAGACCTTTTGTGATGTTTTTAATTAGTTTTAACCTTCTTCACATCTTCGAGCATGGTTATGGACACTCATTGATTTTAATTACCATACTGATAGCTTACTGCTTTGCACTTCTTATTAAAATGACCCTCTAGCATTTCTTTTGAAAAAGTCCTCCATATAGGGTTTCTTTCACTGTTAAAAAAATAATTTGAATTTGTTTGGATTTTCTGTGTTAAAATGTTGAGTATTGTGATAAAATTTTGCATTTTATCAATTTGCATAAATGTAAGACTTTTGAAGACAGAAAATAACTTTATAAAATATTTTATTTTTACTACTTAGCCGGGTTTTTTTTGGAGGAGAGTGTTTGCATGTTTGTCACATAATATGGAGCTTGTAAATTCATGGCATCCATGAAAAGAAGCAGAAATCTGTTACCAACAGCACTATCCAATATTAATTCTCATTTTCTCAGCTTCTAGCTAATCTCACTAGTGTGTTCATCACCTAGAAACCAATTTTGTATACAGTAATACCCTATATAAAGCACTACTCATTAAAGAGTAACGCACCTTCTGTTTCAAAGAGAAGGAACCTTCCATCTGTCTGTCAGAACTAAATCATATATTTTCCCAGTTTTCAAACACACAGATTTCAGCTTCATAAGCCCTCAGTCTCCTCTGTAGTTTTTTACATAAAGATGCACAGCATTTAGGTAGCATAACACATTTTAATACCAGTGTGTTATTCTTGCTTTTTATCTTTCTCTCTTTCATGTCTAGGTCATACAAACTCTGTAAATTTCCTAGTTTATTATTTTTGAAACCTGTTGATGCAAAATATTTGCCTACATGAGAGAAGAATTTGGAGGAAAGCATCATAAAAATATTTCCCTATTTTGGAATTAGTTTTAACAAAATCTTGTACATTCTAAGGATTATGAAAAAGGTATGCTCTATACATGTTAACTGTGTGTTCCTGATAAGGTCACCCGTACTACTACTACTGTATTTGTGGAGTACCTTGCTTCCGACTCAAAACTCTAGGAAATTTACATAATCTAAAAAGCTTCAGTTGCTCTCTAGCTAATAAGCTACAGGCATGCTTCTTTTACTCTGCCTTTGATTTAGTGAATATTTAATTTATTTGAGAACAATTTTAATTGTAGACCTGGGCCCTATTTTAGGTTCTTATTTGGGTTTAACCTTTCTTCTTCACTGGACAGTTACTTAAATTTTATTGCTGGTTTTATGTTTTCATTGATCTTTTTCTCATGCACCATTCAGAGGAATTTATTAGAGAACAAATACAGTATAAATACATGTATGCATTTACAAAACCAAGCAAGATTTTTTGTTAGAGATGGAAGAACAGTTTTAAGAAAAATAGCTAATAAGGTAACAAGCACAGTGGTATCATGAAGTGTCAGAATGTGATAATTATCATTAGTAGAACCCTTTAAAACTTCCAAGTTCTAGTAAAGACAAAAATCTTGCCGTTTTTGCTTTCTAATTATAGCAGTAAATATTTGTACTAATTTATGTATATTTTTTAGAACTACTGTTCCATAGAAAGGTGGCTGGACTGTGATTAATAGACAACATTATTTTTTTCGTGTTTTAATTGGTTTGCAAATAGTCGTTGCAGCAAGCTGGCTATGAAGAAATTTTTGAGCCAGATTTTCCTGTCATGCACTTGTCTTTATTCAATAAATATTTTTCATAAGAAGAATTTTGAATACTTGGTAACGATGAAGGGATACTGGACTAATAAACTCTTTTAATTTCCATAAACCCTGGTAAAGTGACTTTTGGCAACAGCTAGGACATGACTTAGAGGAGTGTCAAAACAGATAACATTCCATAGTTTCAGTCTTATTTCAGTGTACATTTTCTTCACCCAATGCCACAGGTTCTGTTAATATCCTGAAAAATACGACATACACAGACAAAATTTTCTCCTCCTGCAGCCTTTTATTTCCATGTTCTCTTTATAATACCATACCCAGCACTAGCATTTGCTGTGACTCAAAATGCTGAACTAAGGAAGGCAACATGATATTTGTGCCAAGTGAAAAAGTGATTCCTGGAATGTCCTTTGAAATAAATAAAGCCCTTTAAAGTTCATACTGGAATTTGAACTAGCACATAGCAAGAAAATAAATCTCTTCTATGCAGATGCAACTTTCATTAAAACATGAAGCTCTGCATAAAGCCAAACAGCTGACTCTGCATTATTTGACATGAAAAAATAAAAAGGAATAATTGAACTCAGACATTATTATTTTTGTAGAATGAGGAATATACAGTATGTATTCTAAATTCCAGTGATACAGACAATTTAATAGATGTCTGTATCTCAATCCACCAAACATCTGAACGACTTTTCTAAGCCATTCCCTTACTGAAAAGTAGATTAAAGTTTCTGACTCCTCTCACAATGATTCTACCATTATGATATTAAATATTTCAGAGCTATTTTAAGTGTTTATTTTAATTATGTCTATGTCTGTCTATCATGTGCTTATCAGTTTTTTATTCGAAATGTAAATGTGAATCTAAAAACTTCAATATTTGGTAAAGCCACAATGTTTTATGCTTTCTGATCTCCCTAGACAATTTTGGAATTACCCATTCTTATGTGTGAATATTTCCAGATACATGCCAACTGAACCAAGCATAAATGAAGTGCAAATCGTGTGCAATTTAGATTAAAAGAACTCATAAATAAATCATCTGAACACGGCAATATCTCTGCACTTCACTAATAGAAGAACTCCAGGACACAGATATAGCCTCGTTTGATAACTTTCCAGCTTGTTCTATTCATCAGATTGTCCAATATTACAGAGTTCAAAGAGTTCAAGGCCAGAAAAAAACAGTGTTTAATTTTATTTCATATATATCTCAGTCAATTAGTTTCCATAAAAAACATTTCTAGCTGATGTGGAACACTTTGAGATGCAAGCAACTGTTCTCTGTGTCTCAGATGAGAAGGGATGAGGATAACACGATACCCAAAAGTCCTACAGTGTCAGAAAAATGATAAGTACAGCAAAAACTTGTAGGAAGCAAATAGCATCCCACACAGCAAAAAAACGAACCAAAACAAAACAAAAAAATCCACATCAAAACAAAACAAAACACCCCCACCTTCAGTGGACAGACAGAGCCTCAATAAAAGATTATGCTCAAACTAATTTCTCCTGTTTAGAATTATTTTAAAATACTTCCACTTCTAAACCAAATAAAGGAACAGACTGTTTAATGAGTAGTTACAAACACCCCATAGCCCAACTAAGGTAAAACCCAATTTCTCCTATTTAGAGCTATTTTAAATACTTCCAGTTCTAAACCAAATAAATGAATAAACTGTTTAATGAGTAGTTACAAACACTCCATAGTCCAACTTCTTATCCCAACTAAGGTAAAACCTGGGAAAGTGTTATTCAGGTTTCAAAAACTTAATACAGGCTAGGTGTGTTTGGAGGCTGTAAAGTTCAGAAGTAGATGTACAAATAATACCAAAACTAGACCTTTTCATTTGCTGGTCTGTAGCCTTCACCAAGATTTTTTCTTTCTGTATCTGTATTATAATAAACAGGCTCAGGAACATTCAAATTATGGTTCAGATAGACAAATTAATTTTTCAAGAACTTTGAACCATTCCCAGATTGTTCCCCTGTTTGATCTAAATTTACTTTATCCAAGCATAAGGTTATGCTAAGGCAAAGAACTCTGCTTTTCAGGTGAAGATCAAAGGAGTATTGTGTGTAGCTTAAACAAAATTAACCTTAAACATAGTGTATAATCAGCATCTAATCTTCCAGTTCATCAGAAAACCAAACAATAAGAATAATTTGTTGTGCATATGAGTATATGCAGTAATTATCTCTACAGATGCAATAATTACATCTATAGATTTACTTGCCCTTTCATCAGATCCCATTTATTTCTACAATATAGTAAATAGATACTATATTAGTTGTCATAAGGCAATCAGGACAGTAGTTTAAGATATCAAAACACAGATACATTTTTACTTTACAAAAAATCTACTATTCAGTACCTTCCTTGCGTTGTTCTAGAATGGATGTTGTGCACTTATAATTGCCACCACATTACACCTTCTGTGAACAAAAATCAGTTCGTTCACAGATTAGCAAATATTACTGAATGTTTCCTTTCCTTGGTCCTTCTTCTATGTTTTTTTATTCTGCAACATCATGTCTCATATCTACATGAAAACTATAGAAATGAAATTAATATTTTCTTGATTCTAGAGTAAAAACCCTACCACAAAAAATAGATTTTTACAGTGAAATCTCTGATCATAAGCAAACAGAAACTGATCTTCTTGTCTGAGAGAAGTACTATTCAAATAAAGTGGGTTGAGGGCTGATGCCATATAAAAAACAGTATCAGAAATTTTAAAGCCTATTGATGGAAAAATAGTTTCATTTGAGCCAGATTGTACCATAAATGAACCTCAGCTTACATGTTAAGAAAATCACAACTAGAAACAAAAGCTTTGTTGAAATGTATATACGTAATTTGAGCTAAACAAACGTGAGATGCAGTGGTATTATTGAACTGCTTACATATATAGCATAAAATAATATATTTCTAATATCAAAGCTTATCTGCAAAAGTGGAATGAATCAAAATATTCACATTATGCAAAAGTCAGAATCTTTGCTACCTTCAACACAGGCTGGCTTCCTTGCTGATCGTAGCTACTACACTGGATTCAAATAGATGCATTGACATCTAACTGTGAAGAAGGGGGCCAACAATTAAATTTTGGTGGAGAAACTCATTTACATTACTTAGCTCACAATTTGTCACCAGATAAAGATATTGGGATTCACTAATGGAAATAAGATATTTTTTCATTGCAAGAGTTCAAAGTAAAGACACCAAATTAATGGAAAATCATGAATTTTCTTAATCTTTAGATTGTGTAGCACTGTGCAAAGACTGGAGCTATTTTAGGCATGTACCAAACAGTTTTCCTTTCTTGTGCAAGTATGAAATATTTATGTTGAGTAGAATTTTTCTCATCTTCAGTGCATTCCATTGTTTCAATTAAAATTACTGTATAACATAGCCCCAGATGCTTAGTGAGGAAGTTTTATTAAAGCTGCAAAAAGGGATGATTCAGAATATAAAGCCTGCTGAGTAGATAATTATTCAGGAGACAGCCACTATCATAAAACCAAAATTTATAATCGCTCTTCTGAAGAAATTATAGTTTCTTTGTTATACCCCAAAAATGACATTTTCTTTATTAATTAATTTTCTAATTAATGGGCTGCTTTTTACTCTATTTAGTTTCTAATAATCTATTCAGAGGCATCTGGACAGTCTGGATCAATGGGCCAAAGGTGTGAGGTTTGATAAGTGAAGTTCTGGGTCTTGCACTTGTGTCACACAAACCTTAGGCAGCCCACCAGGCTGGGGGCAGAGTGGCTGGGAAGCTGCCCAGTGGAAAAGGACCTGGGGTGCTGGTTGATAGTGACTGAACATGAACCAACGTGTACTCAGGTGGACAAGAGGGCCAATGGCATCCTGGCCTGTGCCAGCAATAGTGTGGCCAGCAGGACCAGGGCAGTGACTGTCCCCCTGTACTGGGCACCGGTGAGGCTACGCCTTGAGTGCTGTGTACAGTTCTGGGCCCCTCAATACAAGAAGGACATTTTGGGGGTTTTGTTCTTTCTTTATTACACATGAAGTTTTCTAAACTATGCCTACTTTGAACTGGATTAAACATTGTTTAGTGTACAGATTTAAGATTCTTTCTTCAAAATTGATCGAGAAGAAAAATGGAGAGTTATGAAATTTGATTAGAAAGTATTAAACATAGATTATGTAAATAAGGCCTGGGTAATTTCACACATTTTCATACATGAAAGCCAATTGCAAGATCATGAACTTCCTATTTTAAATTACCAAGGATGAAAAAGTCCATGTTTATTATCATCTTTACACTCTTTCTCATGAATTTCAAATTATACTTTTAACTTGCAGAAATCCTGGGTATCCAGATCCACAAAGGAAGATAGGAACCGAGCACCAGCATTAGTGTTCTCATGACAACTTTCCTCATTTTGTATCTAATGTGTAAGCTGTCTGAAGACCTTTACAGCAGGCTCTAAATGCCTATGGTTGAGGTGGTATAGTATAACCCTGGAATTCTGCTACCAGGAGCTTAATCATTATCTTTGAGTTAAATCCTAGAAGGATTTTCAATCTGAACATTTCTAGTCCAAGCTGACAAGGAAAAACACCAAATTCACTGGAAACATAGCCCAAAATTGTGATGATGTTTCTGTCAGGATAATTTTTTTTCGATACCTTTCCCTACTTTTTTCCAATGAACTAGTACTTGGAGAATTTGATTTGGCTAGAGGTTTTTTTTTTTTTTTGGTAGGAATTTTCTATTTGTCTTCCTTGTCTTCCTTATAAGCTTTTTTGCCATTTCACACAGTACTTACCACATCAGAGTGAAAGAAGATGAAAATGATTTCTCAATTGGTGATAAGGACATTTATTAAAAAGGATGGCATAATAATTCATCTTCCTATTTCAATTAATGTATGCTAAAACTATATACATCCTGCATATCTACCTGCAGGGCCAAAATGCTGTGACTTCAACTTGCTGTCGGTGCAATGCAGGGATGTACTGTGGGTTTATTTGCACACATATACAATCATAAGTTGGTGAAGTGGTTTACCTTGCACTTTCCCAGTATAAGAACACACAAAGTGTTGTATCGCATTACCTTAATGTTCCTTCCTTTTTCCCCAAACAGAGTGATGTCACTATGTATGCAAATTCACATAAGTGTTTCACAGAGACCATACGTAGAGAAACTGATTAGAAATTCAACCCAGCTTTGTATACAGCAAGCAATAAAGGGCATCTAGATGTTAATTTGCTTCCTAGATCTTACACAGAAGAAGGCAATAGATGGGGGTTTTTTGTCCCATAGTACAGCATTACCTCTTTAATCAGCTGGTCATATCGCTGGAGTGCCAAGGCTCATTCTGGATATGAATGCAGAAAACTATCAATAGAACTGGGACTGAGTTGGAAATTAAGAAGCAGAATCAAGAAAGAAAGTCGAGTAATGAACAGTATTTTGTTAAAAACTGCTTGAAGCACACCCTGCTCTTTTCTCAAATTGTCCTGATCACAAGTGCCTTAACACTTAATGGAGCCGAAATTGATATCAGACAGATTAAGATAACAACTACTTCAGTGACAAGTATCCTTGAAGAATTATTTGGTCTTTCAGTATTTTCCTTTCTTCCTATTTTGCTATCTAAACTAATTGTTCTCCTCAAGCCAATAAAAGTTTATTTTCATACTTTTCATAGCCCAATTTAAAAATAAAAGCAAAACAAAACTGAAACAGAACAAAGCAAAGCAAAACAACTACAAAAAAACACAAGAAAAGAGAATTGTATACTGATTCGTCTCTTTGTAAAATACTTCAGGATAACTTTAAGTAGGTTTTTAAGTGCTTTTATCAAGCATGTATTTTTAACTTATTTTATGATAATGTCTGTCAAGAGATAAAAGTTTAAAGCAATATGCCAGTAAAATGTAGAATTAGTTTCCAAATATGTCATTTGAATTTTAAATTCTTTGAAACAGATACTCACTTGAAGGAAATCAACATAGTTCCTTGTATGAGTTCTTTGGAAATTAGCCCTTTGATACTGATAGAAAAAGAGTACAAAATCTCAGGATCAGTTTCTTTCTGGGTTGGCTGGATGTTTCTGTACCTATGTGAATATCAAGTTTATAGGAATGATGTGACATACTTATAGACATGGAAAAGGTTACCAACAATTATTTGTACTGAGCTGACAAGTTTTAACAAATTATTTTCAACAGACATTCAAAATAATCTGCAAAACAGTAATTGATATTTGTAACATTACATATTAAATTAATGATTTGCATTAGAAGGATTGGCAAATATTTGGCTTACCAGCAAAGTTATATTAATGGTATTTGCTTTGAACTTTCTGAGTCTCTTACATTTATCTTTGGGGAAAACCAATGAGGCATATGAATATTGTTAATTTTATCCCTGCACCATCATTGTATTTCTTATGATTCCTGTGTCTGTCCAAACAATCATACAATCATAAAAATAAATAAGTGTCTGACAGAGGTCTACAAATACTATTCTAAATAGCTAAGACTGAAGTTTTTCATGTTGTCTAATGTTTAACAATTAAAGTAATTTGAGTAAAATTGCATTCTGCACAAGTTCTGCATCATTTCAACAGCCACAATGGAGTCCTTAAAGCCACAAGGACAGATTTTAATTGTTTATGTGATATATAATTTGATTGTCTCCTTCACTCTGTAACAAATAAAGAACACTGTAAATTAATAATAAGCTCAGGCAGAGCTGCAAAGTAGCTGCTACAGGATAAGATTGATTTATATCTAAGGTGATGATGCCTGGACTCCAGATAACTAAATAGGGAATATAAATTTCCTGCAATATCTCAGATCATGATAACAAGTTTGGTATTCCAAATTTCTGTTGATACAACAGACTTTGATATATGGCACTATGGTATACACTTGTGTGAATTAACTTTGAAAGAATAAGAGTAGATAGGACTTGAATGACTTTCCAGAGTATGTTCTTTGGCTCAGTCACATATTTATATGGAGCAGCAGGTACTGAGCTTCTAACACAAAACTAATAATGAAAAGTAATGCAGATAGAAATAGCTTGCCTCTAGCAAGACTAATGGCAAGGTCAGATCACATCAATTAAATGAGAAAGCCTTCAAGATAAAGTTCATTCCACACATTATGAACACTTTCTCTCCTTGCAAACAAGTGCTTGATTTTACAAGTATAAGGCTGCTCAACTGTAAATTCAAAGATCTACATTAAAAAGTATCTGTGAAAAATAAGGCTTCTAAATAGTAAACAAGAATGTTGGACTATTTAAATTAAAAACAAACAAACAAAAAAAACAAACAAAAAACCAACCAAACAAAAAAAAAACCCCAAAAAAACACCAAACCACAAACACAAAGCATCCAAAACACAACAAAAACCCCTCCAACTAGTAAAATACAGAAAGCATCTTTTTTAAATATTCCAAAATACACCACAACTGCTGTCAATGAGTCTTTAACTGCTAAACACTTTAAAAAATCAGCATTGCCATTCCTTTTATATTTCATTTAAGATTTGAA
The DNA here is from genome assembly GCA_037834095.1 of Argya squamiceps. NCBI lineage: Eukaryota > Metazoa > Chordata > Aves > Passeriformes > Leiothrichidae > Argya > Argya squamiceps. The sequence goes on from JBBMKD010000001.1 coordinate 60,858,251, forward strand.
ACAATGTTTAAAAACATTGGTCAACAAATAAAAATATATAGAATCAACAAGAAGAATTGTATTTTCTCTCTTGAAGTATGATTATTTTGCAGTTGTCTATGAGAAAATTCTCCTTGCTGAATTTTGGTCTTCAAAGCTAATTAGGGATATCATTACACATCCCTCCCAGGCAAGAACTTGACATTTCAAGCCTCTACTTGTTCAATTTAAGTTCTAGTCTTATTTTCATCCCTTCTTAAGTACAAAATTAGAGGTAAATGAACCACTCTCTCACTAAACTCTAATGCACAATTTGAACCAATGCCAGTTTCAACTAATCCTGAACTCAGCCTAAGTGTGGTGCAGAGTAAAAATTACCCATTATTTTTTCTCCCTTTTAAACTGCTGCCTTATGTCTGATGCTTGACTGTGGACAAAAAAACAGTCCTCAAAATTTGGCAGAACTAGATAAGACCATGATCAAAGAAATTAGAGTTTGCAGAGAGCTCTGTGAAATACCATCACTTGGAAAAATGTTGCTTTTTGGTACTCTTCTGTAAATTAAACAAGACACATAGATGAAAACATAAGGCACCTTGAGATTACTCAAAACAGAAAAAAGGAAAGGCTAAAACTACTAACATCTTTAATCCCAAGTGTTTTGGTTAAATGTCTTATATTTTTTATTTTACATCTCAAAATGGTAATAATAAATAACTTGAAAAATAAAATAGTATAAATATAAGCAACAAAATGACACCAACAATAATAATAATAAATAATATTTTACATGAAGAGTGCCAACAATGTTTCAGAATAGTGAATCTTAGGAAAATTACACTATTTCAAGAACCAATTTCAAAATCTCAGAAGGAATAGGATGAATATTGAAGCTTTATAATAGCCATGACCTTAGAGGCCAGAAATACAGAACATTTGCAAAAAAATGACCACAACTGTCCAAAAGAACAAAAAATTTTCATCCAACTTTTTTCTCTTTCCATCAATAATTTCAGTAGAATGCAGTGGAGGAAATCAGAAGCTCTTGATGGATAGGTTTTACACACAGAGAGAAATAAAACCTATCTAAATATGGCCAGAAATTACACATGAAATAGTGTTGATGAAACTAATTATTCTGATATGATGAAAGGAGGGTTCGTGCAGAACTACATAGTAGTTCCATTTATAGTATTAGCGGAAAGAAAAATACAGCGAAAATTCCAGACAAGTTCTTCTCTGGCTACCTTGATGAAATGATGCTCTTATGTATTTGTAAACAAAAAAAAGTTTACAAAAGTTAAAACCCTTTTTTACAGCATTTGATAGGACAGAAACAATTCTTCGGATTATGATAATTTTTATTTTTTACCGGCTTCAATGGGGCCAGATTTTCCACCAAAGTATGTTGAATATGTCTCTGTCTGAATCAAAAGACAGCAGGAGAAGTCTGAATTTAAAAATTACAAAGAGAAGATGTATCACTTCATCACAGAAAACACAAATTCAAGTTGATTGTAAAAATTCCAAAATTCATTATTTATATGCATTACTTAAATGGGAGATTGTGTTCCTTTTCTTGTAGCAGATTTTGTGAGAGTGGTGGTAAGAGTTTGGTTTAGTTAATGTGTGACAAGCTCTGTTCAGACAAATAGTAGCTCTCTGGTGTTGATTGGAAAAGTCACTGTACAGAAATAATTTTTCAGAGCTGGTTTTATGATTTTATTTTTTCATTTCACAGTGAATAACTTTTTATTGATTAATTTGTTGCCTATGGATATAAAAGAGATCTAAGTGTATCAGGAACAAGTTATGTGTATTTGCAGCCAGAATGAGGATAAACATACATGTGTATACAGATACCATCAACATGCAAATGCACTCTGTAAAGACAGAAAATGTCTTTATCTAAGAATCAACATAATTTTAAAATAATTTTTAATGAGAAACAATTCTGTATACTTCTAAGTATTTAATTGCATGTGAGCTAGGTCAAGAATTTCTTGCAGCTTCTCATGGGAAAGCTGTAAACCTGTTTAGGGCCTAAATAGAATACAGAGAATCCTGATTCTTTATGTACATGTGCTGGTGGTAGGAACTCCCATTTTTCTTTGTATTTCTTCTAGATTTACTCTTTAAGTGATAAAACTGCATGTAAATGGTGTGCTAGCCTAATTTAGCAGGAAAGACACAGATGCAAATTTAGCTCCCCAATCTGTAAGGTTTAGAGTAAGGAAAACCTTCAGCACAGGTTTTCTGATGCTGCAGAAAAAACCATATACATATACGTATACGTATACGTATACATATATATTCCACATGGATATGCACATGTGTGTGTGTGAACTAAACATACGTGCACAGTCCCACAGTGAGTGGATTGCAGAGCCAGTATGTCTTAAACCAATGATTATTCATTACAATTTGAAGTGGAGAAGCTGAGTAAAAACTGTCAAAACAGACCATGAGTATTCATGCTCATTCACTCTCAGTTAGATAAAAACAGTGGTTTGAATTTAGTTGTTTTACTTCCCTTGAATGCAGGAAATCAACTATTTCAAAAATCCCTTCCTCTTCCTTCCATCTTTTATTGTTTTTCTTTGTTCAAAACCTTGGATTAAGAAAAAATTGAATTATTGACCTGCATAATTGAAATCTTAGCAAGCTTTATGGGGCAGTAAAATAATTTCACATGCAGTTCTTCTTTTTTCCTGTAATAAAAATAAGAGGAATTGAGGGATTTGTCTGCCTTTCAAAATAGAATGCAAATTATACCTATAGTTTTTCATCCAAACAGCTAAGCTTTTCAAACACAATGGAAATACTGTCTATGTAAAAGGAGCCACTCCAACACTTTATAATAAATATTTAGTTCTTTGTTTTATCTAAAGATGTTTTAGAGAGAAAAGAGAATTTCTACATTCATACAATAAGATTACTCTGTAGGTCAAGCTATAAAAGAAAATAAAAATCATTCTACTATTAAGTTTAAATGTTTTTTTGACACATAATTGCGATGATACATCTATAATTTAAACAAAAGTACCTAAAAGGCTGACAGGCAAAAGGAGATTTAGGGCACATTGAGTGTTCAGAACAGAAGAGATAAGAGTGATGAATTACCAGTGATAACAAGTGAAGACTATCAAGGTACAATTTTCTTCAAACATTCATTATTTTTATTGTATACATTGAATTATTGAGTCTCGTGTAACATAACTATATTCATTTTCTTAAGGAAATCCTCAATGAATTTAGAACAGAATAAATTCTAAGCTTTCAATCAATTTCCTTATTGTCTTTGATGCATAGCAGTCAGGAAATAATTCTGTAATAGCCAGTGCATATCTCAGAAAGAAATATGAAGTATCAAAAATAAATAGAATTTAGATTTCTTTTTACAGGACTCAGAAAATGCAGGATTCTTAGGAAAGGAAAAACTCACACTATAAACTCAGATTCTTTAAAGTGTTTTGGAATTATTAACCCAGCTGCTTCAGAATCATCCTTAAAAAGAAGTGAAATTATAAAGGTTTATTTGTATTGCTGCCATGAAATGTTCCAATTACTCTTTACTGTTTTCTTACATTGAACTTCCTACAGGAAATATTTTGATGGTATAATTTACTTTTCTTGTTCATGAGAAAAATAAAAGACCACCACAAAATAACATCAATAAACCAATAACTTTTTCATAAAAATTAAGAATACTGAAATGCATTCAAGGATACTGCTTAAAACTTTCTATTTCCATATGGTTTTGTTAACATCTATTCAATATTTCCAGTTAAAAGTTACCTCAGAATTATTTTTTATTGATACTATTTGATTTTCAGTTTCTTGGTTTTTGTTTCTACTAATCTCATAATTTGATCTCCAGATTCTTTATGGATTTAGGGTTACTCTCCAATATACCTAAGTATATGAATTGAGATTTATTGTCCTTGAAGATGCCTACATTTACTTTTAGAGTTTCACCTTTTAGGATGTCAAGGTATCATGTAAACAGAAAGATTTTTTACATGCTACTAATATGTATAGGTATTTGTTAGGATCCATAATTTGCATGGATTAAATGGATCTAAGGTATTTTTAAGGATCTTTCTTCATTTTGTCTCATTGAGAAAATTCCGAATGATGTCACTCATGTCATAAAGACAGACAAACCATTCTTTTAGGAGAAATCTTCACTCTGGGCATTATACCACTGAAACACTTGAACAATCAATGGAATTAGATCTATATTTGAACTACAGAGATTAAAACTGTCCCATGGACCTGTGTGCATATATATATATACATATACACTTTTTAACAACCTTCTCAAGAACAAATCCTAAACTAATTTATTGAAAATATGTCGTTATTTTTGACATCTCTGAAATATTTATCCCTTTTGCCAAGTTATATGAGTGTAATACAGATCAGAATTGAAAGCCCATCTTGCTCAGCCTGTAATGATCAGCTTAGAACTGGAAGGTTTTTTATTGGAAGTAAACCTTGAGGTTTACTTCAAATTTTACTTTTTTTTTTTTTTTTTTCAGTTTGCTTTTTGGTTTTTGGTAGCAGAGGGGCTGCAGGGTTGGTTTCTGTGAGGAGACACAAGATGTTATCACTTTGTCAGAGACAGACAGCTCCAGACAACTCTAAAATGGACCTGCTACTGGCTAAAACTGAGTCTATCACTGATGCCAGGGCCACATGCAGATTAACATATTAAAGAAAGGGTAAAAAATACCGTGCAAGAGAAGCAAGGGGAAAGGAGTGAGAACATGTGAGAAACAACTGAATGAAGCAGAGGAAGGAGGTGTTTCTGATGTCAGAGCACAGATTCTCCTGCAGACAGCCTGTGCTGAAGCTGGTTGTCCCTCTGCAGCCCACAGAGGTCCACAGTGGAGAAGATATTCCCCCTGCAGGGCATGCATGTGCAGATGGATATGCTCTGAGGGAAACTGTAGTTCATGGAAATTCACCCATACTGAAGGAGGATCCTGGCAAGAGCTGTGTGGCCCGTGGAAAGAGAATAGTGGAGCATGACTCCTGACTGGACATGTGATGCTGCAGGGAGCCCATGCTGGAGTAATGTGTTCCTGAATGCATGCACCTTGTACAAAAGGACCCACCCTGGAGCAGTTTGTGAATGGTAGGGGCTCCATGCTGAAGCAGGAATACAAGATGATGAAGTAGCAGTCCCAATATGTTACGAATTGATCACAACCCCCATTCCCCATCTGTGCAGGGGGTAGGAGCTAGAAGAATTGGAGGTAAGTTGAGCCTCAGAAGAAAGACAGGAGAACTAAGAACTAAGAACTAAGGAGTTGTGGTTTTTTGGGGGTGGTTTTTTTGGTTTTTTTTTTTGTTTGTTTGTTTTTCATTAGGTTCTCTATATGTGATTGACAAATAACTTAGAAATCCCAACTACAGTCATAGGAAAACCAGAGTCTATCTGTGGAAGATTCATTGTGTCTTTATCTCAACAAAAGAGCTGTTTCAATGCAAGAGCAGTATTTACTCCCCATTTCCTGTCGTGGAGAGACAGGAAAAATGCAACATGATAGAGACTTTGCTGCCAGCCAAAGTTAACCCACCACATCATGTTATAGTGAAAAACAAGAGATACCAATTGTTCTTTTTGGTCTAACACAGAAGAAAAGTTCTCCCAAGTCTGTTACCTAGGAGTTTTTAATATTATGAAGACTGAATGATGAAAACTTTGAATCTCTGTACCATTCTGTTATTCTGACTTGACCCCAAAATGTTTTCAATTGTTTACAAAAACAACATGTGAATTTTAATTGAAACATCTCTCTATTGCACATTCAAAACCAGCTTCCTTTCACTGAGTTCTTATGGATTTAAGCCACAACTTAATGACTCTTCCAATAATGTTGCTTTCCATTCAAAAATTTTTCCTCAGACCCATTTTGTTCTCTTGAATAAGCCCTACCTAACCTTGATGATTTATTGGCTCTCAGTTGCCCCAGCTAACTTACCACTTGTGTTGTGCTGACCCTGAAGCAATCCAAGATAGGAAGTACACAGCCAATAATAGATGACATATTTTAATGTCTTTTGTAAGCTAGGCATTCTTCTTCTCTTTCTCTCTTTTAAATGATTCCTCAACACTTAAATTGAGGTTAAAATTTTCTTGTATTGGTCCCCAGACTTCTGCTTTGCATTGATTAAATTCCACTTGTATTTAGTATATTATTTTTTACTTACTCATCATATATGTCTCTGTTGGTTTAATGGAAACATAGAATGCTTTGTCACAGCATGAAGATTGTACTGACATGTATCTGTAACTGCAATAAAATGAGCTGATAGAAATGTCATGTAATGAGGAAAAGAAAATAAAAAGTGCTACACCTTTCCTATGAGGAAAGGCTGACAAAGCTGGGATTGTTTAACCTGGAGAAGAGAAAGCTCTTGGGGATCTCAGCAGTACCCAAAAGTGTAAAGGAGATCAAAAGAACCTCTTTCCAGTGGCATCCATTGATAAGACAGAAACTAATGACACAGACTGAAACACAGGAAGCTCTGCCTCAATATAAGGAAATAGTTCTATCACTGTGAGAGTAAACAAAGACATGGTGGAGTCTCTATCCTTGGGGATACTCTAAGGCTATCCGGGTATGGTCTGAGGCAACCACCTCTTGGTGATTGTGCTTGAGCCAGGGGGTTGGACCAGATGAGCTCCAGAGGCCTTTTAAAGTCATCAATACTGTGATTATATAATTATACTTTGTGCTGTCAAACAATGCCTTCCTTCCCTACAGAACACATAGAAACATTTTGCCTCACATGAAGATTCCAGATACTAAATTCACCATTACAGAACTTTATATAATTTACCTGAATTTTTTTATTAGTGTTTACAGTAAAAATGGCAAGTGAAAGATCACATCTCTTGCAAAATGCTTAAAACAAACAAGGTGAAAATCTTTAAATCTATTAGATGTCTGAAAAAATCTGTAAGAAAAAAATGAGTAAGCAAAACATGGATGCTAAAATAAAATCAAATAGAGTATAACATTTATTTTTATAACCTTCTATTTGCTTTTAAATATAAATTATATAGCCATGGACATATAAATTATGTATACACTTAAGTGATGACATTTAAAAAAAAATCACTGGAAGCACCTAAATTTAGATTCTTATATATAGATATTCAATGCCTGAAGTTAGACTTCTAAATACCCTGCAAATTTATTTAAGTACTGTCTTCAAGCACATTTTCTTGAAGCATCAATACACTGTATAAGTTGCTCTAGAGAACAAGCACATAAAATATCAACAGTATTTGTAGACAACTTTTTTTTGGTCTTTTTACACTCTGAGTGTTGATTTTAACCTCTGAATGTGACAAACACATCAATTTCTGGAAAACTGAATTGCTTTTAATTGTCCTAAATTTGAGTGTATAATTGAGTCTTATTTCTTGATTATAACCATAAATTGGATATTTCAAACACAGTTCAGTTACTAATATAAGGGTCTTCAGTACGATTTGGAGACATTTAAAGTTTCTGAAACGCTGCCTCGGGGCTGGCACATATGATTCATTACTATTATGCAGTGCTGTTTAATGTTGCAGTATTTCCCACCTGGGATTCAGTTCCTGCAACAAAAAAAAAAACAAACAAAAAAACCCCAAGTGATTCTCTAATAGATTCAGTGTCAGATCTGAACCAGAAGATGTTTTTGCAGCCATGTATAAATATTTGCATGCTCCACCACATAAACTACTGTTGATTTGGTAAGTATTTCTTCTACTTATTGAACATATGTCTAAACTGTGTCTACATATGTGTAACCTAAGTTGATTTTGTAGGTTATGAAAAATTTCATATTCCATGTTGTTGTTTCATAGGACAAAATGAATTCTGGAATGTATGCTTGAAGGCTTGAAGACTTCAGTGGATTACTCAAGTTCTTTCTGGAGTAACTTTTTTTTTTCCTGTGGGAGCTCTAACTAAAATGAATGAAAGCAGACATTTACAATTACCATTGCAGAATAAGAGGTTTGGTTTCAGATTTAACAACTTGGTGCTTACTTTTCCTCAGCTGAGTCGTCCTGTTGATAATAATTGGATGGTATTTCCTTGAAGAGCAAAGGTATAAATTACCAAATATGTTGCATGCTGACAGAACGGAAGTCATTTAATGTGAATGGAAGCTAAGAGATTCTCTTCATATAACCTAGCAAAAAAAGGATTACAAGGAAACTCTGAACTTGTTAATATCCAGAAAGGATATGTACAGTAGATGCATTAATTGTATTCACAAACTTAATTCATTTTAATACCATAAATCAGTGATTTATCTCACAAGAAATTTCAAAAATACTCATTTAAGTATACTGAGATGTATAGAATTCTCAACAGTTATTCTGTAGATTGCTCTCAGAATAGCTCTCAAAACCCATTCTCTTTCAGCTGAGATTTTGCGATTTTGAACAGACCGGATGTCAGTCATCAAGAAAAATATTCTCTCAGAGGCACAAGGGTGTCTGAGACTGCCAGCATAAATTGAATGAGTAGGCTGAAATTCAAAGAAAGGGCCTTATGTGTTAAAAAATTATGGAAAATCTTTACCAACTGTCATAGACTGATTCCTTTTCCTTTCAAGGCTCTCATTGACAGAAAAGTAGTGTGTAGATAAACACAAGAGTATTCTTCAAACATCATTTAGTTGGCAGTTCATTCTACCCACATTCTATAATATCAAAAAACTCCATATTGATTTAAGCTCCAGTTGCTGAGAATGGTTAGATTCAAAGACATGTTAGACTTGAAAACAGAAATCCTTTATCTTACGATCAAAGCCATTCCTACTACAGTTTGAGACATCAAGTATATAAAATAGTTTCTGTGTTAAAATTTGTTGATCTATTGGCTTGACAAGAAATATTTTCTTAATTGAATTTGTCCCAATTTTCTGAACACTTCTGCAAACTTAGTTAAAATTACTGGGGGGTTTTGTGGTTTGTTTATTTTCTCTTACAAACACGCTGGACTCCCTCTGCAAATGTCTTTGAGAATTATTCAGTATATTTACAAAATTGGTCTGAAAAAATGCATGACATAATTTCTGTTAGCTGCTATGAAAGCAAAGCAGTAAAACTTTAGGCAATAGAGAAAGACAATAAGAAGAACTTGAGGAGAAGATTTAACAGGGTAAAAGCAGTCTTAAACAATTCAGTATCCATCTAGATATTTTTATTCATCATTTCCTCATGCAAAGAACTACTTTTCAGACACCAGTATGGTCAATTTTCCTTCATGATAATTTAAGAAGATAAGGGAGTGCTACTTTCCTCATTTTGCAAATACAGAATATAGGTAGAAATAACTAAATCTTAGTGCAAGAAAAAATGGAAATTCAGTGTATAAATTTTAGCTAGGCCAAAATTACAAACCTGAAATAAAATTTTTGGTCATTATTGAACCTTGGAAACGTTAAAAATACATATGTGGAATGAAATGGAATGGGATAATTTTATCTTTGAGATGTTTCTATGAAAGGTCAATATCTTGTGATGGGGACCCCAGAGCTGAACCCAGTATCGAGAAGGGGTCTCACAAGTACACAGTAGAGGGGGACGATCTGCTGATCCTCAATCTGCTTGCCATGCTTTTTTAAATGAATCCCACTATGTGATGAGTTTACTGCAAACACACCGCCGTCTTGTGGCCATATTTGGAATACCATCAGTAGACCCAAGTACTTCTCTGTAGGGATTACTCTGAATCCATTCATCCCTCGTTCTGTACTGATTCTGGAGTTTTCCTCATTCCAGGTGCAGGACCTTTTACTTGGCCTTGTTGAATGTTAAGACTTTCACTTGGGACCATCACTGAAGCCTGTCAAGTACCTTTCAGACGACATTCCCTTTCCCCTATTTTACCACCTACACCACTGCTTTTGGTGCTGTCTGCAAACTTGCTGAAGATTCACTGAATCCCTTCTGCTGTCATTGATGAAGATACTAAATAATATCTGTCCCTGAAGGAAATCTTGAGGGACAGCACTCATTAATGGTTTCAACTTGGATACTGAGCCATGACTACAACTTTTTAGACATTAACATTCGTTATTCATTTAAAAGTCCATCTACTGAACTTAAATCTCTCTAATTCAGATGCCAGCATGCTGTATGGGACTGTGTTAAAAGTCTTACATAAGTCCAGGTAGATGACATCTGTTAGCCCTTCCCTTGCCCAATGATGCAGTCAGTACATTGCAGAAGGTCACAAAATTACTCAAGTACAATTCGGGCTTGGTGAAGCCAGCTCCTATGATTCCAAATATTCTAACACTATACAATTAGCTTTATATATAAAGTGTGCTTTTCCTCTGTCCACAAAAAAGACTTTGAGTGTAAGTTTGCAGTAACTTGGAAACTATTTAATTTTCCCCTATTGATCAGTGTCAGTGTGGCCTTATAAAAATTCTTTTGAAGATCCATAAGGCAATGACAGCCTGCAGATACTACAGATAAGGTCATCTGACAGGACATTACAAAGAAGAAACATATGGGTTTATTTCATAAATATCAAATATTCAAATCGATTTTGGATGTGTAAGGATCAGAAAGCCAAAGCATAAAACACAGTGGACTGGAAGTATGTGCCTCCTCCAAGCAGATGATTTTTTTTCTTCTCTTTTTTGAAATGGACGAATATAAAAAAGAGAGAGAGAGAAAAAAAACCTCAGCTGAAATAGCAGAAAATCTGCTTCAAGCAAAATTAGAAAAACAGGAAAACAAACTTCTATTCTGAATAAAGTGAATTCAGTTTTGTGCTGCTGTTGTTGTTGTTGCTGTTCTGGGCCTAATCTGTGCTCAGCCATTATAAAAGGCTCAGTTCAAGGCAGGCATTTTCTGCATTCTCAAATACATATTCAATTTTTCGCCATATATAGAGGAAAATAAAAAACAACAAACAAGCCCAAACTACTCTATCACCTGTTTCAGGAAGCAAAATTTGTTGCATGAACTTCTGTGGTAAAGTGAGGGGAAACTGTACATCAATGATTTTAAGGATGAGTGATCTAACAAAAATATTTGAAAATATATTTTCCTTTTTTTAGCTATGCTATTACATTTTTTTTCTTTTCAAGAGGTCAGATGCTTGATCAGTATCCATATACTCAAAAGATACAGATCATGACTACATTCATAAAATAAGATTTTCTAAAATTCCTCTCATTTTAAAGGTACTTAAGTTTTCTGTAGTCAAGAGAAAGGTCAACAAACATTCTATAGGGAAATTGCAAAAGTTTATGAGAGAATTAATTTCTTAGTATTTAATCACATTATTCAAAATATGTCTATGTCAATCCAGTAATAAATAAATGTGAACTAATTAAGTAAAAATAAGTTAATTATGTATTATTAGATTTTAGCATAATTAGATATTATAATTTCAGATTCTTGTCAACTTAGCACTGTGTTTGTTATAAACACACTGAACTAATTTCCTGACCCATTTGAAGTTGTGCAGCAACTTTAAAATTTGTAACAAAGGTCTTCACATGGAAGCATTTTCTATGCTAACTGGTTACTGAAAGTGAGAAGAATTTTAGTTTAAAAGCAAGAGTGATTGATTAATTTTGATGCTTACAATTTTTTTTTTGCTTTTTTTCCTAAAGTGTGCTTCAGTGGAACAATACAAAGGAATTTTCATTAAAAATCTAAAGTGAAAACTTCCCCATCTATTATGTCTTAACTTGATTTTTTATATAAAAATAAGTCAAAGTAAATTATGCAAATTTTGGAATATAGAAGGTCAAAACCTCCTGCTCATGAATTCTTATTTCCCATAAACTATTGATATAAGCTCTATATTGCTGTGCATTCTTGTACATTTATGGTATTTATATACCCAATCAAAAGTCAGTATATTTACAGCTCACATTTAGAACTCTGTCAATTAATTCCTGCAAGTATCAGTCTAAACCAAAAGGTTAAATTATGTAAAATGTGTGCCTGCTATTTACCATACTACAATTGTCACAAAGTACCATCTCAAGTTAGAGAGGAGAGATACTTAACTGTCGAGAACCTGGCTAGGTTGACAGGATAACTCCATAAAGACCTTCTGAAGGACATTAATTTTCCTTGCTTACATAAAGAATACACATACTTATCCTAATGGCCAGGTGTTCCAGCTTTGTGCTTGGTTTAGACATCTTCTGTAGTCACACTGAGTAAAGGTTATTATATAAGCCATGGGTTATCAGCTAAACTGATCATCTGAAAGTTTCCACCTAGTACCACCAATTCATAACCACCCACCTTTCCAGTGTAAGAAATGACAAACACAGCATGAGTACTTTGGTTCTGTACTAGTATTCCAGTACTTTGGTTTGGCTCAAGAGTGCATTTCTGAGGCAAATCTTGCAGTCATTCCCAGTCTCCATGTGTTTTTGGCATGGTCTTGGGTGGCTGAACTGGACTGCTTCCTAGAGTAAAAGTAGTGCCAGCTACCAACAAGCAGTTATCTCAGGAAACAATTCTGCAGCCAGTTAGAAAAAACTTCCTTGAAAGAAATATGCTGTCCACATTAGGTCCTCACCTGTTTCACCACAATTATCTCAATTTTGCTTAATTATTTAATGATACTGATACAACTACACTGTGACTAGTGCAGTTTCTGTTGCTCTTAGATAGATAAATTATACTTATGTAAAATACTGTGTTTCTGATACTAATGTAGTTGCCTAAAAATTTAAAGACAAATATAATTTCCATTCTTTGTGACTTTCATTATGGTTTTCCAGCTAAGAGATTTGAGTAATGTGTCAGTACAGTATTACTGTCAGTGCTTGTGCCATTGTAAATTCTCCTGACTATGCCACCCAAGTTGAAGGGGATACAGAAGATCATTTTCATTGTACTAGAGAGAGGAGCTGAGATTCTGTGGTGTGGAGATCAAAGTTCTTTGGGCAAAAAAAGGCCCAAAATAATAGTAAATAAGGGAGTAAATTCTAACTTGAAAATGTTACAGTTGGAACGATATCTGGATATCAGACAACCTCTCCATCTTTTCTAAAGTTTGGTAACAAGTTATTATCCACCAACAGTTGCAACCACATAACAGAGAGAAAAATAAGTAATTTAAGTAAGAATATGTGTCAGTAGTCCTACTTGTCTCTTCCCTACTCCTGGAAAACTGTTCTTCCCCATTCTTTGTGTGATTTAATAGAACTGTATAGATCCACTTTTTCCATACTGATTCACACGTCATTGATAAATAATTTTTTCTCATGTGCTTTCAAGCTTTGTTTCAACTAAATATTTTCCTCTTCTCAAACTACTTTTCTCAGTAGGAATTTTGTGCATAATGTGCCAGTACAAAGCAAAGCATCATAACAGGCTAATGCTGTTATTAACCTTGAAGCACTGTAGGCCAATTAAAATGTTTTAAATGTTATGATCAGACCATCTTATCTGGAACTTGAGAATAGATGGTCAGTACTGGTTTCGTGGCTGCAAATCTGAGGTGACTTGTATGCAGTGTCAATGAAATCTCAAAAACCTTTCTGTGTTTACTCTATTGCAAGGTGAATGTGAAAACCATTGTGCTTAATTCTTGCTGACAAATGCTTTCACTTGTATTGGCAAACAGTCAGCTACAGTTGAATAGAACAAAGAAGCTGCTTGCAAAGCTCAGCTAAGAGCCAATAACTTTTAGTCTTCTTTCTCTGCTGCTCACTAAAAGATTGTGTCAAAAAGTCAGACACATATTTCAGATACCCAAAAAGAGATGTTCTTGCCTTACCACTCTTTTGTCTGCATATGCTCATTGAAGAACATCAGTTATTCCCCAGACACAGACTGATTATGTGATCACTGAAGAGTCAGGGAACTCCTGGTGGGATCCTGCTCTGAAACTTTTATACTCTGCATGATGATTATAGACTTGTTTTGGGGCCATTGACTTTGCTTCTGACAGTCAGAGATTGTCCTTATTTCATCCTGACTATCTCTTATGCCAGAAAAACCTCTCAGCAGAGCTGTAATACTCCAAATAAAATAAATGTATCCCTTGCATAGGCTCCCTATCACTTCTCTGAGAAAAGTCTAACTCTGTCTACTCACCTGAAGAGCAAGTTTTAGAATTGGCCCTTAGTGACTTTTTGAAAGATAGCCAGCAAACAGAAACCATGCTTGAACCTTCACAAAACAATAAGAAGCAAAGCCTTCCTTTAATTGCAGGTCAAGTGTGCTTAAGTTGCAAGTCTACATATTTTTATTGCTTTGTAAGCACGGAATTCTAGCATGATTCTCTACTGAAAGGGACTAAAAATAAATCAAAGTTATCTTAATTTTTAAAAATTAAAGTGATTAATAACTATTGTTTAAAAAGTCTGAGAATTGGATTTGTGTTCTTTTTTCAGAAGAAAAAGGAAAGTATTCATTGGTACAGATTCCTGTGTATTAAAGGAATGGGATTAAATTTTGAAAAGTATCATGAAACATCTTGTGGCATAAGTAATTTCTCTAAATAATGGCTCTTGATTGTGCCATTTAGGATGTATCTCCTTGTAACTTTGGTGATAAATACAGGTAGCAGATTCTAACCAAGAAAACATACTTAGGGTGTTTTTTTTTCCCAGCAATGCTACCTGTTCTTGTGGTGTTTATATTGGGATTGAAGTTACTTCATCTGCAAAGCTGAGCTTGCTTTCTTCATACAAATTATTAAAGGACATAATTTAATATTGTTACATGAAGACACAGAGCCTGGATCTCAAACATAAACAAGTGCTCTTAAAGCTCTCATACAGAGAAGACTTCAAATTCTGTAAAGCTATTTTTTGTTTTTGTTTTTGTTTTTGTTATTAAGAAATAAAATAAGATAAATAATTAAAATACCTGGATCTTTTAGTAGAATGTCAACAAAACCACAACCACGTACTAAATGTTCTTATCTTTGAAACGACTGCCATATGTATTAAAACAAATTCAACACTTCATAGTCACTCTTGGTGTTTTTGAAAAGCAGGTCTCAAAAGAAGGGACCTTGAATCTCATCTTTCTTGCAAGCCACTCATCAAACTTTTACTCCTTTTAGAAATTCATCCTGAAACATTGTTTTCCATCTTTTTTTGAAAGGCCTCAAGTTGTGCTCAGCTGATATGTCTGAATTCCAGTAATGTATCTTTATTGAGGTGCTGTCTTATCTCTCCATGGTCAGCTGTGTTCTGTTTACCGACAAACAATAAGAATTGTACCAGCAGATAAGTTCTAGCTATACCTTAGATATAAGGGCAATAGCAAGTTTCTCATGCAGGACTTGATTTCACTTACACACACACATACAAAGTTTATTTCCTGACTTGAAATAGAAGAAAACTGAATAAATATCTGCTTCCATTTGCCCTTCTATTTTAAATTTGTCAGAAAATAGTTTTAGATTTCAGCACATAGAAAGTCCATGAGGATTAAAATATGAAGAGGAGGCCAGGTGAGAAAAAGTCTTTCTAAGAATAAGAAAGATTGCAAAATTAAAAATAAATAAAAAAAAGAAAAACCAGCTAAACCAACACAAAACTAAAGTAAAATTTCCCTAAGAACACTGAGAACACTGGTTTCATAAGAATTATTCTAATGTTGCCCAATTTCCTTAATTATATCTTTTTTCCCATCCCAGCCAACTTATTGCCCTTTCAGTAATAGCTTAAGATTCAGTGATCCATTTCAATAATTTTTCTTCTGTATGACATTTATTTCTGAAAGGTATGAAACTCTTCAAATGCGGTGAATTTTAAAAGTTTCCAGAAAGTTAGCAAAAGCTAGTAGGGATATAATTTTGTCCTTCATCCCTTTTTTCAAGGTCGATATTGGGCTTTGCTCAGATTTACCTCCAACTGAAAAAAGTGACTTGAGATTCCTCATAGTATTAAGTAAGATTTCTATGATAATTTAATTAGAATCCACCTATCTCCTGTAGTTTTACTAAACATTAAAGCTGGACTAGTAAGCAGAAACAGATTCAGAGGGATGTTTATAGCTGTTAATAAATAAGGAAAATATAGCAACTCTTTGATTTATAATTTTGTTTTAGAATTGATGTAATGTTTTTTAAACAGTGTTGATGGTCTGGAAAACAGGAGTAGAGAAGGAGAATGGCATAAGAAAAACAAAATTACTTTGTTTCTGTGTTTAGATGTGGACATATAGTTATGCACCAGTCATTTTAGACCACTGCAAACTGCTGCCCCAAAGCCTTTCGGATATTAACCGCACAAAGTGTAATTCATAAATTTTTCTCATAGGTCAATAATTTTTTTCTTTTTTTTAAAGCTTCTCCTTTGTGATCAAACTACCTTGTCGCATTGGCTTCTTTCAATTGTTTGTTAGGAATGTGTCGATATGGGATTTAATATCTGTAGTTTATTTCTGTGTAAACTCCAGACATTATCTGTACGTGGATGCCACACAGGGTGCACAGCCGGTAGGGGTCAGCGCGAGACTGCGCCGGCTCCTCCGCAGCCCCTTTTGAAGTATCCCTGGAATTCTACAGCCTCCTTCGACTGCACAAAGCAGACACCCTCCTGCAAAACCCTGGAAGCAATTTTCCAGTTTGTTACATTTTTTTTTTTCTTTCATTCTGTACTAAAGCACAAAAATAGATCCCCTATGAAGAACACTCAAACTTCACAACTTCACTTTGAGAAAACCCTGCAGTAAACTTTCTCCTAATTCAGACTGGTAAGTCCACCAAAGTTGAGGAGTTTATTTCCAGTTATCAAGTTCACCTTTCTTCACAAGCCTTAAAGGGACTCATGAATCATAGGAGCATCTAAAATCCTTTACATAAACTCTCACTACTCTGCCAGTGGAATATTAAAACATGATAAATAATATAATCACAAATACATCAAACAGTTACAGAATAAAAGAAAGCCATTAATCCAAAATAATTTCCACTATATTAAAAACAAAGGGGTAAAAAAAAAGGCTTTTCATTACTTTTTACAAAATGGTTCTAAGTAAGCACTGTAAAGAGGTGCCTAATCAAGACAAGGTTGTAATCAGACTAATAATGTCTTCACAGAGGGATTGGACTAGGAAATGTAATGATAAAGTCCAAATAGAAAGCTTTAAAGGTAATTGCTGTCTCCTCACATATACATAGAAAGGTCAAGTGTAACTAGACAGAGCAGATTTGATTTCCTATATCCTATGTTATCTAAATAAGCAGATCTGCTGAAGACACTGAGGGAAGAACTCCAGATCTCAGTGCTAAAACCCATCAAGCAGATTTGAAAAACAAGTGTTTTCCACTGGAAGAAATGTATCAAAGACGCAATTAAGTCCACTGCCCATTTGAAATCCTCTGCTGTGTTTGTCCTCCTTTCTGAAACCTACTTGAATTAAAAAGGAGTATCACCTTAAAAACGAAAGCAAGTGCTTTCAAAACCAAAACCTATCCATGAGAGGAAAAAAAAAGCAACAAAAAAAGGTAGATGGATTTGATTAAAAAATATTGCTGATGACAAGAGCAAATATTTAGTGTTGGTGTTTTAACTTTCTGAGCCTTTTAACTTGTACATATTCTAGATAAAACCTGGAGTCACAGAGAAAAAAATCCTTGAAGCACCTACTATCCCACCACTTTTTATATCTCAAGCCTTATGATTGTCTGATTATTTTCATGGTTTATCTAAAGAAATTTCCATGTCATGTTCTTTAAATTTAATGTACTGATTTTTCTTTGCTTAGACCATTAGGGATCCATTTAGATTGTTGAAAGAATATGAGAGAATAAGAGAAAGTAGTAGGAGAAGAAATATTTTTTTTTAAATGTATGTCTTATTGAAGAAATCTGTACAAGCTAAGAATATACATAATATACTTTTTAATGAAACAATCATTTTTCCCCCTTTGAAAGGATACTGATTTATGGGAACACAATTTGTGAACAAGTCTGTTTATTTCGAACATTTTAAAACAATTTCTGGTTTTGTTTATGTTTTCAATATTATAAAATATAGGAAATCATTCCACTTATATTCTTTGAAAGCATAGCATGAGAAATGAATTCCATAATGAATTCTAGAAAATTCATCATGGAATAATCAACTTCCATTACTAAGTGACTTTTAATTGAAATTGTTACGGAAAATTATTTAAATTCCAGAGGAAGTGCTTCAGGATCATTTATCAGGCATAAAGTAATAAATAAATATATGTACAAGTCTTTTGAATTCTTTCAGTGAAGGGCAATTACAGGTAAAGATTAGCAACCTCCTTTTTGATAGAATCTCTAAAGAAGCTTATAAAGTTTTAGTGCATGGCAACATTATTTTTCTCATATATGATGATAAAGAATGACAGAAATACTTCAACAGACCTAAGTGTGTTGAGTGTAAGAGTATGTTAATATATCTCAAGAGACAGAGATTTTTAATGCTATTTAATAATTCTAATTTGGATGGTTTCAAAATACTGCCAGACCAGATATAACAGGGAATTTGGATGGTTGAAGGTTCCTTTTGTTGTTGTTTCCATTTCTCCTTTTAATGGGCTGATGCCAACATGGAAGCTCTAAATTAGGAAGCGTTAATAGGAATATATATGACAGTACTTTGGTCAGCCAATCATACCAGTAAATATCATAAGCAGGAGAGAGCAGGATTATGTCACAGCTGGAGATATAATTACTGTATAAATTACTCTTTAATAGTTTCTGTGCTATATATGAGGGAACATGTCTCTTAGTTCTACCAATTAACCGACTAAAAATACCTCCCAGTAAATTTGGCTGTGTAACTGAAGAGGCAAAATATTGCTCATGTTATTTTTACATTGTTCTATCCAAACACATAGTTTTCATTAATTGAGTTCTATAAATTTCTAGCTGAATAAAAAATTGATTCTTGTATGAGTATAAAATTTTCTGACAGACAAAATGAGAACATATTGTATTCTCTTGACCTTCTGCCTTTCAAAAATTTTCAGCACGAAAAGAAAAATGTATCTACCCCAAAATTCTCCTGGCTAATGGATGTAGAGTCACTTTATTCAGTATTTAGGTCAGATACTGTAAGCATTAGTGTCTTAAAAGTGTTGGGCTGAATTTCAAGTCAGGCAAAAACAAATGTCAGTCCTAGCAAAACATTAAATGTATCACATCCTTTCTTTCTTTCTTTCTTTTTTTAAATTTGACTAAAAAAATTAAACAACATCCTTCTGTCCTTTCCTGGATTCTATTTTTTTTCCCCACTGTCTTTGATGAAATCCTGGTTTTAGTTTCTGTTGAAGCCTTAATCCTGTAAGCCATTCAGTCTATTCATGATCCAGTAAATGTCCTCAAGCAATTGTTTAATTTAATTTAAATCATTATGAGCTTAAAAATTAGATGGTTGTATACATGTTTTCTTGGTGTAATACTTAGCCCTTCAAGGGATCAACAAGATTTTGTGCCGCTAGACAGCTCTTAGCCTGGAGTGGGACTTACCTTACTTCAAAGAAGACATCTAAAATAGATCCCATGGTCTTTAATGTGAAGCTGGGTATTTCCTCCTCTGAGCATAAAGCTGTCTGGAGAGGACTAGCTTGTACATGTCAGGACAGTTCAGATCCCCACATACAGATATCTAATGCAATTTGGGGTGCCATAAAGATACTCTAGCTGGCCTCCAGATGATGCTCCAGAATCACACATGGCTTCCACAGATCCTCAGTTTTGTATATTGACTTTGGGGTCATTCTGTTGATTTCTAAACTACTTGTGGTCAATTGAACTGGGCTTTGGCCTCTCATGAAGGAAGTTCTCTAACTGCATGGCACAAGAGATTTCTAGTTTAAAGGAGAAAGTTAACTAGTAATTTTTAGAGGTCTCTTTTGGGTTAAATTTTGAAATAGGTTTAGATATCTGAGATGGGAACATCCCAGTGTCCCATTTTTTATTGCTTATAGAAGAATAGATGGTTTCTGATGTAACCAGCTACCTTACAGGCCTCTGTTTTGGCATTGACATGCTTAGTGGTGTATCTAGTGTTACCCAAGGTGTTCTAGAGAATTTTAGCTGGCCTCTACCTGCCTCTCCAGAGATATAGTCACCCATAGACCCGAGGTAATATGTGCTGTTCACACACAGATATCTCGTTCTATCCCAAGTAATCTCAAATAACAATGAACACCTGTATTTCATTAACCACATTGCCATCCAAAAGGAAGATGAGCAGGAGTCTTCTACAGTGCCAAAACCACCACACATGTCACGGTTTTCTTTTTCTTTTCTTTTGCCTTGCCTTGCCTTGCCTTGCCTTGCCTTGCCTTTCCCTTTCCCTTTTCCCTTTCCCTTTTTTCTTTCCCTTTTTTCTTTCCCTTTTCCCTTTCCCTTTTTTCTTTCCCGTTTTTCTTTCCCTTTTTTCTTTCCCTTTTTTCTTTCTCTCTCTTCCTCTCTTTCTTTTTTTCCATCTTTCTTTCTTTCCCTCTTTCTCTCTTTTCTTCTCTCTCTCTTTCTCTCTTTCTTTGTCTTTGTCTTTCTCTTTCTCACTTTTTTTATCTTTCCCTTTCTTCCTCCCTTTCTTCCTTCCTCCCTTTACTTCTTTCCAGAGTAATTTGGAGTAAATTCTGGTATATTTAGGATCAAAGGTGTAGAGAAAATTCAAATATGTCTTCCAAAATAAAAACGGTTGAGAAGAACAAAAAATGCCAAAGCATTACAGAACCTCACAGAACACTACAGGGAAATCTTTGCATTTAAATGGTAAAAATGAATGAGTCTCAAGCCAACAGCATTTCACTTTTTGTATACACGATGGTGTCAGAGGAGAAACCCAGAAAAGCTGTGTTGGGGTAACCAAGTAGATCTTGTTATTTCCAGGAACTGATGAGTCAGATGGATTCTCTGAAGCAGAAAGATTTGCAGGCTGGGATCACTGAAGAAATAGTATGAAGAAATAACAAAGGCTGAGGAGAAAGCTTAAGCCTAATTTATTCATTGTTGCTGTTATTAGAGCACCTAGTGAAGTTTTAGGGAAGATAAATTTCAAGATTCATGTGCACACTCAAATAAGATTACATACAATTTTCAGCTTATAACTGTCTCCTAGAATAAGAATAATAACAAGAAATCATCTGGCATTAAATGTTTCATTTGCAGACTATAACCAAAGTTTGTTGAGCTCTCCTCTGTAATGTCAATAATCCCAATTAATGACCATACTGCATAAATCTTTAGAATCCTTGCCTTTGATAATGAGTTGTTTCATTATGTGTCAAATTTGCTTTAGAAATTTTCCACAGCTTTCCTGAAATAGAAAAAAATCTGAATAAACAAAATCTAGATTACTAAATCATGTGATGAGTACCAAAATTAAATTTTCAGCATATCCATCTTTGCATCAGGTCAAAATCAATAAACTGAAACAAAGCAAATAGTAAATACCTTTTGTTTTTGGGGTGGAGTGACATGGGAGAGGAATAACCTTTTTTATTTCTTTCTAAAACTAGTGTGTTCTTAGACGAGTTGATGAATACTAATTATCATTATTGTTGCCTTTTTTTTTTTTTAAGGAAATGCAGGTCATCTTTCAACAATGCTGGGAATGGATGGAATGCTGAAATTTTTTGAAAACTTTTTTTCACATATTGAAGCTGTTGTCTGTGGGATTGCTGAATTTATTTTTGCATGCTTTAGGTTTTTATAGGTTTTATTATAAGCTAGAATAGCCTCTTTGTTATAAGTTAGGATAGCTGAGTTGCCTCATTTGGGCCTCTTGCCTTGGAATTCTTCCTTAT
>JBBMKD010000001.1:60880098-60905827 GCA_037834095.1 Argya squamiceps
AAATGTAGAGGCGTACCCCAAAAAGCAGCCGGGTGGGCCAGCAATACAGCAGGCTGGCCAAGGGGCACGCACCCCTAAAGTTGTCTGGAGTATTCAGTTGCAGACTGACACCAAAAGTAGAGTGTAACTTCAGCAGTGATAAAATCTGATCATCATTATATAGAATAGTCATAGTAGAGATAGTCATACCTAGAGATAAGGATGTTATGTTTTCTTCTTCCCTCTTTTCTCAGTAACATGTTAAATGCCCTGTCAAAAAAGACATGTCTTTACTTAAAAAATGTCAAGATTTTTCTATTTTTTTTCTGAAAACATTTGTTTCATTAGAAGGATGTGCAGCACAATATCAGACCAAGTAATGTTTTCTAAATTCTTTAATACTTCTTATAATGTAGAACTTATCCAGGAAACAGTGTCTTGAAGAACTGAAAAAATTATAAAATTAGATACAATTAAAATAGTAACACCATTATTAGCACTGGTCTTCTATTTTAGTAAATCTGCTTAAAAATACTAAATACTTTAAACGTATAGTGTAATAATACAAAATTTGGCTGGGGTGATTTTTTTTGTTTGTTCTGCTTCCATTCCTCTCCCTCAATGTTTGTAATTGAAGTGAGAAAAATTTCTGTTTTGTGGGAAAAAACAACCAAATTTGTTCTGAGAAAGGTCATTTAAAACAGTTTAAATTTTCTGAAAGGTCTTGTTTAGTCCTTGAAAAAAATTTTTCCTTTGTCAAAGGTATACATTGCAGATGGAAATCCATTGATGTAATTGCTGTGCCAGGATCCCCTGACAGGTAGAATTATACATATATAATTAGACAGATAAATGAGCACATACAAAAAAAATGTTTGCAGACATACATATGAATACTATATTTGTATAGATATTATGCATTACACATATATACGAAGAGAGGATGCCAAAAGAATGGACCCAGGCTCTTCTCTGTGGTCAACAAGAGGACAGAAACTAAACCACAGGAAGTTCCACCTGAACATGAGGAAGAGCTTATTTACTGTGCAGGTGACCACATCCTGTAACAAGAGAGATAGCAGACTCTCCCTCATTGGACATGTTCAAGAACTGTCTGGAAACAATCCTGTGATATGTGCTCTGGGATGACCCTGTCTGAGCAGGAGGCTGGACTAGATGATCCACTACTATTCCTTCCAACCTGACCAATTCTGTGATTCTGTGATAGATAGATAGATAGATAGATAGATAGATAGATAGATAGATAGATAGATATAAATATACAGAAAAATGATCTCCAAATATAAATTTATTTATACGAAAAAACAAATTTTCTCCTGTGCTAGTTTGTGCTGCTAGTGGATTTCAAACATGCAAACAAGACAACAAAAAATCTTTAGTGTAATTAATGAGATTAGTGAAATGATCATTATTAATTAGGTAATGTCATGGAGGGAGAACTTAGATAAATTAACACCATGTGCTTGTGTAGTATCTGTGAAGATCAGTTTGTCTCAGTAGGAGATCATCTTATTTCAATACACTTATTTGAGTATTTTCTGCTCTCAGGGAATCCTTTCTTACAGAAAAAAATAGTCATTTCCTTTATGATCAGCCTAGGTTTATAGGATAATCTTTTTTCCTTCTTATACTAATTCAAACATCAAACCTAAGTTAAAAAGTCAGTTTCAAGAACTGTCATAATATTTCATGATTGTGCCATTTGCTGTTCTTTCTAACTATAAATGGTTTGCTCATAATCACAATTAACACAAAGTGTTAATTACACACACAAATGTTTGTATAGTAATTTGATTCTTGCCTGTGACAAGACTACAAGTGTGAGAAACAATTAGTCCTGAAAGAACTACATATTCATGTAACAGTTTAGGCTTAAAGAATGGAGAAACCCATAACTTATAACTACATTTGAAAACTGTGATTATGTGTGAAGACTCATCTGCCATCAAAACTAAAACATTTGCTGATTCTGTTAACCTAAAGTAATGCACAAGATTACAATAGCATGTTTTAATGTGCATCCATTCACCCTCCAAAAAAACACACAAAAATCTAAATAAAAGATTTTTTTCTTATAAAACACATATTTTCAAATATTATTACATTTTTCAAATTTTTCAAACTTTAGTAATGTTATCATAGACCTATGACCTTTATCCACAGCATGAAAAGCAGTAATACTAGATTTCATGTCACTAGAAGAGGAAGAATAGAAGAACCAGCAAATTTTGGCCTACTTTTATGCACATCTAACTTCTTTATGTTGACTTGAGCAAACTTTAATTCAGTCTCCTGAAACTTCATTTTAGGATTTTGCTTTTCTCAGTCACTCATATATTCATATATTTCTTTCAAGTCAGCATTTCTTAGCTTCCTGCAATATTCAGGAACTGAATAGGAATATCCTATAGCTAGGAACTTCCTGTGACTTTGAAGTTTTCAGAAATAGTCATAATCTTATGTTTAGGTCACAGAAATAAATTAAAACCAAGTGGATGACTAAGGTAGAGGTAGAGATTTCATTGCAAACCTTTTCAAATATTTTCAATTACTTCGGGTTGGTTTGTTTGCTTATTTCTCATAGAAAAGTTATCAAAATTTTGATTTTTTGTTCATATTTAACAAATCATAGATATAGGCCACATTGTAATAGAGTGGGAAAACTTTAATAATCATAAATTCACTTCTGAAGATAATTATATGCACTTTTCTTCCAAAAAACACCATCAGAATTTTTCCACCTCACAAAAGGTAAGGTCAGCTCAGATTTTTTCAGATTTTTCTTTGCAGAGACTTAAATGGCTTGGCTTTCTTTTGTCTTCAAGGAAGGATAGGCTAATATTTCTGGAATCACATAAATTGTTTGGATTACTAAATTCCTGCATCATATAGGTGATCTGTTTTTTCTCGAGACAACAGTCACCAGCTTCAGAGTAATTTATATCTATTTGAACATCTTCAATTAAGCTCTTAATATTCACTACCAAGCAGGAAATGTGAGCTTTAGTAATGGAATACACTGAGATCATTGCATCCTTTTTTTGCCATCCCTGGATGTAAAAATGGCTCTAGGTATTAAATTATGTATTTTTATTTTTGTGAAATAACAGGTGGTGCAAATATGAATGAGAAATCATGGTTACTTTCTAGTTTGTTGCACGGCAGAACACTTAAAAGATTACATCAGATTTGTCAGGTTTGTTTTCTCCAAAGGGTTTCCTGCAACAGAATTGTTGTCCTTGCCGTGGAAAGTCAAACAGAATTTTAGGAAGGCAGCAGAGCATATACCTGAACAACTGCAAATGAGACAGAATGGAAACTCACTGTGCAAGTGATAAAGATTTAGCAGTCTTCCTGGGCTTAAAGGAGCCTATGAGGTAGGTAAAAGTCAACACACGCTTCCCTTCCTTACTCACTGCCCAGAGGGAAGAAATCAACCCCAACAAAACCATCACAGTAAGTGAACTCAGAGGTAGGTAACTATTGGAAAGATAGTAATCTTTTCTGACATTCATCTACAAAGTCTTTTGAAGTAAAGATGTTTTACAGGTCTTTATGGATCTCTCTGCTAATACTCTGCTAATGACCAGGATGAGTTCTGGTCAGGCAGAAATGATATTTCCGTACATATGTAAACAGAAATATAATTATAGATATTCCACATGCATAATTTTTTGCATAAAATATATTTCCCAAACTAATCCATATTTCTGTGATTTTGTTCTGAAATTATGGAAGGAATTGAGGGCAATAGTGAGATCAATTCGAGCTGTGCTCCTGCATAATTTAAATCCTGGTCCCAAGTGCAGTAATTACACAGTTTGCAAATAACTTTGCATTGGTATGTGAAATGACACATTGTTAAAGTCAAATAATTTTCTTTAATGGTCTAAAAATTGATTGCATGTAACATTTTCTTGAGATTTTTCCTTTTCCAAATTGTTGTACTGCAATCCAAATAAGGTTTTCTTTCCCCCAAGATATAATTATCACTTTCCACATGTCTGATCCAGTAGTTTCCTCGTTCATTCCTTTGCTTTTTTTTCAATTTCTATTAACATCTCATGTATTTATTTCTAGGGCTAATAAACTTGAGTAGAAGCAGGAATCCAGATCTACACAATTATTTGAACACTGAAGTGGAAACTAAATGCCAAGACAGAAGTTAGTGTTAGTGTTGCAATCATAGTATTTTAAGAATATCCATTTGCAGATATTTAATTTGTTTCAGAAAGTCTTGGGCACACAAAAAAAAAAAATTATAGGGGATCTTTCTATTTGAACCTTTTTTTTTCCCCCAAGGAGTTAAAAAATTATATAAGCATACATAAAATACTTTAAGGAAGAAAAATTCTGGAATTTATATTAGACAGAAGTGTTTCAAACACATTCAAGTGTCTCAGGAGAGCTCAGCTGTTATCAAGATCAAAAAGGTCATGAAGTTTGTTCTGGCTTCTAGTGGCACGTGGGTGACAAATGTGGTGTCTGCAGGGATTCAACAGCTACAGTCTGAGGTACAGCAATAGCAAAGTAAGGCTACAAGGTGGGCAAAGGTAATACTATTTTCAAACACAACCACTTTGCCCAAAGTCACTTCATATTCTACGAACTGTGTTTTTAAGGCAAGAATGCTCCATTTCACCAAATGCACAATTCAATATTAGCTTGGAATTGGAAACAGGAAATCATCATTAGCACAGAAGACAAGCATCATTCCATCATATATTACCAGTGACTGTGTATTTTATAGCTGGAAAGGTGAATGTGATTAACTAAATAGACTGTGCACATCATTCAAATATGCATAATAAATTTAATTTATGCATGTAAATAAGATAATTTATCTATGACTGATGTGTACACAAATTTAAAAAGTAACACATAATTTTGAAATTGCTGCAATTTTCTGCTCAAGTGAGTTCATGCATGCATGGTTTAATTCCTATCCCTTGGAATTTTATAAATGTCTTTAAAAACTCTTTTAAAACAATATGTTACCTTTGGGAAATGTTTTAGGCCTAATAACACAGTATTCAGCAAAATGCATATTGCTTTTTTAGGTCCCCTAATCCCCTCCTTGTTGTTATAGTCTCATATTTCCTTGCATAGCATGTGTGCTTTAGCCATTAAAACA
The DNA here is from genome assembly GCA_037834095.1 of Argya squamiceps. Taxonomy (NCBI): domain Eukaryota; kingdom Metazoa; phylum Chordata; class Aves; order Passeriformes; family Leiothrichidae; genus Argya; species Argya squamiceps. The sequence continues at coordinate 60,885,233 of JBBMKD010000001.1, forward strand.
GATAAATATTGAAAAGATCAGTTTAGCCTTGCATATTATTGACTTTACTCATGTAAAATGAGCATGATATTGCTCTATCACAGTGGAAATTTTGTGCAGTAATAGGAACACAAAACAAAATACAAAACCACAATATTTATTTTTAAATCTGAGTAGAACTCTAAATTGCTCAGATTACAGTTGTATAAACAGAAAATATGCCAAGCATTGATAGTAAGGACACAATTTAAATGTGATAATGAACAAATTTGAACCTTGAAAGAATCTCCTTTTAAAACACAATCAGCAGAAACCAGTTCTATCCTCTTAGTCTGTCTTACTACATCCAACAATAATTTCTATTCAAATTGTTACACTGATTTAAATTTTTTGTTTTTAACAAATCTGTAAATCACCTAATAAGAATTAGGATTATAGAAAATCTCACTATTTCATGATTAGACTAAGGTAAAAAACCGAAAATCTAGTTTAATAGGGAAAATTGCAAAATTTCCTTGCGTATCACCATGAGCAGATTACACAAACTTCTTGCTTTCTAAGAGTTTCCTTAGCTTTATCTTTAAAGCACAACCTTTTTCAGTGCCATGCAGATATATAATGCATCATGTCCATTTGTCTTGGTGTCAGCTGATATGCTAAATAATTAACACATTTGCCTTTCTTCCTTTCTACTCATAACACCTTCCTTATTATCTCAGCTAATCTTTCATTTGGTGTTCATCAGTGAACCTGTAGTAGCAGGTTTCTCTTCAACCTTAAGAGGCCTTCTGTGGGTAGCTGCCTTCAGATGAACAGCCACACATTTCAAAAGAAGCTACACAGTTTTCAGTGCATGATTAGTCTTTTAAATCCAATTGTAATTCTGGCAATGAGCCCTTTGAACAGACTCCCTGTTACACAAACAATATTTAACTTTCTGGAAGCATAAAACTAGTTTATACATTTAATATGGTAATTTATTAATATAACCCTTGTATGTCATACAGCAGAATGTTAGAATATTGTTTGATTATAGACATAATGTTTTCCTCAGAGAATAAAATCTGATTAATTGCATCATCACTGAAACAAAAAGCAAATAAAAAAAACAAAACTAAAACCAAAATCATTTTACATAAATTCATTGGTATTTTCAAACCCTGCTCTGCAACACTCCATACACACACTCATGTTTTTCACCCCAGCAGAAAAAGACTATGAATAGCACAAATAAAGCCACAAATTAGTCCAAAACATTTTCTGTGGATATGATACTTCCACTTTGGATTATATACAATTAAAACACAGGTTATTTCAGTAACAATGACATGATCTTCTCTGCTTAATTTAATGCAATCATAAAGATTTAATCCTATTGAAATAACATGGCATCTTTCTGACATTCAAATCCAGCAAATTCATAGATGCAAGATGTGTGGTGGACCAGTCTACCTTGTGGATAGGTCTGCCTATCAAAAGAAAACGAAAAATACAACAGCTATGAACCACGAAGCTGCCATATGTGCAGCATCTGACAAAAAATTAACTAGATGTTTAAAGCTAGGCATAACTTTCCACTGAAGTGATAATAATATAAGCTGAACATTTTTTAAGCAATGAAGCAACATGCATATTTTATCTATATCAATGTCTTCATTTAAACTTTCTCTTCTGAATAAATTCCCTGAAATGTAGACACTCTGCAAAATTTACCAAGCCACAGCCGACAGTAATGTTGTTAAGCAACAGAGAGAAAAATGCCATCATCTTCAGAGAAGCTAGTGTGAGGGTCTGAATGATATCCTACACCTTTCTATGCTTATACTCAGTTGCTTTTGCTATGTGAATATATCTTAGCAACAGTTTATACTCAGCAGAATTTATAATTACTAAAACTGAGAAAAGCAATGAAGCATGCATTTTAATTGTGGAGAAATGTAACCCTTGAGAAAAATCATACATGAAAAAATGTAAGACAAATGGATTAATTTTAAAATGGGTATTTGCATGTTTTGGTCACACTCAGGAGACAGTTAACTTGCGAAACACAGAAATGAACATTTTTATGAGCACGAAATCAAAACAATTAGTGAATAGTAAGTGTCAGTGAATATGTCCAAAAATACAGGATAAGGGAGTTAAAGTTAAATACAGCCCATATAAATTAGAGAATGCAAAGAAGGCAGGCTACTGAAAGGAATTTTAATTCTGCCTGTTTAGCACTAACACTTCCATTAATTAATTAATTAATTTGTTCATTTTGTCTGCCTTCCAACTCATTTTCAATATTTAAAATTAAAGTCTAATAACTTATTTCATTATTTCACGGAGTTCCATGGTGATTAATAAATTATCACCTTTAGAATTGTATGACATTTACAGCCTAGAAATAATATGATTTTTGGTTATGGCATTTGCAGAGATGTCATGGAAAACTTTTGGAACTTCTGCTTAATATTTATGTTGTGCATATACTTAGAACAGAGATAAGCTGCGCAAGAAACTCAGACGTAATGACTCCTTAGCTTTGTAGATCAAAGATGAGAAGTAGATGAGAGTGCAAAAGTAAGTATCTAATGCATATATCTTTCTGCAACAGGAAATTAAAATAAAATTTGGATTCTTGAGTTCATGTACAGAAGATCACGGTTGTAAGGATGCTCATTGAACATAAAGCTACCTCTGAGAAAAGGGCAACTACTTTAAGGATATCTTCTTTTAAGGTAAGGTGTAGAATTTAATTTACAGAGGACTGACTTAATCTGAGCAAGCTCCCATTGACATGAACACACAAGCAAACTTTGGAGACTGAAACATTGTCTATTTACTCAGTGTGTTAGGCAGGATGTGATTTAAATATTGAACAAAATTAAAAGCTCAGTTACAGACTTCAAGAGAAACAGAAATCCTGATAATGGTGACTAGTGAGAGGGAAATGTTGCTTTTATTTTTTCAACTTTATTATATTTTAGAAATGGTAAAAAAAAAAAAGAGACAGAAAGTAAAAGAATATTCTAAGAACCACTGCTAATTAGCCAAAAGTTTCTACTAACTTAGGTCCTCACTAATATCTTAGCACTGCACCCTGCACAGTAGGAACCTGGAACTGTCTGTCAGCTCGCATCACACTTCCAAGCATCTTCCTTCATCTCACAGCTTATAAGCAACACAGTCTTTGTCTTATTGTTCATCCTTCCTCTTTCTTTTAAATAGTAGCTTTTGACTTTTTCCAGGTTGGATCCTATTGTCTTAACTAAGGTTAATCACATTCATGTTTAGGTGCAATTTACTAGTTCAGGTATTTGTATTTCATTGCAATTAGGACTTTGGCATTTCACATTTGGCACCTTTTCTCAAACACACAAAGTAAAATCATATAAAATAAACATGCCTACTGATTAATCTAATGTAAGTATTCTTTTCTACACCTGATGCTTGCAGAAGGTTCCTTTCTCAAAGCTCCTCTGGAAACTTGTCTGCATTTTTGTACTGCAGGGCAATGGGTAGAGATGCAGAGTTGCTGGTTTTTCCTAATGCCAATCTCACAACAGAAAGAAAATAGCAATGTATGTGGGCCTAATCTAGTCACCTCTATGAAAACATCAAGAGGAAGAAAACGGCTGTAATTCTGCCATATGACAGAAACTTTTACTGACTCTAGAGCTGCTAAATGAGGTTTAGTTGTGGTGTGTTTTATCTGCATTACAATTAACCTCTCTGTTGCAGATGCCGAGCTTTGAGAGGCTTTTCAGATTCCTCTGTCAATAAAATCTATAAAAGTCAGTAAGTAAGTAAGGTTATCAGCAGAGCTATGTTATCGGCATAATTCTGTTATTAGAAAACTCTTAAATAAAAAACACCTAAGAAAAAAAGAAATAAAAATACCCAGTCCTTCATTGTCAGAATTAAGTCAAAAAAGGAACAGAAAGGATGGTAAACTATAACCTCTCTCTCTTTTGCTTTAAAAAAAGAAAAAATTCTCAGCAGGTTAACAAGCATCCTTTTTGGTGCTCTTTGCAGCTAAAAGCAGATTTACCTCTTGGCTTGCTGAATGCACTTTAACAGTGTTCTATTTGCACTTCAGGACTAACTCCAGAAGCCCCACAGGAAAAAAGACAAAGAAATTTTCTAGCAGTTTTCAAAAGCAACAGCAAGAATTGAGCTATATGTGAGCCTTGGAATATTGTTAAAAGGGGTGAAAAGGGAAATTGGGGAAGAGGGTAGTAACTGGAGAGCAGAAGGTTAGAGGCTGGCTGCTCATTTGGGGGATTTGTATTGAGAAAGAGATCAGGCTTGTTTAGCTGGTTGACTGATTTCTTGTGGGAGATGTGATTTTCTGCCTGTACTGGGTAGAAGGAAAGGGAAAATCAGGAATAATTATTTTTGGCAGTGTTAGGTAATTCCCAGTCCCAGCCATCTTAATTTGGTCACCAGCTGTTACTGCTGAAAAGTACTTTGTGTTACACAGTATTAATTCTCCATTTGTGTTAGCCGTCCTGATTGCTATTGCTTTCTCTGTTGCATTTACTCTAAATTTTGTGGGGTTTTTTTAGAAATCTTGCTTTGCAAACTACTGCTGCAGTTCTAGAATATTTACAGACCATAACTTATTGATATGTGTACGCACAGCTATAACTCTCTCTGAATATATTTTTGGTCTGAAAAAAATTGGTCTTTTTCATTTCATATAATTAATGTGTTGCATGAACAAAAGTTCATCCTGCCACTGAAAGCCAGTCTAAAATACCTGAATAGGGAAAATCAGTAAGAAAGGTTTAAAATTTATGGTTTCGCTAATAATCTGGTCAAACATTATCTGGAAAACTTGCAAGAAACCCAGAACCATAAAATATTCCAAATCTCCATTAAAGAAAAAGAAATTTTGCACTTAAAGTCACTTAAGTACCAAAATATCTGATAGCCCAGTGACTAATGTCATGTGATGAAATAAAATAGAAACTATGTCTTAGAGTCTACCAGGCCAGGGCTAAACTATACTTTTTATTCTGTTTTAAGTATATGTTCAAGTTTGGCCCTCAATTATCCATATTGACCATCTACTGTTTGATTTCTGGCTGAACTTGGCATATATGTACTGTTTCTCCAGTTGGGTAAAATATTTTGGAAGTGAGCAGAAGAGCAGCAGAGACAGTCCTGCCAAAAGTACACTCAGCTGGTTTTTTCAAGGGTTTCTCAGTAAAGTCTCCCTGTGTACACAAATCCAGTATTTAGCCAGTTTAATAATAAAAAGATGCTTTGAATCTTTGAGTCAAAATATCTGACAACAGACTGATACCTAATGGCTGGAGGGGGCACTCTGGTATCAGAAAACCAGATAGGTTAGCCCTGAGGAGAAAAAACCCAAATACACATCGATGCAGGGCATCTTCTGGAACACCTTTCAGATTGTTACAGATCAGTCTGCTGATTCGAGGTTAGAATACAGGTATGGCCAAGTGTATTTGGTTTTTGACATTACTAGTGAAGGATTGCAGTGTTAGATGAGATTTTAGAGTACAGTCACTGGCCTTGTCTGTTTTTGCTTTGGTCTCAGTGCTTTCAGCCTGTGACAGTCCCCTAGAGATCAAATGGCTATTGACAATCTGTTGTAGTTGAAATCCTGAGAATATCATATGGAGTGAAGTTTTAACACCATTTGGCTGCCCTCAAACCATGCCCCTTTTTTTTCCAACTGAGGCTTTCAAACTTTATAATTTTCAAACTTTATCTGGGAGCCAGCAAGAAGAAAACAGTCTGATATAAAACATAGCAAAAGGGCTCTAAATGGATTGAAGACTGAGAAGAAAAAACTCCTACCACAAAAACTGTATCAGTCTCAGTGAGAACCTTGGGGAACTGCCCTTTAGTTCTTCCTGTAAAACATATGAACTCCAAAGCAAAAGAGGCTTGCTTGCTCCAAGGCAAGGCAAGGAATGTCTTCCAAAAGATGGTCAGCAACATACTATTGCAGATGATGGTGTTTAAAGTGAGGAAGTGAATGTGTGAACTTCTTCCTTAAGTCTAGGTGGGGTTTATTATTCCTGATATCTGAACTGGCAGAGCAAATCAGGCATGTATCTTTCTTTTCTTGTGAAGGATGCCTATGGCAGATCTTCCTGTCAGCCAAGAAAATAAGATACAGAAGAACACAACAGACGTACAACATCTTCATTCAGTTTCTTCTTAAGAAGCAGGGGTATGACATGGGGTTTGAAGAGACCAAGATCTGAGTCCTGAACTTTGGCCATGACAACCCCACACAGAACTATGGTGTGGGGACAGAGTGGCTGGACAGTGGCAAGGAAGAAAAGGACCTGGGGTTACTAATTGACTGAAGGCTGAACATGAGGCAGCAGGTACCCACATGGTCAAGAAGACCATTGGCAACTGGGCCTGTATTAAGAATAATGTGGCCAGCAGGACAAGGGAAGTCATTCTTCCTCCATACTTGGAACGAGTGAGGCCACACTTTGAGTACCATGTGCAGTTCTGGCCCCTTCCTCAATTTAGTAAAGATGTTGAGATGCAGGAGCATGTCCAAAGAAGGGCAACAAGGCTGGTGAAGGGTCTGAAACACGAACTCTATGAAAAGTTGCTGAGGGAGTTGGGGTTGTTTAGCCTGGAGGGAAGGAGGCTCAGGATTTCTCTACAACTACCTGAAAGGAATGTGTAGCCACATGGGGATCAGTCTTTTCTCCCAGATAACCAGTGACAGGTGAGAAGATACAGTCTCAAGATGTGCCAGTAGAGGTTGAGGTAGGACATTAGGAAGAAGCTCTTCACAGAAAGGGGGATTTGACTTTGGAATGGGAGGAATCACCATCCCTGGAGGTGTTCAAGAAAAGACTGGATGTGGCACTCAGTGCCATGGTGGTATTGGCAAGGTGGTGTTAGGTTGGACTCAATTATCTCAAAGGTCTTTTTCAACCTAGCTGATTTTGTGGTTTGATTCTGTAACATGTTTTTTGAAGGTTGTTCCTTTTTCATGAATTCCTCCACAAAAAAAAAAAAAAAAAAAAAAAAAGGAATAAAGAAAGAATATAAGGAATCAGTGGTAGGTTTGTCTTTGAGTACATGAAGGAGAAGAGTCTTCAGGAAACAAAACATCTCTGTTTCAAAATGGAATGGAAAAATAGAACCTACATAGTCACACAAAAATATTAGTCTACCGGTGGAGCAAAACAAAAAAGACCCATGTGTAGGGTTGTATGTAAGCACTTTTATTTGTGGAGTTTTTCATGTTAATGACTTTGGCAGATGGGATCTGCCTCCTTCCACTTGCCTTCAGTTATCCATTTCTGTTGTCCTCTCACAATAAATTAAATAAATTGTATTGGGAGTTTTGTCTCTCTCAGTATATGCAATTTAAGCGCATACTAACTGCTTATGTTGTCAATCTAAATTATTTTTGCACGAGGTTTATTTTGGGAGGAGAGGAATCAAAGGCAAGGGAACATATCTAGGGCATTTGTGGAGAAACAAGCATGAGGAAATGGAGGGGTAAGGTAATAAAGGGGACAGCTACCTGCAAACAATTGGGTGGTGGGTGAAACTGGATATGCCTGCACCTCAACAGCACAAGCTACTGTATCCTTGTATTAAAATCCATTTCTGATTATTTTCGTGGGTGGGTGGTCTCTGTTTGGTGAGCATGTATAAAGTGGCTCGTTTGGTGGGGATGCTTTCTCTGGCTAGCTGATCCCCCAAGCCAATTTACAGAAGTTCGTGGGCTCTCCAAATAGCTCGCTGAGGCATGGGTTCAGGCTTGGAAGAAGGAAGCGTGCTCTCTCTTTGGGTTATTAAGGATGTTTATTGCAGTGCAGTCCATGTGGTAGAGGGCTTTGCCACAGCCCCCGCCTCCACATGGAGAGAGGCATGGAGATAGAGTAACTGACTAGGCCTGTGTCTCCTTTCCCCCCAGCTGCCCCGGGCTGGGCGGGGAAACACTTGGACCCAATGGGGAAGGAAAGGGGCCGGGGTTACATCAGGAAGAATCCAGGTACAGGGATAGGAATGGGGGGGGAAAGGAACATACCATTTACGGGCAAATAACAAAATACAGATACAAATTCAAAAACCCTGAAACTCACGCTGCTACTAGCATGAGCATGTGTGGGGGTTTCAGTGCCAGCAGCTGGAGTCCAGACCTGGAAGCAGAGCCATGTGTTAGGGATGTCAGTGACTGGAGCAGGTGGGGTTGTGCAAATGAGGGTGAGTGTTAGTGAAGGGCAATCCAACCTGGCCAGAAAGTAGACCTGGGGAAAAGAACCCTGACGTGGCAGATAGGGAGGGGAAAGTGGGTGAGGCCATGGAAAGAGTTGGTCATCAGAGGGAACAGGGAGTCTTGGGCACTTTCTGGAGAGATTATGGGTCTGGGAGTTTCAAGGGACAAGACTTGCTGGTGTGTGCATGGAAGTTAAAGCAACCATCCTGTGCAATGTGAGCAACAAGGCCATTGCTGGTTTAGGAGAACCATCTAAATTAAACAATAAATAGCAAAAACAGAAACCCCCTTGGAAGAAATAGTGATACACAGAGGCCTGGCACTGTGGAGAAGTCAGGCCTGGAGTGGAATCATTGCCTGTGGTCTACGCTGTATGCCAGTATCAGGGCACAGTGGGTGGGCTGCAATTGGTATCTCTGGTGGGAGAACAGTTAGACACGACCTTGGAAGAGACCTCCACTGCTGTGAGAGTATCATGTTCAGAATGTGCAAGTATGACCTAAAACAGAACTTTAAGAATAGAAATTGCTTACCCCTTTTACACCTATCATGATTGAGAAATGTATGAAAAACACAGAGGAATTAGTTCATCATATGAACAAAGAAATATTTCTCTGTTAAAACGATGTTAGTAGGGGTGACTGTGCTGCTAAAAATATTTTAAGCAACTTCTATCAAAAAATTCCCAGCCTTTTTTCACATATATCAGAGAAAGTTTGTATTTCACTTTGTCTTCCTCTGTGACAAGACCAATGCAGATTAAGTATTCTCTTCTCCCTCTTTAATATTTGTATCTGAGTACTGGCACACATAAAGATAGCAGTTTGATTGCTTTTTGGATATTTTTCTACTGTCAGACACCGGGGGATTGCAATGCTGATTTGATTTTACAGTCAAAGTCTGTGGATACATTGAACAAATCAACTTCTAAAATACAGTGTACAGCTATATTTTTGAATATGACATCAGGAAAGAAAAATTAAGAAAAAAGTTTGACTTAAAGTCTTGTTGCTCTAGTTGTTAATGCACAGTGATTGCATTGCAACCATGTGTTATTTGCCAAGCATCGACTTCCAGCTAAGACGTAGTAATCATCAGATGAAAATTAATTTAAAAAAAAAAAAGCCTGTTATGCAGTGTATGTTCTGCAATTGCTGCAGTTTTAGTCAGCTAAAATATTTTCCTTACACAGTGACTTAAATACACTGAAACTACAGTGAAACCACAATGACATCAAAATCAGATTATGATTTTGAAACCTGTCACCATTCCACATTTTTGATATAAAAAGAATAATGTTCTTCTGTGTGAAACATCTGTGACGGACCATCTATTTTCTTTGGTTTTTTAAGAGTATGACAAAGTCTATTGCCATTTGTTTATGTTTTGTATTAAAAAGTAAAGATCCTTTGATAATCTATTCCAAATACTACAGTAACAGTAAACACTAAAGGTAAAAGTGTCACCCAAATGTTTTCAGGACACAATGAGTACAGGGTAGACCTGAGACGAGTTGCATTTATGAGATGAGAGAAAAAAATCTCAGCAGTTATACTCTGTACCCTTGCCCTTTCTGGTTTCCATTATGGATATGATAGTTCAATGCAAGTGGTGTGGAAATAAGTGTCCCTGAGACTAAACTAGAAACTGGATACCACTGTGCTTATTGGGGCATGTTCCCACCGTGGACAAGATTACAAAGTGTGTTGACTTACAAATGAGTTGCCCCAACGTAATGCATTGGTCTAGCACGAAGAGCAATCATTTAATCAGAGCATATACCTATCAGTTTGGGTGCAAGACAAATTATTCAAACATTCCTGTTAATTGACAGACAGTTTAATAATTTTAAATTGAAGTCTCCCTTGGTGGTAGATGAAATTAAGGATGAAATTAAAAAGTTATATTGAGTTGAATGATAAACCAGACTTTACCACCCATGAGTTCCCACAATGGGAATTTTCTAAAGGGATTATTAGGAGAAGGTTAATTAGCATTACACCTGGGAAATGGTAACAGATGAGCTAAGGCAAACTTACATAAAATATTGAAGCAATTAGAGAAAATGCTCTAACAAAACCTCTTCCCCGCACCCCCCCCAAAAAAAAAGCCACAAAAGATAGATTTAGCAAGTAGATAACATGGATAAAAATTCATTTATATTACCATCCTATTGCATGAAAAGAGGTATTTTTTAGACATAATTCAAGCAAATACAATTTTGACTTACAGACTTTGGAGGGGGGGAAGCTATTTATGTATATATCTCCAAGTGGAAACCATGGAATTAAGCTATTGTGAAGTATCCAAGAGGGAGGCCCCACAACCAATCCTCAGAGTTATAATTATAAAAAATGAGCTTAATTTTTTCAATAAGTCTTAATATGTAATTATCAGAGCTTCATAAAACTACATGCATTAGTCATCTGTTTAAAATTAGAATTATCAGCAGAGATGTTAAAATTTAAGTGTTGAAACTGTACATTTAAAAGCTGTATGATTACCGAAGAAAATAAGTTCTCATTTTCCTTTCATTTAAGAAAATAATGTATTTTTAGACTCAAAGTCTCATCCACTAAGTAGGACCCAATCTACTTCTAGCAGATTGCTAAGATTAAAAGCAGTACAGCATAAATGTCTTAATAAGATTACTCAGAAGGATATCACAGAACAGAGCATGGCAGATCACCTAATGAGTAACCAAGGCAGCTAGAATGTTACCCAATTCATTATAGATGAAACATCCTTTTAAAATATTTAATAATAGCCTATCACAGCTCCTTTTTTTTCCTTCCTGTCAAGTTATGAAACTCAGGCTCCAAACATCTTTTGCAAAGAAGTTCAAGGACCAGATAAAGGTGCCTTGTCCTGAGCGTAGGGAATACTACCTATTCCCCACTGTAAACTCTTCTGAACCTTGCCCACAGACTCAGGAGCAATAAATGGCCTCCACTCTCATAGCACAGAGGAGAATCAATTGAAGTAGCAAACTCCCTCAAATAAATACATACAGCAAGGTCTCCAAACAGGAACATCTGTTCCAAGCACTTTGGGAAAACAGCCAAGAGGCAAAGATGTATCCAAGAGAATAAGTACTGAAAATAGTTTGTCAATGTCAATTTTTTAAGAAGCAGAGTTGTCCCTTACTTGCTGATCTCTTCCTGAAGAACAAAATAATTTTATGATTTATAATTATTTCAAAATAAAGTAAGGACAACAACAAAAGAAGACAAGATAAAAAAAGAAAGAAACTATAGAATGAACAGGACCTACTAGGTTATAAACTAGATTGAATGTTTTTCAGAACTTTGGTAAGTAAAATAATTTGTAGGTTTCTAAGAATAATTCAAAATTCCAGTGTACTATTCCACCTCCCCTTTTTTTTTTTCTCAACTATTTCCAAGTAGAGCTTGTATGAAAGAATATAAAAGTCATATTTGAACTAGTCTGCCCAAAACTCGAAAGAATAAATTAACTTTGACACTTCATTACTGCCTTGGCCTTTGTTGATTTAGGATTTTTTTTCCCTTTCTCTCTATATTCTTTTTCTTATTATGCATTTGGAATATGACTAAAGTGGTGACGGACCATGTTGTGGCCTCCAAGTGATATTAAATGTCAGCTAACTAACATGAAAGAATGCTTGTCAACATTGAATCAAGTTTCCATTGCTTTAGGGTCTACCAGGAAAACAAGAAAATGTAGGTGTCTCAGGAATTTGCATGTGTGATACCTCTTTGTATAACTGATATCAAGAAAACAACTCAATGCTAAAGGAATGAAAAACAGTAGATTTTTCATTTTCTGTACAAGGGAAGAGATATTTTTATATTTGCAGAGTTCAGATATTCTACTCTCAAGGGGTGGGGAGAAGCCAGTTGTTCATCCCTGAACATCCATCACCAATAAATTAAGATTACAGTAAGAGAGTACATCCCCATGTGTGTGCCCTCTGTGTTTATTTATCTGTCAATACCAGAGAGTCAGTGGGAATGTATATAGCTGTTCTTGTATTAAGTTATTAGAGTGGATATTAAATCTTTTTCTTGCAGGTGATGTTTGGAAGGAACACTGATATGTTTCTAGATGAGAGCTAATATAGCATTTAGTTTAGAAAATATTATTTTAGGAGTCAGAATTCTGACCCCCAGGTCCCTTTCCGCAGTGCTGGTTTCCAGCATATCATTCCCCAGTCTGTCCATACAACCAAAGTTGCCCCATCCCAGGTTCAGGACCCAGCACCTTACCTTGTTGGACTTCTTATGGTTGGGGGTTGCCCAGCCCTGTAATTTGTTGAGGTTGCTCTGCAGGGCCTCACTGCCCTCGAGGAAACCAAGAGCTCCTCTCAGTTTTGTATTGGCTGTGAACTTGCTTAGTATCCCTAAAACTGGAGCCCTGCAGAACCCAGAGGTGACAGATCACCACTCTGATATCACCCCACTCACTACAACCCTTTGTGCCCTGCCCGTGAGGCAATTGCTCACCCATCTCATGATATGTTTATCCGGATAAGGGTGCACATTTTGTCCAGAAGGATTCTGTGAGAGACAGTAGTGAAAGCTTTACTGAAATCCAAAAAGATTGAATCGAGTGGGTGGGTTACCTTCTCATAAAAGGAAATCGGGTTTGATAAGCAAGACTTTCCTCTCACAAAGTCATGCTGGCTGTGACAGATGCAGGCACACCACACTAGGCCTCTGAAGGCAATTAGACTACTAAAGATATGAGCTCCTATTTCTAGTATGACATCCTAAAAGCTAAAAATCCTAGATATTACATTTGCTATATAATCTTAGCCCATCTTGTCTATGCAAAGCCTTAGCGTGCCTGATTTTCCACTGTATGGTTAATCTTCTGAACTCTTCTACATCTGTATAGTAATATGTATATGGCATTTATTTCAATCAAGTGTATGTGGCTTATTGTAATCTACTGATTGAGACCAAATTACCTAGCAGATACTACGATGGAGCTAAAATTAGTTGGGTGTGACAACTTCCCAGTTTGTAACATTTTCTTTTTTTCTTAAACTTACTGCATCAGCTAGTCAAAAGAGAGATGACAGAAGTTTGAAACCATATTCACTATGAAAATGAGGCATTTTTGTTGCAGGGAATTCCTCCCTTTGAAGTTCTGAACTTTACAACAGGAGGAACTGAAAGCAGTCATTTTTAATGAAACCATAGTCTGCTCCCTTTAGCATTTAGACTCAGTGATCAGAGCACTCAGCTAGAATATGAGACCTTCTGCTACTTTTATGCACTATCTAAAGGGAATTAAAGTACAGATATGAGACAGACTAATTTCAGGGTATTGTACAAGGACTTGACTTGTTCACTACCAGTTTTCTTGAACAGGACTGTGATGAGGCAGCAGAGTAGAACAGGGAGTGCCTGCCTTGCCCCAGCTGCTGCAGTCTGCTGGGACTCTTTAGAGAAGGGAGGATTGGTGCCTTTTGGAAACATAACTGAAAATGGCCACATGGGGACAAAAAGAGTGGTGTAACAACTGGAAACAGGAAGGCAATGAGAAAAACACCAAGCACAGAGCTAGCAGTAAAAATGAAAAACAGAAGGCTCCTGAGGTAAGGAGCGTTTGCCTGAAACAGAGAACTGACTCAAAGCTGAGCTACTGAAGTACCAGCAAAAGGGATCAACAGAGATTTTGGTTTGGCCAAAGAAGATATTTAAATCCCCATCCGTAAAGCAAGACTGAGAGAAAGCATTTATGGCTGTTTAATGTGTCTATTATACAGATATGTTGGAAGCTGTTGTTAAGTGTTTTCTGAGGCGATTTACAAGTTCATTTCTAAAATTTATAGTAAAAGTCTTTCCTTTTCCCAATCAGAATCCACATTTATCTAAGTTCTTAAACCTGCATCTGATGATATGTCATAGCTATGTGCCTTTAAAAGTTTTGCTGACAAATATATTAATCTCAAACTATTTCTTCTGCAAATACTTTCAGATTGTTGGGTTTCATTGTATTTAATCACTGAATTTGTGGTGCCATAATGCTCTAAAAAGAGATGTATGCTGTGAATCTAGGAGAGTCGTACCCCACTTTTCCTGAACTAATGTAACATTTTTCCTTTTTTGAAATGTTGGATATTTTAAAGAACATTCAATTTTGTAAGAGTATCTAAGTTCTTGAACTATTTGTAAAAGCATCGTTTCTTAACTTTGACAATGCAAACAAACTATGGACAAACTATAGACAAACTGCAAAGAGGTCTGAGCTATGAAAAACATGACTTCTTTTTTCTGCTCACATATCCGGTTTTATGTTACTTTTTAAGATCAGATAAGTTTCTGATGAATCATATACACTATAACATATGCTGACACTTAGTTTTGACCAAGCACAAGACAGTTCAAACTTAATTGATTTCTTATTAATCTCTGTTTGCAAATGCTTAAACATTGCTAAAAAACATTTTATGCAACAGCCATTGTAGAGGATGTAGGCAATTTTTTGTAATGAAGAGGAGACAGTGAAAAAGCTGGACCTTAGTTTGCTTTCTTTGTAAAAATATTAGGCTTGCTTCATGGTTGAAAAAACAACCATTACTGACATTATTTTTGATTTAATTTTTCTCTTCAGCTCTTGACTAATCTTGTACAATTCTGAAAGACAACAACAACAACAACAACAACAACAAATCAGTCCGTGAGGAACAAATGGCCTCTTCTTTTCCCAACCCTCCTCCTGAATAGTCCACACCAAAATAATATCTGAAATTCTATCATTCAACTATACCCATCTATTCCATTCCTCCATCTCTCAGCAATGGTGGATAAGAGGAACACTGCTTGTTGTATGCCCAGGCTTACCATGGTGTTTCACATACTCTCCCATGGTCTTTTTATCAATTTGGTGAGATACGGGCAATAAAATGACTGACAAAGACTGCCAAACGAACAAAGATTATATTCAAATCATGAACCAGGAAAGTATGATTCTTCTTTTTTACTCACTCTATCATTGTCTCTTTGCAGCAAGTTAAATATAATTTCAATGAAACTTCAATGTGCCATTCATGGGCCTGTCAATTCAGTGGACTATGGAAAGACTGTTAAAACTTACTGTTGTCCACTGTTGTCTACAGTCTCAGATCTCTATTACACTTATCAGAATAGAATAAAACCTTTATTTCATTGTCCAACAGCTTTTCTACTCTTTCATTAAGTGAAACTGCATAGCATAATGTACTATATAAATAAGAAAAGTTAAGCAATCTGCTTCCTCTCTTGCAATTTTAATTAGGCCTAATCAAAACAAGTCATTTTGCATGATAAACTGAACAAATGATGGGAAAACAAATTACAGTGATTACTGATAAAATACCTCCATTATTATCAACTACTTCACTTTGATAGTATACCGATGAATATATAATTGACTGTTCTAAATTGGTTTAGAGAGTTCATTATTATTTTGTCTAGTGGGCGTTATTGTGTGCTAGTACTTTGAGTGTGGGTCTATTTTCTGCACACAAAGAAATGCATTAGATTTGTCATTTATATTACATCATCTATAAAACCCAAGCAGCTTACTAAGTTTTAATCATGCACTTCAGTGTTGTAAAATGGCTGTGATTTTGTGTTCTTGTATTTTAATTAACTAGATTCAGTAATAGAAGTTCAAATTGTCCTATTTCCAGACTTAATTAGGTTTAAAATTTTATTCCCAAAAGTTTTCCATTTGTCGATGCCAGAATTTCAATTTGTCGATGCCTATTATCCCTAGGTATGTAGGTAAATATAATGTAATATGTTGTCAAGTTAGTTCAGAAGCATGTCTTATCTTTTACTTATTAAAGGTTGTAATTTGTGATAAATCACTATCATTTCATCTCCAAAATGAAAAGACTTTTGAATTAGCAAAATAGATGGAAAGAGAAAGGTATATTTTTGTCCTGGAATCTGCTAAGTACAGCTGTGTTGGCAGATGTATTCAGCTCAAAAAGCGTAATAGGTTCCTATGGGCTGAATTCAAAACAGGTCAGAGATCTTAACTTATCCTTTTGAAATTAGCTTTGAGAGATGTAAAGGAAGAGGGGGCAAAGTGCCAACAAAAGTGTCAACATGTCAGAATTAGGACTTCTAAAGTCCTAACTATGTGTTCATTTCTTTCAAAGTTGGGTGATATAAGAAGTTGGAACTTGTAGGTCTGAGAATATTTTTCTCTCTGAATTTTGCCTTACTATGTAGTGCTTGATTTAATTTATTTAATTAATAATGTAACGGCATGAGAACAAAGGGTGCCAAGAACAGTAATTAAAATAATAGTACCAGATTTCAATGAAACTTGATTTTGGATTAATAGCCAGTGTAAAAATGTTTTTTTCAATGCAGAAAGCATTAAGTAGCAATAGTAAGTGTGTATTCAAACAGTCCATTTTTATTGAATCTCTCTTTCCCAGATGACCTATGTTTTCTTGGTTGAAATTGTAGCTTACATTGTCAATGAAAATTAAACTAAATATTAGATGCATTCAGAATTCTTTTTTCTGTTCATATAAGAAGTCAGTCCATCAAAGAGGGTTGTATTGGGACTTCTATGAATGATCTATCAAATACATACATTATGTTGTCTCCTCTGTGAAGTCCAATTCCTAATATTTCTAGGCAGTGTAGTAAAATACCTTTGAATTTTGAGAGTTTTTATAAAAGCGGCTTTAATCAGTAAATCATGAAAATTAAAAAAAGAAAATAAAATTGGTCTTAATTGTAAAAGTGAAAGCTTATAATACTGCTTAAAGTTCAATAAGGTAGGAATCTAAAAATTTTGATATATTCAGTATCTCTTCATGAGTATTAGAATTTTTAGGAAAGATCATTGCTTTTTAATTAAACCTACAGATCTACTCAGTCTTCTTCATTTTATTACTTACAACAAATAAATCAGAAACTTTAACTCTGAAAAAGCAATTTTTTTTAATGCTCCCTGCATAACTCAGTGAGAGGTGTGAAATAAAAATATGATAATGATCAGATTTTTGCAAGTGATCTCTACTTGACTGTATAATTATGTAAAAAAAAGTTTATACAGTGTGACTAAAATGAGACATTATTTTATTACAAGATACAATTAAATTCACATTTTGGACTGTTTCTAGTTGTTAAATTGCACCATTGTAGAAAATATTTTTCAACAGTATTTTTTAACTCTAGTATTCTAATGTTTTCCTGTGTTTCTTGTGTGTAGAGTAGAATTGTAATTACTGTATCTTTTCTCTATCACCAGTATAGAGTGAGGCATCTCTAGACAGTAACTCAGTTGATTGAGTTCACAAGATTGGAACTGGATTCTTCTGATGCCAGGTTGCAAGTGAAACAGGCTAAATTATTTATTAAACCTGCAGTCAAATTTGAGTGTCCAGAACTGGAATGAATCTGAGCATTGAGCCAGGAAGAACTTGGAAATTCAGTGCTAAATGAATGATCTGTACCATATTAACAAGTGGAAGATCCCTGTTTCTTGTAAGATATTGTATGCATACATATTGTATCCATGTAGCAGGTAACTGCTAGTTGATTATTACTTACAATATTTGAAGGAGATTTAAAGGATATCTGCTGCTTAATTCATAGGTTTACAGCCAGATACAACTGTTGGAATCTGCTATTCCATTCTTTTTATAATACAACTGAAGCAGTAAATATAAACTCTGAAATGAATCATTATTTCTACTCCATCTGAAACATTTTTATAAATATGTAATCTTGATTTTAAATTAATAGCTACCATGTTCCTAAGCTTTGATAATTCACATACATTTTCAGACTTCAAACAGCTCTATCCATTTGTGAATATTTTCTAGTTTTAAGCAGTCTTTTTGTGAAACCATCAGATTTGCATACACTATTTTATGAGTGTCCTGCTAATATTATAAATTAAATAAAAAATTATAAAAGGAGAAGGATGACACTATTTTCCTGCCTCTACTCGCTATATCTTTTCATTTGAGAGTATTATTTTTACAGATGCTCTTTTTGTCACTGAAAAATGACATATGCTTAGTCTGCCTTTTGTAATATACTGTTGGAGAACAAAACAAATTTCGTGCATATAAACTATATAATCTAAATTTAAAACAAGTAAAAACCTCCACAGAACAGATTCAGTGATGCAGACAGATAAAATTGAAGGAAGCACTTCAATACCATTCTGTGGTAGAGAAGTTCAGTAGTGATTTGTTTCCTGAGCTGCTGGTTTCTAAAGAGTACTTTTAGCTATGAGCCAAGTGTGAATGTATCAACATTTATCCATAATTTCCCTCTGGATCTTCAAAGAACATTTTTATTGCTCTGTTGGAAAATATTTGTCAATATGTAAGAGCTAATGCAGAATCAGCTGAAATATTATATAGACATGCAAGATATTAGGTCTGCAAGAAATTTATTTAATAAATATTCAAATTAAAGAAGAAGAAGAATTGTGGGGGGGCTAATTGTAGTGAAATTAAATATCTAGTTCTGATAATTGAAAGTATTTTTGCTTACATTTTGGTTCTGGGTGGGGTTTATTAGGAAAAGAGAGGAAGAAAGGGAAATGTCAGAAGTGCAAAGAAGGGGAGAGAAAAGTGGGTAGGCTGAGGTAACATTATTAGATTTTTAAACTTGCCTCTTGAAAAGAAACTTACACTCACCAGGAGATTAAACTCTTGTACTCAGCTGCTTTCATTAATTGAAGATATTTGTAATCATGCATTTTGTTTCATGGGCATTTGCTAACAGCAGATATTGCTGAGATCTTTGTTTTTGATAAGCACTCCTCTTAAATAAACATTCAGTGAAGCGAAGGCTAAACTCAGCTCTTCCAGATCCTGAACACGCCGCAATGTTCCATGTTGCAGTACCAGGAGTGTATTTTAAACCTAAAGAAAAATTTCCTCAGGAAAAAAAACAAAGGCCACTCTTACAATAGTACTCCCTCTGATACTTTGTCATGTGCTCTTCAGAAGCAGATGTAGAACAGCTCTCAGTTATTGAATAAAAAAGTGTGCTGCTTTCATCTGGGGTAAAGTTAACTTTCTTCACAGTGGCTGATACGGGGTTATGTTTGCATTTGTGCTGAACATGGGGTTCAGATAATACAGAGCTGTTTTTGTTATTGCTGAGCAGGGCTTGCACAGAGCCAAGGCCTTTTCTGCTGTTCATACTGCCAGGCTGGCAAGGGGGCTGGGTGTGTATGCAAGGTTGGGAGGGGGCACAGCCAGGACAGGTGACTCAAACTGACCAAAGGGACATTTCAGACCATATGCTGTCATGCTCAGTATACAGAGGAGAAGAAGGAGGTAGGAGGGGATGTTTGGAGTGATCATTCTTGTCTTCCTAAGTAATTTTTACCCATGGTGGGACCCTGCTCTCTTGGAGATGGCTGAACCCCTGCTTGCCCATAGGAATTAGTTAATAAATTCCCTGTTTTGCTTTGCTTGTGCACACAACTTTTGCTTTCCCTATTGAGCTGACATTACCTCAACCCATGAGTTTTCTGGCTCTTACTCTCCGGATTCTCCCCCCCAAGCCCCCAAGTGGGGCAGTGAGAGAGTGGCTGTGTGGTCTTGGCTGCTGGCTGAAGTTAAACCAAGAAAGATGCCCAGACATCAGACTAAGGTATTGTCCTTAGTGTCTTTATTTCCAGACCAGCACCCACACATAGCTTATCTTGCCTTTGTTTTTCAAAATGAGAGGTCACATATTTATTTTAGCAGTAGATTTAGCTTGAAGTGATCAAATCAATCATGTTAAATTTAAAATATTTCCCTATACTTCATTGTTCTTCATCTACAGCAATTATTTTCTCCGATTGCACTGGTGGGAGAATGAGTGAGCAGATCTCATCTGGATTCCAGTGCTGTTACAGGAACGTGCAGATTTTTTGTAGATTTGCTGTATCATTCGTAAGCCCTGTGAAAATAATCTAAGACACTTTACCCGGCATTATATACTTCTACTTAGAAAATGAAATCATGTAAAAAAAAGTATGAAATTATTTTACCAAGAACTGATATTCAATTGAAATATTTTCTTCCCTATTTGATAAATTTCTATCCAAAATAATCATTGACAAGAGAAGTGAAACTGTATTCCAATTTTTATGTGAAGTGAAAAAATGCAAATTTTTTTTTGAAGACAATACTATGCATCATCACTTACATCAAGTAATGCTAACACTCAGGAAATTACTAAATATATTCCACCTACACTGTGAAAATACAGGAGTGAACCCTGCTGTCCTGGGTTGTAGTATAAGATATGCATAAAGATTTCTATCACCATCTTCATGAACTGTTGAAACCAATTGCTAAGCAGTGTTCTTCCAGGTTCCCCCTCCCTCTTCTGTTAATGGGTCTTCTGTTAATGGCCTGCTGCATGACTCATAGA
>JBBMKD010000001.1:60905927-60932780 GCA_037834095.1 Argya squamiceps
ACTGCTTCCATCATCCCACTCAGGTTGTATTCTGACTCTGTAAGTGGTCTTTTGTACTATTGCATTTATTTTTTTTTTCTTATTATTATTAAATTGTATTTCTGACTTGGAGCCTCTCACTCATTTTGCTTCTAAACCACTACACCTGCTTATATAAGCTAGCAATTTCTGATCTGAAAACTGCAAATAATTCAGTATCATTTTGAATTGCGTTGATTAGCTAAAATCTCAATTATGTTTAAATATATTTATTACTCATAATTGTATTTTATATTTACTCATAATTGTCAAATAGTCTTTTTAAAAATTCTTGCATTGAACTGCTGAACTTTATTTTTTATTTATGCCAATCCAAATGTGACTGTACACACAAAAATATTACACCAAGAAAACCTTAGAAAGATATTTCTTTAGCTGATGAATTAAAAGTTTGATTTTGCTTCCTATTAAACTGTTTATTTAGTTTCATTTATTTTATTAATTTCTTACATTAAAAATATGTATATTACTGTTTTAGAGTAGACTTTCTTTTGAACCCTAAATTTTCTCTTGGGTCAAAGATTGTTAGAAGAGAGAATAAATAACATCTTTATGATAATTAAGCCAGTTACACAACATACGTACATAAAAGGAAAACTTACAACAGTCGCAGTGGAGAGTTTTTACTACTAAATACAGGCTTTATTACTATATCATGGGTTTTTTAGGAGTAGCTGCTAAATATTTTTTTGAAAAAAGATAATTAGAACTGTTTTGATGTACAAAAGAGGCAAATAACTTCTAAATATTTTCTGTGAGTCTCCACATTTGTTTTGACATAGCATAAGGTATTAAATTCCCACTCTAGTAAAAATATTTCCACTCTATTGAAAAATATTTTCTCCAACAGTTGCAATGAAGCTGATTCATTGCAAAATATACATGTCTACGAAAGGAAAAATTACAAGAAATTAATTCAAGCACTTCCATTTTGACCATCCTCACTGTTTAGATATTACTGAATTCCACAGTTTTGGTTTGGATTGCTTATGATGGCTTTCTTTACAACAAATCTGATTTTTATATCATTCCTGAGGTATAACTAATGTCTAGGTGAGGTAGGGCAGGTCATGACCTCAACTTTGTCACAAGCAGTGTTTACAGAAGGCAATTTACATACCCTGGTTTCAGGGACAAGAACTAGTTTCTGTCTTTCTTTTACATAGCAACAGTCATAACTTCCCTTATCTGTGATAAGCATACAGAGTATACCTGACACAGAAGATCAGGATGAAGTGATTTATAAAATGCAGTTTCTCTGTTTTCTAATGTTCAGTATTGGTAGAGCCTTCATCTTTTATACAGCAGAGTCTGTGTTCCAGATTAATTGTGCATTTCTCATTTAAAAATCATTGCATGAATAAAAGTATGTAATGCTGAGAATGAAGGAGAGAAGCCAGAACTCCCCCATTCCTACCTTACTTTGGTAAATTCTAGGACTGTTTTTTGGTTTTCCTGTTTTTTTTCCAGGTCATGGCCCCATGAATCTTGCATACTTTTCTGTCCACTACACTGCACCAGATTGAACATGAGGGATGAGGGTACCTCAGACATACACTTTTTAACTAGAGAAGCCCCTTGAAAACTACTTACCTTCACAGTTCAAAATGTCAATGATCTTTCAATTCTCTAACAAAAAAGAATTACCTCAACGATTATTAATACTTAATTTTAACATAATAGTTGCTAAAACTTCAATATAAGACTGAAATGGCATATAAAGGCTCAGCTAGAATAATATCCCATATGTTTTACTGATTTGACAGTGCTGAGGTTCACTTTACATTTTTGGTCTTTCCCTGGACAGAGCCGGTTTGAACTTGTAAAAAGCCCCTAGTGAGCAATTGTCTAATGCTTGACTGTTGTAAATGAAGCGCCCTGGGAAAACTACATGTGGAAAATATCTGATACCCCCAGGCAGTCACTTCATAACAAACAGTAGCCCCTTCTGTCAGCTAAGGCTGGTAAGCCTGTTATGCAGCTGTAAGATTTTAGCAGGTAACCAAAAAGGAGGGAGCAGATTGGTAAAAGAAAACATAATTAATGTAACAGTGTGTGATAAAATCTGACATAACCAAAAGACTCCTTCACTATGAGCATTATACACTTCTAGCAAAAAGCCCCACAGGATGGCGCTATCTAGCTGCAACCTGGCATCCCCAATCATGTTTAAGAGAAAACGTCTGTTAACTTTGTGACTCAGATGAACTTTAGCTCGGTGAGAATGGGACCACAGGAAAGGGAGACACACTCAGATGTCTTATGTAGCAACTGTAACCATACTGTTAGTGAAGCTTTCCCACATTAATCAGGTAATGTTGACTATTTCACTGTTCAAATATTAGCTGCATGAACAAGGGAATCTTGTTTTGATGTGTCTGATCTGATCACTGCCCTTCTGCCCATAAATAGGCTTGCAGTGAAACTCCAGAACATGCTTACACCAGCTCCCTCTTGTACATATAGATTTATTTTCAATTTCTGGATCCCATTGTGGGTAAATAAGACTTGGCCCCTCTCAGGTTTGGTTTCTCACCCGAGATTCAGGTTGTTAAAAGTCTTTGGCCCTCTAAAAGCCCTGAGCCACGTTGCAAGAAAGAACCGGAGTGTTCAAGGCCTTGTTTTCAGGTTTCTCGTGTTGTTTATTATTTGATATCTCAAAATTGTCTCTGCACCCAGCCAAGTTCTGGACAGTGGCTGGGACACAAGGCGACTGCCCCCCGATGGGGCGTTGCTCTGCTCTTGTACAGATAACTACGTGTCCATTATTTACAATTTTGTGCCAATGTCTAGTGCCTATACTAGAAAGGTCATTTCTACCTTGACCCAATCCCCTTAAACTATTTTGTGTCATCACCACCTCAGAAGATGGAGGACGAGGAAGGAGGAGAAGAACCTAGGGCAACACCCTAAATCCTCCATTTTGTCCCCCATTTACCTCTAGTCTAAGAACCCTAAAACTACAAAATTTTTCACCCCATGCTGTGCTAAGCTACTATTTTCACACCTTTGAGATTTGTAATTCCTCTCTCAGTGTTGGAAGCCTCTCCCATGGACTAAAATCAAACTCGGTGCCTTTCCGGGCTGTGTGCCAAGGTCTCCAGCCCCCCTGGACTGGCTTCACACCCCCCTGTCCAGGGTTCAAACTCCCTTCCTCGGGTCCCAGGTCATCCAAAGGGATGCCCTGGACTCTGAAAGGCCCCCACATGGTTCATATATATCAGTTTCAACAAAAACAAACTATAAACGTAGATATGAAGAAATTTCTATTTTGCTAATGAAGGCATCTTCTACCATTAGGCACATCTGAAGGATATATTCACTGTGTGAGCTCTTTTGTGCTGCAATTTTTGTCCAAGTCCTACTTTAGAGTCCTACTTTTTTCCAAGTGTTGAGCTTTAATTTCACTTTAATTTCATTTCATTGACACTATATAATTGATGGAGGAAGGAAGCTTTTAGAGCTGAAACAGTGGTAGAATGTTTGGATCTTACAGCCTGGATAATGTTCAAATTCAATTTTGGGAGTGGTCCCAAGCCATGACCTTACTCAGAAGTTGTTTGGGAGAGTTCTGTCTTGCTCATCCATATCCTGCCCTAGGGCCACTGTGAACAATTTGACTGTATAAGCAAGGAGATATTTGGAATGCTCCTTTATATGCTCTGGTTCACTCTGGTAGATATAACCCCTGTGTATTGCTGTTTGTCAGTCACCAGGGAATAAGACAGGGGGCTCAGAAAGAAATCAGAGAACACAGATTCAGTATTTTTCTCTCGCAGAGGAATGTCATATTCATTACATGAAAAAAATGCTTTCCTGTCTGTTGTCCTTTTGATCAAATCGATACAAAGGTTTGATTATAAGATACCTAAGCTTCAGCAAGACCTGTAACATGTGCCCTTCTATAGACTGACTTAGAACCTGTGCCCCATCAATTTTATTTAATTAACATTCTTAGTAATAGTTTGTGACAATGCAAGAAATTCCTCTTATGCTGCTGATTTTAACTGGACTCAGTAAAACCTGAGTGTGTTAGGATAGTGTGAGCAGACCTCTGGGAATTTAATTCAGAATGAGGAGGATATAGGGGATCTCAGGAGGTCACCTAGTCCATCCCTCTGCCCTAAAGCAGGACTATTTACGCTAATGTCATGCCTGCCAGATACGTGTCAAACAGGTTCTTGTAGACTTGAGTGACAGAAATTGCACTGGTTGTCCAGGCAATCTATCCCAGCTTTCTAATGCTCTTTATTACTAAAAGCTGTGGAATTTCTGTGTGGTTTTCTATTGTTTTTAAAGGGCCTACATAATTCTTCTGAACTGTAACTTAAACTATTATTTACTAGTTTATTTGCCATAAATACATAATATGCCAACATATTTGAATATTCAAATACAAAAATACAGAGAGGTTTCCACTCTAGAAATTATGTAATATCAGGTCCCTTGCTATTTCCTGCAATAAATGTTACCTTGTATCTTTCAGTCTCAGAAGAATTTTTATTAAAGCATTAATGAAGAATTAATCTGGTTTGTTGTAGATCTAAACATATAACCTAAGTTTTTTCCACAGTCTGGAAGACAGAAAACAGCTGTACAATGGTACAGATTTCCAGGACACAAAAATTATGTGTAGAAGAAAGAGAAAAAACAACGATGAACTGTAAAGGGCAGGTTTCAAACTTATTAGGTACTTGTATGCACAGACTGGTGATTATTTTATTACCTATGCATTAACCATTTATTTTATGTGCTGTTTTCTGTATTCATTCCCATCCCTCCCAAGGCATATTTTGCAGTCTGATTATAAAAAATCTATCAGAAAAGATCAGCAAGAAAAGTTTATGAAGATATCAGTAAATATTTTGGAGAAAAAAAGAAGCAGAGAACAGTATTGATTGAACCAAATGAAAGAGAGAAAGAGAGGACATAGGGAAAATATGAGGTGTTCAAAACAAAATTAATATTATGCTGAGGATTATATGTATCCTCTTTCTATAAATATATTGTGAGAAAGAAATAAATGAGAAAACTAACAAATAGTGCATTGTGTGAAGAAAATGCCAGAAGTAATAAAGAGAATGACAGAGATAGTTTCAATGCATTAAATATAAAGGAAAAGGGAGAGTTAGAATTGCTTGAAAATAATGAGAAAAAAAAGAGAATAGAATAATAAAATAGAATATAATAACATTAAAAAATAAGATAAAAAAAGAAGAAACATTCTGTGGAAAAAAAAATAGAAACTTCCACAGAGGCTGAGAAAAAAATAAAAATATTGCAAGAAGGAACATTTTTTCAGGAAGAAAGAAGGTGACTGGGACTGCAAAGCAAGTTAGAAGCAGCCAATTCATTTGCCTTGTATAACATCCTTGAGGTACAACTAATCTGTAGGTGAACTAGGGCAAGACTCCATAATTTGCAGGCAAAATTTCCAAACAGTTAAAGGCATTGCATCTCAAAGAGTAATGCTGCTTTTCACACATCTTTCCACCCAGATTCAGTATGGTAAATAACTCTTTTGAACAGCATTTCTTATCTACTTTTTTTTAAACATGAAATAACTTGAAGATAGAAGGAATTGTTCCCTCAGATGTTCCTTTTGGTATCTGCAGATTTTCTTTCCTCTAACATTCTCTGCTAGTGCTTCACATTAAACACAGACAAACTCCCAATATTTTATTTTTAAAACTTATAAGAGAGGTGCATGAAAATAAACTAAATTATGATAGAAAATTTATAAACAGATATCACTTCTGGATGAAATGGAATGATTGTCTATTTTATTTTCATTATGCTTTCATTTTAATATTTATTCATTAGTGTTAGAATTCATTTTTACATTTTGAAAATGTAAATACAGAATGATATTGCTAGATATTTCTAGGTATTAGTCTAGCAGATAAAGTTGGTACTTTATCAGTGTAGGTAAACAATTTAGACCAGGTCATCATAAAATACTCATGTATTTATGGAAGAAAAAATAGCAGAGAAATACTCTCTTATCATAATTTTAGATTTGCACCTTGATTGTTCAATAATGGGAAATTTTCATTTCTATTTTTATTACTCACAAATATCCAAATTCTCCATAGCTTTTTCAAACCCATGAGAAGTCGCTGCAATGTATTACCTAAAACAAATTCTCCAAGTCAGAAAGAGAGCTTTCATGAGAAGTATTGCAATGACTAAGATGGTAGTTCAAGAGAGAGAAATAAAATACCTTCTTTAATTCTGGGGTGGTTTTTGTGTGTGTTTTTTTGTTTGGTTTTTTGTTTTGTTTTGGTTTGTTTTTTAATCCCAAGGTTTTCCTGAATTATGTTCTAGAATGATCAAGTGTTTGAGAACTAACAAGGGGTTTGGAACTTCTAATTTTCATGGACTGGTTTAGGAAAAAGAACTGAGTGCTTTAAATCTGTAAAAAACCAACCAACCAACCAACCAACCAACCAACCAAAAAAACCAAAAAATCCCAAGAAAATCCACACAGAATTAAACATAATCCTCCTTCCCTAAGTGATCCATTTCAATGGATGGAACAATTAGATTTGGTTTGCTATAATACAATACTTCATTTGTTAATAATCCCAGACACTGCACATTTGACTTTTTAAAGTTTTTTTGACAGCAAAATACTTATTATATCAGGATGTTTTTGTGCAAGTGTAAGTAAGCCATTGGATAAGTATTAAATAGGGAAAAAATGTTACTAGACATGTTATTTGACTGACTTGATTGGATTATTTATTTATATCGTGTATTTATTTTCATACATAGAATGACATCTTGAATCTGTAAAAACAATGGCAAATATTATCTTGTGTTTTCTTGGGCTATATGCCTATTAGATTATTTTTGGAAGCAAAAATTCTGGAGTGGAAAATTAGCTCCTGCAGTGATAGGAATTAGTTGGCCATGAAGCCCATGCACAGGAAAATCACCTGCAGAGACATCTGCTCAGTTTTAACTCCTGTAATTTGGAATCTTGGAAAACTTTTTGGGGTTGCTTGTGACTTCAATTAGGTGCAGAATATTTGCACATGCAAATATACTTGTATATATTTATCAAGTCAATATTATTATTTATTAAATCATTATTATACTTACTTCCATTACTTCTTTTTCTTATTTCCTAATCGTGGCACTAAACAATATTTGATTTCTAAGTTCAAACTTAATTGGTGGCTTTTAGAGTGATTTTCCTACCTCTGTGAACCCAAATCTCCATTCATTCAAATAACTTCAAATCCTGGGAATATTTTGTGCAGAAGAAGTTGTGAAACCTTTTTATTTCTAAGAAAAGAAAAATAATATGAGAAGAGGGGAAGAGGGGGGAAAGAGCTTAGTGAAGGAGTAAAAAATAAAACTTTGATAGATGTCAGCATGTACTCAGAACAATTTTCAACTCTGTTCTTACATAGCAAAGGTGGACAAGGACAGCAACACATATATTGAACAAAGATAAAGTAAGCATAAATTTTAATGTAAATGATTTATTGAAATTGATTTTTTAGAAGTTCTTCAAAGGTCAATCAATTAACTACATATAATAGAATTATTACTCTCCAGCAAAGAAAGCACAAAACATTTACCTTCAAACAAAGATTGCATTAAAAAAAAGGTTACTCTTTGTCTGGATTTAAAGAATGAACAGATTTCAGTAAAATCAAATTTGACAGTGTGTTTTTGTTTTATTGCACTACAAGATATATCTGTTGTGGGATCTTGGTTGCACATCAACCATGTTAAACAGCTTTTTAATGCCATTTTAGGCAAGTAGGAACAAAGTGGGTACGTAAATAAACTGTTTAAAATATTTAGTATTGACTGTCCATTATTCATCATTGACAGTGCATTGCATGTTATTTTGTGTACCTATATTAATACAATTAAAATATATTTATAATTCAGTTAATCATTTTTTATTAATGTAATTTAGAAAATACAATCTCCACCTTCACTCTTTGTAGAGCAAATGTTAAAATTAAATTATAATTATTAAAATCCTTCAGTTTTTTGTCTCTCAGACTGCATGAGAGTATTTTACCTAAGCAGTGCCTTGATGCTATGGATCAAGTGACAAGTTAGGATAGATTGTGCTGACCAGATGGGGTGATTTTTAAGATGCTAAACTAGATTGTAGAGATTGTTGTGAAGACAGACTTCCTTTGAGAATTCTTTCTTACCTCTATTCTTATAGTCACTTCTGTCTTAGCTGTTGAAATATATGATAACAGTGAACATAGAATCATCTGATGTTAAAGCCTCTAGGTTACCATGACTGATATTTTCCACACTAGTGAAATACTCCTTTTGTAACTCCAAAAAATAACTCTAGCTATATGCATTGTCATCATCAAGGAAAGTAATGAAAAAGGAAAAAAAAAACCAGCAACCCACAAAAAACAACTAACCTTTTGTACAGATAAGACACACAGAGCAATTTGTGCTGGTTGTGGCTGGGGCAGGGTTAACCTTCATCATAACAGCTGGTGTGGGGCTATGTTTTGGATTTCTGCTATAGAACAATGTTGATAGCACAAGGGTGTTTCAGCTGTTGCTGAGCAGGGCTTGCACAGCCTCAATGCCTTTTCTGCCTCTCACCCCACCGAGGAGGCTTGGCGTGCACGAGAAGCTGGGAGGGGACACAGCTGGTCCTAGCTGACCAAAGGGACATTCCAGACCATATGACATCATGCTCAGCATATAAAGCTGTGTGAGAAGGAGAGGGGGCACATTTGGAGTGGTGGCCTCTGTCTTCCCAAGTCACCATTACACTACAGGGCCCTGCTCTCCTGGAGAACAGGGCTGAATGCCTGCCAGCCCATGGGAAACACAGAATAAATCCTGTGTTTTGCTTTGCTTGTGCACATGGCTTTTGCTTTCCCTACTAAACTGTCTTTATCTCAAACCACAACTTTTCTAGCTTTTACTCTTGCAATTCTCTCCCCCATTGCACCAGGGTAGAGTTAGTGAGTAAGAATGTGGGACTGAGTTGCCAGCTTTGGTTAAACCATGAGAACTATTTATCATATCAATATTGGAGGCAAATAAAAAATAAGAATATTATTGTGTTCATCTCTTGCAAGATTTTTTTATATCTAGTTTTGAATTTAATTTTTAGATACTTGTGTAGCAACAATACCACCACATTTTCACTGCAAGCCCTAGCCTATGGGTTTGTTATTCATATTCAAAATCATTGCAACTCCTTGAGACCAGCAGTGAAAAATGAAAAAAAACTTACAGGTCAAGTCTTATGGCACTGAAGGAAGGCAGATATAGACTTATTGCCTAACACCACTCTTGTATTCCAACTATTTTGCACTCAGATGAAACAAAACACAGAGAAGCCAAAAGGACACCTGTCAATGGACAAATTCCCAACAATTGTTTATTGATTAGTAGATTACAGCAAAAATAACTAAAAGCTACCTTATGAATCTTAACAGACTTTGATTAACAGTTGCCATTTTTCTTCCTAAAAATAAAATTTAGAAAAACTGTCTTAATTTACAGATCAGGTGAGACAATGAAGAAAAACTGAAAATAGAAGATATTTATCAGTAAGGTATTTAGAAAAGCCTGCCTTTTGTGGAACTTTTACAATCTCTGAACTGAATAATAGAGTTAATAGACATGATGAAAGAAGCGTTATTACGTACTGATATAATTATAACCAATAATTTTTTCATGCTGTACTCTTTTGTGTACAATATACATTTCAGCTATCAGTAATTACAAAGTAATAGATTTTTAAAAATGTACATATTGATTCTCATTTCTTGCCTGCAAAATTCTAATTTTAAATTATTTACTTCAGATTTTTTTTGAGGTATAGCTAAATTATAAAAAGAGAGTTAACAAAATTTTGTAAGAACTAAGAAATAGTCAGAAGGCCTTGGTATTCAAAATTATTACAGTGGTTAATAATAATTGTCCTTGGAGTTCCAGAAGTCTAATAAATATTTCTATATACATATTTATGACTTTTTTTTTTTTCTTTTGATGTAGTAACTCCTGATAAAAAGTCAGGTTCTGGAATGAGGTGCCTGAAGTAATCCTCTAAAGTTTATTTTACAGTTTAAACAATCTACCTCAATCTCATTTGATAATCTTTCTTTACTTCTGGCAAACTGTGTAGATTGTCTTTAGTTAAAGTACAGTATTTACTATGAGTCAGAATGAAACCACCAAATTCATTATCTGTGTGACCTGAGGCTATATTTGAATGTGCATCTCCAGAGGAAAAAACTCTCTGATACAATGGACTTAGACATTGATGTTATCTCACTTGTGTACTTCTGCCATTATGCTGAAGGACTCTAATAAGACTGAAGAATTTTCTTTCCCTCAGTACATATGGCTACTTAGTATACTTTAGTGCATAATATGAGGAGTGGTATTGGAAAAGAACAGTATTTATTTTTTTCTGGTTTTCAGTCAACTGATTTTGAAGTATTATATTAATTGTGTGCAATTATTAGGATTCTTATCCTTTTTAAGAGTCCTCTCATAAGCAAAGGAAAAGATAATTTTCCCAGTATATATTTTTTTATTAATTTCTGCCAGGTTTTATGAAATAATAAAAGCTGAGAAAAAGAGTATTCCTTGATTCAGTCATCAGTATTCAGTTAAGGGTTTTAATTCCATCACTTTCTCAAATGTTTCCAGTATTAGATTACATGGAAGTAGAAAAAAATAAAGGAGAACCATTATCACAAAACAGCATTCTAAGACATCTATTAATAAAGATGACATAAAATTCTTTATTTTTTAAAAAAATATTTTGCATATATTCTACTTTGAGAAAAACATATTAGCAATTAAAAAAAATTGTCTTATGATATAATAATTTATTATCATTATGTGGTTCATGAAGATTGAATATGGTGTTCAAACCTAACAGTTATTTCAAGAAGGTCCCCTGTCTCTGCCCCCATCCCACTCCATTTTCCTCTCTCTTCTCTTTACTGCTCTTCTTTTCCCTGCTCTTTCACATTGTTCTGACTGTGGAATGTGGGTGAATACATGTACCTGTACATGTGCAGCTCAAAATAGTCAAATCTATCTATATATCAGTAATTCTGGAGAGCAAAAGAGCTTTTACTCTAAGATTGAGAAGTGTTAGAATTAGCTGATTCTCTCTCTCATATATACTTCTTTAGAATGAGAACAACAAAAAGAAACATAAAATAATTTATTAAAATAATTAATAGCAGGATGAGTTTTAATATCTGGAGTAAACATTTTCTACCCTTTGCAATGAAGGCAAATAGACTGGATACACAGAGTGTACTTCTTTTTTTCTTATGATATCATAAATCATATAGTTTTGAAAAAAATATAAACCTCTTCATTTAATTTTTATTTTTCAGTGGGTTAAAACTCCACTGGTCCCTGTCCTGGCTTAAAAAAAGAAAAGAAAAACAAAAAAACAAAAACCAAAAACACAGCTAAATGTTATTGGGAATGATAGTTCACTGAATTTTGAAATGGCACAGAAACTCTGCTGGACTTCCAGATTCTCTTTCTCCTTACTTGTAAATCTTCATAAAGATAAAATTTAATAAGTGGGCCATTTGACACTTCTAAAAGTTTTGTAAACTAATACCTTGTTGAAACATATTAGTTTATCTGGGGAGGGGAAGAAGGGGCGGAGAAAAAACAAGCTTAATTTATAGAACTTCACTAATCTTTTATTGTAGTATGAATCCATTCCAGTTAACTAACTTTCTTTTTTGGGACATGTTATTAGAAGGCAGAAAACTGGAAAATTGCATGTAGATTAATACAGTCAACAGTACTATTCTTTCAGTTCTCTATGCATTCAGTGGAAAAATATTTTTAAAAAACCTAAAGAGTTGGTGAAATTTGGATAGCAAAAGTAAGCAGCCACATAAAATACATGTGAATACTGGTGATGGGGGGTGGTGGTGGCATCTTATGGTTGATATGTTTTCTTTCAAGGGTTTTTCTTGGAGTATTTGTTTTGTCTTCTTTAAGTTTGGTCATCTAGCTTCAAAACCTCCCATTTTAGTAAAAGTGAAAATTAAATTTTCAGTCTACTTATCTGAAGTACCTTCTTGACAATAATTTCCCCTCCTGCTGAAAAGTCTTCAGTACTATGCTTTATACAATGGTAAAATATGAACACACAGTTATGTCTACAATATGAGATAAAGAGTCTGTTTTGCAGTAAATAACTCTCAGATCCCTTTAGCACAAATTCCAGGGATTAAACATGTCCTTACCTCCTCCTCCTAGTAGAGCAAAAATAATAGGAAAAAAAAATCAGTATTTTCAGAATAAGGAAGTTGCCTCTACCAACTCAAAGGGGAATCCCTATCAGGGAAGAGAGTTACTTTCCATAGTTTTTGAAATAAACCAGTATAATAAAGCAAATACTATGGAATTATTTTATCATAGTAATTAGAATTTGGGTGTGCAGACTTACCTTGCTTCCACTGAAATGCCTACACTAGAAAAACAGTATTTTCCAGAAATTCTTTACCAAACCTGGAAAGAAAAACATGTTATATTTTTTTCAGGTCACCTGCTTTTTAAATGGTTAACACTGCCTATCTGTTCATGAGAAAATAAAATTTAAAAGGTAGATTTATTACAAATTTCTTGTGATAGTGAAGTTATATATGATCCCCTGAAGTCTGTAATATACAGATGGATTCTCTTCTGGTCTTTTATGAAAAAGGAGAGAAAAATTCTCAAGAGAATTGTACTTCTGATAGCAGGTTTAAGAAAACAGGTTTTGGTAGAATACAGAGTATGATCACATTAACTACAGATTTAAATTGAACATGAATTGTTTGTGCGTGAAAAAGATGAAGGCAACAGCAATAATGCCTCAGTGAAAATAACCAGAAAAGGGTAGCCTGAGTCTGTCATACACATGAATTACTAGAAAGAAATTACAATATAAATGCTTTGTTTCTTTTGATTTGCAGTCTTGCATATAATGCATGTTCTTGCCCCTCAGGACTTGAATAGTTCTAGGAGAACTACCCTTTACTTGAAAACATAGGAATAGACGCACTGATTGAAACCCTATTCCTCTTACCTTTGCTTCTTATGTCCAAGAGTTACAATTAATATTCACTTAGGAAAAGAACATAGTGGCAGTGGATTGAATGAAATGCTCCTTTCCTTGTTACACTTTCACAGTTTCTAGCAAGTAAGTGGTACATAGTTTTTGTGAGGCTTAGAAGAGTTGGAAGCAGCTCATGCACCTGAATCAGAAGAGTCACTTGGCTGAGCGTGTATGGGAGTGAGGAAATGCGAGGACAATAGGTGTAATAAATCGTGACAAAAGTGTAGAGGTTTCTAATTAATTTTCAGTTTAATATGCCATTGTGTTCTCATGATCTGAACAGCAATTAAAGATATTAAGCAGTCAAGCCTCAAAGAACAATCCAAACCAAGACTAATTTTCTTGGGGTGTGGGAACATCACCCTGTCACTCATATGCTGAAAAGGGTCTGAAATCTAGATCTCCCACTTTCTGTGCAAGCCCTCTAAACAGTAGGCTACTCGATATAATGTGTGTGCTGTTGACAACACAAGTGACTTGCTTTAGATAGGAATTTGATATTTTGGTATCCTGCACTGATGGACTGATGGAAGTACTTACTGAAACTCCTGTTCAGGCATGAAGCTGTGCCGAGGGTAGAGTGCTCATTCATTGAGCACTCTTGTATGGTCAGCTGGGATCAGTTAGTGATTCTGACACCTCCCAGAGCTTCTTGCTCAATTAGGCAAATAGGATCTCTCCTTGAAAGCCTCAACATTCTTACCTGTCTTCCATAGCTATATAAGAAACATAAGCATCTAAATTCCTGTGGTGTTTTGTTGTTTGTCTTTTCCCTTTCTGAATACGAAGAAATGATGAAGACAGCAAAACCTTTATGTGACTTCCCTGTTTTTAACAACATGGGAGCAACAACCAAACTGGTATTAACCATATCCCTCACTGTTTCTAAGTGGGTGAAGCAAGAAAATTATGTTTTCTAAGCTTCTCCTGAGGTAGCCCCCTGAGTAATTCTAAAAATTAAGAGATTTTTAACTGGATTTAATCAATAGACTCAAATTACTAAATATCAGTAAAATTCATTTAAATGAATTGGTTAATGCCAGTATGAGAATATCTTGACAGCTGAAATGCTGTTTTTTCAGCACTCATAGTTCTATTGCTATATTAATCAAAGGACTGTGAGTTTAAAGATTTGTGAATGAGAGACAAGGGCTTTCATTTTGATGGTGTTGAAGCCCAAAGGTAAAAGCTAAATTTATATCTCCTGTACAGTATAACCAGAACTCTTTTTATTTGGTATATACTGTTGTTTTAATACTAGATCTGTAAAATCCATAAATGCAATAGCATTTCCTAGAGTTGGGTTTTTCTAATTTTTTTTTATTTCTATAATCTAACTTAAAAATGTTTCACTTTTTAAAACTATTTATGAAACTTCTGAGATACTTTTAATGTTTCCACACAATGAAATCTATAACAGCCTTTTATTTTTTTAATGATGCCACTTTACATTGAACAGGCTGGTTGTCTCCCCAAGAGGCTACAGATCTTCTCAGCAGTCATTTTCTAAAATTTTATTTTTGATGAAAGGTTTATCTTTTTACATTCCATATTGAATGATGTTATTGAAAGATAAATATCTTGATTCCTTCTATAAAATTTATACCTGATTCAAATAAATGTTAGTTTTCTTTTCTGTGAACCAAAGAATAGGAACAACAGGAAAAATAAGGAAAAATACATGCTTGATTGCAACACACCAAACTGCGAACAATTGAACAACCATCCCCAATATGGCTTTGTACTTCAGCCCTAAAGTTCTGTCAGCTGTACCAGTAGAAGCCTGGACATAGTCCAAGCAAAAAACTGTATCATGCTGCATATCAATAACACTTCCTTCCCATATGATTATATTGACTCCTGGGGCTTAATTTTCATCACTTTTCCAGAGATCTTCTGTTGTTTCATTGATATCAGTAGTTTTAGTAGAATTTAGAAAATGTCGCTGCCCCTTAAAGTTCATCTGAAGAGAGAAAAAACCTTCTAGAGTTTGTTTAATCTACTATTGTTTTGAAATACATATGTTCACTAGGTATTCCTGCAATACATAAATTTTAATTTTTGAAAGTTTATTTTCAATAATAATAATGTTTGAAACATTTAGACTTTGAAGTTTCTCTGTCTAAATTAAGTATTTTAGATGTAATCAAGACTTCCATAAATCTAACTACTATCA
Source organism: Argya squamiceps (assembly GCA_037834095.1). NCBI lineage: Eukaryota > Metazoa > Chordata > Aves > Passeriformes > Leiothrichidae > Argya > Argya squamiceps. The sequence continues at coordinate 60,921,251 of JBBMKD010000001.1, forward strand.
ATTTGGTATTTTTTAAGAATCATGTATAATTTTCTGTATATCCTCATCATGTGAGTTTTCATGCTGAAATCTACTCCTATTGTGAATAGAATATCATGGGTGTGTCAGTAGAGGGACAGGAAAACTGAAATCTAAAAATAAAATGAATAAACAAAAAACCAGTATGAGTTTGAACTAATTCTTCTGCTATATAATGCCCTACAAATGGACTTCAAAGCATTAAAGTGTTCAGATATGAGGATAAATATTTAGGAATCTTGCCCATATCTTTCCCTTGATAAATCTAGTCAAAGATTGTTCAGTTCATACGAATTGTCTTTCAGAATGGAGATATACAGTCAGAATCATATGTGCAAAACATTCAGACACATTTCTTTAGCCACAATAATAAGAAATATTGTGTGATAGACTAGCTGAAACCAGTAGCGTAGGAGTCTCTATTGCCTATGCATACACTAAATGTACAGCCAAAGCATGAGAGGTTAATACTACCACAAATGAATAGTGTGTCCAAATTCATTGTATACTAAAAGAAGCTGAGTGTCATTGGAAGTTTCTTAAGGAAATTCTTTTGGCCCTCACCTCCTATTTTAGGTAGTCATGGGCTACTCATAGGCAACACACTTGTACATATTTGTGTATTTGTGTGTGTCTCCTTATGAGGGTCCTCCAGAATCTCTGCAAACACCGCTAGGCATTTTTCCATATATAACTGAAATGAGCACACTGAACTTTGATGCAAGAACAGAAAAGGACAATGACACGATAAAATGAAACTTTGTTCCTCCCTTTCAAATAACAAAAGAAAATGCATTTAATTTCAGACAATGTTATGTGGAAATCGGAAATCGTAATGCTCACATGGTGTCATCATAGTACCAGATTTGTGGCATCAGAAGTTTCATGACATTTTCAAAAAAGTCGCAAGTTACCTTTCAACACCCATCAGAAGCTAAATTCCAAACTCTGTCTTCAACTGGCTTTGTGGAAAAAAACTACAATCCAAACTAAGAGTATTCAGAATAACACGAGGACAAAAAATCTCATAAAATATATGATCTGGATTCTTTTGAGAACATTAAAACTACCTAAACTAAGAAAATCAAGTCCATGTACTTTTCTTTCTTATTTTAAAGACTTAGGAAAAACTGGTTGTGTTTTGTCTGATTCTAGAGATTAGGAGCAAACAAACATCCTCTTTTTTTATTTTATTTTAATGAGAGGAGTTAAATTCATACCAAAGAGACAGAAAATAAAGAGCAAGGATACGGAGCAGAGAAAATTGATTATCAGAAAAAGGCCAAGGAGGCTATGAACTTATGTTATAATAGTAGCACAAATATAAAGGACAGATTCAGCCAAAATCTTCTTTCCAATAATCATTGTGCAATTACCTTAGAAGAGTAATTGCTTTTCATGTGACATTTGTGGAGGATGATAAGGTAAATAACCACAGCCATGTTCAATAACGTGAAGCAGATCACCATCACTAGAACAAACATGAGAATTTCTATTTTTTACCGTTTCATTTTAGACTAAAGCACATCCCATACTTATTGAATATTTTGGTTAAATCATGGTCATCTATCTATCTATCTACTTCCATACTGATATATAAATGTAGACATATATAGACATATACACACTAATAATTTTTAATTTTCTGTTCATACAAAAATCTGGGACATGATACTATAATCTGTCTTTGCTGGAACTAAGCAGCAGTGAACTAAGATGAATCTAGAATAGAATAGAATAGAATAGAATAGAATAGAATAGAATAGAACGGTTTCTTTTGGAAGGAATCTACAACAATCATCTAGTCTAACTGCCTGTCCACTTCAGGGATGACTAACAACTAAAGCATGTTAAAGATGTTGTCCAACTGCCTTGTAAACACTGACAGGCTTGGGGCATTGATCACATCTCTAGGAAGTCTGTTCTGGTGTTTGACCACCCTGTTGGGAAAGGAATACTTCCTAATGTTCAGTCTGAAACTTCCCTGATAGATTTGTTCCCAAAATACTCTGCTACTAATTTCTTTCATTTAATGGGTAGACTGCAAGTATGTGAGGTATAGAGTCTTTATGATGGCATGAACATCCTTCTCCTTATATTGCACCTGATCATGCATAACACAAATTTTCTCCCACACCTATTATTGTAGATAAATGGTGAGCCTGCATAAACATATCAATCATTAAATTCATTACTTTCCTGACTTGCTATTAAGCAATCCTGTTGCCTATGTCTTTCCTGCTGCTGATAAATCTCAACTAAAGATGATCAGATAAGCATAACAACCCAGTTCATTCAAACTCAAGAAGATGCTTGATTAACATAACATGCCTCATCAGCCGGTGCTACATTTGTTGCATTCCAGTCAATTTTCCAGACTCCCAGCTCTGCACACCCAATTCTCTTCCACCTTTTTTTTTCTGACCATTTAGCAGAAACTCACCTTTTTTTTAGTGGTTTAAGTTAGCCTTGACTAATACCTAAACACCTCCTTAGGTGGCCACTCCTCATCAGGACCAAGTGAAGTAAAGAGGGTTAAAAAGCTTCTGGATCAAGATAAACACAGAGAAGTCACTAATCAATCACTGCTGTGAGTAAAACACATTAGACTTTCTGGAAAATCAATTTAACTTTTGCAGTGCAATAGATTTGGATAGCAAAAAATGAGACGACTCCCATAGAATCATAAAATGATTTGGGTTGGAAGTGAACTCTAAAGACCCAACTCCCCCTGCTATGGGCTAGAACACCTTCCTCTAGACATTTGGCATGGGGCAGCCTCATCCTCTCCTCACAGAGAGGTCACCTGTGCAGCCTCTCACTTCCAAGACGTGGAGAATCTGAACCCAGAACACAAAAGCATTTATGCTGTCTGTAGCACTACCTTTAAATTCACAGCAACATGGACGCAAAGGAACTGATAATCACGGGTGTACACACAGATCTAAATCATAGCCCAGCTGTTCCAATCTCACCATTTCTCTCCCAGCCAACTTCCCCCTCATTTCAGTTTTTCCAACCTCAGTTGCTACACAGGAAAGCTACAGAGAAAGTTAGGCCCTATTCAACTCTCAATAAGATTCAGTTTAATTGTATTTTGGTAGGTAGGGAATGGTGTGAAAGTCTAACCTTCGTATATGGCCTGTATGAATAATAACATGTGGTAGTGGTATGGTCTGGTTGAGTGATGGGTCTGAACATTGAAATCTATATAGGTTCAAAAGAAACTGCAGGAAGTCTATGATCTAAATAAAATATCATACCTGTATACTGCATTTTTATAATGAGAATTGGTAGCAAAATAAAACAAAAAGTAGCAAAACAAGTTTATGCCTTTTTCTTAGTTTATATACTTTAGAATTTTTGTGAATTTTTAATATTTGTCTTTCTCCTTTGGTCTAGAGAAGAGCAATAAATCTGCTGAAGGATCTAGAGTGTGAATCATATGAAAGGTGGATGAGGGAGCTGGGACTATTTAGCCTAGAGGAAAGGAGGCTCAGGGGAGACCTTTTCATTCTCTAGACTACCTGAAAGGAGGTTGTAGCCAGCTGGCTGTTGGCCTCTTCTCCCAGGCCACCAGTGACAGGTTGAGAAGACACAGCCTTCAGAGGAAGTTCAGGTTGGACATCAGGAAGAAATTCATCACTGAAAGGGTTGTCAAGTGTTGGAATTCACTACCCAGGGACATGGTGGAATCATTATCCCTGCAGATGTTCAAGGAACACGGCACTTAGTGCTCTGGTTTAGTAAACAAAGTGGTGATTGGGTGACACAACGGGCCCGATTTGCCTGGCTAGCTTGTACACCCCGGCCCCTCACACCTGGAGTGGCTGCCTCCATGCTTACTGTCTCTTGAGCTTGGATAGCAGTGCTAAGCAGAGCGACCTGCTCTCTACAGCTCTCAGATGTTGTGCATCTTGAATTGGAGCAAAGAACGGAGAGAGGGTTTTTCCACATGCTTTGCAGAGGTTTATTTATCAAGGCATGCCATGGCAAAAACTGAAAAAGCCCATGCTTCCATTCTCTTATAACCAGGGGAGGAACAAGGGGAGGTTTCATTTTTCCAACCAATCAGGGACACAACCGGGAGGGGAGTGAAGAGGGACCCACGGTCTGAGAGCCTATAAGGAAGGCAAAGGGAGGAAAGTGGAAAGGGTCACGTGCACCAACAGAACATCAAATAAACAGAGACTTTCCAGGCAGGGTTTAGGATTGACAGAGAAACCTCTGGAAACAAGGGCAGGGGTTTGGGAAGGATTGACATGATGTAAATGAGACAGCAGGTGTGTCTAGGAGTAAATGACAGCTTGGCAAGGAAGGGGAAAACTTGAGGTAGAACCAAACCATCAAGGGGGTAACAGGAACAAACCATTGGGATAATAACTTAACAATAACTTAACAACAACTTATATAACCCACCACCACAATTGGGCAAAGGTTAGACTCAATGACCTTGGAGTTCTTTTCCAATCTTAATGATTTTGTGGTACTGTATGTACTGGCAATCCATTTTTGATTGCTATGCCTGATCACAGTTTGTAGACTTGTCCTATATATCCACACATGTATGTACATCTTGTATGTTTCAAATATTTAATTAAAAAAAACCCCAAAAAACCAAAAAACAGAACACCAAAATAGTTAAATTATCTTCATGGCTTAAAATATTTTTACAAGACAAATTTACAACATCTAAAATTTAATTCTTAAGAGATGTGTTTAATGTGTTTCCATTATGGCAGAAGAAGAGGTTTCTCATTTTCTCTGGAATCACATTATCAGATTGACAACATGGAGTTTGGCTCAGAGATTGGAAACAATTAAAATTTTTATTACATATTGTTGTGGTGCGCAATTTAGGTTTTTAAATTTGTACTTGCATTTTGTTTATTTGTTTGTAATGGTATGTCCCTTTCACCCCCATTCCCTGAACACACCTGGTTTCCCCCTGTCCTGAACACACTCCTTCCCTTCCCCGACTGGCCCAGAGTGTTCCCCGCCCAGGCTGCGACCTGGGAAAAGGGGACGCAGAGGCTGAGAACTTGTTCTGGCTTGTTCTGGCTTGGTGCTCTGCCTCTCTGGCACATGCTCTGGCAAGTGCTCTCCTAGCACATGGAGCTGGACTGCAATAAACACCTTTTCCAACCCAAGCCAGACCCACTCTTCATTTCCAAGCCTCATCCATGCTTCAACCAGCAGATTTGGAGGACCCACACAGACTGATTTAGATTGGTCGGGGGAGCTGCTTTGGCCGGTAAGCACCCCCACGGAGACACCCAGTTTATAACATATGCTTTTAAAATATCCTCAATATTCACAGCTATGTACAGCAAGGTAAGAATATTTCATTTTTCAAGTGGCACAGAACTAAAATACTTTAAGCTAGCATTGCTCAGATGAGCCTCATGTGCCTAATTGCCACAGCACTCTAATGCACTAACCTTGAGATTATTCCAGGATGAACATCAAAGCTCTTTCTGGTCTCAGATAAATTTGTATCCTAAACTGATTATTACCATATGCTCTTGAACTTGGAAACTGCTGAAATCTCAAGGCAACAGACTTGATAAAGCATATATTTGTTTTTTAACTTTGGCCAGGCTGGAAATGAAACCTTTTCACTATGCCATTACCTCAGCTGCTTTTTTTTTTTTTTTTTTTTTTTTTTTTTTTTTTTTTTTTTTTTTTTAATCTATTTCTAACAGAGAAATACATAAAATTGGGGAAAATTATAATAGTACATGAGAAGTATTTTGGTCCTGGACACAGGAGAGAAAAGCGAATTGAGGAGCAGTAGGGAGAAAGATTGTGAGCAATTGGTAGAAACCAGTCACTGATATTCTTCTTACACATAAATGATATGCAACAGATTCGGAACAGTGGGACTCCTTTTTCAGATTCACCCAAAGGTAATACCAGAAGATATTCTTGCATGGTATTTGAATATTCAAACATAAAACACATGAAGCCCTCCACTAAACCTGGACTGAGCTGGTGGGGTTTTTCAAGACTGATTTGTGTTATTCTAGTAATTTTATCACAGCAATTTAGAGAAAACAAAGTCACAGTTTCAGTCTATCAGCATAGAAACTAGCCATTTAATGTACCATCAGATTGAAAAACACTGCAGTTACTTCAAAATGCAAGGTATTTTTTCCAGAGTTAGCATTCTTGACTGTATTTTTGTGTCTTAAGACCTCCAAATTTAAGGTCAATCCAAGAAAGACATGTCTCTTTAAAGGGTAAAATTATGCTTTGTTGAAGAAAAATTAACTTTGGTATAACACTGATGAAACACAAAACAAAAAGTTTAAACAGTTTTTTATTTAGGGAAAATTAACTTTGGTCTTACACTGGTGAAACTCAAAGGCGCTCTCTGTATTACCAATCTGTCTTGTAGAATTATGCTGTCCCTTACTTCTCAGTCCTGCTTTGTTTTCTAATATTGGAGGACTATTTTGAAACTATTTGAAACTATTTTGGAACACTCTTAAGAGCTGGTCCATAGGCAGGAAATCTTCATAATTTTAAGCACCATACAACAGATGAAAAAGGTCTCCTAAAAAATTTGGCCACTCACCTGGAGCATAGGATAAGCAGCTGGATATTCTTGTTGTCCTGCTCTCCTACAGAAGGCAGACAGCAGCCTTCTGACAGCAACCAAATTAGGTAAATGTACATGGTCAGAAGTCTAAGGTTAGGTTAAGCACATAGTTCCAAGGCTATATTTATGTTGTAGTCACAAGAGCAGGGGTTACTTGCATTTTGTAATCAAATGGACAATTGAGGTCCCTAACAGTGCTTTTTATAACTCACGTCTCATTTTAATTCCTCTAACACAGAACTTGGTGTTATTTCAAGGCAATTAGTGACGCAAACCATGCGTATGTATGGGATTTTTTTTTAGTTAAAAGAAATCAGAGGAGTCTTTTAAGAGTTAATAGTGTTAACTATTAAAAATAAATTATCAGACAAACTATCCATACAACCATGTTTTAAAGTAGAATAAGTTAATATTAAGGCCTGTGTCCAATTTGCAATACTAAGTTTAAACTAATAATTTTCTTAATTGTAAGTCAAAGAGTTTCTGAATAATTACAGTTTTCGTGCATTTTTTTGACCTATAGTATTTTGAATGATATTTATCTTCATAGCAATATCATGTTTGTAGATTTTTTATTCGTTTGACATTCCATAACCATGTAATTTCCTGATTTCAGTGTCAAAGGAGTATTTAATTTTATTAATAGTAAGAACTCCTGCATCTTCATCAGTTCTTGTCATGATTGTGCTTTAATTTGTGTCTTCTTTACTATATTACTTTTATTTTATCTATTAATTTAAAATAACTATTTTTTAGTTCTCTTAACAATGAACCTGATAATTTCAGCTGCAAGTCTCATAAGCTTCTACATGACACCTTACTGCTAATGAACATCAGTGAAAATATGAAACCCTAATTCTTGTAGGTGCTTCAAAAATAATTTCATTTTAAGATACTTTATATAATTATGTTCTTTCAGACTCATGATATACTTTGCCAAGAAGCATATACAACTTACAGGTGTGGAAATACACAGAACTAAATTAAAAGTAAGATACATACCACTCATAAGAACCCTAATATGCAAAATTTAATGCTTGTTAAACACCACAAAATGTAAAAAGTTTTTAACTTTTAGAGTTATGAATTCCATATATTTTAATATTTTATCTTCTGCACCACAGAACTTTTTTCTACCAACCAGCCTACAGTTGTGATGACTACGTGCTGCTCCATAATTTGGCTTTTTTCCAGACAGCACGAGTCCTGTGGGATGCATCAAAGAAAGCCATTAGTGCACTCCTTGGTGTAAAACTTGCATGATGCCATAAATCTTTTAGTGGATTTGGAAGATGTTTTTGTGAAGGTTATGTGTGTAAGGTAAGCTACATTACATGAGCCTTCAATGTGAGCCTTCAACATTACACTTTCCGACATTTAATAAAATAGTGATTGCTAAGAGCTGCATCCTCAGAGGCCTTTGTTCTTCCAGCAAATGTGTACAGGAAGTTCCCACAGACTTTCTTCTGTGTTTTAGTTGCAAAAGAATATTTTTTATTTTCCTGAGATGTCTAATAAAACCTGTTCTTTAGAAGATTTTGCTTTTTATCCTTTAAGGTATAATAAAGATGCATTTTACTACCCATATACAAACAAGGATTCAACTTAGAGAAAATTGCTATTTAGAGAAAGTATGCTATAAATGCACAGACATTTCAAAATAAAATAAAATTTATATAGCTAATTTATAATATAAGGATTTTATTGCTCTGCTCCTATCAGTCTATACAATTTTCATCAGTTATGAAAGTCTCATCTGGATTTTTGAAGAATAAAAGAGTATGTTCTTATATCTACTGCCGTCTTACTCATTTTGCAACTGAAACAAATGATGCCAGGGCAAAATGAAATTATGTCAGTTCTTTTTAATTAACAACAGGATTTATAAGTCTGGAGATAAAACTGTAGATGAAGACTTTATAATTGCCAGCTCAGGGGAATTGAACTGCAAGGTTAATACAACGACCACTGGAAGTTAGTGGATATTGGTAGCACTTCACAGTTTTCAGAGCATCCACCTCATACTTCAGGTCTTGCTTTCATTTCTCTTTCCACCTCTGTGAAGCAAAACTAGGAAAGCAAGGTGGTTTTCCAGCTGGATATATTAGGTACCTGTTTCTGCTCTAGTTTACATTACTGAATGTAAATATAACTTTGCCTGAAGCAACTCTCCCAATCACTTCCATGTACTAAGCCCTCACTGACTTCCCTATGTGGTTTCAGAGCAGTAAAAATTCCTGTTGTAGAAAACTAAAGAGGAAGCTGCACTTCCAAAGCACAGCTCTGCTGTTCCCATCTGCTGATGAGCATTCAGTCCACTCTCCCCAGCTCAGACTGTTTCCTGTGAAATCCCTGAAAGCCGTGTCTTGTGGACATATGGGGCTGAGAGTCTACTGTTTCACTCAGCAGATCTGTTGCTATTCTGTTACCTCAGCTGCTAACATTACCTTGCTCTCAAGAGACCAGAGGATATCACTAATTTCAAGCTGCACTTCCACTACCAGGGTATGAACTACATCCTGTAAACCCACCTGTGGGCTTAGTAAGCTGGTATAACTTATTTTACTGGCTATAAATAAAGGAGGTGGTAAGTTGGCTTAGACTATTCACCTACTGGTGCCTAGAGCTGGGTGAGATAGAAACAGACCAGAACATTAAATCAATTTAAACTTAACTAGTAGTTTATTACTCAATAAAGTATATGTCTAAACCGTGTTCTGAACTGGTGCGGTCAGGTCTCCAACATATCCAAAATAACATTTTACTTCTGCAGGCAGAGTCATGCTGGAAGCTGCCTGTACATTCTTGTAACAAATTTTGAAATTAAGAGAGAAGAATGCTTCTTGTAAAGTATTAATTAAAAATTGTATCAGTTGTAGTTTGACAACACCATCTTCAAATTTCAATTATATAAATATTTCTCCATCTTTCTTCACAAACTCACTTCTTGGAGGGCACTGATCCTTTTAGACACCAATAAACTGTAACACATACTATATATATATAATTATTTAATTAAAGGTTATAAGGTTACTAGGTTTATGGATCATTGTGAATATTTACCTTCAAGCATGTTTGCTAGTTGCAGGCAATTATTAGACAGAGAGAGATTCAATAAATAAATAAATAAAAGGACGTGCTAGGGCAAACTCATGATTTTAAATGAAGAAAAAACCCAGTACCATTTCTAAGGGCCAGCTGAAGAGATTATTTTAAGAGGACTAGCACTGTCAGCTAGCATTTCGGTGTTAAATTTTTACAGCTTTAACTTCAGAGATCAGAAGAAAAACCAACCCAACCAAACCAAACAAAAAAATAAATATACAATGATTTACAGGAAATATTACTGCAATCAGTTTAAAGATCTGATCTTTATCATTATTACCATAATTAATGAGTTAATAGAAACTGTCTTCCAATATTTAAAAGTTCTATGATATCCTGGAAAGATAAAATCTGCCATCTTTTATTTCTAAAAATACATTGTAAATAATAATCAAAAGAATAAGCACTGTTAATTGGTCAAAAGAGAATTATTTTCTGTCTTGACAAAACGAATAGATTATTTGATTTTGCTATCAACCATTGCTCAAGTTGATTACAGTTAAATTTTATATCATACCTTTAGTAATATATAAAGTATTAATAAATTTGGGCATGTTGTGAACAAGATGAGGCAATTAATTTTAAAAAATCATCAGGCTCCTGAATGACTGCTGCTGGAGAATATTTCAAATCAAAAATTATGAAACCCACACTTCGGAGCTGCAGCTTTCGGTTTAAAAAAGTGCAGCTGTGTTAAACAAAATTGATAGCAGACAAAGAAACAACGATATGTTAACATTTCTTTTTCAGGAATGAAGACACTGTTCCTTGATTTCTTGACCTGCTTTGATATTTACTTTGAGATTCTCACTGAAAATTGTTAAATATTATACTAGTAGGTATAGTTTCATTTTAATCGCATTTATTTCACTGACTTATCAAGATGTAATTAAAAATCTTTCCACGTTTGCTTTGTAGAGGTACAGGACAATGATGACATTTTCTAATTGTTTCTTTTATGCTTTTTTTAGCTGGGAAGTGTGTTTTCCCTGTCTTGTCTGTTCCGACTGACATTTTATCTTCTAACTAAATATTTGTTTTTAATACTTGCAGGATCACTTCTGCTCAAAAAAAAAAAAAAAAAGAAAAAGGAGAACTTTCTTTTGCCTTCTATTATGCAGCAATTTTATCTGAGAGCCTTTTGCTGACTTTTTCCACACCATAAAAAAAATAAATCTTTAATGATTTTCACTTCCTGTCAAGTCCTGTTTCATGAAAATTCTTTACCTGAATGTTGTTGCTTAAAAATAACTTTCTGCCTTTGCACATATTTTCAAAAATATTTTATCATACTTGATAAACGTGTTAACCAGCAAATAGTCAAAGCTGCTCCTGTGGCTGTTCTAAATAAAATCAGCTAATATTACAAGAATACAAACTACTCATTCAGATTTCTCAATTTTATTTTGGCCCAGATTATGCATTCACAAACAAAATAATATGGAGAAAAAAAATATTATCTTCAGATAGATTGACCTGATAGAAAAATATCAAGGACTGTGCTCTTATTCATGCAATTTAATTTTAGGTGGTCCTGTAAGCAGCAGGGAGGTGGACTCAGTGATGCCTACAGTCTATTACAACTTAATTCTATGAATTGTTTTGATTATATGATAATAAAAAGACAATGACTTATTATCTCTTCATGTAACTACATCTGCAAATTACTCCTGTAGGACAGAGACAGAGGGAAAGAGAGGGAGGGAGGGAGGGAGGGAGGGAGAGAGAGAGAGGGAGAAAGAAAGAAAGAAAGAAAGAAAGAAAGAAAGAAAGAAAGAAAGAAAGAAAGAAAGAAAGAAAGAA
>JBBMKD010000001.1:60932880-60951825 GCA_037834095.1 Argya squamiceps
AAGGATGGGACCTCACAACCTGAAGCTGTAATTGGACAATTAAACCCCAATATGCAAATAGACCAAAACTTATAAAAGTGTAAGACCTCATGACCGATCAGACATGTTGTGACCATTCTTAATCCACCTTGGGTGTAGCCCTGGTCAGGCACCTGTCCTGCCCAAGGTGAATCCTGGAGGCTTTTCAATAAATACCTACTTTATTCTCTATCTCTGTCCAGTCTCTGTTTCAGGTCAGCCTTCCTAAAGCATCAGTTTAGGAAATCTGTTTTTCCCACCCTATGCCAAAAACCATCAGTGTCTGTTCTTTGCACATCCACTGCTTCTCCAACTGCAAGTCAGTGTCAGTCTAAGCCTAGATTGTGTAAAATATCATCTAAATGTGAACAGGCTGGCTCAGCCTGAAAGAAGTGCAGTTGTGTTAATAAGGTGCTTTCCCTGGGCTTATGGTATTGCTCAGACAGGAGAACAGACCTGGGGGAGTACTATGCTAACACAATTAAAGCACTCGTAACATCTGTGCTGGCTGCTTAGAGGTAGCCTGAGAATTTTTTCAATACGGTTATTCTCTCTGAGACATTAGAAAAGTAGGGCTATATTTTCTTGCTTTGCAGGAATTTTTCCTTTCTTTTTGCACATAGAGTTTTACTGTTTTGGCTTCAAAGAACCAGGACTACAAGGGCAAAAGATGAGAGCAGATTTAGTCTACCTAAATTAACTTCATTCCTTTTCTTCCCTAAAAAGGCAATTAATATCTTCCTAACACCATCTCATTAACATCAAATGATTTATCTTGATAAACCCCTCTTTACATATAAGCCTAAAGATAGAAAGGCTTATCAGTTTTGGTGAAATTAAACTCTTCTAGTTTAGCTATTTTTATTGATGTATTTCTTCTTATTCTATATCTTTTACTCCATATTACTTGTGGCAGTATCTTGCCAAAGAAAGCAGGCCAAGACCTCTGTGTTTAAAGGCAGGAATCTTGGTTAATTTAGTGCAGTGATAGCCTTGGATAAAGACTGTTTATTCTTTGGAGCCAGCTTCTTCCACTGAATTTAAGACTGCAGAGTGCTATGATAGGGGTTGGTTATAAGGACCACTGTGAACATCTTTCTGTGATATTATCATTAATGTCAGTGCTGTGTTTGACTCCCATGTAAACTTGCATTGAGTGAGAAGGGACAATCTTATTTTATATGTTTTGTATATCAAAACTTTTGAAACCCTAACCTTGGTTCTAACCCCCAGATAAAATTGGAATAGCATAAAAATGAGTAAGGATGATAAAAATACAACAGCAATTAGGGCAAATCACTGTGCCATACCTTAGATCTCCAAGACAGTGTAATATCTCTGCCTCTGTTACAGCATTGTTTTTCAGTTATTTTACCTATCTTATGCTATTTATTGAATAACCTTCTTCAACCAAGGGGAGAAAAGTTCCACATGGTACGACTATATTCTAAGTGATCTTCAGTTCCACTACAGTGCTTCCTCATATAAGAAAGTAATTTCTGGTCTGGATTCATAAGAGAAGAACAAAATAGCCTGCCTATTTTCTATCTTCAGCAGATTTTCCAAAACCAGCCTTGAGTTCCTCAGGTCAGAGTCCCTAACCTGCCCTTTCTCACTAAACAAGGAGCATGAAACAACAGGGAATGAAAGAGACCCCCAACTTATGGGGTAAAAATGCAATTTTGCTGTCAGGTAGCGCGTTGCTCTATCCAAGTGGAAATTTATGACTAAAAAGGAAAATAGAAACTGGAGTGAAAAGGAAAATAGAAATTGGGGTGAAAGATATTGAAAGATGAGTCCTTACCCTTGAGGACCTGGTCTGTATGGAAAAGCTTGGCAGTGGGGGATCTTTTCTTAAAAAATTTAGGCTTATGCAATTGCTATGCAAAAGGAAAAGGCTCAAAGGTTTTCCAATAAAAAGACAGCACAAACCAAAGGCAGCCAATGGGTTCATGAATCAGAAGCATTACGGCAACTGTCACTCAGAGAAGGTGGGTGCTGAGGGGCTTCATTTATCCATGGCTCTGGGGAGTTTCCAGCTCCTTGTAAGACCACGATACATACAGAGAGGGAGAACAGGGTGGAGCTCCCTTTATCCAAGATTGTAAAGATTTTCATTGTAAAGGTGCCTGTAGAGCCCTGATAGTGTACAGATTGGGACTGTGTGTGTTTTCTTATCTTTAGGTCAATATCCTTTTAGAAACTTGCAACATTCTCCAATGGAGTGTCAGAGGAGGTAGGGGACAGGGGAGTGACATGGTCTGTTTTCACCCCTGTCAAGGTACCCAGATGTATCAGACAGCAGAAGCAACAAAGGAGAAGCAGCCACTCCCCATTTCCCCATTGCCATGGACATTAGTCCCATTGCCATGGGCATCAGCCCACGCAGCCATCCTGGGCCCCCCATGTCACCCATTCCCCCTGTGACACAGCCACCACCAGCGTTCTACCTGCAGTGACTCAGCTGTGGCACCAAAAGTGTTGGTGACTGGAGTTAGTGCTGCATCACTGTGACATAGTGATGTGACATCTACTTTTCACTCTTCAAGAGAGAAAAAAAATTGATGAATAATCATTATGGTAAAATCTGGGCAACTAGTAATTCTAGGGATGGAAATTAAGTAGCTGTAGCAGAAAAGTAAAGGACAGTAGCTCAGCAAATGTAGAAAGAGAATTAAAAGAAGCAGGTCATACCTACTGCTCACTTTTGTAGATTTATGGGGCACTTGCTGTTGAGATTTGTAGATTTGAAGACTAAAAGTTGGAAGAATGATGCTTGTCAAGTTGACTGAAGGTAATATTTTACAGTTTTCAAATTAAAGACATGTCCAACACCAAACCTGCATCTACAAAAGGATGACACTGCTGAGGAGGTTTCATCATGCAATTTCATTTCTTTCCCGGAAATGCACCAATGATTTTGACAGAGACTCTCATCTTTAGGCATCACTACATACTTCAGTTGGACACTACATTGAAATACATGAATTAGCTTCCTTGAATCAACTTGATTCACTGCAGGACATTACATAATCTTTAACTGACAGGACAAGAGGCAATGGCTATAAACTGCAGTAGGAGGTTTAATCTAAAAAAAAGGAAACCCTTTTGCACTGTGAGAGTGACTGATCACTGACACAAATTGCCCAGACAGGTTTTAGAGTCTCTATCCTTGGAGATATTCAAAAGCCATCCGGTCATGGTACTGGGCAACCTGCTCTAAGTGAATCTGCTTGAGAAGGGGGTTGGACCTGATGAACTCCAGAGGTCCCTTCCAACCCCAATGGTTTAATAATTCTGTGGTCTTTGGTGCATGAAAACAATTTCTTTCCCCATATGTAGTTCCTCCTTAATTATTTTAGTTTGACAATTGTTTAAATAAAATTGGGAGCAAGGAAAACTGATTATGTAGAAAAGTGAGATGACCCTTAAGTAATCAAGTTCAACTATAAATTATAATAAACTTCCAGCAAAATATGACACATCCTTTAAATGCTTCAACCTCTGTGTTTGCCAACTGTACCTACTATTGACATTCAGCAACAGGCAAGCAGGGAAGTGGCTGGAAATTATAGGATCCTGTTGGTTAGAGATAGGGTAGAGGAATATTTAAAACATACTCCCAGACACCCTTAAGGATATATCCAGCTCACTCAGCTGGTGTGTAGAATATTTCCAGTTGGTGTCTATGCCTTTCCCTGCTGTGTTCAACATTGACCTGAGAGCACATACTGTTGGCAAGGTTATCCCAGCTTCTCCTTTCACCATTGTTTTGTATCCTTTGCTTCTAGGATGCCTTGTCTAACCATGCCCAAATATTTGCTGTGTTTCAAGATGCTCTGGTATTTCGGCTGCTACTGACTGGCCTGTACTTTGTACATTCTGCACCAGATAAGGCCAAAAGAAGCGTTAAGAAAATTACTCGTTGCTGTTGGCTACTATGTAATGGTTACACAGTAGACCCTGAGAGCTCATGAGGTCAGGTAAGAAAGTGTGGTGCTTCCAATGGCTGTGATAAACTCATGATGAGCACTACCTTGTCAGCCCATTGTCAGTGGCAACATAAAATAATCACGTGTTTTATCTCCCAGCAAGCATCACACACTTTCATTTTCTGTTTTAGTCAGGTTTTATTTGTTTGTGTTTGTCAGGATGGGGAAGGACAACTTTAAAAAAAAACCCAAAAATAGAAATGAGAAAGCAAGCACCATCCAGTGCTTTACAGCCATTCCTTAGTTGCTTCTGTTTTGTTACTTTATCTGTTGCTGGCATATGCAAACAGTCTCTGGGAATGTGGTTGCTGCTCAGGAAGCAACAGTTTTGTAAAAACTCAAAGTAGTAATAAAATATGGTAGATGTCTTCAAAGGTGCAGAGAAATTTGTTTCTGCTATCCAGAGAAATTTATGATCCTATAGAGTCAATTGTTGCAGAGTTGTACTGATTTGAGAGAATTTTAAACCTTGCTTATCAGTGTATGAAAAAGGTAATAAAGTTTCCAGAATGGTGAGGGTGAGACAGGATATAAACAAGAACAAAACACAACAGAAACCACAGAAACCTACTGAACAAAATATCGGTCTGTTTATTTTGGCTTTAATTGGATTCTCGTTTTCCTTCCAATCTATGGAAGATCTGGATGTTGGGATAGTTTGAAAGGACTGGCATGGTTATATCACCAAAGGCTGTGACCTACTTCAATCCTCCCTCCTTCCACTCTTCAGAAACTGGTGCTCTTTCAAAAGGAAATGGAAGAGAAATGAGCCTGTCAAGATTTAATGATGCAGAAAACAATAAGGAAAACATGTTTTAATTTGATAGTCTTTGTATTTTACACAGGAAATACAAAAAGGCAAAAGGGATTTAAAAGATCACCTTTAAGGCATCCAGTTCTAAGGTTTCAATAAACACTGAAAAACAAGCTCTTTGATTATTTTTCTAGCTCCCAGAGAAGCAGCAGTAAAATCATGAGTACTGTTATAAGATGTGAGTAAGAAGCAGCACCCAAGGAAATGAAAAAAATATTAGAATTGTTATTATCTATGCTTACAATAGAAGTATTGCATAGTAGATAAGAACACTGGAAGGATGCTTTTTTCTTATCTTGCATTATATCTTTCTGAACAAAACCCCTCTGTAGACAACAGAAGCTTCTTCTAATAACAAAAATGTTGGCTGAAATGAAATTCTTGACATACCAATCATTCTCAGCAGCAAAGCCATTTTTCATATAAAACATGCTTTGGAGTAGCCTTTAATGAAGGTCTCAAACCAACTCATGTAGCTTATTTTCTCATGGATGGGAGTATTTAAACAAATTTAATAGAATATCTACCATAGAGACACCACAAATGTGCCCTGCCAAATCAGATTATGTATTTTTAAAGGACAAAAGGGTTCACTCTTCCTTCAAACCGACACGAACACACTTTTTTTTAGCTAAAATGGATGATGGTTTTGATTAAAATTAATTGCCCACTGAAAACTCCTCCCACTGCACCACAATCAAGGAGAAAGTTTCCAAAATAAACAGGCTTCAGACCAAATGCTGTGAAAGGAGAGAAACTTTTTTTCTGCTATAGCTACAGCTTCTCTCTCACTTTAAAGGAACACTTATAGGCTAACATAACACAGTTGAGTAACTCCTTATATAATCTGTTATCTTGTTCTCTGAATTCATTTGCTATTATAACTTAATGGGAAATTTAAAGTGATAATTTTCTAAGGTCTTCATTTTAGCAATGCTAAAAGTGAATTTGGTGCATGTTCTTTGGAATGTCTTCAAGGCACTGCTTTGCAAGAGTACAGTCAGCTTATCTGTGTTGTAGTTAAATCATAATTTATAAACCAGAAGTTGACAGCAAGTATAAAAGGCCATATTAAGGATCATATCTTTAGGTAAAAAAATAGGATCCCACTTCTTTTTCAGAAGGAAGGAAGGGAGAGAGAGAGAAAGAAAGTGAGGGAGAGAGGGAGAGAGGGAGAAAGAAAGAAAGAAAGAAAGAAAGAAAGAAAGAAAGAAAGAAAGAAAGAAAGAAAGAAAGAAAGAAAGAAAGAAAAAGAAAGAAAGAATTTGATTTTGTGGGAAAGAAGTTTTCAATTCACCAGCTCAAGCAGTGGAGCCTTCTAAATAAGCTCTGAAGGAAAAAAACTAGATTCTAGATTTACCTCTTTTTTTCTGTATTCTCTTTACTTCTCAGTGATTTCTTGGCATTCTTTTCATGCTGTATATTTACAGACCATGAATGCACATCTAGATATATGAAGATATTCATACATGATTCATACGAAAAGAGAACTGAACTGAAATCTAAAATGGCAAAATAAGAAAATTGCAAAGTAAAACAGTGACAGGCTAGTAAGTGTCAGTATTACAAATTCCTTTGCAATCTTAATCTTATAAAATTATTTTCATCTGGTGAAGGGCTTTTGTTAACCTGAGATCTCTTGTAGGGAATGAATACATTTATATATCCATGTGCAAAAAAAGCATCAGGATAGGGAAAAAAAATCTTCTCTCTCTCACTGCATCTCTCTCACTGTTTCATCTTTCATCAAAGTCTAGTGTTGCTCATACTACAGACAACTGGACTGGAATGGTCTGAGCATGTTCATTTCATTACAGCTTAATCAAATCTGAGCAATCATCTAAATAATGCAACATCTTGTCTCTTATTTTGGTCAATGTTGAATAAGGTCAGAACAGAAGGTCAAAAAAACCCCAAACTCAGCCATGGGTTACTTGCATGGCCAAGCAGTCCAATCAATTTGCTTGCCAATGCAAGAAGCAAAAAATGCAGAGCAATGGTATAGAATTTATCAGTTGCTGCATATTCTTATATTAGATGTACTTGCTGCGTATGAAGCATTTATCTTTTCACCTCTACCAGTGTAACCCCTTATAAGTGCATTATTAGAGAATTTAAACAGAAATTTCCAAAAATCTTGGCTTAACGTTAATAGATACCTCCCGAGAGATAAACTGAAACTGAACAGATTATTATGATATGGTGCAATATAGCATGGTAAGCACTTATTCCCACACTGATCATTACTTTTTTTCCCTATGCCTAGGAAAAAGACCTTTTCCACTAATGAAACTTAATCCTCCCCTATATGATCCACAGTCTCCCTCCTTAGGTATTTGGAATGTGATGACAGATCAAATTCTTTAAGTCAAACTGAGGTTCTGAACACAGGACTACTTTTTATCCAAGTGACTGGTATAGATTTCTATGTTTACGTGGGACCCTTTATTTCTGTGCCTGAATGTGTATTACATTGTAGGTGATAAACGTGTGGAAGGGGAGAGGGAGGCAGAGGAATGAAGATATATAACTTGCATAAATCTTCGCCAACAAAGTTTATCTCTTAAAACCTTAACACAGATCCTTGTGTTTTTCTTACTAAGATGAAATGCACAGCCACCTTTTCCTGTGATGTTCTTTATACCAAACCATCTGTTCAAAATATCTTTTCTGGTAGTTTTAGGTTGCTTTACATTGCATCCTTTGAACCCCATTCTGATATGTACATCTCTTCCATGTCCTGTAAAGCATGCCTAGGGTCTTGATTCCTCTAGCAATTCTGTAAAGGTGAAGTAATTTTGTAGGGTAGAGTTTATTAGAGGGAACAATTATTTGGGACAAAGAAATATGTCCAGGTTTCTTTTATTTGACATGGTATCTTTTCTCAATCACCCTGTATACTGCTTTTTAATTGTTTAAGATGCTAAGCATAGACTTGTATAGATTTGCATTATATAAGCTCATTTTTCTTCTTTCCTGACCTTCTTTGAAAAGTTATCCCCTGCAGTATATTTGTCAGTGTCTTCTCTGACTTACTTGTCTGGCAATCTGTCTCTTGGCATCCTTATAACATCTGTCATGAATGTCTATCTGCACCATTCTCCAAGTATTTCATTTGTTGCCTTGTCTGTTCACAGTAATTGCCACATTCATCATAGGTACTTCTTTTGCAGTAGAAACAATTTCATTCTCTGATGTTGCATTTAATGTCTTCTTTGTAGTTCTTTGTATTTTATATCTTTTCTGTATTGTGAAATCTCTGCACTCAGCAAACAAGTACACAAGCAGTGCCAAAATCAAAATTTTTATCACTTCCTTCATATGCTGAGGTACTCATTATTACATAAATAAAGAGCTCACATCTCTTATCACAATTTGCACGTGTACAAGAGGTGCTGCCGAAAACCTCTTTCAAAATATCTTGAACTGGAAATTGAAGCTGCAATTAACTGCAATGAAAAACAAAGGTTGATACTGTACAGAAGTATAGAAAGAGCAAAAGGTGCATTCATTCAAAGGTACAATTCATGGTGATTTTTCAGTCCCCTTCTCATCCTGAATGTTATGTATGTCATTGTCTCTATCTGTGGGAGAACAGCGGGGAATAAGATGCTGAGGGCAGAGATAAAGTTCTGGAATCATGTGATTTTAAAAGAATATTTGCCAAATACTGAGCAACAAAATCGATTTTTTCAATATTTCTTACAAGAGAAAAAATATTTTTCTTAAATAAGTGACCTTTGTTTACAGCATCCTCTCAGAGACACTTAACTGCCAGGCAGATAAGCCTGTCACACTGTTCCACCTTGAGATATCTACTATAGTAACAGATCCAAGAATCATGCAAAATACAAACATATAAAAGCATGAGCTTATTCCAGTCTGATTCCTTCCTAGCTTTCCTAGTACATCTGACATTGACAGTTGTACAGGTGGATGAAACTAGTAGGTACAGAAGGGACCAAGGAATATATTGCCTTTTAAAAAGTTAAATCTTTACTCTTAGCATCATGTCATGTTAGACTGTGATTACATATTGACATGACATCAATATATAATGTTGTAGTGTTGTCTCTGATAATTCTGTTGTAGGAATGACCACATAACAGTTAAGTAATTGTCAGAATTTGTGATGTTCCAACTGTTCTTGGGAATTTTTACCCTATTTTTGAATACTTTTTGTGTATTATTATATGAAGTTTCTTTTTTCTTTCTGTTTCATGTTGAATTTATATGGATTGAAAATTAAAAATAAAATACAGAGACTAAACTGTATTGGTTAATTTTAAGCTTGTCCTTAAATATGTAACTTACGGCATTTATTATTTATCCAGATTTTAATGAGTAACAATCTTTTGAATATGAATAACCTTAATAATACTGAAAATACCAGTCTGAACTAGAGTTCACCAGCATGTGCAAAGGCTTTCCATATAACACAGATGTAACACTGAGAGACTTCCTGCACTGAAATATGCACTTTGCATGTACTTCATAATTCTTACCCTTAGGATCACAGACTATATTTTTTGTAGGCACAAAATTTTTACTTTCAATTTTATCTTTCTATCTAAAAATAATAAAAAAATGAATTTGCTCTCCTTCAAATATATTTGCATTCTCAGTAACACATACATGTTCACTTACACATTATATACATTTACTTCCTTTATAGAAATCTGATCTCAGATCAGAAACTGAATCTGTGAGCAAGTTATTCAGACAGCAACTCGTTCAAATATTGTAACTAAAAGTTGGAGATGGAAAAACAGTTAGTGCAGATCAGATTCAGTTTTCTGTTCTCTTCTCATTTTTTATTATTGCTAACCACGAGGATTTGTTTAGAGTCTGGACATTTCTCATCCTTAGACCTCTTAGACTAAAATGTACACATTTTACCTATGTCTTTACCTAATTGAATTCCTCTGTAATGTCTGTCTGTGTAGTCTATTTTAACTGATTTTCTGGATACAGAAAATCCCAGTTTTTAAACAGAGATGGCTACAAAAAAACCATATTGCCTTGACTGTATAAAGTTCTCATGTAGGTTTAGAAAGTTTAGCTGGTGAGATCACCTTTCTATGTCACAGTATAATTCAGTGGGTACCACTCTATATGCCATTTTTTTTACTCTTTCAATTACAGAGTAAAGCAATAACAAATGCACACTAACTCTTTGAGTTGTGGCCATTTACCTGAGACCAGCAATTCATTTTACAAAGTCTGCTGAACAGCAATCAGATAATAATGACTTTTTGGTAAGTAGCTAATGATGCAGGGGTTTAGAGGACCCACACCTGATTAACTGTGCAGGGTGGATGGTGTGCAGTTAATGTAATGTAAAGACAGAGTAAGTAGAACAAAAATGAGTAGCTTAGTTGCCACATTCTCTGCACATTGAATGGGAAAGGCAACTGGGCCTCTTTATAGCAACCATTTAAACCTCTATATGATGGTTTATGTAGGATGAACTAGAACCTTTATTAATTTGATGCACAGGGGTAAGATCCAGCTAGGAAGTGAGTTATTCAAATAAATCATTCCACAAGGTAACATGGATGAAATGAAATATTTTTATTATTTATATATAATTGGATTATATATAGGATTGGGATTGTATATGACTGATATCACCTGAGTGATTAATTTTTCAATCTATGATTTTTTCTATCTGTTTTTGTGATTTATACTGTGCTTTAAATTTTCATGTTAGACTGTGTGAAACATAAGGAAGTTGACTATACAGCAGTATTGCTTAAGTCCTCCTTTTGAAATCTGATGCATTACAGTTAGTTTAAGAGGAATATATGAGCATCAATTGATACAAAGTTATTTTCTAGAACTTGTCCATCTTAAGATCTTCATTGCTTATCAATACAAAGAATAATGCATATTTTTTAATCAAATCTTTTACTATCACACAGGTATATCTGTTGGCTGTAATGTCCAGTCATAACTAGTATAAATTATCATTAGCTGTATTCTTCTTTTGCTGAAGACTCCCAGAATAATGAGTACTTATATTTTTATTACTCTGGAAAAGATCAGCAACAATATATATATGCAAATATAATCCTAAGAGTCTACAGTAGAATGCATATAATGTTAACCTTTGAGGATTAACCTCTTTTCTATTCTAATCGAAGTTGTGCTTCCACTTTTACATTAATTTTTGCCTTTTAAAAATGGGATACCTGTTCTCTAGTCCAGTTCCCAGAGATTGCCTCATTCTTAAAATGCATATATCAATTGTCCAAGGTTGTTTATTTCTTTCCTGCTATTGCCCAGGTTTCTGAGATTAGACAAGACCATCATTTCTACTCAACCAGTCTAATCAGAAGTCTGAAAGGAAAGTTGATACAACAAACATTCTTTCTGGGAAAAACATTCTCCTTTAAGGGTAGCAAGTCTTCTAACCATCTGTTTCAAAATATAATGTAAGAAGTAAAGTACAGAGACAATACATTCAAAACTGATTTTGAAAGGACATATATTTTTTACTAAAAGGAAAAAAAACCCCACAACCAGAAACAGTAAATAAACACAAACTCCATTATTAAATGAAATGAAACAAAGTCTTTCATTTCAGTAACTGAGAAAGCAATGACAAGAAGACATTAACTTTATTCTCAGAAGAGTTCAAACACTCAACATAAATTAAACCTACCTAAGTCTTAGAGGAATTACTGAGGTCTACTAAGAATTGTTTTAACCTTTTTTTTTCTGATTGATCTGCTCTTGTGCATAGTTAAACATTTGCTTCAAAGAAGCTGATCTGAGTCACTGCAGCTTTCAAGTGATCACAGATTCCAAAGGAAAGAAGCTCTGTAACACTAGAGTCTGGGTGAAGTGGGGAGCAAGAGGTGCTGCAGTCCCACTTAAAAAAAGAAGAGATTTCAGTCTGAGAAAAATACAAACATATGGCATTTGAAATAAATAGCCAAAAGACTTCAGGATCCAATTAATTTTTGATTGCAAATAAACTTTTAATATCATTTCATATGTAGCAACATATATTGACTTGTTCATGCACTTCAAGACTATAAAAACCTCCCACACATTCAAAGTCTTTTGATGGTCACAGGAAAGCATCACACAATTTTAATCACAACCAGGCTTAGCAGCAAAATACTTGAAATTATTGAATGTATCATCACATACTTCTCCCATCCCAGGTATTTTTCCCTCTATTTTTTAGCTATTAAAACTATTCAACTATTAATACATGCCAACAAATACTACCACACTTAATTTTGTTTAAAGAGAAATTGTTTAAATGAAGAGTGTGTCATCACGGGGGTCTTATTTTAAAGTAATGAGTGCTTTTCTTTACCGCAGATGTAGTATGGATACACATTATTAAAAACAAACAAATAAAGCCCACCTTCCATGTAAATGATGCAAGATAATATAAATGAATGAAAAATATTCTGTATTTTCACAATGAACAAATAGAGATCTGGGGATGGAGTCCTTTCCCTCTATATGGAATCACTTAGCAAATCCATACTTTGTCTTATTGACAAGCACAACAAAATAAAATCTATTTTTTTAATGCTCTTGAGAGTATTAAAGAAATCTGACATCCAGAAAGATACACAACAGCATTTTACCAAGCCTGCAGAAAGCTGAACAGATGTCACAGCAGCCAGCAGCAGAACCAATCAAGGAGTCAAAGAGAGGAATATACCAAGGGAACAGACCTAAGCCCAGATGCCAATACTAGAAGAATTAATCTCTTAACGTCTGGTTGTACCAAGCATTCCCCATATGTGAGTGTATGTATTGGCTTTGGGCCTAGTACACACAGAGAAAAAAGTAAAAGAACTAGAATACCTTCAACATTGCCAGGAATATGCAAAAAATCTGCCAAGTTTGTGCTGAAATTCTGTGAATCTGACAGTTGTTTTTCTATTGCACAATGTGTAATTGCACAGTAAATGCACAATGTGTCCCTGTTGTAGTTTTGCATGTGTATAATTTAGACTGTGAAAAAGGTTCCAACCTGTTTAAAAAAATTACCTAAATCTCTTTCTGAAATTGACCCAGTTTGTTAATGTCCCCTGCTCCCCCCCAAAAAAACCCAAATCATTAAACATCAACAACAAAACCAGACAAAATCAAACAAAAAACCCCCAACAAAAGCCCCACAAAACCCAAACCCAACACCCCTCACCCCCAAAAACGCCAACAAAAATACAACAACAAAACATTAACCAAGGTAACCTTACAGAAATTGAAGCTTACTGGATGTTTGCTCATTGTAATTGTTATTGACATACCAATAACTTGCACCTCCTCTTACCATTAATACAAATTAATAACCTTTAAAGGAATTGAAGAAATTGAATAGAAATAACACTAAGCAAAAAGTGGCAGGAACTTAGATACTAAAGAATATGAAGCTAACAATTCAATCTTTACTTTATAAGTTTTTACTTAACTATTTTGTAGCATAACATTCTATACAGAAAGAAAAAAAAATCCCACAAAACCCAAAATTCTTGCATACGTAACAACAAATTAAGCAAACTGCTGCTTTGTTACTGGAAAACCTACTAAACACCTAAAATCACATAATTTGGGACATATGAATTGCCAATAGTTAGATAAAACAATCATCCAGGTCATCAAAAAGTGCCAACTTGGAGCTATCTTTTAGACCTGGTTATCAAGGCAGGTTGTTGGGGGTTTTTTGTTTGTTTGTTTTCGTTTGTTTGAGTTTTTTGATTTTGTTTGTTTGTTTGTTTTTTAATACAAACTGATATTTTTTGTCCTAAATAACAAGTAGTTTTGACAAGCAATCTGAGAAAAGCCCACCAGAATGGGCTTGCAGAAAAGACTGCAGAGAAAGTCTTTAAGGACAGATTGTGGACAGATGAAAACTAAAACACTCTCTATTGTGAAATAGACAATTTGACAGACTTTGCTATACAATGGTCAGCCAAGGAGCCTCTTTTATCTGGCTACCAAACAGCCTCACAACTGTTGAGTGAAGTTATTTTGGATATCACTTATGTGTAAAGAAAGATGAAGCTTTCAAAGATATGTCAAGGAACAGATTCTAATGCTAAGTCTACAACTATAATGAACAAGAATTTTACAGGCAAAACTACTAGTGTTGAGGCTCAGAAATATGCTTTTCCATAGGCATTGTTTCATTCAAAATCTTGCTATGGTAAAAAGGGACAATATTCTGTATATAACAACAGAAATTTATTGCTTGTCTAGTTAATGTTTTTAACCATTTAACAGTCCACATCTAATTAAGAAAAAAACTCTCACTGGTAATAGTAATAATAACAACAATAGAGTTTAAATTGCCTCTATTCTGTGGTGGAATGCTCGCTCTTTTGATGTTCCCCTGGATCCCAAGCTTGATAGATACAGTTTTTTTCAAGGCTTACAGTGAATGAGCTGTATCTTACAACTCTATGAGTGACATCAGAGCTGGGAGCAAGGTTTCTAAATTCATAGACCTTGGGGCCATTTGGAGCTATTTTATAGGGCTTTTTATCTTTCCTTTTTCACACCATGTCCCATTTTACGCTTGGAAATTGCATGAAGCCTAATGCAAAGGGTGTGCTCTGTGACAGCTGCGTTTAAGTCCTTCACTGCATGGCACTCCCAGGGCTCCATCTACATTGGGGCAGGGATCAATTGGTTGAGCTTTAGGACTATTGCAACAAGCTACAGCTGGCCCAGGCCAATGCAAGCCTTGCCCTGTTAACTACTGCAGTGTCTAAATCCTTGGAGTCCTGAGTGGGTGAGTTTGTGCTCTGCAATGTGAAGGATCACAAGGGACAGGGGGAGTCAGGTGGGGAGTGTTGGCAACTGGGAGATTTACCTCAATGTGCATTCCTGGTTTGAACGAAAATGCTGATGCAGTGCCATTCTAAGTGAGTTGAGAGTTTGTGTGATTTGAAAAGTGTTTTTGGCACTCAGAGGTCAGTTGTCTAAATGCTTAGGTCACTTCTGAAAAATACTAAAATGTATCTTGGAATTCTTATCGCAAGCCTCTCTTTCCTCACCTGCCTGTCAGACTACACCCTGTGCATAATTTTTAGAATCTCATCCCAAAGGCACAACTTCTCTCTGGCAAACCCAAGGTATTTGAAATTCTCAAGCTGCAAACCCTGGCTGAACTGCAAAATGCTATTGCTGAGCTGAGCTTTTGTAATTTTTTAATAGCTTTTATGGCTGTAGGCAGATATCTGCACTCAAGTGTTTCTGAAGCAGAAAAAGAGAATCCAAGAGCCAGAAACATACACATCACCTCTTCCCCTCTTCATAATGAGATGAGAAAGAGAAGATTGAATCTTCAGTTATCTCTTGCATGTGCAGCACAAAAGGAAAAGCTATATGCCTGCTACAGTTGCCAGTTCACCCATCCCTGTGGGAACCTTTTGCAACTCTATTCTAGCAGTCAACATAAAGTTATGTGGTTTAGTTTAGAGAATGAAATAATACACATAGCTCAGATTAATATTGTATTTACTATCAATGTAAATGTGAGGTACTATGATAATTGCAGTGTTCACTACAGCACTATTCTAAAAAATTAGTTTAGGCTGCTATATCTCATTCAGCAGGTGTCAAACACTGTAATCTGCACCAAAATGATATTAGGCTCCACAACAAAGACCTTAGGTAAAAAGAATTGAAAATCACTCTAAAGCAGCAGACTATCATTGGTGCTTTTAGCAATTTGTGACAAATAATAAATAATTTCAAGAGTGAAAATTAAATTTCTCTTCAGTTTTCCATATCAATATTACTCATAACAATATATTCCTTTTAATATGTACATTTTTTGTAATTAGGGACAACATTGAACGTATATTCCTTTACATTTTTTACTTAGTTGGTTGCTTTCCCATCTGACAGACAAACTCTTAGGACTCTAATTTCAGGACCAGCAGTTTTAAAGGCAGTGCATTTCAGCAATCACCTTACTAGACTGAACCTGAGAATCACTTTTTTTAAAAAATTCTGCCACTATATTCTGTGTGTAAGATAATAGAAGTTACTTTTCACTTTTTACCTTACCTGTACTTTTTCACTCGGTCCATTAACTTCAGAGTCTTTTAGGAAACAGACATTTTTATGTATGTTTACAAAGCTGCAGGCACAATCTAAAGTCCATGTTCTACCTTGTAGACAAATGTTCAACCTCTTTTAATTCAGTTCACACTATGTGCTGCCTGGTGCTCTTTTGTAGTTATCTTCTGATTCCAAGATCCATCACCTCCCTTCAGCCAAATGACATCAAAAGTTATGTTATTCCTGTCAGTCAAGATTTCATATATATTTGCTTTTAAAAATCCTTTGAACCTTACATTCCTTGAAAAAGAAGCTTTTGGCCATCATCAATGTCTAACTCTCAGGCTTCTTTCAGGATCTTTATTATCTAAGAGTAGCTATTTTTGTTTATCTAAGTGCATTACAAGTTAAGAAATTATCTATCTTTCTTCTTAAATAGTTTAAAATGTTTTGAAACACTTAGGAACAGAAAAAGAAATTCACTTTTATCTCTAATTGAAAAGAAGAGAAAAATGAATATCTATTGATTCAATTTTTGTTCTCTTAGACTGTATTAATTCATAACCCATAAGACTCTCTCTTGGCCAGGGCAGCAACATTTTAATAATTTGTAATTTTGATACCCTAGACATGCAATATAAAATCATCAAAATTTCCACTGATAAGTCTCTTAAGTAACAAGTTTCATTATCCACTTTAGCTCTAAGAGATAAAAAAATATTTAACTACCACAGAAAAGTTGGACTCTAGGTTTTATTCATTTTCTTTAAGCTGCTGCTCAGACTAAGAAGCAATTTTCCTTATTATCACTTGCTTTCAAAGAATTGAGAAGTGTCAAAGCATGAAATTTAATCATAAAGCACCCAGTGCTTCTTCTCTTTAGAAACAGTTATTTTTCCTTCAAGGATTTCTATTATCATCTCTTTCTTTCTGTGTCAAACATTCACTTTTCTAATGGTTTTTCCTTATGCCATTTTAATAACATCAAAACTTAAACTAAGTAACACTGCATCTCAACAGAGATTACATAAAAAGGTGTGAAAGAAGAAATTTAGAGTCTCTGGAAAGTGTTAAGGATGGATTTATTGTTATCTTATTTCTAATATCTTAAAATCCTTTCTGGAGTCATTTTCTGTCTTGTGAATCTTAAAAAATTGGAAAAGGAGCCCAAGACTAAACAAAACAACCAACAGGAAAATCAAACAAAACTTTGCCTGATAGGGGACATGGGAGGAAAAGGTTTTGAGTGGGAAATTTTAGGAGAATAAAATACTGCTAAATAAAATTATTTTAATAGCAGAAGAAGCGAGACTCTCACATTGTGACATTCAACCTTCTACACACCACTCACCCCTCCTGCCCAGTCCCAATTATCTGTAGGCTATTAACATACACAATCCAATACTCCCTAAAATGAGTAAAATGGAGCACCTTCTAGTGCTGTCTATAGCTTTCCATTTGCTATTAAAAGGGTTCTAGTGATCTAGATAAAACTCAATACCTAAATATTAGATGATTAAACCACTGATGGCACTTTGCAATATTTTTTCACTATATATGAAACCGTGTACAGTGTGAGTTGAAAAATAATTAGAATTCACATTACTAAGCACCCCTTTTAATAATTATATAATTTGCTAATTTGTCACACTTAATTTTGAAAATATCATTATTTCTTTCTGGTTTTTAGGTCTGATTTTATGTTTAGATTTTTAATAGCAAGATTGAATGAGTACATGACATGCTAGACTCAAATTCTAGGATTTTTTTGATACGATGATTCTTGATTGCCACTTAGAGTTGTACAAATATGGTTTCAGTTAATTTCCAAGTGGTTGCACAAATACAATTATTAATAAAATATTTATTTCTAAAATGTCTAAGTCCATATCTTTTACATATTCTATAAATATTTATGTTCTTATATTTCAATAAAGTGATTGACATCAATTAATTTATTTGTGTAGGAACTGGAAGATAATATGACTGCAGAAAAGCTCCTCAGATCCCTTTTAATGCAGTTGCTCTTCCCACACACCCATACAGATTCATATAACAAAGGAATTGCTTCAAAAGTGTCTATTGAAAATAATTCCTAGAAATACATTCTTTGTGTCATTTATGCTATGGTTATGTCTCTGCCCTCAAGCCTTATATGTGCTTACTTTTGTACAAACATAAAAGGAATGAATGTCACTATCTCAGTAGGTTTGTAATTGTATAATGGTAACACAAATGACAGGAGAAGAGGGATCTCAGTTAACTGTCTAGATTACCTATGGCATAATTAGTTTCATTTTGATGTATACATTACAAAGCAAAAAAATCCCATCCCAAGAGTTGGATTGCAGATATCTAAATGTAGACATCTATCTACACTCATTTTTTGGTTTTAAAAGTGAATAAAAATTTATGCCAGTGGAATTTCAAAAACTCAAATGGATTTGAGGAGTAGATTCTAAACTCATTGTATATGTGTATGTCTTTGGACCCCACTTCTGTACTCATGACAACATATTACATCTTTTCTTCTCCTCAGTCAGCTCTCTATTTAGCAATGCAAAGTTATCCCAAAGCTGGCTAAGTATTTTAGGACACCAGTGTAACCAGAGTATTCAACGTAAAGAAACCAGTAAAATTAATTCCTCAAAATCTCCTATATATGAAGAGCCAGGATATTCTATGATATTATACTATAACCTCTCTCAGAATTTCTGAGATAAGATATTAGGGGAATATCAGAATCATTAGTATATAAAAGGGTCTTTGTAAGAAAGACACATCATTTTTACCAGGGCCTGTAGGGACACAGCAAGAGACAATAGCTTTAATCCATTTATAGAGGGTAGACTTAGATTAGAAATAATGAAAAAAATATGATGAGCATCAATGCAGGATATAGATTGCTCAGAGAAGCTGTGGGTTCCCCACCACTGGAAGTGTTCAAGATCAGGTTGGATGAGGCTTTGAGCAATCTGATGTAGTGGAAGGTGCCCCTGCCCATGGCACGGGAGGAGCACTAGATGATCTTTAAATATCCCTTCCAATTCAAACCATTCCATATTTCTATATTTTTTT
>JBBMKD010000001.1:60951925-60985875 GCA_037834095.1 Argya squamiceps
CAGTCTCTAGGTAGAGGCTACAGCAACCCTTATCAACTTCTGATAAGGGAAAAATTCCAAGGCAAGGGGCCCATATGGGGCAGTTTAGCTATTCTAACTTATAACAAAGAGGCTATTCTAACTTATAATAAATCCTATAAAAACCAAAGCATGCAAAAATAAATTCAGCAATCCCACAAGCCTACTTTATGCTTTTAGGTATATTGTTTCTCTTTTAAAAAGAAATCAAGTATTTGCTGCTCTCATAATGAAGATAAGTGACTACATGACCTAATGATCTGATTTCTTAAGCTTGATGGTATTTTTCTAAAGGAATATAATTAATATTTATGTAACACAATACTTAAATTGAAGTCAAACAAATTTTTTTTTTTTTAATCTGGAAGAATAAATTTAAATTGTAAATTCTGCAAGAAGCCTTCCTAAAACTGTTCCTACTATTTTAAAGATTTTATGTGATTGACACAGTTATTGTAATGCTAAATTTTTGGACACTGCTAATTTATGTTTCTTTGCCACACACTTTGTAACTTACCTTTGCTGCTGTTAGATAAGATAAAGTAAGATTGATCTGCCTTTTTCATAGAAAGAACTTCACAGCCTTCATGCAATTTGAAAACATATGGATTTATTCCCCTTGTTCCTTTAATAGTCCAGTTATTTATGAATTTGTCAGACTGACAGTCTGAAATATTTATGGTATGAACATTAATTTAAAAGTGTTTCTTTGGAAATACTGTAAGTTCCTTTGAAAATTACAATACTGGTAGAAAAATGGGGGAAAGGGGAAGGGAAGTACTAGTTTTGAAAGGTACTTCCTTCAGAAAGGAAGATGTACTTGCTTTGGCTATCCTCCATAGATACTAGTTATTTTTTTTCTTGTCTTTAATCTCTATTATATAGAGGTAAATTCTAAAAATAAATTTCTCTTTTATGTGACAGTGGAAAATACAGCTATGTAAAATATGTCCCATTAGTCATCAGGGTATCATAGCCTTTATACTGCTGTAAATTCTTTTCATGAAAACCTTGAGACATAATTGACAGTTACAAAAAATATTATTAAAATGACATTTGAAGAATCAGTTATTTCCTTTTCATTTTATAGCCTGTGTATTTACAAAAACTAAGCTGAGCTATTCTGCACTTGGATTGCCTACTCCCCCTCTCTTTTCTCCCTCTACCTGGTTTTATTCTTGTCTTGACATATTGAAAGTCACAAGGATGAGTTATTACTCAGTGAAGTGACAGAAAGTCTTAAACTCTACTTTCCAGTAATAGCATACAAGAGGCAGAGAAATCTAATGGAAGAAAGTAAAACACATATGCCAGTCCCCCAGAAACATAAATTTTACATGTAGAAAAGGTGGTAAGCTTCCTAAGCTTGTGAGACTTACTTCTCACACACTGAAGATCAGTTTAACTTGAAACTGATTTTTTAGTAAACCTCATTAAAAAAAAGGGGGACTAACAAATATTCTCTATTTAAAGACATTTAAAAAGAGATTTAAAATATTGTAGAATTTTCCCAAACCCTTAAAAGAAAATAACTAATAATGTTAGCTAAATAAAAGAATATAGATTTTCCATGAAAGGGGCTTATAACATCAGACATTAGAAACATGATCTTTCATATATATGGTCAATAAAAGTCTGCACAACAAACAAAAACCTCTCTAAGGAGAACTTTTTTTCTTTCCTGAGGAACCAATACACAACAAGCTAGGTATGAAGATGAAGATGTATTGTTGAGGCAAATTCCACTGAGGGGAAACATAAATAAACTCTGTAAGACTGTCAGATTCAGAGAAGCCTTTCAGGCTGTAGGCAACACAAACATGATGAGTACAACGTCATAGTGCCAGATGTTATATAACAAGAATTTTAAAATCAAATCATATCCCAAATTCCATTTGTGTTTATCTTTTTTATCTTCACTTTATTTTCACATTTTTTGACTAGCTGAGCTCATAGAATTGAAATACTAGGGAATGATTCACATATTAGAGAAATTCAGAGTTACTCAAGTACCTTAAGTAAACAACATATCAAGTATACCAGTGAGCATGAATATTCTTTCATATGCATACTGCATTTACATTTACTTCAGTGGAATATTTAAGGATGTCAGTCTAAAGCAGGTATTGCTCTCATGCAAAGTGTTTAAATCTTCCAACACAAAATGCTTGCACTGACTTTTCATAAATAAAAGCAAGGCAAAAATAATATTTGATTTAGCCAGCTAAAAGACAAGAAAAAAAAGTATTTTCTTTTTCCAAAATTATTGCCTTTTTCCCCCCTCTCCTTAGACTGAGAGGAAGACTAATGGAATATTAGATATTATTCACATCCATTTTTTTTTCAATTTTAAATACATTAATCTCAGGTTTAGGAGTAAAATTGCTAATATTCAAAGAAACTAGGAAGAAAGCATTATCCTCTATATAGTGATTAGAGCACATTTCTGCAACGTGAGATTTAAAAGTCTTCTTATAAATCTGCAATCTCTTGCCTTAGACCACAGAGTTGAAATTTGGCCCACCTCATCATCAAAATACTGTGATGCTTGGTATCTGGAAGTGAAATTTGAAACACTAATCAGTAGCTGATTTCAATGCACTGTATCTCTGTAACATATCCAAAGCATTTAATCTGAACTCTTTTATTATGATCCAATTTTTAAACACTCTTACAAGACCCTATCTTCTCAGTACTATCTAATCACAAGAATAATTACAATATAGTAGCTTTTGGATAGTTTCTTTCAAAACTGCACTTTTAATTGATTCTATTATTTGCCAGGAAGAAAAGGAGCACACAAAGTCCTAACCAATTAGGGTTCATTCAATTAGGACATTCAGTTAGGGTTTTATTATTTAGTGGTGTTTAATGCCACTAACGTCACTGAATATTACCATTTTCTTTCAGGTTGGAGGAGAGATACTCCTGCAGCAGGACTCCTTTAAGGCACTCTATCCATTCACATTCACATGTATACAGAGAACTATTATAGAAACTTAAACCAGAGAAGCACTGGTATTAGATATCGATGGATCTTTTTTTGGAGCTCGAATAGATCCTGCAATTCCTTTGGAAGGAAAGATACAAGTAGAGGAACTCTATACTTGAAACCTAGCTAGGGTTTCCTGCCCTCCAAATCTGTGGTGTCTGCAAAGTGACAGATTTCTGAGTTGTTCACCCCAGGTAATGTCTGTGTTACTTCAACATTCAAGCCTGAGAAAAATTGTATTCTCAATTCAGGAAGACTGAACTTCCACAGAAATAAAAACTTCCAGCATCAGAGCTGATATTCCACACATTTCTGAAGAAAAATCCTTAAAAATGCCAAACAAACTACTGCCCCCTTAGATTTTTGGTAGTGATCATGCAAAATGCTCATACTGCACAAATTCTTTTCCAAATAGACCCCCTCTCTTCAATGTCATATTGTAAGTCAAAACAAAAATAATGCTGTAAAGTTTCAAGGATTGTGAGGAAAAATAAAGGAAAAAAACCTCAAACACCTCTGCAACTGATTGTTACAGTTCTTCCAGAAACTGCTTTGTTTGTAGTCAAATCTTCTACCTCTGTGAGTCTGTGGCAAATTCGCACCATCCTCTAACCTGGTGGTCCTGTCCACCATGACCCTTAGGAAAAGAAACAAGTGAAAATTCATATTAAAATTTCTACTCATAAAATGAACAAGTTAGAAGATCTGCTCATTATCCCCTTACTCTTGACATTCCATTGACTTTTGTCTGAATTTTCCATTCCCTACACATTTTCTGCTTGAATTATAACTTTATGTATTTGACGCCACCTATTTTATTAACATTAAAATTAAAATGAACAAAAGGTAAGAAAATATGAGGATTTTTGTTTTAAAAATATTTCCAGAATTACCTTTTTATTAGATTAGCAAAAATGATCAGAGGGATGGAACAGTGCTCCCATAAGGAAGTGCTGGGTGAAGTGGGGTTCTTCAGCCTGGAGAAGAGAGGGCTCCAGGGAAAGCTTATAGCAGCCTTCCAGTACTCAGAGGGAGATTACAAGAAAGATGGGGACAGATTGTTTACCAAGCCCCTTCTCAGTAAGAGAAGGGGTAATGGTTTAAACTAAAGGAGGGTCGATTCCAAGTATATATAAGGAAGACTTTTTACAATGAGAGTGGTGAAACACTGGCTGGCCACAGAGGTGGGGAATGCTTCATCTCTGGAATGTTCAAGGACATGTTGGATGGGGCTCTGAGCAAGCTGATCCAGTTGAAGACATCCTTGCTCGTTGCAGGACTAAATGACTTTTGAATGTCCCTTCCAAACCAAACTAGTCTATGATCGTATGTTTCTATGAATTGCTGATCATCTTTAGATATTTTCAGCTAGAATTTTTTCTCATATATAATTTAATCATAAATACTGCCAGCATCCCATTTGCCAATCTTAATAGTTAAGTCCTGCTTCACTTATGATTTTCTAAGTATTTGACATAAACCGAGCTTCAAATAGAATAAAAAAGGAACACAAGAAATACAAGTAAAAATTATTTCGCAGTCAAAGGCTTTCAGAAAAAAAAATCAGTGTTAATTAAAATAAGATTAGTGCTGAAGCATAGAACTGAATTAGAAAAATCTACATCTGAGAACTAAACATGAATTAAGGGATACAATTTTCAGGTGACCTTAGAGATAATCCTCTCCCACATAAACCTAAGCTAAAAATTTAAATAAAGTCATTAAAGTACAACTAATATAGTTTTAGTTATTTGCTCCCAAAGGATTAAGTATAATAAATGCTTTCAGAAGAAATTCAGTTGTATTTGGGACAGGTCAGTGAACATAAAGAATAATTTGCTTTCTAACATTGCTTTTGCAACTCCAAAGCAAAAAAAGGTCTTCTACTACAAACTGAAAGGTGAAGGGTAATGGTAGAGTGAGATGTGAAAATGAAACCCTTAAGTGAGTTCATATGTAGAGCAATATCTGTGTACAGTGGGAAAATATTACAAAATATATGCCAAAAAATTGCACAACAACTCCTTTAAAATCCTTTCTTAGAATCACATTTCCTGTTATTTTTTTGTCATATGCTTCTGAAGACCATCATTTTAACACACCCTGCTAATGTATATTTTTGTCAACCAGTTTCTATCACTAAGCAAATAGCATACATGCCATGCCATTATCACCTTTGTTATACTCCTCACTTTTTCTCCTCACATTATTCTCATCATTTTATCCAGTTTGAATATTATTCTTGTAATCTATAAAATAGAAACTGTTGCAGTTATTTGTAGACCTGTTTGAATTGCATTTAAATGCAATGTATCTAATTATTATGTCATATAGAATACCCTGTACAGAGCTAATACAAAATAATTTCACAGTGTTATATCTCATACACAAGCTTGTTCATGTGTGTGTCTGGTTCCTTTTTTCCTTTTGTTTCTTTTTATTTTCTTTTTCTTTAAATAGGACAGCTAATCTATGTATAATCCCTTCTTTAAATTAAATTCTGGCATTTTGTGACAGAATCATGTCTGGAATTAATGTAAATCTGAGTAAAGGCAAACCAAATAATTACTTCAGTCTTCTGATCCATCGTAATGTTCCCAGTTTTTAACAAAGGTTTAGGCATAAAGACATCACTCTCATTCATTTGATGAAGACTGATTCACCAAAGATAACAAAAAATCAACGTCAGTGGATTGACATCGTTAAGCTATAGGATGCAGTTCTGCTAACTATTTAAAGGCAATCATCCTACATATCTGCCATCCTGAAGATAAGTTTAATGAAGCTAGAAATTAATATGTGAGTCATAACATGTATGTACATGTTATGTGCATCTTGACTCGGTTATCTGCAATATTTAGTAATATGAAGACGTTGAAAGTAGATCATACTGTCTTGAATTTTGAAGTTCAATTTATGAGGAAAAACATTGTCTTATATGTATTATGTATTATGGCTGTATTATAAGTGGCTTTGTCTTTAATATGTAGCAATCACACCAAAAGCATGAAACTGTGTTGGGTTTGGCACATTTTTCAGTCACGAAAAGATAAATGCATTTCCTGAGGACATTTTGAAATTGTAGATTAACAACAAACTTGGTAGGGAGCTGTCTAGAATACAAAGTTCTGTTTTATCCTAATGAAGAACTATGGGAAAATGCACACAGACTTCCAAGGATGGCATGGGTCAGAAATTAGAATACTTAAATCTCAGAAATATAATTTTAAGGTGTGCTTTATTGCTGACTTCTTGAGATTACAGATTATCTGAAATTAAAAAATGAAATGATTCTGAATTGGGAATAAATAAATAAATAAATAAATAAATAAATAAATAAATAAATAAGGAAGGGTTTGGTTTCATTCCATATATTTTTCTCCATTTGAAAAAGAATAAAATAATTCATTAACATGTTCTTCAATATTAACATAAAAACAACGCCACCTGTTGCAGTGCATGTTTTAGGTTTTTGAATTTGTATTTGTATTTTGTTATTTGTCTGTACTTGGTTTGTTCCATTCCAAAATACCCTATTCCCCTACCCCTGAATATACCTGGTTTCCCCCTGATGTAACCACACCCCTTCCCTTCCCTAATTGGCCCAGAGTTCTCCCCGCCCAGGGGGCGACCTGAGAAAAAGGGAACACAGAACCCGAGCAGAGGGTCTGGCTTCCGGTCCTGACTCTGTTCTGCACATGGAGCCAGGACAGAAATAAACACCTTTTCCCACCCAAGCCAGACCCATTCCTCATTTCCAAGCCTCATCCATGCTTCCCACGAGCAGATTTGGAGGAACTCACATCAGATTGTTTTAAATTGGCCTGGGGAACTGCTGGCTGGTAAAAGCGTCACCACAGACATGCCAATTTATAGTCACCATTTGTCTCATAAAAATTTATGACTATTTCAGGTAGGTAGTGAACTATACTTAGGTCATCCTCTTTGTTAATTAACTTGTTTATTGGCTACATCTTTTTTCTCCCTTAAAACTCTTACCAACAATCACACAGATCTATGTATTTATGACATTATACCACCATATGAATGTGGAATCATAAATCTTACCTTTTCAGGCAAGAAATTGGTTAAAGCTTCAAATTATTTAAATAAAATATTTTCATTGCATCATAGCACATGCAATCCAGACACTGAATTTTGCATTTGTCCTTTCAAAATATTCCGTTAATATGTTTTTCCACCCTTTTTAGGATCCCCTGGGTGGCTCTACCCTTCAATGTATTGACTTACGTCCTGCAGCTGTGTACCTGCAAGCTTGATGCCAGTGCACTCCATTGCCTTCTGCAGGTGTTTCATAGTAATATTAATGAGGACAGATACCAGCATAGAGCCCTTTGTTGTTCCACTTGATTTGAAGATCATTATTATTGTATTTCTGTTGCTACTCTGAGTTAAACATTTCATGTAAATTACACTTGTTTTACTCCTAGCCTTTTGGCAAACTGAATTATTTGCTTGGGAAAAATTAACTGGGGAAAACATGCAGATGCATAAAAGCACAATAATAAACATTTTTTAAAATTCAAATGTGTGAGCTTCCTTCTGTTGTGATATTTTAGCCACAGAAACCCATAGCAGAAAATGATTACAGTAGGCAATGAGCTTCTGAAAATGCAAAATATATACATACTTGTCTGAATAATTCTGTTTCCTCTCTGGACTCAAATTTGTAACTGTTTTTGGGGAAAAATATGGAAAAATAAACCAATGTTTTCTCCTTCCTTACAACTTCTCCGTATTTATTAAATGCAATAATCATTTTTGTGTTATTTTCTGTGGTTCAAATAGCAGAATTGTTAAGTGTGCTTTTTTCTAAACTGAATTGCAAATAAATTGTTTATATTCCTTTTTTTAATACAATTTTGGACAATTCTTGTTAAATATTGTGTACCTATTTATATGTATATATAAATAAAAATGTATATAAGAATGTATGTATTCAGACTAAATACACATGGCGTAATTTGCTTTAGATGCCATAATAAGATGTAATCCATTTTTCTATTGAATTTCCCTGTAATTGTGGTGCTATAATTGTAGGCAATAAAATAAAACCTTGTTGTGGTGCAGATGTTACCTGGTTTTATGTTTTTATTATATGCAAATTAAATTGTATGACTCTGGATTTTTCTAAACCACTCTTGGACTTCCTCTGTTTTACCTATATTCATTTTCCAGGGAATACTCTGCATGCTCAATTATTCATGGTTGTACAAAAAAATTGAACAAATAAATTTATATTTAGAGTTTTTGGAGTTTGTGGTTCAGATGATAGCTATAATGTCACTGGGTGCTGGTAGGGCTTATGAATAAATTATTAGGCTAATGAAGACAAAGTCTCAAAATGTTTCTTTTTCTGGATCAAAGATCACTTTGTATCTTGTTTAACAAGGCCTTCCTAATATAATAAATATCATACCTATGATAAGTTATTTTCTTTCCAGTTGCAATCTTTTGATCATAAAAAATTATATTGCAGATATCTAAAAAATATCCTATAGGAATAGAGAACAGACTGAAAAACTTGAAACGTTAAGTATTTCCAGTAAAGAAATTAACAGCTCTGTAAAGAATTTCCTATTAACCTATTCTGGAGAAAGACCTGGGTGTCCGGGTGTCCATGAGCCAGCATTGCCCTTGTGGACAATGTCAGTGATATCCCAGGAGGCACTGGGAAGAACAAGGCCAACAGGTCCAGGGAGGTGATCCTGGCCCTCTGCTCATCCCTGGTGAGTGCTGTGTCCAGTTCTGGGCTCCTCAGTACAAGACAGACATGGAGTTCCTGGAAAAGGTCCAGTGGATGTCCAGGAACAAATGATTAGGGAACTGGAGCACCTGATTTATGAGAAAAAAAGCTGAGGCAGATGAACTTATTCAGCCTTGAGAAGAGACATCTTCTTGAGAGGGGAACTCAGCAATGTATATCAATATCTGAAAGGAGGGAGCCAGACTCTTCTTGGTGATGCTAAGCAACAAGGCAAGAAGCAACAAGCAGAAACTGGAACACAGGAAGTTCCTCTTGAACATGAGGAAGAACTCTACTGTGTGGGTGACCTAGCACTGGAATAGATGGTCCAGACACAAACCTGTGCCAGGTGCTCCAGGACGACCCTGCTTGAGCAGGCTGGTTGGACCAGGTAGACCCCAGTGGTTCCTTCCAATCTTATCCCTTCCGTGATTCTGTGATTAGCCAAAAATTAACATCCTGTTAGTTCTAGCAATGGTCCAGCTGGGCGAACCATGGATTGACTAGTAAAGAATACAAGGACACAGGAAACATAGAATCATGCCTTTCTAGTGCTCATCCTTAAGAGAAGTTAATTTGGAACAATAATGGTGCTACAAATTTTAAACTATACCTTTTGGTTAACAGGTAAGTGAGGACTCGTCTTGACTTCAAAGAGTTCAGGTAAACTGTTTTACTACAATAAATCCAAATATATTTTAATGTGATTTTATATATATACCTTTATTTCATATATATATATATATATATATATATATAACTTCT
Organism: Argya squamiceps; assembly: GCA_037834095.1. Taxonomy (NCBI): domain Eukaryota; kingdom Metazoa; phylum Chordata; class Aves; order Passeriformes; family Leiothrichidae; genus Argya; species Argya squamiceps. Next base: position 60,961,468 of record JBBMKD010000001.1, read on the forward strand.
ATATTTATTAAAAACTGAAGGTAGTATATATAGTTATGGAGAATATAAATATATTAGATAAGTATTTGGAATTTTGAATATTTTCAAAACCATTTTGATGAGATAACAGCATTGGTCAAATATTCTGTTAGGTGAATAATTGCTATGTTCAGAAAGTTCACATTTCTGTCCTTGAGGTGTCTGAAATTGCTCTTGTGATCAAAAGAATATTTGTGGCAAAATATTTATCACTGTAGAGTTACTAAGAATAGTTCCAGTAGGAGGGAAGGAGGGATCCATTTTAACTCATGCTGACTGCAGAATTTAGTTGTCTGAAATAATCAGCATGAAAATACAAGAGATGCTTTAACCTTCATGGCTACATTACAAACTTCAATTCTAACCCTGTAGGGTTATCCTTTCTTCAATATTATTTCTGCTCTATCTGTTCTTGATATGCCAAGGAAGCCATAAGAAACCGAATTATTTAGATTAAAGCAGGCATTCAAATCCTTATTTATTACGTTAAAGTTATGATGTTTTACTGCTACTTAATTATAATATATTCTTGCTCATTACAAACTACCAGTATTGAAACACATCATGTGAAATGGAACAGTGGGTAGGAAAAAGTAATATTTTTTCCTCCTCTCAGATCTTGATTCTTGCTGTTTTGAAACTCCTGACTGCATGAACTCAACAGGAAAGATGTCTTATGTAGAAAATAATTTCGTTAGCTAAGGAATCATGAACAGACAAAAATTACTGTTGCACATTAGGTTAGGAGAAGGCGTTACTAATCTGAGGACAACACAAAAAATTCCCAGGTGCTTATCAGCAAATTCAATTACAATAACAAAAAATGGCTTATAAATGCAAAGCTAAGAAGGCATTTATATCACTCAGGTGTTTTTTTTCCTTGTTCCCTTTTCATGGATCTTTACCAGAATTTGATGAGATAGGAGTAAAATGAAACATCAAGTATTCATAGGCAGACTACATACATTAAAAATAATGAAATTGCTCTGCATACAGTAGCTTACCCAGCAGATTGTCACAGCATGCACCCTCATTAGGATGTCTGCTTGAAGCTTAGATTCCTGGCATAAGGTAAAAATGGAATATGCAGGTGATGGAGGCTAGAAACAGGTATTTATCATTTACAAAACTGTTTTCAAAGAACTGTGAAGTCTATAGATCTTTTGTAATATATATGTACTGGCAGTTATTTTAGGCTGTTTTCAGACACAATTTATGAATCTTCTTTAAACTAACCATTGATTTTCACCCTGCGTTAACAGAAATTTGAGTTTTGGGAATAGCAGAAAGAAGAAAGGAAAGTTGAACATTTCAAGAATTGATGTGATATCAATTTGTATGCATTTGAGTTAATTTCTAGACTGCTGGGGCAACAGTGACTCTTGGTGTCATTTACTTTTTGTTCCTGGGAAAGCCCATTTCTAAAACCATCCCAGAATTATGCAGTGCATGGAAAAGGATAAACCTCTTATATAGGGATGCAACTGCTTGCTGTGAGAGAAAGGAAGGAAAGGAGAAGGAGAATATAGGAAGATAGGAAGAGATGAGTGAAGGAAGAAGGAGGAAGAGAGAAAGACAGAGAGAGAGAGAAAGAACGAGACAGAGAGAAAATATTAATAAAGGAGCCTGACTTTCTCAGGCTGAAGTCTAACACATTATAAATTTTGCCTTACTCAGAACCCATTTTATATAACATGATGACACTCCTTATTTTAGATGCCTTCTACCATTACTCCCAAGAAACCTCTCCCTGTATCCACTGAAAATGTATGTCTGCGTGCAGTCTGACCCTCACCATGGCAAGTGATAGACATCCTGACAGCAATAGTAGCTTAGAGAACCCATCAAGAACATCACTAAGAAAAAAGGGGATTAAAATCAATGGTAAAAAAAGCCTGCTGAAGCAAGCAAACAAAAAATGTCCCAAAACAATGACAACCAGATTTTAAAAATAACAAACAAACAAAGCAAAGGCTTTTCTTTTTTTCTTTTTTTTTTCCAGGCAGATTTAATGCAAATACAAGAATATCTCTTGATAAATGAATTTAAAATGTTGCCTATCAACACATGGTTGTAACGGAAGCCATCTGTGTTTTGGATAAGGTAAGCAGATTTATCTCTTTCTGGGAGCTTGTCATTTATTTTTGCTTTGAATAGTAAAGTGGATTCCATTTTTTCTAATAGTTTGTTCACCATAAATATATGTTCTGTACTTTTTAAAGGATATGGATGGACACAAGAGAGAAAGGTTCCCTGTTTGTCCTCTCCTGTTACTTTCCAGGTTAGGTAGAAGTGGATGCAAATAACAGATAATAAATTATGCCTTCACTGGAAGTGAAGAATATTTTGAGATTGGTACAGAGAGATACATTAGGACTTTATAGCAGTTTTACTACTAGAGGACATCAGAGGAAATACAGACAAATCCCCTCCTGAAGCAAATTTGATTGTATTGTGCAAAGTATATTGAAAGCCATAAAGCCAGTAAACATTGTTTTAGACCAAGACTGGAAGAAAACATTCCACATGGAAGGACACACTGGGTAGAGCAAAGACTTGTTAATAAACTCTTTAATCTTCATAATGTCTTATTATCTGGGTCTGAATTTTCTCATTACCATAGTTTGTGTTCAAATAAAACCTGGCGTGAGGACGTTAAAGGTTTTTCTGGTGGTTTGGTAGTACATATTTATTAGCTTTTTAGTTCAGATTGTAGCTTACCTTTGAAGCAAAATCGACCACTTTCACTTCCTATATTTGGTTAACATTACAAATCAGTTTTAGAGAACATAAGAGTCATTATTTTGGGGTGAAACATAAGCAAAAGAATCTCTCTTGGAGATGTCCTAATATGCTGTAATGTTGATGGTCAGTTGCTCTGTGGTATTCACCTAGAATTACTCTGTTACAAAAGACATATTTAATGTGGACAGTGGATCATCAAAATCAATTATTTTTCCTTACATATCTGCTCTTATTGGCACATACTTAGTTTAAGAAAGTAATTTAGGAAGAATACTTACTTTAAGAAAGGTTATATAAGCTCAAGTTCTCAAAGTTAAGTTCCCATATTTTTCAAGTCCTTGTATTCAGAAAATCAGGTTCAAAAAGAAGGAAAAGAAAGTGCCTGCTAAAATTTCATCAGTTTCATTCCAAAGTCCTATGTCTCAGCTGAAATCCTCCCTCAAACACATTTTTACTACAGCACTACATTTGTCACTGAAGTGGTAAAAATTTAATTATGCATTTATGGTTCCATATTCTCTCAGAATAGAACGGCTAAAGTAACTAACTAAGTCGTAACATACTGAAACATGCTTAACCAAATCATCAAAGGCTTGAATCTGGGTACCTAGATCATTTGTAAAATAATTACACACACTGTGATTTCATGAACTAGGCTTTATGGTTATATTGTTAAATAGAAAAAGGCAGGGAATAATTTCTAGCCTCAGTTCCCAGTGGCTCTGGATGCTGAAAGCTAGCCCCATCTGTGTTGGATTGCTTTGGAGAGACCTAGCCGGAATTCTCTGAATCAGAGCCATGGGATTTAGAGAATCCCATGTTCATGGATGAACAACCATAAAGTAGCAGCTAATTGGGAATATGTGACTTCGTTCATCCTCAGTTCTGGCTCCTCAGTACAAAAGAGACATGGACATACTGCAAGGACTCCAGTAAGAGGCCACCAGAAATGATGAAGGGGATGGACTATCTCTCCAGTGAGGAATGGCTGAGAAAACTTTTTAACCTGGAAAAGAAAAGGTTCAGGAAAGATCTCAATGTGGCCAAGAAGGCAAATATTACCCTTATTTCTATCAGAAATAATGTGGCCAGCAGGACCAGGGCAGTGATTTGTACTTGGCCACTGGTGAGGCCTCACTTCAAATCCTGTGTGCAGGATTTGCACGCCTCATCACAAGAAAGATGGAGAGGTGCTGGAAGGTATATGGAGATGCTGGTGAAGGACCTAAAGCATAGGTCTAGTCCTCTTATGAGGAGCAGCTGAGGGAGTGTTCAGCCAGGGGAAAAGGAGGCTCAGTGGGGACCTTTATTGCTCTCTACAACTGCCAGAAGAGAGGTTGCAGCCTGGTGCGGGTTGATCTCCTTACCAAATAAAAAGCTATGGAACAAGTGGAAATGGCCTCAAGCTGTACCAGGGAAGGTGGATTGGATATTAGTCAAAATAACTCTTCTGTAAGAGTTTTCGAGTGTAGGCCCAGAGAAGTGGTTCCCTCAACAGCTGGGGTTAAGCATGTGGTATGTAGGAATATGATTTAGTGCTGGACTTGACCATATTAGGTTTATGGTTAGATTCAATGATCTTAAAGGTCTTTTCCAATCTCAATGATTTTATGGTTTTATAATAAATAATATCTATAAACACCTGAAGGGAGGGTGCAAAGAGGATGGAGCCAGGCCTTTTTCAGTGGTGCCCCATGACAGGACCAGAGGGAAAACCAGAAGTTTCCACATTTTTCTAGTATTGACTTGTATAGAGAGAAGGATGGGACAGGATGGTGTGGGGCAGGGTGAGGTGGGGTAGGACAGGGTATGAAGGGAAGCGAATTGAGGGCACAGCAGAAATAGAAGTAACAAAAATTATTAAAAATTGTCAAACCCCCTTACTAACTTGCTTTTTTACTTACATATTAGGTGTGTTGCATTTGTCATCATTCAGCAGGTATCTTTACTAGTGATTAAACAGGCTCAAACAGTTTCAGATTCTACATGATACTCATTTATTTCCCATCAGCTGTACCCCCTAACTTGTGATATAAAGACAATTATGGGGTTTTTGGTTATATATAATGGGAATGATTTTTCTAATTACTTCTAGACTTTAATACACATACATTTGTATGAGCAGTGCAGCATGATGGACAAAAAGACAGAAACTAGTTAAACCAAATTTTCTGTTGTGAGATAGACTAGCTCATACATAAAATTGAAATGAAAGAAAACATTGAATTATTAAAAAAATCAAAGTATTTGGAGATTCTTATAAATACAATCCTATAATTCTCTCCACAGAAAAATTTAATCAGTATTTTTTCTTGTCGGTTTTATTTTTATCTGCCAGAAAAAAATAGTTTTCACAACTTTAGTCCAGTCTTTCTTCTGAAACCTCTGTTTAATATTACACATGTAAAATCTTCAAGCTATGATTTAAATTAGAATTTATGTTTCTGTGTAGGGGGTATTTTTTGAAAAAAAGATGCCACATACATCTAATACACTCTGCTAAAGTACCATGAGCATTTATAGTACTGAGGTTTGATGAAGTAAACAAGGATTTTATATTAGACTGTGTAAACTAACTTACTTTTATTGTCAATATCATTCCATGCAGAAAAACCCAACCATAAAGTAAGTCATATTGATACAAGAAAATCTATCACAAGAATTTATAGTGCTGCTACGTTTCAATCAGCTCACAAGTTAACAATTTACAATCTTTTGATCTACTGAAACCAGCCTGGCACAGATCAAAACAACTAAAGAAGAAATGTACGGTACAAAAATGCTTCTTGTAGTAATTCATTTAATAAAAAAGATACATCACAGAGCTTTATTAAATATTGTAATAAAATCTTTGGATAGGTGGAAGACAAATCCCAAGGGTGGTACAATCTACAACAATAGAAAACAAACAAAAAAAATTAGTGTTTTATATTTCCAGCTCAAAACCTTTGCATTTACAAAAAGGAAAACTTATTTTAAGATCTGGATCTTTGTAAACAGATACCTCAAGGACCATATTTAGATTATAAACTCTGCTAATATAAAAGTTATTATTTATTCTTGAACTATTTATGTACAGTAAAGATCTATAGCTGCATTTCTGAGGGTACATCTGTATTATATCCAAAAGGTGTACGTCTACCTTGTTCACAGCCTCTCTAGATGAGACAGACTGTGTTTTACTTGAGATACCCCATAAATTGTTTCATTTACTGCATAAATTAAAGTATTTCTTCTTTTTTGTGCGAGGAAAGGTCATTTCAAGCTTCATGGTGCTATGAGAAAAACAGGAAAACACATTGTGTCATAAAAGATATTTGAACACATCAAGAATGTTTCGTCACTGCTTGAGCCCTGAATAATTGGAAGGAGACAAACTATTTGCAGTTTTACTCATGTTGCTTAATGAGTGCTTGTGTAAAGATGGGTAAGAGTAAAATTAGAGGAAGTTGGGAAGTTATATTCTCATCTGAACAAAAGTTACAACAGCATGGAAATTACAGGATGAAATGCAGGCACTACCCCCTGGATAGAATCCGGCTGGCATACCTGAAACTTAGTCCACCATGATTTCCCACACACCCAATGTACATCTGTAAGCATTGTGCTGAGGGGAAGAAAGGGAAGGGTGGAGTGGAGTCCAGGCTCTGGTGGAATCCTTGAAAGAAGGGGAACTTGATAATATTTTTCAGCTAATAAAACTAGTGGCAGACTTCAGCTGAGGGAGAGAGATGTCTTACTGCTGAACCAGCAACTGTGGTGGAAATAGTCTCCTCAGATGAACTCACTGTAACCAAATTTAACTAATTCACGCCTCCATCCCAAAGTTACACACCCCCAAGGTATGACCAACCTTCACTGAGGAGGTATCTGCATTTTATTGACTGTACATTCAAGAGCAAAACAAGAGACTTTTGCACCAATCAGTAACAGAGTTATTCAAGCTCTACCTAAACATACACAAATAGTATGAAATGAAGTTAGGAATGAGGAGAATTTAGGGAAGGCTGCATTGTAATTTCTGGGACCAGCCAACAAGCTGAAGCTGACTCCTTCATAAATATTGAGTAAGAGCCATACTCTACATGCACTGACTGATTATCTCAAGCTAGCTTTGGTGACTGAAGCTTATCTCTGTATTGCTTTGAATACATTTTTGCAGTCCTGTACTATCACCAGCAATCCTTGAACCTTAACCTGTCACAATTTTCTTTTATCATTGTGTATAATAAGGAGTGTTAGGCTTGTAGAATGTTACCATTAGTTCTTCAAGGACACTGGCATTCACCAGCAGCAGGTAACATACTTGAATAAAAGTGTGGAGACCTGGGAAAGAGTGTTTCTTGAGCTGTTGGCTTGTGACCCTGAACAAATCAGTTGGACTGCCCTCCAAACCAGCAGGCTGCTCATTGGAAAGTCCTCATAATGGGTTGGGCACAAGAGTCTTAACTTTCCAAAGCAAGTGGACACATATGATATCTATCCAATAGCTTTCTTGAAAACCTTTTTAATTTCATATATAGGAAGATTTTACTAAATTTGGGGTTGACTGATTTTTTTTTTCATTACTATTGACCAAGACAGATGAAATTATATTTGTTATTCATAAGTTTTCCAGCTAACTGTTCCTTCTATATACAAATAATCTGGTTCATTCTAGGGACAGGAGTTTTTTTAAAAATAAAAATAGGTGCACTGCTTGGTCCTTCCCAAGCATTTGTTAAATTGTTACGAAATATTTCTATCCATGACTCAGAGTTGCTGTTTTCTGGAGAATGAGGGCATTCATTTATCAGTGGAGTTCCCATTGTCTCTACCTGCTACATCTCATCAGTATCAGAAAGATTGAGGATTTCCCATTTCTTTTTTCTTGTAACAATACTACAATCCTTGTCTTGAAGGATATAGTGCTCCAGTTTTAAATAGTTAAGTGAGTCTTGCAAAGTCCTGTGTCCACAAAAGAGATTTTCTCTTATACAAGTACTTTTTCCTCATGTGAATAACCAAGTCAGGTAAATTCTATAATGTAAGGCCAATTCCTGACTTAAATATTCTGGTATCACTCCAGTTGATATAATTGAGAAGTGGCAAACAGATTTCACTCACCATGGGAGAAATTTCCTTACTTTTTAAATCTGCAGTTGGGAGAATCAAAATTGTAGTATCTAGTGATATGTTCAGACAAGTACATTCAATAGAAAATAATTGCTTTATTTTAAAAAAGGGGTAGTTTTTGTTGTTTTTTTTTTTTTGTGGAATGATTATTTGACTTGTATCCCTGGTATATCATTCTTCCTCACTCCTTTAGAGGCTTACTTCATGTATCACAATTTATATAAATGTTACATTTTTGCAGCACAAGTACTAAATGATGTTTTTCAAATTACAGTTATACATCATATGAACCAATATGTTTTATTTCCTGCTAACAGAATGGAAACAAGAATAAAGAAAAGTGTTTGACTGATTTCTTTGGTTTCCTCATTATAGCAACTAATGTACATATGAAATATTCCATTTAAGTTATTCTGAGATTTTTTGTTATACATCTAAAATCATATACAGGTTTGATGGTTTGGGTATCAGATGAAAACTATCAGACGAAAATCAAAAATTAATTTATCTTCAGATCCAAAAATGTGTTAAAGTAATTATTAGGCAGAGAAGAGATTCACAGACCTAATTATTCAAAGGGCATACTCTTCTTCCATAGGTTTGCATATGCTGTGAAAAGGGAGAACAGTGGCTTCAAATTAAAGCCAAATTTTGATCCAATTCTAATGAGGGCAATCTTTCTGCCTTTGTTCCTTCAATGTTCTCTGTACTAGTGCTATACTTTTTCATAATCAGTTACAGAAAAAGAAAAAAAAACATTACAATTCAGGAACTGACGCTAGTGGGTGCTCTTAATCCATGGTACTTTGGAAAAGAATTATTCTGGAAAAAAAAAGTAAAAAGAGAGAGAAAGAGAAAATAATATCACAGGAAAAAATACTCTGGGTAAGTACTAAAGAGTGATATATTGTTTTGTGTTAAAATACAGGAGTCTGAACAAGTGAAATGTTAGTTTAACTACCACTTTCTTCATTACGGGTTCATTATACACATGCCAATGTAAATATTTTTGTCTGTATATCACTATTAAAAGAAGACTGAGTTGAGAGAAGGGAGCAACTGGGTAATAACTTTTTAGACAGGAAATAAATGAGAGAAAAGATATTGTAACCAAGACATTCCTTCCACTTGGTATTGTCCCTACCTTGGGGTAGGATAAGAAAATATTTTGTGGCTTTGTGGAACGTAATATTGATATTTGAGACTGCCAGTGATGACCTCTTCATCCTTAATTGTTTTTTAAAGCCTTTACAAGTAACTTTCAGTCAGTTCTCTGTAATTTTGATACAGCTTTTTGTTATTTTCAGAATATTTATTTGTTCCGAGAAGATTCTTCTCAATTCAATTAGCAGTGCAAATAGAATAATTTTTACCTTATGCTCACCTTTCTGGACATCCAATAAGTGCAAGGCTGTAATATTAAACAGTAACACAGATATTTGGGATTATTTATTGTATTTATCTACTATAAATACAAGTTTGAAAGCACTGAGACTCAAAGGACTGGTAAAAGTGAGGAATAAATGGAATGTGTATGACATTACCATTTAGTAAAATTAAAGGGGACCTAACAGTATCAAGAAAAGAAAATATCTCTATTCCTTTTCACAAAGGGCAACTGATTTAATCTTTATGCAGCATTAGGTAGAAATTTAGTCCGAGTTAAGTTCTTCATTTTTTATGAATACTTTTGATTACAGCTGTCTTGATAAGCTCCACCTTTTATGATGATGACCCTGCTGGCTGGAGACTGACAAATTATCCAGAATAATATAATAATAGTCACATTCCAATTCAGTATTGTATTGTCAACAGGATATATGCCATTTGACAGAAGCGCTGACAATGATAGACCAGTGAATTACCTGTGTAAGAGATAAGTTAAGGAAAGAAGTGGGTCCACAGACCCCACTGATGAGAAAGATTTGAAAGAAGGTTTCCTTCTGTAAAGAGAGAGCAGATAGTGGGACCCAGAAAGAACTTACAGGAGATGGGATGCGCTAACAGAGTGACTCTATGCTCTGCAAAAAGGGTTATCCTTCTCTTCCCCAGGGCTCCTGCTCAGTTCCCCTTTGTCATCTCCTAGCCTGTCCACACACAAGTACATTGTTTTAATTTACTAGTTTGGCAAAAAGTTAACCCAACAAGTGAAAAAAAGAAAATTCTGATTATCTAGTGAGCTAAATGAACTTGCAATATCATTAACCAAATGTCAGTTCCACCAAAAAGGAAGAAGGGGAACAAGTTTCCCATTAATGCCGAAGGTCAGGAAGAAATAGAGGAGTGGAGACCCTTCCTTTGATGTGGCAAAGTATATTAGCTTGACTTGAGCACCCTGATAAAAGCAATAGTATGACAGCAAGGGAAAGAACAGCAAAAAAACTACACTTCCCATTTTAATGTCCCTCCAAAAATCTTGAATAATCATAGTTTAAAATTAAGAAATTTGTCTACAGAATTCCCTTGTGGTTCTTGCCTCCACAAGATGTAAAAATTCTTTAATGTCTTCTCCAAGACAGCTTCAGACACTGTTTATAGATTTGGGAGAGGAATCCAATCTCTATCTTGAAGTACATTGAAATTCAGCCTTTATCTGTCATCTCATTTAACCTTTACTTAAGCCTATGAGATTGTATCTTCCTTCAACAAATTATTTCACTTATACTGAATAACAAGAGAGATATGACTGTACTGGACAGAGCCCAGCAATAGGCCACTGAGATGAGCAAGGAAGTGAAGCACCTCAAATATGAGAAAAGGCTGTGAAAAATGGGACTGCTCATCCTGGAGATGAGCAGCCCTAAAGGGATGGTATGTAAGTATGTAAATATCTTATGGGAGGGCATAAAGAGGACAGAGCCAGACTCTTTTCAGTGGTCCCCAGTGACAGGATGAGAGGCCATATATACAAACTGAAAAACAAGAGGCTCTGCCTGAAATGCAGGAAACATTATTTTGCTTGGGGTTGACTGAAAAGTGAGGCAGGTTGTGCAGGGCTATTGTGGAATTTTCATCCTTGGAGGTATTCAAAAGTTGCCTGCCAAAAGATCATGTGATCTTTGGAAAACAGCTCTAGGCGACCTCATTTGAGCCAAGGTGTTGAACAAGATGACCTTCAGAGGCACCTTCCAGCCTCAACTGTTCTGTAATACTGTGATTCTCAGAATTATTCAGCTACATTTATATAGTGGAGATAGGCACACGTTTTGCTGAAAGAATGATTTTGAAAGGATTCACTGCTGCTTTTAATGAGTGGCATATATTGCATAGAACACTTTGAGTGAAAGTTAATACCGTAAAAGAGCATGCCAGCATATTGTTGTAGAAAATGCTAATCCCACTGAAATTTTCAACTTAAAAAAAAAAAATTGCAGTTGAAAATTAGTTTTGTATTGTAGGAGCATCCGTGGACAGCAGGGAGAGGAAACTCTGCAGACCTGAGACACTCTGAAATCATATGGTTTTATTGCAAGGGTCATGGGTAAAAAGGGCCTTGGCTGAAGGGAAGTCCCAAAGAGCGAGGGAGAGGGAGAACAAGAGGGTAAGAGGTAAGAGAGGTAAGAGAGGAGGGAGCAAGACAGCCAGAGAGAGCCAGAGAGCAGAAGAGAGCTAGAGCACAGGGGGAAGAGAGCGAGGTCCTTGTTACAATACATTATATCTCCTTTTGTGTTGAAGGTTTACACTAACCAACCCGTACATGACATAAAACCCTATAGAATCTACATACAGCCTATAAGAATTTCTACATTACCGTACTGTGTTATATTTTAAACTGTAAAAAACTACTCTTTAGACTATTTTCTTTTGCTACATTGACCTTTGGATGCCTTAGCCAGCAGAAGAGTTCAATCAAAAGGGATTCTCCTTCAGCTGGCTAGGCTATTGTTTTCAGGTCATATAGTAACTAAGGCTCAGTATCCTACAACTCAAAGCAAGCTTTCATTTCTATTTCAATTAGAGGTTTCATACTTTCAGAATCTTTTGCTAAGGAATCATATTAATAAGTTTTCCCCGATTCATCTTCCCCAACATTGTATGAGTGTTTTCTTGCTTTCTTGTAACTAGAACATTGCCTTGACTAACTGATCAAAAATACCATAATAAAAAGAAAAATTCTCTGGTTTGCTTTATACCAAGGGAATTTGGACTGGTATAAAATAGATTACATTATGTAAATGAACTGCTATATGAGTAATGCTGCTTAATTAAATTTGTAAGTATAAAATATAATTGTTTAAATAAATACATCTACCCATTACTAAGTGTAGATTATAAAATAACACCAGTGACAATTCACCTTTAAAATGTTTGAACATTTTATTCTTTGACACACTGTAACATTTTTCCTTTTTTAGCTAATTTTGTCATAGAATAGAAAATTTTTTGATGGTCATGTGGAAAGGCTGTGCTGAAGTTTTATTTATATTAGATTTTGAGGGGAAGGCAGTTGGTTAGATTTGAGTGAGGTAGGTAGATACAGTTAAACCTCTGTGAAGACCTATTGACTTCTCTGTCACGGTGTCACCTAAAGAAATGGAGATTTATTGAATATATTGAAAGGTTATTCTGTGTACTGGAACAAAGCTAGAATTGATGCATTCTGCATTGTTTCTAATAAGGCACTTCTTTTGTACTACCCTGAAATTCCAATTTTTTCCATACTGAATAAGTAGACAAGAAAATTACACATTAATTAAGATATTCCCTAGTTGACTTTCTTGTACTATTGTGGTGTTTTTTATAGGCTGATTCTTCAATTCCCTTCTGGGATGTTTCTTATTTAGATGGGATCCTGCAGGGCTCACTGCTGACATTGTTTGGCTCTGCAGAAATTCACATCATCTTTATAAATCAAATATTTAGATTCACTTTTTCTAGCAAACAAGGGAAGTAGAAGATGAGGGCTTGTACCTAGCTAGGTCCCAACACAGTATGCTCAAACTCAGAATCAGTCTAGTTTCTCTAGACTAGACACAGCATTAAATGAGTCTCTAAGTGAAATGCTATTGCCTGCTATTCTTGGTATAGGGTTTCAGAAAACTAGCTTCGAAGAGCTTCCAGGAAGCCCTATCAAAAGCCAGAAGGAATTAATTTCCTTTCTATTGATTCAAGCTTGACATTATCCCAATTCATGAAAGAATGTATTTTAACAAAATGTAGGTATCACAATTCATGAAAGAATGTAATTTAACACAAATGGTCTGCTTGATGCAATCTGTATCACAAGTTCCAATTACTTTTAACACTCACTTGACTTTCTGGATGTTTTGTTTTTTTTTCTGGAAGAAACAAGGCCTTAACTATTTAAAATCCTTTATCATTAGTAGTCGTGCTGTACAATTGAGTTCTGAACCAACTATCAGTGTCCAAGAAATAGTTGAAAATATCTGTATAACATATAATCAATATTTGCATCCATAAAAAAATATTTCTATTTTTTTATTTGTCATATTGTTTTGTGAATTATGTTTTTATGTAAACCTCAGTGTCAGTACAAAAGATTGTTTTTCAGTACTTCCTTTTGTTTCACTTGCTGCTTGATTTATCAGAATATCCTTAATTTATATTAGTTTGTAACACAGCTTTCTAAGTCTGTCTCCCTTTGGAATACAATTGATTTATCCCTTGCTATGTATCATGAAGAGGTTTCAGTGCACTTTACCATCATATAATTTGCAGGTTTATTTGGGTGGTTGGGTTTGTTGGTTAAGACACTTCGGTATTTAAAAAAATATATTAATTAGCTTACCTTCAGACACCACATATTTTTGCAATACATTACTTGGGGTATTTTTCCAAATATTTTCAAAAATGCTACGTTAGTTTTTGGGTTTGTTTTAGACTGAAATTTTCAATGCACCTATGAATTTCTTTTTTCACATCATAAATTCAAGGAGACCCAACTACAAAATAATTTCAGAAAATTCTGAGTATAAAGCTTGGACCCATTAAAATTAACCCAAATTTTATCCTTTTACATTTGATTTTTAAATTTTAATATTAATTGAAAGTCATTATGCTCTGGGTATTTGCCAGATGTCATAGCACATTGCATCACTGTGAAAACGGTAACCCCATAAGCCAGACCAAAACATTAAAAGCCACCTTCCAAAAAACTGTTAATGTAATTTGCATAAATATGAAGAAAAATAATCAAAACAATGTCTAAAATTAAATTCAGGCTCGTTTTCCCAAAAGCAAATCAACATATCATCAATTTTTCCTTGCTTTGATTATCACTAAACTCCAGAACACTATAGAATTGACTTACATATATTTGCACACAGGCATTGATTAACTTAAACAATGCCCACACTAAGCATTGCTGAAGTGTCTAGGCAAGTTATTAGAACTTTTTGCCTTTTGCTGAAATTAAAGATTTGTTTGCATAAAAATAAAAAAACTACTCCCAATCCTCACCAGTAAAACAATCCTAGTTGATTTACAGGCCAATTTCTATATAAGGAATCATTACACTGGCATTTAAACAATTTTTTTACCTTTTTTTTTTTCCTTCTTTTTATGTGACTGTAGGCTTTGTCCTGTGAAGGTTGTTAGGATATATTTCTTAGTTCTCCTTTAAGATGCAAATTTAAGAGAATAGTCCAATATAGCCAAAAGGTTTAAGCATTTGTTATTTCTTACTGAAAATAAAGACTAAATTGATTCTTTGAGGAAATAAATTACCTAATCAGATTAGAAATTTATTACTTAACCAATTAAATCTTATATTAAAATAGCTACAGGTTTTAATTGTCCTATTTTCAATCCATAACATGCGTCTCACTTCAGTATTCTTGTTTATTTGAGAAGAGTTGGTTTGTTGGGGGTGTTTTGTTTGTTTGAGCAGTTTTGTGTGGGTTTTTTATTTGTTTAGGGGGTTACGATTTGGGGGGTTTTTTTAAGCTCGTCATACACATCTATGAAGATTTTTGATTTATTTTATTTGAAAATTGAAAGATGCTTAAAATTAAGACTTTAAGGGAATAATCAGGAAACAGAGGGAGCCTTCAGTAATGTTTTCTATACTTCATTCTGAGGTAAAATCCTGTTCTTAAGCTTATACAGAAAAAATTATGCGATACAATAAATTCCATATGATGTTATGTGCTGAGCAAGTTAGCACAAGTCTGAATTAAATATTTTAATTTCTGTGATACAGTTCAGAATAAGCATTTTATATTCTTCCTATGCTTAAAAGATCTAGTGAAAAAGTCATAATAATAGACATCAGTAGTCACCCAGCTGCATGTACTCAAAACAATGTTAACATGGTATTCCCTGGATACACTGTATCCATTAGATTCACTGGAACCACTGGTGATGAGGTGGATGATTATGTTGGCTTTTGCAGTTATAGTAGGCATGTAAAAAATAAGTGTCTTGCATACAAAAAGAAAAAAAGAGATAATTTTTGACAATAATTTAAGAACAAAACTACATGAATACGCAGGAGATCCAATTCCATTCCTGATTCCATTGAAGTCGGAAAAACAGAATATCTGACAAGTATGCAAAACAAAATATCTTTTTTTTATATATCCAATCAAAGATGATATTAAAGTGTAAGAGGCATAGCATTTCAAAATATTGCGTGAGATTTATTTCTAATTACGTGTCATCATTTTAACTGTATCAACATTAGAGCCAATTCCAGTTTAGTAGTGTCAGTTGACCATTCACTGATAATTTACTGTCCTTTAAATTTCATTCTCTGTGCCAAATTTCTGTGACTAAGAATTTTTCTTCCTATTAATTGGGATTATCTTTCTCATTGCTACTTAGACTGCACAAAAATCTATGAGTTGTGTCTGTAATTTCAATTTACTTTTCTTTTTTCCTTATCCAATGTAACATATTCCTGAGAATAGCTAGTTTCGTAATTGTTCCTTATAACCACTAACGTACTGAATTATTGTGAGGAAGACACAGTGCAATATCTAATATATCTTTTTTTAAATAATATCTTTTGAAAGTAATTGCTTTTGGTTTTAACATAGTTATTATAGTTATGAGGATGGGAGCAAACAGTCTCTAACCAAGTTTCCTCATGTTTTTAACTAGCTAATTTGGATCACTCTTGTGTTAACTGGTGAGAAACAAGTGTATTAGCTCAGATATTTCCTCCTACCTTTATATCTGAAAAGTGCTCTTCACTTTTTCCTCATTATTTTTTGAAAGACAAGGCAGAAAAATTCTCCAGTTCTGGCATCTAAAATGTAGGAAGAAATTACTGATCATTTTTATGAGGTATTTGTAGTATTCAGAAAGAAGAAAAAGCTATTTCAGGGCAGGCAGTTTTACATAGAAGTTAGTTAAGTATGGTCACAAGAAATTGTCAATTTTTGTTGTGTAGCTAAATGTGACCTGTCCCAAGCAGATGACATGAAGCTGAGTGCTGCAGTTCATATGCTTTAAGGAATGAGACACAATCCAGATGGATCTTCAAGGCCTCAGTAGTGCACCCTTGTGAACCTCCTGAATTTCAACAAAGCCAAGTGCAAGATCTTGCACCTGGTTCATGGTAACCCCCAAATGTCAGTATAGGCTGGGGCATGTATGGATTGAAGGTAGCCCTGCTGATAAGAACTTGAATGTGCTAATGGATGAAAAACTGAATATGAGCCAGCAATGAGCTTGCAGCTGAGAAAAACAATTTTATCCTGAGCTGCATGAAAAGATGTGTGGCCAGAAGGTGAAAGAAAGTGATTCTCCCTCTCTGTTCACATGACACCCCATCTTAAGCACCATGTTGAGCTCTGGGGTCCCCAGCAGAAAGACATGGACATGTTGGAACGTGTCCAGGGGAGAGCTGCAAAGACAGACAGGGGAATCAAATACCTCTCCCATAAGAAAAAGGTTAAGAAAGGTTAAGAAAAATGTTTGGGTTCCTCAGCCTGGAGAATAGAAGGCTCTGTCTTGTTGCAGCCTTTCAATAATTAAACTGGGCTTGTAAAAAAAAAAATGGGGAGAGTCTTTTTACCAGGAATGAAGTCACAGGATAAGGGAAACTGTTTTGAACTGAAAGAGGGTGTGTCCTGGTTTCAGCTGGAATAGATTTGACCCAAGGAAATAATTCTTTTTAGTCAGATTGATAAGACAATGGAACAGGTTGCCCAAAGAAGTTGTGGGCACCACATGATGTTAGCTAGTGCAAGATGTCCCTGCTCACAGCAGGGAGGCTGAAGTAGATGTTTTGGAGCTCCCTTTCTAATCAAATTATTCTATGATTTTATGATACTATAGGGAGCAGGGAAAAGTTGTTGCAATTGAATAAAAAACCCTGCTTACAAACAAGCAAACCAACCCCACCTCACATTCAATACTTCTGATGTTATCTAAAATCTTTGAGCCCTGATATTCAAAATGGTACAGACAACTATGTATCTGTGTCTGCTTACTATTCATAGTGAGTGAAACCTGTTGGCAATAAGGAATATTCATCCATTTTCTTCTCACATACAAGTCATTAATCACCTAATTGTTGATGGTATGCTTTCTCAAAGTTCCATGCCACAAATCTGTGAAATCTCTCATGTACCAGCCTAGACAAACAAATTTATTTTTCTTTTTACTCTCTCATTTATTGGCTCCTTCCTGGTTTTAAAGCCTATGGAATCCATCTACTTAGTTCTATTCTAGTGTTTAGGTTAAGTTTTCATGTTTTACAGACATGAAGAGACAGTAATACAATATCTAGATAATCTTCTGACGAAACGAAAAGAACTACAGTCCACAGTATCTTACTAAAACAACCACAGATTGAGTTTTGATTTTATTAAGAGCCATATTTATTTCTTTGTTGGAAGTACAATAAATACAACGAAATAAAATACAACACCACAAAAAAAATACAACTACAATACAACAAAAAAAAATAATGAATGTAAAGTCAACAAGCAATAACTTGAAGAACATTTGCATACATTTTACCTTTGCTTGGTTATTTTTTGTGAGGAAAGTATCTTAAAATAAAAGCAAACTGCATAATACACACATTGCTTAAAATAGGCAATTTTCACTTCCTAATTAATTATCCATGCACATATACTCACACACACATACACAGGCAACTTCAGAAAATGCTTTATCTGCTCAACAGGGCTGAATAATGGCTCTCCTACAATATCAGGTCCAGGAGCATGAGTCTGAGGAGCCTGAATGTCCCCCACAGATGGGGGTCCCAGGTGAGGGTCATTGCAAATACACATTGCAGAGCACAAACAAATAGATTTTGTTGAATGTCATGGCACTTCTGTCGAGCAATATATAACAATTAAAAATGGGAGCAGTCAGAAGCTACCAGAGGGGTTGGAGGGGTTGGACTTTATATCCAAGGTAATACTTGATGCCTCACAAAATAGGACATGCTCAGCAGGTTGTACAAAATAACTTTGTGGCTCTAATGATGCAGCCAGTAACACTAAACTTTGATGCTGAATTGCTTTGTTCTGTTTTCAATGCTTTGTGGTTTTTCTTCCTGATGCAAAGAACTTCAACCACTACTACTTTTCATATTCACTGTTATGATGAGCAAGAGAAAAATAAAGTGAGAGGAATTTGGAAAGGCTGCAGTGGAATGAGGTTTGAAAATAAAAGTATCTTAATTTGAAAATTTCTAAAATTTCACGTCTCTAACTCCATTCATGTTTATTACTTCAAAGTACTGTGTAAAATGTTCTACTAAGAAACCACCTGAGGATACTCAGTTTTAAGGCTTAGCCCAATTGAAAGATTTTTTTATTATTATTATTATAAAATTGTTCACACCCCAGTCATGGGGGCATTTTTCTGAAAAACAACAACAAAAATGGTGTCTGACTGCAGCACTGGAGACAGAACATAAACTTTATGGAGGGCACATCTGAAAGTAATTGTCTAAATGATCTTTCTTTCCTTTAAGGTTTTTGATCACAGTGCAACTCAGGTGGAAAAAACTTCTGACCATATAAAAGATACAGTTATGAAAACACTTTTAGTCTGACTGTATAATTCTTGAAGCCTCTGTAACCAGAAAACAGAGTGGAACTTAGCTGTCCAGAGCAGATGAGCAGACAACATTTCAGTGACAGGTGGAAATACTTCAATTTCAGCAGGCTCATACAGTGGCCATTTGTAGCTGGACAATCTCAAATACAAAATAATTTTTGACCATTTTTGCTGCTGAAGAACTTTGCAACAATTGCCTGAACACTCTTACACTGAGCACTTCAGAAACTTTTTTTTTTAAGTAAACCTTCTCTTAAAAAAAAAATCAAGTTATCAGTATATCAGTACTTTTTTAGAATATGAACCTTTAACAATAATTACAGAATTCCACTGAAAGGTGACTGTGTGAGCCAGGGCAGGCTTCTGAGATTGTTTCTGCAACAATTACTCCGTGCTCAATAAAGAAGGGCAATTACTGATAAAACTCCTTCTCCATCATAACATACACACATATTGTTCTTGCTGATTTACAGAATTAACAGCCTTTCCCAAGTCTCTCAACTAGCTGGCTTTATCTTGTGTATGTAATTAACATAAGCAATTATGAGAATGCAGCTAATAAATGTGTAAAGGATCCTTGCCATCATGCATTTCTTCCTACAGTTCATGTATAGTCAGAACGTGCAATTCTTACAGGTTAAAGGAAGAATGTTTTTCAAGGGTTTTGATTAAAATAGAAAGACAAAGGTTTATTTTTCTGAGGTGTTTGCTATGTTTTTATATTAGGAAAGGTGGAGTTAATATGATGCATGCTATTATTAAATGTTGAAATTTTTATGTGTGACTTTTGCATAAGATCATGGAATCATAGAAAGGTTTGGGTTGGAAGGGACTTTACAGATCATCTAGTTCTAAACCTCATGCAGTGGGGATGCAGATTACTCAGAACTCCATCGATCTGGTCTTGAACACTGGCAGGGATGGACCATCTACAGTGTCCCCACGTAATTTTTGCTACCACCCTCACTATAAAGGATTTTTTCCTAATCCAATATTTACCTACTCTTTCAGTTTAAACCCATCCCCTCTTGTCCTACCACTACATGCTCTTGTTAATAATCTCTCTCCATCTTTCTTTTAACTTCCCTTCAGGTAAGGGAAGGCTGCAATTAGGTCACCCCAAAGCCTGTTTTCCAGGCTGAGAAATGCCAATTTTTTTCAGCCTTTCTCCACAGCAGATATTCTCCATCTCTGCAATCAACTTGGGGGCGTTCATCTGGACTTGCTCCCACAGGTCCATGTCCTTCCTGCACTGGGGACCCCAGAGCTGGGTGCAGCACTGCAGGTGGGATCTCACCAGAGGGGAGCAGAGGAGCAGAATCCCCTCCCTGGCCCTGCTACCCACACTCCTTTGGATGCAGCCCAGGACACACTTGACTCTCTGGGCTGTGAGTGCCCATGGCTGGGTCCTGTCCAGCCCCTCATCCGGCAGCATCCTCAAGTCCTTCTCATCAGGGCTGCTCTCCATCTGTTCATCCCCAGCCTGTGCTGATACTGGGGCTTGCCCTGACTCAGGTGCAGCACCTTGCACTTGGTCTTGTTAAATCTCATGAGATTCCCATGGGCCCACGTTATGAACTTATCCAGGCCCCTCTGAATTACATCCTATCTTTTAGGTGTGCCAGATGCACCACTCAGCTTGATGCCATCTACAGATTTGCTGGGGGTGCACTCAATCCCACTGCCCTTGACACCGATGAAGATGTTAAAAAATGCCAGTCCCAATATCAACCCCTGCTAAACATCACTTGTCACTGATGTCCTTTGGGACTCTGAGCCATTGACCACTACCCTCTGGATGTGACTGTCCGACCAATCGTTTGCCCACCGAACAGTCCACCCATCAAATCCATCTCTCTCCAGTTCTGCAGCTTCTGAATAGTGCCTGTAGCACTCTAGCAGTTATTTTTTTGACCCAGAACCATATTGTAAATCTGACATTTTAATTCCCGGATATAAAGAGACACTAACATATATTTAACAGAATGAAAAAATTGTCACTTTCATGTTTTGTTGAGAAAGTAATTTTTATATGTTTAAGGATTTTTCAGGAAAAAAAAAGTCCCCCACATTGTAGATTACTAATGCATGCTGCAGGCACCTAATTCTTCTTTCTGCCATTTGTGCATCTCTGATAGTTCCTGACAATGGATTGATGACACTTCTTCTCATCTATGTAGAAATGCCTCTAATCTTGCAGTAAAATGTATTATATCAGGTATAATCAACAGTAGGAGTCAGGGATTTTCCTCCGCCTTGTGTTATTATTATTTATTTACCTAATATATAACCTAATGGTCTGTGAGAAACAAACTCTGTGGGAGTATTGTATGAAGCTAAACCCAGTTTCTGAGCAGCATGGACACCACTAGAAATAAAGAGAAAATACTATTTACCACAAGGTGCAATACAAAGATTATACAACGCCAATTGGGATTTATAAACTGCTGAATGCATTACAGAATTTTTGCCATATTTTCTGAATACTAGGAAGAACTTTAAAGAGCACATGAAATAAAAATGTATGAAATAACAAGAGTTGTCACAGCATATTATAAAAAGGGAAATAAAGAAGCATATATAGGAGGATGTTTATTTCAACCAGACTATAATGTAGGATACTTGGGAACAATTGCAACTTTAATAGTTAGGCAAGATGAGGAAGAACTGTCTCCTTTTTATCATAGTGAATTAAGAAAATAAAAAATATCTAAAATAATTATTTCAGAATTAAACATGTAGAACACAAAAACATCACATTTTTTGAAAAAAAAGAACCAAAACTGCATAATTAAGACAGAATTCTGACATAATTATTCAGGCTATCTCAGTAGACATTTTAGAGTTTCACCAGCCATGATGGAGATAATCAGGAGATGTAAGAAGTGCTTGCACTTCTCATAAAATCTCTTTCCTATCTTGAGCCAGAATCCAGAATTCTATATTGGCATAAAATTGTCTGAACAACTATAATTCTGAGAGATGCTGTGATTAAAATATCCTTATAAATATTTGTGATGATTTTGTCTATCTACAAGTTGGAAAGCTATCAATGTATTTATTTTTCAGGCTTCTCAGTCCTAGTAATGGGTGAAATATTAGTAAATAACCTTCTTTGACCTAGCATCTTTTCAGTCAGCTCTATAAAATCATGGAAACAAGTTTTTCCTTACCTTAAGTATCCAAATTGGGATTTTAATGTACTTGTGCTAAGAGAAGGATCATATATGCTGCAAGAGCCAAAATTGACAGGGATATGTTTTGATATATACTAGAGAGCACCTATTTTTTTAAAATTTTTTTTCTACAGGAAAATTCTTGGGCATCTGTCATTTTGTCTTCAAAGCTGTGATCATCTAAATATTAGTTAAAACATGTATAAAGCATGCATTAATTTCCTTTAGAATACTATTTATTCTCAGAAAAATAACAAAGCTTTTTTTTTCTCCACAAATAAAGTTTTGCAGTAAAATAAAATAAAAAGCTTATTTTTTTTCTACATCTTGTTTTGATAATTCATTTTTTTAAATGCCAATAAACACAGGGAAGGATAAGAAGTGGGTTAAGTATAAAGTTCAAATAGCTTCTATGAAGTAAAGTTCATTAGTTACAGTTAGTTCTTCAGAAAAAGCAATAAAATCTAATTTAAACTTTAACAAAAATTTGTAGTTGGATCTTCCTAAGTACTTACATAATAAAAAACATTTTAATTAAAAAATATTTTAATTATAGAAATTGTTAATTATGACATAAATACAAAAACAGAGATGGGGTTATTAATTTCAGTCTTTCAAAGATGTGAAGAACTGCAGCAAAAACTCTGGGTAATTTTGCCTTTCCTTATGTGACTTATGTGAATACTCACTCATTTTTCTACCACATGTATCTTTCGGTGCTACATACATCAAATCCCAGCTTTGCTAGGAGCTTTTTATTCAGGTTATACCTCAATTTGCTGTGGATAGAAAGAGAAAAAGAGAATTCAAAGATTACCCTGATCCAGGTGAAATCTCTTTTGGTTACCTTCTAGGCAGTCATTTAGACTGTGTTTAAATCTTGGTTAAGGTTCCATTTATACTAATGATATATTCCTGGCTTTACAAAGTATGTTTCCTCTTTACTATCTACAAATTTTGAGCACAACTCTATTTATTTCAACCTTAGTTGAAAATATACATTAATATAGATGCAAATATACCACAGGTAATATATCAGAAATTCATCACTGTTTGAGAATACAGGAAGAGTACATTTAGATTTTCTTTGTGAGGAATAGGATCCCTATCTTTAAACCTTATTCTCAGAGTGTTTAAGTATGGTTTACACTTTATGCTCCCTTATATCATCCCAATATTTCTTCTGCTATTTCAGATCTCCTGAAAATCTATAAAGTCTGATAGGGATCTAAGATATCTGGATGAAAGAAAAATTTGGGCAGTAGAAGACACGAAAATTACACTAAAAAGAAATTAACATAATAAAAAGGAGGAAAAAACTCAACCAAAAAACCTCTACTTCTCTTCACTGAACCATTTATTTTATTCAGCTACATGTAATACAAAGGCATGCAGATGCCACACTTCTTCAGCATAATTATTTAGAATCTGAGACTTAAAGGAAACAAATTCACAGAAATTCAGTGTTGGCAGTTTCTCTACTCACAGAACAATTTATTTTAGTTCCTCTTTAAAGACTTTATCCTCTACTGATGAACAGTTTGCCTGCCTTCCCTTTCATACAAAAGGAATTTGGTAAAAAATGGTGGTGGTGGTGGTAGTAGTAGTAGTAGTAGTGGTAGTAGTAGTGTCTTTTAGCAGAGGAGATATTTTAGAATCACAGAATTTCAGACACACGGTCTGAAAACAAAATTGACACCATGAATACATTTTCAACCTTGAGAAATCCAGATCTCCAGATCTGTTTAACTTTTACGTTTGATTTGCACTATCTGCACTCCTTTTATATTTTTGTCATCCAGTGAGATCCATTGTCATTGCTATACAGCTTAGATGCTAAACTTGCACTACAACTGCTGCAGCTTAAAACCAGAAGTGTTCCTCCACAGATCTTAAGCACTCTTTAACACTCTCTTAAAGAAGTATTGTTTAAATTAGTCTATGATGAAACAAACCAAACAAGAAAAACAGATATGGAATTTTATGAGACATTAATTTTGGAATGGATGGAGGGGGTAGGAACCTTTCCCCCAGTGACAAAAGGATAGCTCACAGGAAGTATTGTAGCAGGCCCCATGGGGAATTTTCAGTCCTGTGAACTTGGCATCTTTTGAACCTCAGGGAAAAAAAAAGGCCAAAAGTGCTGGATGCTGTCTGCTTCTACAGATGAGGAGTCACTATCCTTTGGGACCTGCCAGCCCCTTATGTTATGACAACAACTTGAAATCAATGCATAGATTTCTATACCACTGAAGAAGTACAACTTCCAGAGCATTAGCAAAATATGTAATGTGGGATTGCTGAATTTATTTTTGCATGCTTTAGTTTTTATAGGATTTATTATAAGTTAGAATAGCCTCTTTGT
>JBBMKD010000001.1:60985975-61019320 GCA_037834095.1 Argya squamiceps
CCTCTGAGACTGTCTGGGGGATCTCTGTCACCCCCCCCATCCAATAAACCTCTGAATTCTCAAGTCTCCGAGGGTCCTCTCCTTCATCGTACCATGGCCATGACAGCAACAGTCGAGGTGCTGTAGCAGAAGAACCCACAAATTGTAAATGTAGAGGTATACCCCAAAAAGTAGCCGGGTGGGCCAGCAATACAGCAGGCTGGCCAAGGGGCATGCACCCCTACAATGTAAGATAAAGATGAACAAGATGAGCTATTGCTTGGACTGGGTTCATTTTGACATTGTTTCTCTGTTGGATGATCTGCGGCTTGCACATCAGAAAGATAAAAAAGTCTTTCTGATTGCTCCTCAAGCATCAGAACAAATTGAAAATGGAAAGAAAGTGGACATGTTATTGATTCTTTAAAGAGGAATTTAAACTAGTCAAAGAGAAGAGACTTAAAGCACTGAAAGTTTTTTGGCATACAAGTATTTTTAAGGATGTTCTTTTCTCCTTGATGGGTAAAACTGTAGGTGTTCATTTCCTGTTATTAAATTGGGCCTCAACCTTTATTCCCCCACATGCAGTTATTCACCTGGGAGATTTTAGTAAAGTTTATTCATTTGGGTTTCCAGTTCAATGATGCAAATTGCCTGAGCCAAATTATCTCATACAACACTGCCATAAATCTGCAGTAATTTTAGATTGTTCCATTTTGTACTTACAGTTCTACAATAAAAATTCTCTTAAAATTGCCTCAATTAATTTTTGTGTGTGCTGTGAATTAGCACCTTACATGATATAAGAATTTTTTAATAGATTTTACCTTAAAAATCTTCATTTCAAATACTTGAAGTCAAATAATTTGAAACTATGAAGTATGACTAAACTTTAGATCCATTGCATACATTTACATCTGGTATGATCCTCCAAATGTCCAACTGAAAGCTCTCGGTAGGCTGCAGGAAAGGAGTTATGAAATTTACAGAGATGATGAGAGAAGTGTGAGAGTGTCAGTCCTGTCACTGGGCACCACTGGAAAGAGCCTGGTCTGTCTTCATTACAACTTCCCCTCAGGTATTTATGTACATTGAGAACATCTCCCCTTATGCTTCTCTTCTCTGGCCTGCACAATCCCTGCCCTTTAACCTTCCCCCACAGAAGAATGTTCTAGTCCCTTAGTCATCTTGGAGGCTCATTGTTGATGTCCACATCTCTCTTGCACTGAGGAGCCCAGAACAGGACATAACCCCCAAATGCAGCCTCAACAGCACTGAGGGAAGGAGAAGGATCACCTCACATGCTCTGCTGGCAGAAATACTCTTAAAGCAGTGCCATTTTCTTTGCAGCAAGGGCGCATTGCTGACTCTTGTTCAAGTTACTGTTCAGAGTGGCCCCCAGGTCCTTTTCTGCCAAATTAATTTCCTGGTGGGTGGTCCTGGTTTGTACCAATACATGGGTTTTTCCTCTGCATGTGCAGGACTTTGAACTTTCCCTTGTTGAATTTCATGGGATTCCTGTCAGCCTATTTTTTCAGCCTGTGGAGGTAATTCTGAGTGATATCACAACTCCCCGGATATCAGCCACTCCTCCCAGTTTCCTGTCAGAAAACTTGCTGAGGGTGCATTCTGCCCCACAATTCAGACCATTAATGAAGATCATAAAATCACAGAATCATTAAGGCTGGAAAACATTCCTACCATCAAGGAATGGAGTCCATAAACCTAACACTGCAAAGTCCACCACTTCCCAAATCCCATATCCAGAAGTTGTTTGAACACTTCCAGGGATGGTGATTCCACCACTTCCCAAGACAGCCTGTTCCAATGTCTGATCATCATTTTGGTGAAGAATTTTTCACACTCCCCAATTTCAACCTTTGCAGGTACAACCTGGAGCCATTTCCTCTTGTTCTGGCTGTGCTATGAGGGAAAAATACTACAAGCTCCTTTCAGGCAGATACAGAGGCCAAGAGCATCCTCCCTGAACTTCCTTTACTCCAAGCTAAACAACCCCAGCTCCCTCAGTCAACTCCTCATCAGACTTGTGCTCCAGACCCTCCACCAACTTCATTGCCCTTCTCTGTACATGCCCCAACACCTCAAAATCTTGCTTGTTGTAAGGGGCCCAGAACAACACAGGACTTGAGGTGCAGCCTCACCAGAGCTGAGTACAGAGGGCTGACCACTGCCCTGGTGCTGTTGGCCACACTATTGCAGATACAGGCCAGGATGCCAATGACATGTTAAAGAGAATCAGACATGGTACTTACACCTTGGGCACGCCTCTATTTACCAGCCTCCAACTGGTAAACCAGACTGTGTGTCACTGATCAGCACCTTCTGGGCCCACGCTAGGTCTTCATGTTAGGTTTTGTGTATAACAGGCAATCCAGCCTATTATAACAGCTATTTATGTAGATAAGTTTATGCAAAATCTTCACATTAATTCTGAACCTATGTCATGGGATGGATAATATAGATATAATTAAAATCAGGGATAATAACTTTCTATTGCTGAAAGACTTAATGAGATTCATCCATTTTATTTTACTGACAGTTGATTATAGTGGTAGCATCTACTTCCCTTAGTTTTCATGAGATTATTTGTGAACCTACATATGCACAATTGTTCATCTGTAAGTTACCAAGATCTATATATTAGATAGCCTTTGTTTATAATATTTAGCTAAATTTGGTTGGATTTTTTTTCAGAAAAATTCATCATCAGTGCCTCCACCAAAGCCAATACGATTAAATGCTTTTTTTTTTGTATTAAGCAGCACAATGCCTCTTTTACTTAAAGTTTGAAGCCCTGCTATTCCTTGGGGGACTAACACATTCACAGTTCAAATTTGCTTCTCTGACACAGCAGGAATGTCCATCTCTGATATTTCTGCTTTATGTTGACAGAGCATGAAGTAAATAAAAAATCAAACAAAAAACCCCCCATGACTCATATTATTAATTAACTAGATGTGCTGAAAAACCACAGATTTCATTTACATCACTCTCACCAGGACAAAAAAGGCTATATTTTGTAATAACCATTCTTTTTTTTTTTTTTTTTTTACCTACCTGAATAATATGTAACCAGGGAACAAAGAAGAAGAAAAACTGAAAGAATGTTTATTAGTAATTGTAAAAAATTTTGTGCTACATGGAAATTGTAGTTAGTTAGCCATGTAGACAGAATGAAAAGAATAAATTACATTGATCATGTGAAGACACATGCAACTATCCTTGTGGCAATTGATCCAACAGATGTGCAAGTGTTTATTTGTACAAGAATTTATTAATTCACACTTGCAATCATGGTAATTTGGTGACTCAAAAAAACCCCTTAATTCATCCCAAAATAATAGACATAAATTTTCCTTTCATTTCTTCCCCCACTGAAAAATTTCAATACACAGAGTAAATAACAGACAAGTGGGCATTTCTGTGCCAGATATTCCCACAATACCCATCATCTCACATGATGATACTATAAAAAGCTGTAATTTTGTGATTTTTTAAAATCAAATTGCTTTAAGAAATTTTGAGTCATCTATTGGTCTGATAAATTAGAGAAAATTATAATGTCTAGGAGGTTTTTATTGGGAATTTGTTTTATTTGATAATAATTTTGCTCTCTGCAGTATAATGTTGAAGAGTACAATGTGAAATATATGAAATTAGTTTTTCATCAGAGAAGCCTAAGGTTCTCGTTTTGTTCCAGACAGTATTTTTCAAATTTGGTTGTTTTTTTTTTTTTTTTTTTTTTTTTTGAGATTAGTCAGTTCTCTTCAGACCAGCTTTACAGATGTTGTGGGTCAGGACAACTTATCCGGTGGAATCCCTTCAGATGTAAGACTAAAGCCATCTCTGAGAAAATTAACTATGCAATCTCAGCACATATATACCTAATCATAGAGTTATAGAAAATTTCAGGGTAGAAAACATCTTTTAAGACCCACAAGTCCAAGCAGTGACCTCGCACTCCAAGTCCACAACTAAACCAAATCCCTAGGAGCTGTATCTGTTCACCTTTTAAATCCTGCTGGGGATGCTAACAAGTAGTTTGTGGTCTTCAGCTGTGAAACACAGCCTGCCTTTATTAAGCATCATAACCCTAAGTAAAATTGTACCATTTTATATTATATTGTACCAGATAAAATCTAGGAATAGGGTCCAAAATTCTAAGAAAAACCCTTATCCAGAGGAAAGCTTACTTCCTTTCACAGTCTTGGGCTTAAGTGGCGCAATTGACAGGGTGAAAGGACTTAGTGCAGCATTTAGCTACTTAGGGTACTTAGAATTTAGGATCTGTGATTATCCTAAGCAACCTGGGAAAAGTCTAGGACTCAGATATCCTATTCTTCAGGAAACTTAGCTTATTATAAAACAATGTCTGGCTTTATTCACTACTGAAAGAATCCTGAAGGTGTTAGCCTAAATTTCACAATGTATAACTTCCCAGATGCATCTGAGACTGGCTGTTTTTGATATTCTCGATTAATAGCTGAATAACAATAAACTTCAGGAAGGATTTAGATTGCTGCTTGCTCTTTCTACTCAAAAATGTGACCAAGAACATGTACATTTCACCTTAGCATTTAGCTACATCAAATTTTATCACAGGAAGACATAGTGTTTATGTACTTACCCTCCAGTACCATTTGAAATCCATCACATGTGTTATGATTATGACATGATTGTCAAATGTGAGTTTCAGGCGGTACTGAGAAGTAATTTTTCTGACCAATTATTTGAGGGTTTTTGGTGCAATTTAAGCTTTCAGACTTTCTGGGTAGAATAGACGTGTTCTTATTGTTGTTTCTCTGCACATCTAATTTGGACATCAAGCCTCACAATGTCCTGGAATATTTTGTAAAATTAATAATTTAAAAATTAAAATTAATAAGTTTTCTTGAATGAAAACACACTTTGAATGTGTAACAATTTCAGACTGTGATAATGTCTAGTAAAAACATCAGTCTGTACTGTTACTGCAATACAGCTTATGTTTAAAAACAGAACAGCACTTACTAATTTTTTAACTACATTGCTATGTACAAGATTTCATGATAAAACATAAAATAAAAAATTTGGTAAAATTTTTCATTTAAAATTACTTACATCGACTGATAGAAACATCAAATGGAAAGCTGTTTCTATACACATCATTATTTTATCTACTAAACAGGCTTTTCTAGAATAACAACTGTTTGCATACCCTGTTTAAAAAGCACTTCTACAAGTGTGATTGAGCTATTCTGAGCAACCGAACCATTGCCATCTAGCTTAATATGCCTAAATAGCACCTGAAAGAAACAAAAAGAGAGTAGCCTTCTCCTTAATCTTTTCTTTATGATGCTTTCATGCAATATTTCTTGGCCAAAAATGGAAACAACACAAAAGGCCATTTCATGTCTGAAATGTATGATCCTGGGAATAATTATGAAGGACTTCTCTGTGGGTATCAGAGATTTATGTGTGCAGCATTGTGCTGTACAAGGTGAAAATGAAGTCTGCTTTTCACTGAGTCATTTCTGATCTTTCTTTGAAGAATATGCACTTGTCTCCATGTTTTCAAGTGACTTCAAATCATTGACATTGTCATGCTGGTAGGAGAAACAGGTATGTTTATTACCAATTTTTGACTTAAAACCTGACTAGTGCTACAAATTACTATAATGAACTACTTTATCCACAACTAAACTTCCTGACTAGACAGTGCACAGGAGCTGCAAAAAGCTAAATGGTCAAAAATAATAAAAAACATAAAGTGCCATGCATTTAATTATCTTTCCAAGGCTTTTCGTATTCCCTTTATTGAACAGAAAGGTTCAGTTGGTCAAGGCATTTAAGCATTTTAAGCTCTCCATATTGATTTTTGTTTGATGTAGAATGGAGTTTTGCTCTAGATATTCTCTTCATTGATAAATAACAAGAAAAAAAAGTTCTCTTTAAATATGGTACTATTTTCATGTGGCTGTTAGTTGTTGGAGAAACAGATATACACATGCACAAAAGGGAAAATATTTAGTTACTTGAAGTGCACATAGTACACAGTTTAAAGGTGGTTCAGAAACAAATGGAATTTTTTTTCCCCTTTATGGAACATCTAGATAACGAGTAAAGGGTTTAGCAATTGCTGGATTTGTTGCAACAAAAAAAGTTGTATTGGAGCTGGGACAGAGAGGGAAGGATAGTGAAGTTGGGCAATGAAAGAAAATAGAGGTATTTTGAATTTTTTTGGAGTAAAGCAAAACAAAACAAAGAATCTAGAGGCTTTTCATGCTTGTAGATATTCCATGGAAAGCCTTCCAAGCAGGTTATAAAGATCAAATATCTAAATACCACTAGCCTTTTATGGTAATCCATGAGTATTTTTCATTTTTCTCATAGGAAATACTAGTATTTTTGGTAGGTTGGGGTTTTCTTGCCTCAGATGAGACATTAATAAATGTATCAATGGTTGTTCAGCATTTGCAAAAAGATGTGAGTGTTTTTCTGGAGGGGAATTTATCTGGATGAAGGGAGAAAGGAGAGATAGGGAGGATGAAATCCGTATAATGAAGTTGTGGTGTTAATGCCAAAAAGTTAAAGGTAAAATGTAACAGTTTGTCACAATTATGTTTCATATTGGCAGGTGTTCTGAACTTTCTGTGTGATAACTAGACATATAAATTTCAGTCCTTAAAGCTTTGCAGCCAATTTAAGGGCTCATTTATTTCTCTGACAGCAAGATATATATGCTGCCTGGTGTAGTGGATGTCTGGGGCCAAATCCACCACTTTGTTGCTTGTGTGTCTTGTGGGAAGTAAATAGTAGCAATTTTTCAGCACAGGCATACCAGCACAAGGTGTTTAGCAAATAAATGAGCATAAGATGACCTGTAGTGTCTTGAAATTACTAAAATTCATGAATAATAAAATGATCTATAGATTGTTAGCAGAGGGCTATAGCAAAGGCTAATTTGCACTCACTGAAGCTTTACAGGATAATTTGTAATTTTTGAAAATTTAATGACTTCATCAGTTTTTTACCTATTTTTTTACCAATATAATTGTCTAAAAGCTACCTTCAACAGAGATCTTCTGTCTAAATAAAATCTCAATCACTTCTATCATCACATTATGAGTACTGAACTGACTTTATCTATACAAATTTTCTTTCTTTCCTACAATAGGACAGCTACCAAAAACATCTCTTTATCATATGAACATATATTTTTGGTGTTTTTTTAATCTTATTGACATATGAAACATTTATTTAAAAAAAACCAACCAAACAACAATGTAGCAATGCAAAGGGAAGAAGAACTTGGGGAAAAAAAAAGAAATCTAGTGAGCAAAATACAGCTCTTTGAAAATAAGTGAAAGTGCCCTTAAAAATATATAGAAAAGAGAAATAAAATTTAAAAGATCAGTACATAATATCATATAAATTCGCTGGCATTTAGCTAAAGCTTTGAAAAGAAAAAAAATAAGTGACCCATGAGTTCGGGTCCTTGATAGTATTTAATTTTATTTATTTGCATTATTCACTGACACATTCATTCTGAAGTAACCAAGAAAACAAAGACTGAAACTACAGTTATTCTCTTCTTTACCTGAATGGCTGATCACTTACTGCAACTGTTTTGTTCTCCCAGTTTAAAATATTTTTCTTTCTACTCAGTGTCTGACGTCTTCACACTTGGCTGTCTCCAGCATACTCTTCAGTTGGAGACAGATTTGCATTATCTGGGATACTATTATAGAAAAATCAGATGCAAGGCCTGGTTATTTTTTTTTTTTAATTACATAAATTTTATGGTTATTTAAATTCTCAGTTTTACCTGTCTCGTATCAATATATGCAAATTTAGAAAAACATACAATCTTTGCGATATTGTCTGATGTCACCCTTTCTACACATCAGTTGAACAGAGGTAAGTATAGGTTGATGGCTTTTTCCCTGCTGTATTTTTTTTATAAAAATCCACATATTACTTTTGAAGAAATAGTCCCACCAGGTATTAGTGGGGAGTAACACTTTTTAATAACAAATGTAAATATCATAAGAATATTCTGTTTGCAGTAATATACATTTCTTTCAGGAAATATTTGGACCATAGTTTAGAAAAGCAAAAA
The DNA here is from genome assembly GCA_037834095.1 of Argya squamiceps. Lineage (NCBI taxonomy): Eukaryota > Metazoa > Chordata > Aves > Passeriformes > Leiothrichidae > Argya > Argya squamiceps. Next base: position 60,994,077 of record JBBMKD010000001.1, read on the forward strand.
TAGAAAATGGGAGGATCGCCTATGTAATCGGCTCTGCTTTCTCTAAATCACATTCTTAATTAAGAAAGTTACATTTTGAAACTTTAAAAAGGAAAGCTAATTAGCATCATTCTGTCAGTGTAGAGAAATAGTGACATTTGGCAGATACTTGAGAAGTACTTTAAGGAGATATTTACAGCGACAATATTAAAGAAAGAGAAACTACTAATGAAATATAGCAATATCTGGAAATTACCATTAAAAGAAAAAAAGTATTCAAAGGAGAAAAAGGAAAGATAAAATAAATGAAATGAGCAGTTAGTCTGCTTGTTTTACAATTTTAATTGCTTTTTAACCTTTAGAATACTTCTGAAGACAAAAAAAAATTAAATAAATGCATTTATAAAGTCTTCTTTGGTTTTTTTTTTTAAAGTAGTTCTTCTCTGACAATGCAGAACAAATTTCTCCTTTTAAAATATTCTTGAATTATGATTGAAAATTTATGACTTAATAAGTACCATTCCATGAAATATTTATATTGCTCTTCAAGTGGTATTTTTGAAGAAAAAGAAAAAAGAAGAGAATTATTAGCTTGCAGCAATAAGTTTCTCTAGACAATGGACTTCTTGGATGAAACTTCACATAGGTAATCACAGTGACTTTGTTCTTTGCAAAAGTTGTGCATAATGTTTATTGTAATCAGAACATATGGGCCATCTAATTAGTCCCAGAGCTTCAGAGTTGGTGCTTAAAACATGGGAAGTGGGAATTGTTCCTTAAAAAGGTCAGCACAAATGGAATGTCTGGAAACCTTTTGGTTTTGGTTTTATTCACCTTCCCAGTCAGTAAGGAAATGTACCCATCTGAGATTACTTGGGCAGTGTCTAGAAGGAGAATAAATAATAATTAAATACATACTCCTATACATACTAGGATTATGATCATGCCATTTTTACTGGTTTGCTACTAAACCCTTTTTCATCTTATCTTGATCATGCTTCCCCAGAAAATAAACTTGACTGAACTGAAAATAGTAGAAAACTGAAGCAGAAGTTTAATATTGCTTTTGCTTTCTGCTATTGCCGACCTTTTGATCTATGACCCTTTCTTATTCTTTCATGCTATGAATAGGTTGAGTGTTATATTGTTTTCTTAGTGGTAAAATGATTAATATTTTCTAATAGCATTCTAACTATTTGACAGGTTAAAAATAAGGGTGAATGCCCCAGAAAAAGGTTGTCTTCTTGCAGACACTGTAAGGCTGTCCTGGTGGTATCAGATGAAGATACGGTGCCCACGGAACCTGCAACTGGGACATAGCACTGACACATTGTTCTGCCTCTGCCTGTTTGGCACCCAGGAGGCTGAAACTCAATAAATCCCTGAGTCTTCAGAAATTGCCTTCTCAGATCATACTAAGCTCTAACATTGCTCTACTTCTTTGGTTGCATCAAGGGTTTTCTAAATTTGTAAAGCTGCTGGCTAACTACATTCACTCTAAAATTGCATGGCAGAGCTTGTTTTCTGCAGGTAGAGAAACAGAAATTGATATTATCTACTAGGATGAAGGACAGTCTTCTGCATCACTGGGGCTGTAGAATAAAGACATTAATTTTTTTTTATCATCTTAACACTGTGTGAAGTTCACCTGCTCATTCAGGCTCTTTATCATTATCTAAAATGAAATAATCAGCTTAACTGTGGAAGAAGAGTGTAGCACAAACTTGTCTAAGTGACACATGCGTAATCTAAACCATTAAAGCCATTTAAAAACTCACTGAATTTAACTTGAGACCCTGATTTGGAGTGATTTTTCTATTGAGTACCATGGAATGTGTCTCCACCAGAGTTTTTCCAAGGGTTACCTCTATACAGGTTGTCCTTAACTGCTTCCCTTGCTCTAAACACACTTTGCACTAACACAGCACTTTCTCTGCACCACAGCAACAGTGTACATGCCAGCAACACAGCTACCAAAAAGAAATACACTGTGTTGCTCAATAACCTTTGGGTAGAGAGATGTGTCCACCTCACCAAACAGATGCATTAAACCTATTAAATCTCTGGTCTGATAATCCTAATAGCCAGCATTCAAGCAAGTTAATTTAATGAGCTTATTGCAGTAAGAGCAATTTCTGCTATTTTCATGTATTTGAGTGTTATATTTCTTTGCTTCACCTTTTTAGTAAAACTCATTAAAACCACACAGACTCAGTTAACTTTTTCAAATAGCCACTCTTTACAGAACTAGAGGAATTAAGTGAAATTAGTGTAGTGTTCTGAGAATGCTTTGCACTGCCCTTGAACTTAAACTTTAATAATTTTTATATGTCTGAGTTGCGCTCACTGCATCAGACATTAAATGATATTTTTGCCATGCTTAAAACTATTATATAGGTGCTTTATGCATAGATTAATTTAAAAAGTCTTTCTTTTTACCTGAATTTTTAAGCAGAAAATTGCTGAAAATGCAATGCAGTTTCTTGAATATCTGAATGCTGGTGGGGTTTTTAGAGTCACTTACAACTCTGACAACCAAATGTTAAAGCTATAAATGTTAGGAATAGAACTTGGAAGTCTGATTAAACTTTGAAAATTAAAATTTCCGGCATAACTCTAGCTCCTTGGAAGATTATTCATTTTAACAAGCTAAACCAAATTATACAGATGAAATGGATGCTTTAAAGTGGCATCATTCTGTGCAAGCTTCCATATGCAGTGACTGTGAAAAGCTCTCTCAGTCAGTATGTACAAATACTTCTGAGTCACAACCTTTTTTCTGAGGAATTATAAAGATTTACAAAACAGAAGGACAGTATGGATGCAATAGTTACATGATGCAACAAAACTTGTTCAGAGAAATACCAAGATCATTAGCCTTTCATCTTAGATTACAGACAGACACACAGATTAAACTAAAATCAGATATAGATTTTTAAATCTATGAGAAATATTTTTTCAACAAATTGTTTCCTATTTTGATCCTCCATCACTCACTTCAGAAAAAAACAATAATCCACTAAAGCCTACACCTCAAAAAAGTTATTAAACTGTTCTGGCAAGAAAAAGAAATATTGTCTGGCTAGTCCTAAGGGTCATTCATGTACTGACGATTTTGCCAGCACTTCCCATATACAGAATCTGAATTTGTATCTTTCCATCTTATGGTTTCAGTCTCAATCTGTGAGATCTAACAGCAACAAGCCAGGTGCATGAAGCGGAAGAAACAGTGGTGACATAACAGCCATTGCTATTACATATTGCCATGTTCAGCTGAGGATACTTGGGGAAGGGGGAAAAAAGAGAGTTCCCTTTTTATTCTACTTGGTGAAATGGAAATAACAATATAAATATGAAAAAATGCTTATGGGAGTTCTTTTATTTTACCTTCTTTTTTCAGACATTACATTCATTACCTCCATGTTTAAACTAGAATGCATTTGTTTTCTGTTTTACTAATACTCTGTGTACCTGTACACTGTAGATTTAAAAGCACAGCATTAATATTGCAGAATAATGTTTTGTAAATTAACCAATATGACAGGCATGGTAGCTTTATTAGGCTGCAAATCTTTCAAGAATAGGGATAGATACTTTGATGATTAGTCCAAGCTAAACTCCATGTTATTTTGTGTAACATCCTACTATTATCACACTGTCATAACTGCAAAATGTAAGCAAGGCATACTTCAATAGTCACTAGATTTGAACAGATAAAAGATTTTCCAGCAGATTACCTTCAAATATATAATATTTCAGATTTTTTTCAGAACTGTGAAAGGATTATGAGAAACCCCTTGGATTAAAAATATTTCACAGTATCTATTGTCCTTCAGGATTATAGGTTTATATTTTGAGTCATGCAGTACACATTTTGGTTCCATTCATGGACTGCAGTTCATTGTACTATGCAGTTTGCACAATACCTTTGAATGAAACAGACCAAGGAGAAATGATTAAGAAAAAGTCACAGTTTTTAATTCTTTTGAGAGGCAGCCAGCTTGGCACCATGACACTGCAATAAGAACTATGGTGTGAATAACAGTCTATTTTTGCTCTGATGCTGACTGACTTCTCCTATGATTTCAGCCAAATTAATCAGGGCCTAATTCTGTCAACTTTAGCCACAATGATTGCTTCTTTGCTTGGTGAGCAATCCCAAATATATCAGCAAGTTGGAATGCAGAACTTTTCACAAATATCAGAAGGCTGAATCCTCTCAAAACCAGATCTGTCTCAGTATGAAATATATCTCACTGACTTCCCTCTAATTACAAAAAATGCTCTGTGTTACAGATCTACAATGGCAGTTGAAAGAACAAGTGCTTTATTTTTTTTCTGGGTAGCTTATTTTTTTTTTTACATTTGCCCAGTAATGCTACTATTGGACATGAGCTTCAGATATTTATAAATAATATTATTCTACACATTGCATGACTGCAGAACAACTTATGGCAAGTTCTTCAGTTATCAAATCTGTTGACTTGATAGAGGCAAATCTACTGCAGCAGGCTCATGCCTCTCTGTCCGGTCAGTAGGGAGGCTGGGCATGTATTCCCAGTAGGCACAAATGCACAGATACATAGCACATTATACACACAGCTGGCCACACAGATCCATGCAGATGAAAACATTCATCACTGACACAGACACAAACAGCACCAAATCATCATTGTGTTCCCATTCCTCATTATAAACCTGCGTGTTTTGAATGTGTACATATGTCCATTTGTACCTGGTGGATCCCTCCAGCAGCTGAGCTCACCCAGTCTGCCCTTGAATCCCAATCTCTCCATTTGAACTCCGACATGCAACCCCCCAAGGGTTGCAGTCACATCCATGGGTTGGCACAGACCATTGCACACACACACAAAGACACAGATGCAAGCAGATATTCCAATCAACCCTCAGACCACGTGATCTGTGATCCCTCCAGCAGTTCTCTGGAACTCCCTGGATGCTCTGAAAACCAGCTTCTGCTGTGGTGTCCCTCTTACAGAAACACAGACTGACTCCCATGTCACTTCATCTACTCAACTGTCTCATCTGGCTTGTCTTCAAAACAAATCACACCCTCACAACTGCACTTGTCCCAGTTGCTACCACTGACCCCTGGTCTGATTCCATTTGCTGGAATTCAAACCCTCTTAAACACATGCATATTGAAGAGAGATACCCTTATTCAGGAAAGAGTTAGAAAGGAACTCAACAAGAAGGTAAGACAGACTGAATTGATGAGGTGCAAAGCACGGCTGAAAACTATACAGACCAACAATCTGTTAACATGCAAATATCCCTAATTATCCTCTTACTCCTTTGTTTTCTCATTCTTGTTCCTCACCAAATCACCCAGATCCATCCCTCTATCCTTTTCCTTGCCTTTGGTCTCCTCTAAACATACTGGCTTTTCTCTTGCATCCCAAAATGTGTTACAGATTCTCTAAGTAGTGCCTCACACTTGTTCAGTAAAATGATCTTACAAACATTCCTTTTGACACCTGGGGTAGCTGTGACATCGGAACCAGGGGCCTGAGGTTCTCCTGGGACAGCCTGGACAAGACTGTCTTTAAATTGAGATCCCACTTTACACTATTCTCCTGTTATCCTCTGAGCTGCTGGATAAGGCTATGATGGGCTGATGAATCCCATGGTGTGTCTGGGTGGTGCCCAGTAGCTGTGCCTCCTATCTCAGCTCCTTTAAGCTCACCTTTATCTGTGAAAATGGATTCTTGAATATGATGTTCTTCCCTCCATAACAGTGACACCTTTAACATTTAGGATTTAGAGACTGAAATGACTGCTAAAGAAAGAAACAGGACAAAAAAATAGAAATGGTATAAATGAATGAAGGATTCAAACTCTAAATGGAACTGAGGAACCTTGAAAAGTGGAGTGTACAAGTTAAGAGCAGCCTTGAACAATACAAACTTTTGTATTTAGCACTTATATAGCCAATAACCTCAATTGACATTGACCTTGGGAGCAAAATGGTCCAATATTTTCACTTGGGTGAACTGTTATTGGAGAGTTTCTCTAGTGTATTAGACACAAACATGCATTCCATCAACATCAAGTATATGCTATCTTTTTCATCAATTTTATTTTATTTTTTGCTAACAATGTTATTGTGGTAAGGACAGGTGAAAAAAAACCTTTTTCTGAGAGTTAACTTCATCTCTGACATACTACTATTAAAATCAACCACCTTTGCTGTATTTTTTCTTTGCAGAAAGATTTATGGATTTATTATACCAGTAGTAAAACAGACTGTATCAATGAAAACAACATACAGTTATTCTCCATAAATTTTAAGATTAATTTCTTTTAAATCTGCAGAAGTGAATCTGCAGTAAGAAAACTTCAAATTAACTCTAAACTGTCATAGACAAAACACAAGTTATGTACATATCCAGCAGAATTGTCAATGCAAAGGAACATTGACAAAATGTCATAATTTAAATGAGTTTTGCTATAATTCAAACAAGGGACTGACAGAAGTGGTACTGTCCACCCAAACAACCATGTACATTAATTGGTAAGAGTTAAGAGAGACCAGCCAAGCCAGAAGAGCAGTGGCCATGTTGTAGATTACACAGTAATTGGGCTCACTCAATCTGCTTTACCATGAAGAACAGAAGTGTGTTTCAAACCCATTGTTAGAACCTATTTCTAAAATACATTGAAATTGCAGCAAGACCTTTTGGTTGCTCTTAAAACCTAAGATTTTTAGTTTCCGTTTCATTCCAGGAAAACTGCTCATACTCACAGAAAACAGTTTTCTTATGTTGTTGGTTCAGCTACACACAGAAGAGACTGAGAAGAAATGGTATCTTCTGCTTTTCTTCTGGAATTTTTGCTGTCTAGCCTCCTTGCAGCTAGAAGACAGAAAAAGGAAATCAGTGTTGCCAAACTCATTGGAATTCAGGATAAAATAGATGGTGCTGAAGGGAAGAAGGAAGGGATATGACTAACTGGAGCAGTTGCCAATGTTTTACTCCGGCTGGGTTCCCTAAGTCCATTCTATCTTGCATACAAGCATCTAGTTTGTGTTTATCTACAGATGCAAGTTTTCACATTGCAAGAAAACACCACTCAAAAAGTAAAGACATGCAAGACAAGACAAGATATACAATCAAACATTTATATATCTTGGTTGAAGAGGAAAACAAAAATAGAAAAGAAAAATAGAAGAAAAAAAACCACAGGAAATTGATTTTTAAGATCTTTAAAAATTCTATAATTTTCCATTATGCACTATTAAATCTAACAGGGAGAAATTCAATGTATGTGAAGTAATAGTAAGAAAATTTTAAAGATTATATTAATATTGCTAATTACTTTTCATACTTTGCAGTTGTCAACAATCATCAGGAAAAGACCCTTTCCCTGTGTATATCCTTATATATTGAAGCTGTCTCCTTTACAACTGCCAAATAGAATGGTATTCTTTATCTTGATCAGAATGAGCTTTTTACTCAAGGGAGTTGTTGTTCTTTTCTGATTTTAAGACTGATAACTGGCCATTTATTTTCTGCAACAGTTTCAATATCTCCACAAAAGTAATCATGTCTTTATATCTCCAAGAAAGCTCTATTTTATGTTTTATCTTTGTGAAGCTAACTCAGAAACAGAAATAAAAACACTAATACATTTAAGGCTCCCATAACAAATACAGGCCATCAGAACTTGAAACCATATTCAAATAGGTTTAAGATTTAGGGATGAGAGGAAAAAGAAACCATACAATTCACAGATAACTGTGGGGAATACAAGAAGTGTTGGACAACTAGCAAACTAGCTATTTGTAAATTAAAAGTGTATGAAATTAAAAATTAAATTATATTTCTTACCAAAAAACTGCATTTTTACAGTATCCTAGTGCACCTGGCTCCTTCATGGAGGTATTACTTTTTTTTTAACTAATGTTATTTGACCAGGCTTTCACATTTTCTCTTTTTCCATTACATCTCTCTTTGTTGTTTTATGCACATAAAATATGTACTAATGATCAGATCAGTTTGATATTTTCTAGTGATTTAACCTGCCCCAAATTCAGACACAAGAGGTATAGTGGCACTGGTGTCCTTTTCAGGTGGTCACAGTATCTTGAGCATAGTGAAGTTCCACAGTGTGTGGCTTTGCTGTTATAGTATATATTGCTCTTGCACTCTTTTTATAAACAATAAAGAGGAAAGCAGAAAAAAAAAAACCAACAAAAAACCCCCAAAAAACAGTCACTCTGTAGTTTGCTTTCATATCAGAAATTAGAGTATTTTGATAAATATCTGTTTCACAGCCAAATCTAATTTTATTAACTCTCTCTTTAACACTTGCCTCCCTATATTTATACTTGGAGTACTGTTTCTCTAGAATCTGTCTTCTTTTAATCTGTCATCTCTTTGAAAAACTCTCTCTACTCTCTTTTCCTGTCCTCTTCTTATTTTATTCCTGCTTGATATTTTTATCAATTTACTACTCACAAGCATATCTCGGGGGAAAAAAATTAGAAAAAACGATTAAAAAGCCATTGAGTCATTGTTTGAATTGCCATCACAAGAGAGAACACTGTGGCAAAAAAAGACATATAGTATTCTCTTCACACTCCATTCTGCTTTTCTTCATATTAATAGGATTTAATAAATTCTATCAATATCTACTCAAACAATACACACTGTGTATTTAGTTGGGTTTTTTTTTTCTAGTTTAGAAAACAAGGACAAAAATCATAACAAAATTCTCAGTAGAAGCCTGACTGGATTCAGGCTAAGTCTTGACTTTCAGGTTTGAGAAGGGTTACCAGAAGTCAGCAATTCTTATTTTCTTAGGTTATGTTCCAAGGCCAAGAGATTATGCTTATGTACACTGCTTCCTCCCATCCTTGAAATCCTTGTTAAACCTGATAGGAGCTCTTAGCAATCAGTGATTTTCAGTTCTTGGTTTCTCACTCCCTAATCAGCTCAGGCATGGCAAAATCTCCTCAAGCAGAGAGGTGGTCTGCCTCAATGAATTATCAGCAAGGGCTCCCAGACTTCAAAAATGCAGCACTCATCTCAAGCCAGAAGTTTGTGATAGTTACAGAATGAGGATTTCTCATGGCTATCTGTAATTTAGCAGTGATGCAACAGTCTGTCTCAAATTTTCAGTCATTAGGGTAGGAAAAGTTCTGTGGAGATCTTAAAAAAATCTGTTTACATATATCTGTTACCATATGGTACTAATCCCTCCTTACACTAGACTTTTCACATCTGGGCTTTAGGAAATTGATTGAAATAGTGAGCTGTGATTTAGCTGGCAAGTGATTTTTGAAGGTCTCTGTGAGATTTTGTAACGCACAAATACCAGAGAAAATTATTCATGTTAATATGATGTAGAAGTTACAAAAGATTTCTGCTCCTAAAATGCACAGTGCATTTGAAAATTTCCATTAAATACAAATATTAGGAGAGGTTAAGAAGGGTTTAATGTTTTGTTAAAACAAGCTTTGGTAAAGTTAAAAATCTACTCTTAAAGAGATGAAGAAGAGAGATACTTCAGCTGTTAACAACTAATTCTCCTGCACTGCAGCATCAGTCGTAGCACTGGTTCTTTAGACAAAAAGCATCCTCTTGGCGTCAATCTATGTATGCACAGATCCCTGTAGAATCTGGGTGCAGTCCCTAGCTCAGGCTGCAGTGTGCTGCTTACATAACTTGTAGGAAGTGCTGTGAAATGCTGTAACTACAAACTGCACAGAGTTAAAAGCAAGGAAGTTCTTTTTACTAACACTTGACTTAGGACAAACACACATTTCTAGGACTGTGAACATATTCCTCATCACAAGAATTTCAATTATCTTGACAAAAGAAAACAAATTTAAAAATCTCCTTGATGGAATTATTTTTTATTAATTTTGTAGATCTAGAAGGCAAACTCCAAATAATTTAAACTTTGGAGCTGCTGAAGTGAAATAGATACTTTTGATATATGATTTATTACACCCTGAGTTAGACTTTTGGCAATTCCCAGGTAATGTTTACTTCTCTTTATCTTTTGCAGTGGAGCATGTTACAGGTCCTAAAGCTGGGTGAGATAGATCCCTCTGTCTGATTCCACTCTTGGACATATAGAAGGGAAAATCACCGAAACAGTCATTATTTACTAACATATATGTACAATTTTTTTGTTGTTTCTCAGGTATCTTAGTCTGGTTTAACTGTAATAATCTTAGTAACTAAAGTAGTCCTTCCTGAATTAATTCTGAGGATACTATAGCCAGAAAATTCAAATTAATTACTTGTTTTCTATTATTCTGCAAAAATGCATATCCTCTTTATTGATTAATTATCTTAATGGAAACAAGATTACCAGAGTACTGCAACATTATTTCTTTTGAATTTGATATCTTTGGTTCACTATGTTAATTATTCCCTATTTCCTCGTTGTGATCAACATACAAGGAAAACATTCTTGCAAAAGTCTGAAAGGATAGTGTTTATAGTCAGTATTAAAACACAAAACCTTGCTTAGAGGCATGGATGAATGAAGGATGGAGAACAGTGTAACAGAGGTCTAGACCAACCTTATTAATAGACCATAGTGTGTAATACATGCTCCACATCAAAAGATTAGTGCAGGCCTTATGATTGTACAGCCCTGACATCTCAGGACTGTGCATCCCTGAATGCACTTTTGCAGATTTCAGTGGGGTTTCAGATATCACACGCTAGTGTTTTACTAAGGAGAGATACATCTCCCAATGCACAGATGGTATTAAAAATGCATTAATATTTTAAGTAATGCACTGGTACTAAAACTAAAGTAGTACAAAGAAAATCACTGAAAAAAGTTTTATTGCTTTCTTTTCTTAGTGCTTTTATTTTGTGGGAAACATATATTCCAAAGTAATTATAAACAAGACAGTTTCAAAACTGTTATGAAATATGCTGGAAATAAAGCAAAGTGAATATATGAGAAACCTGAATATTCTGAAAATAAATACTCTGAAACAACTGTAGATAATGCTTATAGGTGAAAACACCATGTATGCATTTGCCAAGGAAATGTATTGAAACTGGTAATCCCACAAAATCCATTTTCAATGATCTGTTTATTTTATATTTTGCTTTCCTTCTGTTTTTTCATGGTTTTGGTTTTGATTTTGTTTTTTGCACAGAATGCTGTGGGACAGTAAATTAAGGTTTTTGCTGCTGTATGTTATGTATTTTGTGTTTTACACTCATTATGTTTCCATGTTAATAGCTTACCTATAAAAATTCTATTGCTTTTAAAACAAATAGAATAAAACAGTAGGTAATAGTGGTATATTTCTTCAAGCGTACTTAATATGGTTATAGCAAGAATTTCCACATTAAAACAAAAGCAACCCTGCTAGTAGAAACATCTAATACACAAGTATAATTTTAGATGCAGGCATATGCAACTTCTTACAATTAAAGCCACTTTTAAAAGGAAGAGGTTGCAAAACCAGCATGCTTTACTGAAACAATGAGGTTTGTCAGAGGATGCTGAAAGAGAAGAAGAGCTATGCCACACATGGGATAAAGTGTAGTATAAAATTTCATCATGACCATTTGTTGCATCCCTTTAGAGGCAGCTAATCACAGAAGATATATTTTATAAAGGAAATGCAGTATCATTCCTTGAAGATCTCGCCTGTGATTCTTCCTTTTTGCAAAGCATGCCCCTTCCTTGGTCCCTAAATAGTCAGACAAAGCCTGGAGATGCATGGGTGCAGATTGTTTTCAGACTGGAGGGTGGAGAGAGTCTCATTCTTGCATCTGGGTGATATAGCTGCAAGGAGACTAGGAGAGGAAGAAGGGACTGATCAGGCATTCAGCACTTGTTATCTGCCTCACTGGCATCTTTAGAGGCCTTATCTGAGCACCCTGAAGTAATAGCAATTCCAAAGCTCTTCTGCTCACACTGTCATTGCAGTGGTCATCTGCTATTAAGCTTCCCAGCACTTGTTATCTATTAGTGGATGGGGTGTTCATGAGACTTGGAAAGAGTATATTCTTGTCCTTATTCAGCTCAGCTTTAACCATGCAATTTCTCATCTCAAAATGAGAAAAAAATCTGAGAATTTAGTGTCTGAGCCTTTGAGCATTGCATTCTGTATAAACTAAATATAAAATACTCTGTTCCAGGGCAAAATTATTCTTAAAATCTCACGAATTATGAACTGGGTGTCTGCTCCTTGAATGCCTATAGAAATTTTACAGCCTCATGTCAGATCTGCTATTGGAATAATCAAGAATTCCCACTCACAAAGATTTGTTTGTCCTTAGTGGCTGGAGTACATTACCTTCAAGGACACCAGTTCTCTCCTATCCAGTTCTGTAGTAGATGTTGAGTAGTATTCTGATTTTGAAAGTGGACTAGAAATAGAGAAGTTAAAAAAATATGTCCATGATATGATTACATTATTTACTGCAGAAATAGATTGGTGTTCTGATTTTTTTTTCCTCATGGAGTAAATTATTGAGTTTGTTTCATTCAGTCCTCAGAGACCAATAGACAAGTTCTAGGGTGTTCCAGACATTTTCACCACTAAATAGGCTCTTCTTAATCTTTCTCAGATATCAACACCCCCTTCCCCAGTCTGAAAATCACCAAATCTATAAGCCATTGTTACGCTTCAAGTACAGAAAAGTCTTCAAGGAACCATTAGATTCTAATTAGGAGTAAGTAATAAATGATGCAGAACCAGGGAATTCTCATGCATACTAACCCTTCAGAAAAATTACCAGGATGTCATAAAAAAGTAGTTTCTAACTCTGAAGAAAAATAGATGCAGTGATACAGAAGAAAACAATGATTTTCAGGAAGGACTTTTTCTGGGTTTAATTCAAAGAAAAGAAAGAATAAATGGATGTTAGATAACATGACAACAAGAACAAAGAAATACCTCAGAGAGAAAAGAAATAACAGAAAGAAAATAGGTCAGTTAATAAATGAAGATGCTGGAATTATTGTTGAATAAAAAATGGTCTGGATGCTGATATTTTTATTTTTCTTGAATAATCTGTCTTCACAGGAAAGCTAAAAGAGAAATGTTGATGTGATTAGGAATACCGTGAAGATTTATTACAATGAGGACTGGAGATACGAGCATAGGCAGCAATTGGAAAAGATTAGCATATAAACATAAATCCGAAAAGAGTCACGGACTGGACTTCTGAAGACACCTTCTATTTACAGTTCCCATTTGGCTTCCTGGGCATTTAACAGTCCCTATCAAGGTCCCTATCAACAGTCCCAAAAAATGACCCTATCAAAGCAGTTATAACAAACTTTCTCAATGTTCAGCATATGTATGCTACAAGAAGATCAACTGCCTCAGATCACTGAACTCCTCTGAAAGATGAACACTTCATCTAGGTGAAAAAAATTGACCTAGTATTCTTTGAAAATCTGGCTTTTGGAGATATTTTGGAGGATAATTTGAAGTTCATAAATTGTTAATTAATACTTCTGTCAAGTAAAGCTAGAAAATGAAGAGTCAGAAAAAAGGCATTTAAAATTTAAGATAACATTTCTTTAGATGCTTGATTCTCTCCTGTATGTGGCCAGAAATTTTTGAAACACAAATACTCCTTTATAACAGGGATGTGCAGCATCATGTTGAATCTCACCAAAAATTTAGGAGCACAAGGCAAGGGTTGCAGAGAGAGATATGAATGTATTCTACATACATATTCATTGATTGTCCTGGACTAAACATTCACATGATAATCATTTCTCCAAAAATCATTAACATATTTCCTTTTCCCTTTACACATGCATTCTTCTGTCCTGGGGGTCTCTCTGGTGGTCCATATTGGTCAGGGACCCCAGTGTTCCAGTTGACCTGGCTGAGTTGGCAAGGCATTAGGCTGGTGAAATTCCAGTTTTCCTTTTTATACAGTGGGCATTGTGCAGTTCCATATGCCAGTGGTTTTGGGAGAGCAAGCATTGTGTTATCCCACCAGGTGCAGACATCTGGTAAAGTCCAAGATCTATCATTCTTTCATTTTTCATTAATTCTCGTCATGTGACATGCAGTCCTTAAGTATATATAATCACCATCCAAGTATGCATTCATATCACTGTACATATATGTAACCATTTTCAGTTCATCTTTACTCTCACCTGTGGAGTATATACACATGTGCATTTACTTAATGATTAAATGTTTTTGTTTGTTTTTGTTCTTGGTTTTGTTTTTCTTTTAATTTGGAAGGTAGTTCAACAAGTTTTCCCCCCCAGATGTTTCTGCTTGTTCTCATGACTGATGATGTCACATGCTCCCTACAATGTTCTTATCTCAGCCATGAAGGAAACATGGCTAACATTTTTCTTCTTCTATTTGTTTTTAATTACAGAGGGTGAAAACTGTGAATATTAATAATAACATGATGGCTTTATAGATAAATTAAGTACTTCTTAGGTAAACGTTATGAGAAAAAACAACCTAAAAATCACTGCAAAGGCTATACATTTGTTTACAAGACACAATGAGAAGTCTTGCAGTTTAATTTGACTTTGTAATTTTGAGCAGTCTGCATGTTCTATACTGAAATTGCATGAATCTGCAATATAAAGTCAAACAGCATTACCATATTTGAAGGCCAGTGAAGTCTAAAAAGAGATTAATTCTTTTTGTTTGGTTGGTTATTACCCGAAAGTAAATTTAGAATAGACATGCTGCATGACTGCAACAGACAATGTACCTGCTCACCAAGGTTTTAAAAGCTGCTCCTTCATTCCTGTAAAATGATTGGGGTCTTAGACATCAAAACCTATTTTCTCTCATACAGAAGATATCAAAGAGGAAATATGGGGTTGACTTCTTTATTAGTACAACTTTTTTTCTTAAGTTATACATTTTTCATCACTTTGATTTGTATTATTTTTTGTAAACCTTTCTATCACTGTTATTACTGAGACTGATTCTTTGAAACATATACCTCCTCTTACCACTAGATGGAACTGAAAAACCTTGTAATTCCTTTTCTTATCCTGTTACACGGATCCATACCAATTTCTTCATGATAAAATCTTGGAAATAGTCCAGAACTAGAACTTACTAAGTTAGAGAAAGTTTACTGAAGCACAGTAATTGCTACTCGATGTCGTACTACCTTTGTTGCTTGAACCTCTAACTGCCAAAAGAGGAAGATATTTAAAATGTTAAGTGAATGTTGTACCTTCATAGCAATGAAAATGAAAAAAAATTATCCACACAAAACACAATCAAATAAAACAAAGAAAACCCCAAAGAGAAAGCCACAAACCACTATAGCTTTCCAAACTGTAATAACTCAAACTGAAAGCCAATATTGATGGGTTTTTCAGGAGATAATTTGGAGACAAACCAGGGCAGAAGTTTGCCCGGTTTTCATTATATCTGACATTTAACTGTAGAAACACAAGGCAATTTTTTTTTCCTTTAAATTCCATGTGTGAGGTTTTGGGGTTTTTGTTTTGCGTATCCTACAGAAACAAACAGGAGACACTGGAAGACACTATGCTGCTAGAACGTTATGATCTTGTGGCAGTTACTGAAACTTGGCAGGTTGAATCCCATGATTGGAGTGTGGTTACCAGTGGCTACAGCCTGTTGAGAAGAGACAGAAAAGGAAGAAAAGGAGGAGGAGTTGCCATCTACATTAAAATGGGGATTAACTATGAAGAGTTGCCTGTGGAGAACAGCCATGAGCAGGTAGAAAGCCTTTGGGTAAAAATCAAGGGCAAAAAAGGCAAAAAAGAGAACTTTGTGGCTGTGGCATGGGGGATAATTTCTTAAAGCAGGTGGTAGACAGCCCTACCAGAGAGAGCACAGTACTAGATTTGATGGTCACCAACTTAAAAGAGCAAATTGACAATATCAAGACTGGAGGTAGCCCAGGCTGCAGCAATCATGGATTGGTGGAGTTCACAGTCTTGAAAAATACAGGTCAGAAAAGGAGGAAAGTCAGGCTCTTGAACCTTAGGAAAACAGGCTTCCAGCTAACCAGGGAGATTGCCAGTAGAATCACCTAGGAGACTGCCCTTATGTATTTCACAAAACAAAGTTTACAATTGTAGGCTTTTTTTGCTCTCCCTTTATCTCTTTTGTTACCTGATTTTCTTATTCAATTTCTTGACCTTTTCCTTGTTCTTTCTTTGGCATACCAGTCCCTTTAATTCTCTCTGACACTTTTTTCCTTTTTACCTCCACCTAGGTCTCCTGTCTCCTAGAAATATATCATATCTTTGGTGTTGTCAACATATATAAAGAAGGGCAAAACACTGTGATAATTAGTATTACAAACAGCAAACTCTGACATATGATCAAGTCCTACCCAGAAAAAAATAGCATTTTTTTGACAAATGAGCATCAACCTCATTTGTATCTTCTTAGTAAACTAGGTTAAATGTTTAAGTAAAGTTGGGTAAAATACTGTTTACTGGGGAATTCTGAAGAGGAGAGGTAATATTTAATGGAGAAATAAAAGCCTTTTTTTTTCTTAAAACCTTTACAGCAAGATTTATTTGACTGTATGCATTTAAACTATTAACTGCACAGAGCAGGTACCTGTTTCTTCTATTTTTTATAAAGCATCCTGTGTGCTGCCAGCCTTCTGCAGCAGCAGATGACAGTCTGCTAAAGCCTGTAAAAGAGCTGAAGACAGTTTGCATCCCCTGTGAAATCCCTGAAAAAGACATAGAGAAAGCAACTTCTTGTGGTTTCATAAAAGGGGGCAGGAAAAAAGTCTGTAAGAGAAATTATGTATTCTTGGCTTAGTTCATGAGTGCCCCACAGAGTTGGGAAGAGGCAAGAGAGCTCATGTATCAGAGTTATGAGTCTTTCCTTCCTTTTTTCTTTAGGATGATCTCCCAAAAGAGCCTTTGGTCCTAGAAAATAGCTGCGTAAAAAATAAGGGCCCGTGCCAAAAGTGAGCTTGTGAATTGCTCTATAGGGTTAAGTTACCATAGAACAACTCCTGTTTTCTGCCAAAATGGGTGCTGCTCCTTGGAAGTGTCTCTATTAGGAATTGCACTGATTTTCTGTAGTATCTTATATTTTGGTACTTCGAGATGCATCCAATTTTAGTACCTTAAAATACATCCACATTGTGTCCCAGAGGTTCCTGCTTTTGCTTTATATGGTTTAATCTTCTCACTTCGTATTTTATAATACTATTATGTTATTATGACTGTGTCAAACTTCTCAGGAAATTAGACATAGACCAGCAATGAACTGTACAATCTACTACTACAGTTGTACTAGTAAATAATTCAAACACTAGGTGCATACCTAGCTTAAATCAGGAATCTTGATAGACTTTGGCCTTGATAGTGGGTTTTTACCAGCTGAGGCTAGGACAAAAACCAAAGTACATTCCATTTCTTGACAACAGTTTTATTGAAATTGCAATGTTTTAAGTATATTTCCCAAGTGAAAAGCTAAAACATTGCATGTCATTATGCATTATTTTCAACATTGTTTGTTTAACAATGTTGCAGTTTGTATTCTGAGAACAAATAAGCAGACAAGAATGCTGAAGTGTAGACCTGACTCTGAATACACATTGATATATCTCTTTACTTACTCATCACTGTTGTTTCAGTAGCTTGGGTGTTGAACTAGATTACTGTTAGAAGCTGAATAAGAAATTTTCTAAACCCTATCTCAGGAATGACAAACATCTTATGTTGTATTTCCCATTCCTTTTTATTTTTTTCAATCTAGCTTTTATATTTTGGTGGCTGTCATTCTAGTACTTGAAATAGTACTTTTAAAAACTACTAAAAGTACTTAAAGACCACTTTTCACAACAATGTACTCTATGCTTAAGTTACAAGTAAGTTACCAAAGGACTTTATATCGGATTTTTTTTCCCTGGAAGATTAATGCACTGATATACTGTGATAGACAATGCTATTTATATACTGCAATTTTGCCTGATGTATCCAGCCTAGTGATGATGTACTAGAACTAAAGGGTGACTGGCCTTTGCTCCATAACTTTTTGTCAGATGCACACTGTGCTGCATGGCATCACAAAAGCTCTTAAAGCAATTAAAGATCAACAGAAAGCTTTGCCCTTATTTCTCTCTGCAAGTCTTGGTTTGTTCTTTGCACTCACAGTGCAAAAAGGGTGATGGAAGCTCTGATTCTGTGAAAGACACTCACAGCTGAGAATAATATAGGTGCTGGAAGTCAGCTTTTGATTTACTCTTTGATTTACTTGAATAATTCAAAAGTCATCTGTTGATACGTTTTTTAATTATTGCAATTTTCAGAACTTCTAGTCTGAAATGTACCTCTTTTTCCTGCACAGTTTGAATCTGAATCTTTTACTTTCAAAGTCAATGGGAATTCCAGATAAGACATTGATTAAGGCTCAAGAGAATATTTTAAAATTCATTTAAATAGTTATAAAGAAACACAGTTCTTCTACAGATAAAGAAAGAATGACTTATAAAATCAGATTAATAATTTAATGGTTTAACTCTCCGATATCTATGCAGTATCTGATGATGGAAACCATAGTTGTTAGTGATCTCTTCTCTAATCACCAAACTAATTTCTCTAAATGGAGCTTAAATCTTTTTAGATAGAAACCAAAGATTAAAGAAGAAAAACAAACAAACAATCAAAAACCCAAACAAAAATACCCGACTAAAATCAATTTAAAAAAAAA
The DNA here is from genome assembly GCA_037834095.1 of Argya squamiceps. NCBI lineage: Eukaryota > Metazoa > Chordata > Aves > Passeriformes > Leiothrichidae > Argya > Argya squamiceps. Next base: position 61,012,726 of record JBBMKD010000001.1, read on the forward strand.
TCTTCATGGACATCTTAATGAACTCAAACATACAAATGATTAACCAGCACCAGAAAACTTATGCAAAGAAAAGCATAAAAGCATACCCATGATACTATCTACCTCTTGAAATATGAAGTCAAACACTATTTCCTGAACATGATTATTCTGAGTTTTTTTCATATCATGTGTCACAGAAATCCATCAGCCTCCTGGGTTGCATTAGCAGTGTTGCCAGCAAGCCAAGGGAGGTGGTCTTTCACTTGTGCTAAGCTCTAGAACGGGAACTCCAGCCTCAGCTGTGTGTTCTTCAGACCAAGACAAACAGGGCATATTGGGGATAGCCTGGAGCAGGTCTACAGAGATGATTCAGACCCTGGAACATCTGGCATACAGAAAAAGGTTCAGAGTATTGGGACTTGCAGCTGAAAAGTCCTCCTCCCAGAGGAAAGGATTGGCTCACAGGGAACTTCTCAATGTGGATAAATATCTGATAGGAAGGAGGGAACGAAGAAGATGAAACCACACCCCTCTAAGTGGTGAACACTGACAGAATATGAGTTAGCCACTTGCACAGGTTGCAGAGGGAGGTTGTGGAGTCTGCAGCCTTGGAGGTATTACAAACCTGAGTGAATACGGCCCTCGAAAACCTGTTCCAGCTGACCCTGCTTTGTACAGGAGCAGCTTGGACTAGACGAACTCCAGGGGTCCTAATGACTCTGTGAATCCTAATGTTTCTGTGAATTTAAAATCAGGTATAAACAATAGATATTTCTGCTTTATTTTAACCCTTGATCACCACAGTAAGACCTTGTATGTATGTCAGAACAAAAAGGTAATGAGAACCTGTCCTTTCTATATTTAAAACTAACAAGAATTATTAGGCTGTTAACATTTTTTGATTTAGCTTAATTACAGCAATTAAGAGATTACCCGCACTGAAGCACTTATCTGCAGCAGATCTAGCCTAGAGGTGAGAATCAAAGGGAGAGGAAAATGGAAATAGTTCATTTATTCTCAGTTCAACTTGACACCAGACTTTAAAGCATATTTGTGACCTTTCCACTGTTTTTAAAGTAGGGTTGTAAGTGACTGAACTCTCTGGAAGAGAAAAATGCAATTGAAGGTCTCTTGGAACTTTCAGTCTGTTTACGACTTTTCTACTAATGCTGGGGGGAAAAATATCTATGACTTTCCCGCATCACCCCTTGAATTTTGTTCAGTGTTTCCACATTTGAATGTCCTAAAATGATGAAGTTTTAACCGATGGAGAGGGTGATTGTACTCTCATAGAAATACAATTTTCTGATACAAACTCATCTGCTAACTTACCTACCATAATCATACTAGTAGAGCATTTTCACCAACCAAGTTTAGACCACTTAAGCTTAGGGTACACACTTATCAAAAATGATAAGTACTTTTTCAAGTATTACTTCAATTACTAAAATGACAGCCACTAAATAACAGCTGGAATTAAATAAAACCAACCAAACAAAAATGGATGTGAAGTATAACAGGAAATTATTTGTTTTTCTGAGGTGAGGCTTAGAATATTTCCTAGTCACCTTCTAAAAAAAATTCAGCTCGACAACTAAGCTACTGAAATAACAGTGATGGATAAGGAAAGAGCAATATGAATGTGTATTCAGAACTGCACATTTACTTCAGTTTTGCATTCTTGTCCAACTGTTTGTTTTCAAAGTTTTCAATGAACACTATTGTATGTATTTCAACCCATATGTGAATGTGATTTTTTTCTTTATTTAAAGACTGAAGTCTTTAACAATTGCTGGAAAACAGAATAGGTCACCAATTCTTTCAAAGCAGCTTAAAATTTCAAGGTTTTCCCACATCAAAATTCTGCTCTAATTTGTCACATATTGCTTATATTACTTTGTCCATTTGCATTTCCTCTTGTAACCTCTATTTGATCTCCTCTTAAATATCTTAGAGGCCTAAAATTTGTAAACGAGGTGTGATATTCCACCCTTAAGGGGAAAAGAACATGTAAGTTTCATAGATGCTCATGGTCAAAAGGAGCAACAAAAGTCAGAGGGTCCATAAAATCTTACAAGACTTTTTAAATAAATAATACATTTGGCATGGAAATTTGTATATTAGTCCCTTATCTCCTCATATAAGCACGACAGTGGGGTTTGGATAAAAGGAGAGGGTGAAAAGGGAGAAGGAGAGGGAGATGGAATAAAGATAGTGAGAAAATAAAGGAATAAAGGGAGAAAGAGACATCACTAATCCTGGCACCAGCATTGAACCACCTCATGGGGTGTCAGGGGTCCTGGCACACACATACCTCCAGGCTTCATGGGGGTACCTTTTTAAAGATGAATTTTCCCTGACCTGGAGATAAGTTTCTCACTTTCTATGTAAATTTGTTATTTTGCACAGTGTTCTCTTAGACCTTTTTGGAAATGGGCTGTAGGCCTTTGTGGGTCTCTGATGATCTTGACTCCACACACAGTTCATATCCATTTCTCAATCTCATTCCTCTGCTTGCACAGTATTGTGTTGGACTGATCTCCAGGAGCCAGAATAAGATTCATTGTCCCAGAAAAGTGCTGCTTGTCTCTGTATGGCCTCCAGTCACATCCCAATCCCTTGCCCCCTGAGTTACCTGTAATTCTTGCCTCAATCTACAAAAAACTAATAATCCCCTTTAATCCCAAATCTCATATCACTGATGGGAAGTGTTGTTAGAGTTTCTCTAATAATTTCTCTATAGATGCAATAGACTGTAGTCTGCAATAGACTTGTGGAGTCATAGAGACTGGTGCCATACCTCCAGTGAATTAATATAAAAGCAGTACTAGTGAACAGAAATATGCCCTACTAGGGGCACATGCAATATGATACCATTTCATGACCAAAGGGTATTTTGAGCTCCAAATGGGAAAGTGTGTTGGACTTAAAGATGAGATGTTGAAAGGACAACTCTATGGGAGCTGAGAGCAGAGAAGATACATGCTGTCTAATTCAGATGCATATTTTCGAGTTTCATCTTGCCTCACTGAATAGATTGAGCTGCTAAATCTATGATTTTGGTGGTTTGTCTCTCAATTTAAAGGAAAATACAGGTAATAATACCCTCTGTAGTCTCTTGGGGGAATACATTCTAATCACAGATCAGTATATTTGAATACAAACAGCTATTTAGTTAATGTACATCAGTAAGGACAGCTGTTCATATGTTTGAAATAGGAAAAAAATAAATACATATATATGTGAGTGTGTTTTGTGTTTCTTTAAGCAATAGGTGATCCATCCATCTTAGTTTACTCTCTAACGCACTTTTTGCTCAAATCTACTGCTTTGGTGTTATGCTACTTGCTCATCAACTAGTTCTGAATTTCAGTTCAGAGAGAGCTATAAGCTCTCACAGTGATATAGTGGTATGTCTATGCTGTAGTTTATGTTTCAACATTCATTGAATCACATATGTTATGCATATATAAACATGAATTTCCAGTGCAAATGAGCTGCAAGGCCTTGAATGTTAAAAATGTGGTTGAAGAACAGAGAATTTTCAGCATTAGAGTTTTACTTTTCAGTCTCCAAGTTCAAAGCCATAGCCATGGCAAGACTCATAATCCAAGGATATTTGTTTTGAGAGCCTGAATTTCACCCAGTATATTAAATGGATCTTGTGAAAATATCCACAAGGTTCATCGATACCACACTTCTGCTGGGTGGAGAATTTTATTCTTTTCTTCTGGGCAAACCCAGTACCCATCTCCTCTGTTTCTTTATTCATTAGAGGAATGGACTGATGGGAAGAACAGATTGTGGATACTCTGAGATTCTAGAAAAATAATCTAATGACACTTTACAAGGACATTTCGATCTTGCACAACAAGAATTTAACATTAATATAAGAAAGGCAGACATACAGTCAAATGTGGTATGTCAGCATATATTTAAATATTCCTGTAATGCAGTAAGAAACAACACCATCATTTACAGTATTTAAAGGGAAAACACAACACACGCAATATCCTATATTAAGAATTATGATAGTAGGAAGCAAAATTATGTCATAATACAGTCTTTAAACCCACCCATCCACCCTGCCTTTATTGCACTTAGACTATAAGTGTATAAAAACCTGAGGTTCCTGTGTTTGGAATCCCTTCCCAAAGGCACACAGCTCAAGCTGAATTTTTTTTTTTTTTAATCTAGTTATTGCACCATAATCAAATTATTTAAAGGATCTGGACATCTGAGATTCTGCTATGGGAAAATGAGGGTGAAGTTGTTAAGGAAACTTGGTCTGATTGTGTGAGTGTGGGGTATATAGTGGCAGAGGAGCTTCAGTCCCAGCTCAGATGGTGCAAAAGTGACTGCCAGAGTGGCTCCTCGATGGTCAGACAGGGAAGTCCTTAAAAAGATGATTCTGTATAACAAATTTTATAGTTTTGTTGGGTTTTTGTGTTTTGGGGGTTTTTTTTAAAGTCTAATTTCTCTTCAGATCAGCATTTATTTAAATTTTTTATAAAATAACAGGACCACAAAAACACAAAGAAGCACAGAATCACTAAGGTTTGAAAGGACTTCTGGAGTCTGCTGAGTCCAACCTGCTCCTAACAAAGCAGAGACAACTAGAACAGATTTTTGAGGGTCATATCCAGACAGATTTGGAACATCTTGAAGGTTGAAGACTGCACAGCATCTCTGTGCAACCTGTGCAAGTGTTTGATCACCCTTCCAGTAAAAAAAACCAAAAACAAAACAAATAGAAGACAATGCACCCACAGAAGCTGATGAACTTCTGTGTCACAAGGTTCCATCACAATCATTTGACACCCAGCTTGTACTGTTGCACAGGCTGCACCTTTGTCCCCAGGTACCTGGCTTTTATTTATTAATTAAATTTAGAAAACCAGCCTTATTTGGATTGAAAGGTGAAGAATTATTATTTAGGCTTAAAATTCCTAAATGGCAATTGATTGCTCACTTTTAAAAATATATATGTGGTATCACTAAAGAAGCAGAATAAAATATGTAAGAGAAAGAAATACTTTTGCCAGAAAGATAAAAAATCAGTTCTTATACAAATCAGAGATACTCTGAAAATTTAAGGATTAGGATCTGATGTAATTGTGTTATTTTAAGAGCCACTTGTGTTGGATTTGTGTGGCTAGGTTCTGGTAGTAAGGGGGCTATAGGGTGTGTCGCTGAAAATCTGCCAGAAGTTTTGCACAGATCCAACAAGCACAATGTCAGCTGGCTTTAGGATGGACCTGCCACTGGACAAGGCTGAGGGCATCAGAAATAGTGATACTGGCTCTGTGATAACATATTTAGGAAGGAGGAAAACAAACAAACAAAAAAACAAACAAAAAAGAAGTTTTGCACAGAAGTAATTGCAGCCACAAAAGAGGGGTGAGAATATATAAGGGAAAGAGTTGTGCAAACCCCAAGGTCAGTGGAGAAGGAGGGTGCTTTTAGGATTTGTTTTACTTGTTATTGTCCTGTTCTGGTTTTAACTGGTCAAATTTCCCCAACTCAAATCTGTTTGCCCATGACAGTAACTGACAAGTGAGCTGTTCCTGCTTACCTCATGAGCCTTGTGTTATATTTTCTCTCCCCTGTCAAGCTGAGGAGGGAAATGAGAATGCTGCTTTGGTCAGCACTTAGCATCCAGTCATGGTCAAAGCAACACAACATTTTATTAATTTAATTTCATTTAATAAATAAAATCAGGAAAAAATCAATTTTAAAATCAACATTATTTTCTTGTAATTAAGAAGTCATTGTGTATTGACAGAAGTTTAAAGTAAGAGTTTGAGGGTTTTATTTCCTTAAGTGAAAGACTCAAGGTTTAATGATTCTTTAATTATCTTTCTAATGATTTTGATATCTCTGGGATAGTTTTCAGACATGATAAGACATTATAAAACCTTTGCACATGCTATTCTTGTCTTTGATTTTTGATGATCACTAATATAAACCCAAGATTTTCGTAAATCATGGTTTATTCTGTGCAGAAACTGAGCATTAGTTCTATATAGTATCTGAAGCTTTATACTTGGAAACAACAAAAATTTACTAAAATTCAAGAATTTTATTTTATTTTATTTTATTTTACAGTAGAAACATATTCTCCCAACCCCAAAATTGTCATTTATTTAAATGCATTTTTATGATACTTTTGAAAAGTACTCTTCATTTGGCTGTCTAGTTGAAGCTGAAATGATATAATTTCATGTTACATTTTAACTGTATTATATGTGACATTTTTGCACCAGAAATGAATCACCCTTGAAAACAAAGTAAGAATACCAAGAAAAAAGGCTGTTTCACCTTCACACAGCCTTATTTCTTATAAAAGAAAGGAAAAGAATTTTTACCTACATAGGCCTGAGTTCTGTGTGTGGTTGAGAAATAAGTATCCTTTGTATGCAACCTCAGTGCATAACACTTTTAAAGTATGAAATTATGTAGCAGAATTTCTTAGGGACGGTGGACATGATCTGCATTTGGACTGCGAGTGAATCACCCAGACTGGGCCACGTGGCTGAGGCCTGTAGGTGTTTGTGGCGCAGGTAGAAATTCAGCTGCCAAGTCTATGGCACAGTTAAAATTACAGCTTAAGGTG
>JBBMKD010000001.1:61019420-61046267 GCA_037834095.1 Argya squamiceps
TCTCTCTACATTTCAAATCACTCTGTCTTCCATGGAGGAGGGAAAAGGGTTAATGTCTTTGCTCAGAGTCTTTCTCTCAAGCCAGCTCCCGGTGCTGAACTCCAAGGCCACGCAGGCGATGGGGGAGGGAAGCATGCTCAGGAACGCTGATGGATGACCCTCCTCCACCCCTGGTCAAATCCAAAGCCACTCAAACCTGGATCAGCTCCCTGGAGCTCTGGAAAAGGTTCTCAAGATTTTCTCCTGCCCCAGGCCAGAGGCTCTGGCAGCCAGGCCCCGAGCACGGCTGCTGCGGCCCCTGGCACAGGGCCAGCACCGCTGACCTGCAATCCTCCTCCTCTCCCCATCGGAGGAGCTGGGGGAGAGAGGGGACACTGCTGGCCGGGGCAGCTCTCCCATGGGCAGCGGCCCCCCTGGAGGCCCTGCCGGGCCTGGCCCAGGGGGGCCAAGCCAAACTTCTCACTTACGAATTCATGTTAGCTCCTTGCCAGCCAGAAAAGGAAAAGGGACGAGTCACCTGGGACCTTTGATTTTTAAGACTGGGTCTCCAGAGGCGTGACTAACTCTCTAATTGGTCAGCCAAGCTGTCAACATCTGCTACAACTTCCCTAGAAAAAACTCACATCCGTGCTAAACCACCACAGTTACATATAAGGTGAATTTAAAATAAGAATTTATAAAGTTTAAGTGATAGTAAATTTATATTTTAAAATTTGGGGGGTTCAGAAAATGCAAACATTTCTAGAAAGAAAAGAATTCTAAAGAGAAATGGGAAGAAGGGAAAAGAGGACACTTAGACTATTGTCTGTAAAGACTGTAAAGGCTCAGTACCAGTCCCTACATCAATATCTGCTCTGTTTTCTTTCTTTCTTCTCATATTAAAGGGGACCGGTTACCATAAAGTCAAAAAAAAAATCCCATGCCACCAGAAACTATGGTATTCTCCTATTCCTCTTTCTTTCTCCTTCCTATAAACCTGATATTTTTTCTACATTGAAATGTTACCTCCCCTCTTCTGGTTCAGTTTGTCAGGGCATAATTAGCCAGGTGCAAAGAGACCCTGCCAGCAGAACTTAAGGATATAAAACAATTATTAGCTGCCTATCATGCACAAAAGACTGATCATTCTTGTGCCCAAAGGTACCTAAAGATCATTCTTGGCCATGCAGACATCATTTGTTGAAATGATTCCTACTGCTGTTGGGTTGTCATCGTTCCCTATAGGGATATCAGTGGTGATATTTATGGTGCAGTCCTGGAGATACAGCAACCACACAGCTAAACCCTAGCCATCCCAGTTTTGTTTTGGTCTTCCAGTAGGATTATACATTTTTCCACATTGGTGTTTCTGTCTGGAATCCTTGGGCTAATAACTGTCTGTCTCCCTTAGCACTCCTAAACTTTATCCATAATTTTACCTTTCTTATCCTTCTCCATTCTTTCCCATTGCTTTCTCACAGGTTTGCATTTTTTTTTTTTCATAAATTGGAACAAAAGTCATTCTGCAGAGCTACACCTGAACTGGTCCTTAAACCCCCTGTGGCACCCAGAACACTGAGCTTCAGAGGCAGAGGGTTTGCTGTGATGGCCAGAGCACAGAAAGCATCCACTCCAGTAGATGTACCCATGCACATATGTTTGCATATATGTAGAGTAGATATATTGGTATTTCCTCTGGGAAAGACTAAATGCACTCTTACTAAAGATAGACAAGTATCCTGTTTCTTGTGTAAATGCCAATGGTCATAGCACCAAGGTTCCATCTTACAAAGGCTTCAGGGCTGCAAGCGTATACTAAACATTATCACAGTACCTCTGCTAGATTGCGTACCACTACTCTGAGGGACAATACCTCCAGCTGAATCTAGGTAAGTATAAGGTGAAGGAAACTGTGTGTAAAAATTTAGCAGAGCAATGTTTTCATTCATATCAATTTCTGTCACATATGCAAGACCTCAAAAAAAAAACAACAAAAAACCAAGCAAAACCAACAAACAATAACAAAAAACAACAACAACAAAACCAACCCAAACCTGAAAAACAGAGACCCAAATTAGATACCAGAGTATGATAGGATCCTCTAGAGGATTCAGAATATCTGCTTAAATTAGCACTTAGTAAATATAAATGCGGTGTGTAATTTTTATTGCCTTGAACAGAAGGCCTACTGATTGTAAGGCAACAAAGACTCAAGCTGCCTACCACCTTTCAACTTCAGATGCTCAGATTCATATTCAGATTAGACCATGAATTTTGCTCCTTTATTGCCCTATCTTAGTCTGAGATTTAACAACTGCAGTATTTGTAATTACCTTTCTTAGATTTGGGGAGGGAGGAAGAAGAATAAAATGGAAAAGGATTTTGCACACATCAGCTGCAGTCATATAAGTTCTACAAGTAAATCTGGCATGTGGTATATAAATACTACTGAAGATATATTAATAATTATGTAACTCGTCTCAATTTTTCTCTTGTGTCTCTTGAGTTACTCTCTTTTCCTTAACACTAGAAATGCAGGTCAATCTTGCACTGTGGTAATAACTTAGGCATTGCTTTCCTTCACAATCACCACATCCATGCATGAGAAAATAACAAACAGAAGCACATAATTTTAAAATTTAAAAAATTTTCCTGACTCATAAAAAACCATATTTGTTTCAACTTCATATTTTCTTCCTGTTTAGAGATGTTTTTCCTTGCAGATGTAAAGTGTGCTTCCTTTCAAATAACTCATGAGGCAAAATATGGCCATTATGAATGGAAAAGGTATATTTTTGAATATAAATGAGGCAATTCATTGTTTTACACAGGTCTTTGTGTAAAAACTAAAATCTGGTATTACACTGATGATGGATTTTTATGTGCAAAACTGTGTTCTGATGGACCTAAATTTCTGCCAGTCACATATCTCTTTAAGGGTCTATAGTGTATACATGGTAACATTTTCCCACTAGTACTAATACTGTTTTACATACTTCTTCCAGTGCTGCCTCAACTGACTGCTTTAGTGAACATCAGTATTGTTTGAATAAGCATTTTAAATATATATATATATTTATATATTATATGTATTGAAATTTTTTGCTTGAAGTGTGGCAATACTTTGTATTACTAAAATACTTCCCAAGAGGACAAATGTTCTAAGACTGAAAATCACTCTCCACTTCCATCAGCTTCCAGAAGATTAAGAAAGGGGAAAAGGGGATTCACATAATGTAATTTGAGTACTGACAACAGAATTGTCAGTACAAGTTTCCTCTTTTTTATTGTTTTAGTACAGGTTTCCTCTTTTTTTGACACCTCAGTTCATGTTGTCATTACATGTATTGTATGTATATTTATATGTATATGCAGTATCTATCTTGATGCTGCAGTAGACTCTTCACGCTGCAGTAAACTCTTCACATCCATGTTTTCACATACCCCAAGGAATTTAAGGTGCTCTTTCACATTTCCAGTGCTTTTCTTTTCCCACCAATCTAATTTTATCAATATGTTCACTAATCTCCTTTACTGCATTTTATTGGGCACACGCCCCCTCATGTGATCCCTGCTCATTCATAATACCCCTGTAAGACATAAATAACATCACACATTAACCCTACAGAAGGCAGTGGAGCTAGCAGTCATTTTTCAATAGCTCATCCAAGTTTTCTGATTTCTTATATCCTAATATGCCCTCAAGTTGTTGGGGGTTTTATGCTTTTTTTGTAAATTTTTCATTTTCCAAATTTTATTTAATTTTGATGGACAAATTAAGTCAAGAAAGGTAGGCTTTTCTACTTATTTTGTTGTTTTGGGTTTTTTAGCAATAGTACAAGTACATCACAACGAACAAGACAGAGTCCATAGTATTAACTTTTAAGAAGAAGCACAAGGTGCAAAAATATGGTAGATATATCCCACAAGGAGCATTGTTTCTGCTTTCTAAATTTTCACAACAATTTTGTGTTTTCCAGTAGTTGAACACTATCTATGAGATCAAATATAAACTTCAGACTTTTAAAAATTTATTTATTCTTTTTTTCTGGAAAAATATGCTAAGATTATAGTTTCTTATTCAGGCACAAAGCATATTTTCCAAGTAAAAAAAATCTTGCAAAAACATGTAATAAAAAATAGTTGAGAATTTTCAGAACTAAGAAACTCTGCAACTGACTCATAATTTGGAGAGTTTCACAGAACTTAATATGACATTATTTTCAATTTCATTCCTAATTTGTTGTTACTTCATTTCAAAATACATTCAATTGGAATGCTTGCTACATCTCTTAGTAAACACATATCCCTAGTACACATGTACAATCAGTTAGAAAACTTGTTGTCTGTGTAATATAATCCTGTTCTGTATTCATTGCATGAGTATTTATAACCAAAACTGGAACTGCCAAAAAGGATTTCACAGTGCTGCAAAGGGCATCATGAATTATTTACAGTAAATCAAATTTTATAACCCTTCTCAATCTTTCATAAACTGTATCTCTGCATTTTATTTGATATTTTATCCAGAGACTTAAAGCCTCATAAGTCAAGGAAATCTCTTAAATTCCTGAGAGATTTGTAGGAGTATATGAAGAAACAGTTCTTATAGTACCTTCTGCATTTGATGTAGTTGTAAGACTATTGATATCCTGTAAGCTTTCAATATTTTAGAGAAAAGGATCAAGATTTTCTGAAATGCTCAACACCCTCAACATTCTTTTGTTCATTTTATTCATGAATTAGGGCTACTGGAAGTTATTTGGAACTGTTAAAAACTTTTCTCAAACTCAGTCTTTGACATGGGCTTATCATCCTCAGTTTTGCAGAGAGACAAATTTACAATAACTCTTTAAATGTATGAGAGTCAAAATATAGGTCATAGACGAGGAATGAGAATGTGTCCTCACAAGTGCTACTGGATACTGGGAAAAAGAGAAAAGTTCAAAAAAGAAATCCAAGAAGCAGATCCTTGAGCATCATCTTTGCAAACAAGTGCCTAGAGAGGCTTATTAATAGAGTTAACATTGGGGAACATCCGTATATGTCTTCATTGCAACTGCAGATGTAGTTCAAAGATTAGTTAGTTGGGTTTGGCAGCCAGGGACATAGCAAGAAAAATGCAGTCCCTGGAAGAACTTACATTTAAGAAAGCCAGAAATCATTAGTCTGAACTTACTGTTCTCTTAAGACATGTGGCTACTTGAGGAGCCTTACCTTTACAGGAACTGGTTCCCAGTAAGATTGCCAGAACATGGCTGTGTCTGGACAGAGGCAAACTGTTAGAGTGCTTCTGTAACAAGAACTGGGACTGCATCTGTTCCCCACAGAATTAGTTGTGGCACTCACCCTGTCAGTGTTCAAGGAGCATATAGACAATACTTTAGTCCTATGCTTTTGTGTTTGATACTCCTATGAGAAGCACGCATTTAGAATCAACTATCCTTATGGGACCCTTTTAACTTGATGTATTACATGATTCTATGACTAAAAATTATCTCTGAGTTATAAGTATACTCAAAAAACTCCCATACATTTACACTATCATCAGGAAAGAAGCCATAAGACAATTTAGAGGCAGGTATTTTATTGACAGAAGAGCATGAAGAAGCAATTGTTTCCTTCCATCTCTGACTGGGAGCTGTAAGAGACTATTTTCAAGATATGTCCCACAAATGTTTTCATCTTCACGTCCCTACAGGTTCTTCTTTGCTCAGAGCCAATTAAGCTTCCCACTCAACAAGGCACACCCTGGAGTTATTGTATCTGTAATGATCCCCCATGGTTTTCTGAAGAGAGTTTAATGCCAAGAATTACAGGGTATTTGTTACTTTACCTTCCACCACATTTAAAACCTGCATTATATGTTTTATTTGTTTAAATCTGTTTTCCCACACACATATAAGCATGTTCCTTTAGGAAATACAAAACAATGTGAGATTTAAAAAAAAAAAATCAATCTTTATTTTTTCTATATCTTATTTGCAATTGATTAGACCTATAACCTCCTGATAGCTCCTGAAATTAATAATGCATGAGAAATATCTTACATGTGACATGCAAGACAAAACCTTCAACAAAGCCCAGTTCTTATGTGTAAAATTACTGAGTTTATGTAGCAATGAAAATCAGATTAGGTTTGTACTAACACTTTCAATATTTAATTATAAAACAGAGTCAATTTTATGCAATTTTCTATTAATGTTTGCATTTCAGTTCTTGCTGAATGTTTATTTTTATTCTTTCTCTCATTTTTTGAACAGAATTTGAAGAAGATACCAATTTTATATACTGTAACATATAAGATTATGAAATAATATGGGGCAATCCTAAATAATTTTATTAAAAATCTTGTTGAATTTACAGGTATTGGATGATAAAATGTCCTAACTGGGTAAATGAGAAATATTTATTCTTCTGGTAATACACTTATTGGGTTAATTATGTTTCTTCTTAAATGAATTGTTATTTTTGCAGGGATCCCAGAAAAAGACTGCAAGCCTTTACCCAAAAATTGTTGGAATTTACTTAAATGCTTATAATCTCAAAGATCATCTAAGAACATAATTATAATATGTATGTATATATTATAATATAATAATATATAACATTTATATATGTTAGTATAAACATACTTATAATATAAGTAAGTATATTACTTTAAATTAATAACTTTACATTCTCATTTTCCCTGAAAAAAACAGGAGAAAGTATTCCAGGGCAAATTACAGTATATGTGACTTTGACAAAATGTTTCACGCTCACCTTACTACAACCTCCTTCAAGGTGATTGCAGAGAGCTATATGGTCCCCCCTGGGTCTCCTTTTCCTCACCTCCCTCAGCCACTCTCTATGACTTGTGCTCCAGACTCTTCACCAGTTTCTTTTGCCCTTCTCTGAACACCCTTCTCTTCAGCACCCGGATGTCTTTCTTGTAGTGAGGGCTGTGAAAGATTGAAATGTCAATGATTAATGACTCGAAAAAAATCACTCAAGATAAGAGGCAGTTACTAGGAGGTAGGGTAGTGCTTTTTATCATGCCAACTGTCCTCCCTTACACCCCTGCCCCCTCCCCAGGGAAGGTCATATTGACACATAGACCTGAGGGTATTCATCCCTTCTCACAAGGCATAATTTGCTCAACTAATCTCACAAGAGAGGCAATTGTCATGTCTTAGAAGGTGCCATAAACCATCAAAGACCCTGGAAGGTCCCCCTGACTCATTTCTGAGACCTTCTACCAGGGAAGCTCCCCCTCTAGGGGTGGTACCTGAGTGTTCCACCCAGCTGGAACATATATTAACCCACTGAACTTTGGGTTTCATGGGCTTTCACCCACCCTCAATGGCTCAAGACTGAGACCATCACTTCAAACAACAGACATCTAAATAAACAATCAAGCCTCCTCGGGAAATCCAAGGGTGGTCTTAATACCTTCTTTCTCTCTCTCTCTCTCTCTTCCTTCCTTCCTTCCTTCCTTCCTTCCTTCCTCCCAATGCATTTTCTTAAGTAAAATTTTTATTTTTCATATTACTCTATTGCTATAGATAATAATCAAAATCCCCATATACCTGTCTTCTGGAGCAGGTCTTAGCAAGGTGCCCCAAAAATTGAACATACAGCACTTGAGGTGTGACTTCATCAGTGCTGAGTCAGAGGGGCAATCACTGCCCTGATCTGGCTGGCCGTGCTATTGCTTACACGGAGGCCATTGGCATTCTTGTCCACCCGGGCACAGGCTGGATCCTTTTCAGTTGCTGTCAGTCAGCACCCCTAGGTTTGTTTCCAGCCATTCTTTCCCCAGCCTGCAGCACCACGTGTGGTTTTTGTGACCGAAGAACAGGACTCAGCACTTTGCCTTGTGGAACCTCACGCAATTGGGCTCAGCCCACTGATCCAGCCTGTCCAGATCCTTATGCAAGTCCTTCCTACCACTAAGAAGACCAAAACTCCCTTCCAATTTGGTGCTGTCTGCAAACTTACTGAGAGTGCTCTCAATCCTCTTGCCCAGATAATTTATGAAGATATGTAGCAGGACTGGCTTCAATACTGAGCCCTGGAAAACACCACTTGTGACCAGTTGACAAGCAGATTTAGTTCCATTCACCACTACTCTATGGGCATGGACATCTAGGCAGTTTTTATCAAAGGAACAGTGCACCCATCCAAGCCATGAGCAGCCAGTTTTTTCTAGGAGAATTCTGTGGGAAAACATTGTCAAAGTCTTTACTAAAGAAAAAACTTTCATGAGTTTCACGAGCCACAAATCAATCATATACTAAGAAAAACAGAATGTAACTATTTCTTTGTTGTTTTGTTTCATTTTGGTAATAAAACCCAGTATAAATTACTAATTGCTCAATAAACAATATTGAAAGATAACTTAAGATTGAAAAACTGTTTTGTAATTTTAGAGTTTTCAATTCAGTTACACTTCAGATAACGTGGCTTAATTAACTGGTTAATGAGAAAAGTTATTTGTTTTGGTTAGCTTTGTCTTTATGTTTAACAACTTAAAGAGAGAAATATTTTTGGAGAGACATATTCATCAATAACAGATTTACAATTTCATTTAACAGTAAGAAATTACTTGAGCCAGTCCTTTGTGTGATTGAAAAGACTCAAACAGTTTTGGTAGCTAGAAGTTTTATGTCATATATATTTCAGTAATGCAGTACCAGGAAATATCTGCTTTAGACCTGACTTTCACTTAAATGAGAAAGATGTTGAATGGTTGTAATTTGAGGATGACTGTAATTGATCAGTAATGTTCTTGAGTACCTCACTTGACATATTTTGTTTACAGTGCTCCCTTTAAAAATGCTGAATAGTTGCCATGGAAATAAAGCATAAGTAATTCTCATAAGGAAGCAAAAAACTTATTAATTTTATTTTATTCATTGTTTTATATTTCAGTAAACATGCTGCCTTTTTATACACAAAGATACTTTCAAGAACATGATGGTAGTATGTGACATTCCACTGCTAGGAAGGATCGCCAATTACTGAACTTTTTGTGGTGGTGCTTCTATTTTTGTATCACAGAATGGAGTGCTAACATTCATCAATTTCACCTATGTGCAACTGGGAAGCTTTTTAAAATTTGTTATTCAAGCATCTTAGGAAAAATAGTCAGGCTACTGACTATTGAAAATTGAGTCTACTGAAGAGAATTAAATGTTGCATCATGCAGAAATATAAAGCAGAGAAAGTAAATTAAGTTAGAAGACTTGATGGTGTTAAATGAAAAATTCGCAAAATCTCATAATCTACTTAAATAAGAAAAATAAGGGTAGAAAATATATATAACAATACATGAAGTAGAAACGCTAATTCAACTTTTTATTTACAGATAGATTTTGAAATTATTTTATGTGCTCCCTATAACTCAGTGAAACAAAGAAAATCTCCAGGGATAAAGATTAGTTCAATATTTCATAAGAGATTCTGCACTTTGACAGAATTTTATGTGAATCACTGAAGGATCGAGTAGAGAGAGTTATTAAACAGTTCAGGATAAAGTTGAGTTTTGAAATTAATAAGTGCATTTACACAAATAAAGGTTCTACTACTATGTGTACGTATTAGTTTTATCCATTTAATACAGTCAGAGTATTATAAAGCCATATAAAGAGAATCTTTAAAATGCCTAAGTTGTTAGAATGTTAAAATATTAAGACTTCTAAGTCTACACATCTGCTTTAAAACTTACCTGCACAATACAGTGCACTCCAGGGTCCTGGCTTTTTGGTCAGCCCAGTGACCTCTAATAAATAAACTCTGCATTCAAGGACTTGTTTTCAGGAACTGTAGGAGGCATAGCTGAAAATCTTGTCTCACTCTGATATCCAGAGACAGAAACAGCAAAGTAGCTATGATTTCTGGTGATTGATCTAGGAGTTAATTATAAAAGGAAAATTATAAAAGAAAATATTCCACTGCAATTTCCTGTCTCTCTCAGTTGCAATACAGTCCTGTATGAATGAAGTATGACATTTTTAACATTTGAGTGTAACACATTATACCTTCATTGCATCATTCAAACAATATAAATCATGCTTATATATGTTCACAAAAGAATTTAGGAAAAGAGAGACCATAAAATAGAGATCTGATGAAGAATAACAGTCAAAACATTCTCAGACAGGCCAAATAAACATTCTGGTCATTGTTAATTTAACTCACATCATAGTTTCCTTTAGAAGGCTTCCCAATTCTCTTTATTTTGAGACCTGTTCCTTTGCAGTTCTTTGTATCTGGCAGAGCCAAACAACCATTGGCTGAAAGCAATCATTTTGTGCAGCAAAATTTCTGCCTCTGTCAGATGATTTGTGGTGGCCAGTACTTGATTGTAAATTCTTCCCTGTAAATTTAATTATTGTTTAGAGCTCATTTTTCTGTTTAATATTTTAAAATATATTTTAGCTCAAGTTTTTTAAGTTATTGCACTGAAAACCATGAATTTGTATCAAAATTGCCTGTTTAGAAGAATCAGATTTAAAGAATATTGTACAGTCTGTAAATAAATTCAGAAAGTTAATTTTAAAATGTCCTGAAATTGTTCTGACATGTTCCAGGCAATGTAATTGTTGGCTTAGCTTTCATACAAGGGAATAAAATCAAATTTTCACTGCAAAAAAGAGTTCACACTAAAAACAACTGGATTTTAAAAAAAATTTTATTAATTCATGCTACGTTTATTTCTGTCTCAATTTATTGAAGCAAGACTCTTTCAGAATAAGAAATTTCCCTAGCACAGATTGGATATTATTAAGACATTTTATTGAAGAAATAGTTTGGTTAAAAAAATCAAATAATGTAATAATTTTAGAAAAATGAAACAAAACAAAACAAAACAAACAAACAAACAAAATTACTTTCATAATCAGATTATCTTGGAAGAATGAAAAAAAGAAAAAAATATGCTCAAATAGAAATTTTCATTCAGATTTTTCATTATTTCATTTCTTAAGAATTCCAAGATAAAATTATTTTCTTAGATTTAAATATTCTTTCACATTAAAAAAAATATTGAATTCACATTTCCTCATATCTTTATTATTTCAATATGGTATTTTATAGCACATGTAGCATTTTTCTGAATATCTAGTTCTTAAAATATAACACTAAATATACACTTTCTTTGCATAATAATATCATTCCATCAACTTTTTTCCCCCAATAATTGAATAATTCAATGACAGACAAGTTGGTGTCATGTAATTTTTCATAAATTTGTTTGGGGCATCAAGCACCTCTCTGGGAAGATGTGTGACCACCCTCTTGGTAAGGAAATTATTCCCAATGTCCAGTTTGAATCTCCCCTGATGCAGTTTTGGACCATTCTCCCCTGTCTTATCACTGGATCCCAGGGACTCCATTCCCCCCCTCCTCAGAAATGTGTACAAAGCAATGAGGTCACTCTTCAGCCTCCCTTCCACCAAACTAGACCAGCCCCAAGGTCTCAGCTTCTCCTCACAGGACATTCTTTTCGGCCCTTTATTCAGCTTTTTTTTCCCTTCTCTGGACTCATTCAAGGATCCTTCTTATATTTTCATAATATCTGGCTCACTATATCACTACTGCATTTCACATTGTTCTATAATCTTGTTGTGGCCTGCCATCCTCAGTTACAAGCTTCCATCTTTCTTTAAAACACCTCCCACAGATGCTTAACCTGACACTTCTGACTAAGAGCATGTTCATTATGTGCTAGCGAGCTCAAGGCTTTAAACTGTCATCAATTGCTATCTTATGACACATATCTTCCCATGCAGCTTGGTTCCGTTTTGACTCCATGACGATTTTACAAGAGTCAATAAGAGGGTAATCAAGTAAGCCAATTAGATATTTCAAATAATATTTCTGGATGGTCTTAATAGTGAAACAGAAATTCACAATTTTGTCTGTGGCAACGGTTGGACTTGCATAACTAGTTGGCTAAACACTAGTCCAGTTTATTCTTTTTCAGTCCTGCTTTTTCAGCAGTTAGGAATAATCTGTTTTAGTAATAAAACAGGCACACAAATTAGCAGCAGATCACAAATTGTATGATAGCCTCATGTAGTGATCTCAGCTGGAGATTTTACATGATAATAAAATTGCCTAACTAATCCAGGGGTGTCAGGTTAAGCTATTCAGTGATAACTGCAACACACAGATGAGGTCACAGCAAGGTTGAAATTTGATTTTTACTAAATTACATTTATCTCCTTGAGATTCCAGAGCTGCATATGAATATTCATATCCTTGAAGGCAGCAGCTGCATTAACAATGCACAAATCTCTATTAAAGATGTAGACCACAAGTAGTAGACAGTGATTTTTAAAGAGTTAGCAAGTCAGAGATGAATGAATGACAGAAACATCAGAACAAAGTAAAATGATCAGATAGTATACAGAAGATGTAAAAATAACAGTGGGGTAATCCTTTTATTTTTTATTTTTAAGAAGTAATGTTGATTTCTCTGAAAAACATAAAAAATAAATTAATAAACCCCAAAACTACTGGGACTAACACTGGAGTTAACTCTCCTCTTTGAAGGACTGTTTTTGTGAATAGCCAATGAAATTATTTTCTGTTTATCCTTTTGGGCACTGAGGTGTAGGTGCAAAGTTTTCAGTAAACATTAGTGTGGCTCTGATAATGGAACAAAAGGGTAGAATTTTAAGTGATGACTAGGTACAGGAGTGCTTCTGGGTGGTGACCTAGAGTGATAATGCCCAAGTGCACACCTATGCACACAGCAGCCTAATGACACCTGCAATCTGCAGCTCTATTTTCCAGGACTCCCTAAGCTGATTTGAGGAAATCATCAAAGATTTGGATCCGTAAATACCAAGGCACATCCCTGTATTGAAGTAGATCAGATATACAGGAGTGTTTTAACAAACAGTGACACATGAATGAGGACTATTTTAACTCATCTTTTTACAGATTACTACAGCTATACAATAATCACTGACTTTTACCATCACTGAATGCCTATTGCTGAAAATGGCACAACAGCATATCTTTTCCCTTCCTATTTATTTTTTTCTGGCATATTTGGTGAGGAAGTGTTTTGAAAAGTGTTTGAAAACTGCATGAAAAATTTTTGGAGTCTGTAAATATCATGTGAACAAACGAATTGTGAAGGAACAAATTATAAAAAATCATTATTAAATTAAGTATGAGTTGAACAGATTGTTAAGTAGACCTTTCTGTGACTTTTTCTTATAGAGTTCACTTCACATACACATGAAAAACAAACCCCAAATTTAGCAAGCAAATCGACAGCTGTTTCTTATTTAAAACACAAACTAAGATAACTGATCAAATTTAAACTAAGAACAGAACCGACATAAAAGAACTTATAAACAGGTATATCACTTTGAGTTACACTGGAAGTCAGTCTGTGTTTCTGTTCTTAGAATACAGTTTTGGCAAATGCTGCAACCTTTTTCTTGCTCCTTCACTTTTATGTTAGCACCACCCTGTCCTGTAGCATTTTATCTCAATGAGCATACAATTTCTCTGAACTTGTGCTTACTTTTACCAGAAAATAGTGCTACTACCATTGCAGCAGACCACACAAGTATAAAAGAAATCCTACTTTCTCCTCAAGTCAGTGCCTTTTGAAAGGAAGATAGCAGGCAGTACATATACTTCAAATAATTAGGAACCATCTGTTGCTGCTGTAGATGAAGTGGAAATTTTCACATCTACATGTTAGTTTTGGAAGTGGAAATATGACCTACATTTGCATTTGTAGTCTTAGATAAAACCACGATAGCACAGAAGTGGTCAGCTGTTTGAACTTATTGAGAAAATATCTGCCACTTTTTATACCAAAATCAACCCAGTAAGATCCTGACATTCACATCTCTGGAAATACCAAGATTTGCATATTTATTGATAATATGCATATTACCTGTAACATATTCCTGAAGACTATAAAGCGACTGCAGACACTCTTCTACTGAATTTATGGGAGGCTGTGGAAATGGATACTGGGAATGGGAAGAGACTACAGTAAGAATATACACAAGTAATATATGATGTTTAGCTCTAAATTAAAGGACTATCTTTAGCTGGGAAAATAGTTTTACCCAGCCTAAGCAATGAGTGGTGCCTTAAACCATCAGTTTTATGCAAGCATGGTCAGTTCATCTGACTCCGAATGACTGGTTTTGGCACTCAGGGACACTAAACATTAGGAATAGTGAAGAGCACCCAGGCTGGCTAAATATCAGCCCCATATGAGTCCTTGCTAGATAGATTTTGTTCTGTTGTTGCTTATGAGGTTGTATATGCTAAGAGGCAGCTGAGGGGAAAGGGAGGGATGCATTATCCTTTCCTAAAGTTAACAAAATTAAAACTTTTTGTTGAATAAATTTTTGTATCCTTCAGCTCAAAGGTTGGGTGTTATTTTTCTCAAAGCTTTTGTTCTTGGTAGATTCAACTCACACTTCTTGTATTGAATAACACAATATAAAAAAAACAAAACTAAAATTAAACAAATATAACTTCAATTTTTTAAGGACTTGGCCATTCCTAAAAAGATCACTGCTTTATTAACATATTAGCTTCCTCAGCAGAAAAAATAGTAAAGTTCATTTAGTAAGGGAAGTGTTGACTGTGATGATACTATTTCATTAAATGTTAAACAATGCTTTATTTTTTTCCATTAAAAACACACAGTTTTGACCTCCTACTTGTTCTTTAAAAAATTTAGATGTTAATTAAACAACATGTGGAAAAGACTCAAAGACATTATTTTACTGAAGCTTGGAGGAAACCCAGTAAACCCATTTCAGTCTAAAGCACCATCCAGGGAACTGAAACAAGTGTGTGTCAGGATGTTTAATATTATAGCCTAGGGGGACATAACACTTGCTATATGTGGGAAGTAAACAGCAGGGCTTTTCACTAAAAAATGAGACAGAAAAAATTTGTGATCACAAAACAGAAAACCATATTGCCAATCCAATACAAATATAAGAGCTTCTCCTACAGCTCAAGCTGTGCCTTTCCCAACTAAATTCTCATATTATCTTTTGTGAGACTTATTTTTTGTTGCATAGATAGGAAGAACTGAGGAAAACAAAAATGATTGTTCTTTTTCCAGAGTCTCTTAATGGAAAAAATCCTGCCATGTTTAACTGAAACACCAGACAATTATCTGACTTATCCTCTATTATATTACTTAAATTAACAGAGTAGAAAATAGAAGACTTCAAAAGTTCAAGCCCTCGTCACAAACATAAACCAAAATATACAATATTATTTGCAGGGGTTCTTAATGATTCCTACATTAAGAAAAGAGAATATTTTCAGATGTGATTTCAGGGTATCATCAAAATACATTTATGACTATTCATTACTTTTTGATTTAATTGTTAAATTGCCTTATGATTCAACCCTGCAAAAGTGTGGTTATCTTCCCACCTGAAACCCACATTACAAACTAAGTGTAATGTTCCAGAAGTTAATTTTCTAACAAATAACTTCACATGCATATTTGCATTTTTTCTTTCAGAGAATTATTAGACTATTTATTCAGCAAATATTAACTTGACAATAAGAACAATAAATTATGTTGGTATCCTCTTTTAATAAATAAGAAAACAGCAATTCATAACTAAAGCTTTTCAGGTGAAACAGAACTGCAATTTAGATTTGTGTTTCAAATTGGTGAAAACGCCACAAAATGACAGTCCAAGGTGGATCAATATTCCTGATTTCAGATACAGCCAAGAAAAAGTCCTTGCATTTTTGTAATACAACATTATATTTTTCTTCAGGCATTTCATCCTCCCATGTTTTAAACAGTGTCAGCAGGTAAAAGCTCAGTCCTATTGTCTGAATAGGTCCAGTATTCTACTGTTGTTCTCACATCAGCCTAAGTAAATTAAATGGAAACATTTCAGTGATGTGGAGGCTACTAGCCAGTCATGGAAGCTAACAGTAATTTATCTGTGTTATACTCTAAACCACAGTTTCTCAGACCCCTGAAATTACCAAGATTCATTGTAGTACAAGACAATAGGGTTAAAGAAGCCCTTTGTCTCTGGTATGTTAGATTTCTGAGCTAGCTTGATTATTGCAAGTGATAACAAATAGTTAAAATTAATTAGTCACTAAATTCAAGGAGATTTGAAAGGGCTTTCACTGTTGAAACCCTTTTTGGTAAATAATGATAAATTTTTAGGTCTGAGTTTTGTTTTTTTTTATTTTTGTTGTTTTGATAGTTTTCTTGTTTGTTTGTGGGGCTTGGGGTTTTGTTTGTTTGCTTGTTTGTTTTAGTTTTTTCAATTGTATTTAAAGCCAAGGAAGTACAGAGGGAAAAAAACTGGGATAGAAATGCAGCCTGGACTTAAATATGCATTACATTCTTGAAAAATTATTTTAAAATGTCCTGAGTATAACACTGTTGGGTAACTGTCCTAAGCATAATACTATTGGGTGACTTTATGTCAATATTAAGTTAGGGGGCTTGTTAAATAATATTTTTAAACTTTGAATTTTGTCACCTACTCTGGATATTGGATTCCTTGCCAAGGGTTCAAAATATTGTTGTGGTAGTTCCTCACTTGCAGGTAATAGAGTCCCTTTCTGAATCTAGCCTGCTTGCAACGGACATAACAATGCACCTCATAACATTCAGGAGTGAATAAAAAACATTGCTTTAATGCTTATATATGCCCACTAAAACCTGAGGAGAAAATTTTGGTTCCTGTAAAGGCTACCTTCCCATATGGATGACAGAAAAAATAAGTCAATAAAAATAAATCCGAGAAAGCAAATTCCATCATTGCATTTACAAGTACTTTTCAAGTCACAATTCAATATCTAAACTAACAAAACTTGTTGCAGCAGCATCTGGCACTACAAAATTGCTAAGTTCTATGACATTTATTTCCATCTAATAATTTGACTGAAAGGTTACATTATCTTGAAGTAGCAAAAACAGCCCTGCTCATGGTAAAAACATTTGAGAGTTTTTTTCCTCCCCAAATATTCACTGACAACCACAATTGTTATTTTCACTTCCTTTGTGAAATTCTTCCAACCTCCCTTAAAATTATTCATTTTAATGAGCTGGATTTAATCTCCTTGTTTACTCTGTGTCTTTATTGTGATGGGTGTTTTTACTTTGTCTTTAAGTGGTATAGGAAACTATGTTAGTATGTAGATTCCCCCTTCTATTACAACTGCTTTGATCACAAAGTTTTGACTAATGATGCCAAATACGACATTGTGGATTAGTGTCTGGCTGCACCGAATTGCTTCATTTAGTGTAGGCAGCACAGAATGCTACCAGAATAAATCTAGGATCATTAGTCCAATTGCTCTATAGTGATAACTTTTCAGGCAAGAAGCTGGATGTGTCTGCCATCGGAATTAAATGAGCTCCACAGTCTTTAAAACACCAGGCAATGCAAGTGAATATACTTTAAAACTTTGATTACGTTGATGTGTCCACACTTATAAATAAAGACTGGAAATAACATTGGAAGATTTTTTGGTTTTCTTCTCCTAAGCACTATTGTCATTTTATTTTCCATATTACTTCAATAGCTGCAGACAGACTTTTAATCAGAACAGGAACAAAACAAGGGAGGAAATGCTGTATAGGCTAATTAATGAAAAAAAGAAAGTGAATAAAGGCTTATCACCGTATTAGAAACATAAAGATCTGCAAAGTTTGTATATATATATACACACACATATACATATCCATATATACTTTGTACATTTGATATGCATATCTAATACTACTTTTTGTGTAACTGAATTGAAAAACAAGAATTTAGCTCCTGTAATGTATTGTGATATGTCTGACCTCCTAAATGGGTTCAAGTGTAACTTACTGTTTCCCATCACAAGGTCACTGCTGTATTTAACAGCCTTGAGAAAAAAGATAATTGATTGAGCTGATCTATGTTCCTTGCTCATCTCACTACGCCTATTTCTCATCTGCCCTGGGTTAATCACCAAGTCCACAGCCTGCTGATGTCCTCCATTACATCATAATTAGAATAAGCAGGCAGAGATG
Source organism: Argya squamiceps (assembly GCA_037834095.1). Taxonomy (NCBI): domain Eukaryota; kingdom Metazoa; phylum Chordata; class Aves; order Passeriformes; family Leiothrichidae; genus Argya; species Argya squamiceps. The sequence goes on from JBBMKD010000001.1 coordinate 61,037,440, forward strand.
GGGAAAGCTGGTGAAATTATTCATATTTTCTTCTGAAGAGCCAGATGTTGCTGGATAGATTTCATTTAATTCTATGACAGTTGCAGTAATATTCTCCATGTGCAGAGAGCTGATAGTGACATAGATAACAGGGAAAGTGAGCTGTGCTTCTTAGCTGGTTAGTTATGGTTATTAATTTTTGGGGATCGTCTCATCCTATTCGCCAATTATAGCAGATTGGGGATGGATTTAACATATAAATATGAAAAATACTTCAAATACAATTCCACAGTTTAATTATGTTCTGTAATGTAAAAGCTTTTCTGTGTGCATCTTATGGATAGTTAACAAGTTTGATTTTTTTTGTACAAAAATTTCCTATTTTGTAACTTTATCTAAGAGACAACATATATCAAATTTCTACATCATATTGCTAAAGCTGAGACAATGTTTCTGTTCACTGTTTACGTTTTTAAAACTTATACTGACTGTGATGAATATCAAGATGTCTAGAGGAAGATCAAATTTTCTAAAATGCATTTGCATTTTGCATAAACAAAAGTCAATAGTTAACTTTCAGAGATAATAAAATAACAAATATAACAAAACATGAAATAACTGAAAGAAATTTTACCTTTGAGGGTGGCACAGCAGATTAAAAAAATCTTTAATTTGAATATAATCATTATTTTGCCATTAACTTGAATGTATATTATAAAATATTTTTTGCTGATTTATCCTCAGGAAACTGTTTGCCTAATATTCATACATTGCAAAAAATGTTACTTACATTCAAACTGAAATACTGATAGCAAAATAAAAACAAATATCCAGCAGAATATCCTTGTCTTGAAAAAAATAATACAAGGCTGCTCTGGGAAGACCCCATTGTGGCCTTCCAGTATCTTACAGGGATTTATAAAAGGAGGCAGACAGAATTCTTCTGCAGGGAGACAGTGACAGGACAAGGAGCAATGGTTTGAAACTGAAAGAGGGCTGGTCTAGATGAGATGTTAAGAGGAAATTCTTTACTGTGAGGGCGATGAGGTACTGGAACAGGTTGCCTAGTGAAGTCGTACATGTCTTGTCCCTGAATGGGAACTTGAATGGGATTCTGATTGATCTGGTCTAGTGGAAAGAGTCCTTGCCTATGGCACAGGTGTTGGAACTAGATGATCCTTAAAGTCCTTTCCAACACAAGTCTTTCTGTGATTCTGTGACTAGCTCTGGTAAAATTATCTTATGTAGTGATATCACTTCTACTACTCCTGGTGACTTTTGCTCAATTTAATCACATTCAGCATACAAATATCAGTTGCTGAGAAAAAATAAATAACAAAAACCAAACAAACAAAACCCCAAAACAAACAAACAAAAATCCCTAAAACTTAAAAAAGCCTATGAAGTAGAATTTTCATTCAAGTATCTTTTCACAGACCTGCTTCCCCTTTCACTTCTGCTGCTTCACTTTTTATGAACTAAGATTTCTGTCCAGATATGTAAAATATTCAAGTGTAAACGAAGTTGTGCCCCCAACTTTCATATCATTCTGTACATTCTTAATTCATATCACAGTGTGAACTGCCACCAACTGACCACCTGTGATGACTCTTTTGACTCCTCATTAATAAATTAATTTTACAGTGCTATCTCATGGCACACTGGACTAGAGTCCCATAGCATAAGGCAGTTTAAAATATCACAAAAATACATTTTCTAGTCATACAGCTAAAATTAATGACCAGGTGATTTTTCAGAATGCACCCTGTGCACAAAATCAATAAGAAAATTCTGCTGAACAAACAGGTTTTTTGTGATCAATACAAGACTTCAACTATTTAAACACTTGGTATGCCTATGTAAAAGAATTGCTGATTATTTGTTGTGGAAGATATTAAATATTTTGTTCATATTTGTTATTTCCACCATAAGCACAAATGTACAAATCAATTTCATAAAAAATATAGTTCGATTATTATATAAATTCTGACATAATTCCCATGAGATAAGTACAAGGAAATTTGATAGGTAATCAAAAGTTTCTCTTGAAGAATGAGATCAGAAATCTTCACAAAGATAAAACTTTGGTTACCAATTGATGCTATCTTAATGGAGGCAGATAACAGATCGCCTTGAGAGATATTGTAGATACTATCCACAGACACAATATTTGAAACAGAAAAAAAAAGTGTAATTTCTTACATATGTGATGTGTCCTGTTAAGCAAAACAGGGACAGATGGAAGATTGTATTATCAATATATATGCAGATAATTCCTCACTGTGCTACAGAAAGATGTCTCACTCACTAGTAATCCCTTCAGGGGTAGTTTTCTTTTTGTATTATCACTAAACTTTTGTATATTGCTATTTCAAATACATCTGTGTTTTATCTGATTATCAAATTATAAACAGTACTTTTTAATTCTGCATTGACCAGGAAATTACAACACAGTCTGTTTCTAGACTAGCCATTTTGCACGCACAAGATCATGACAAAGGAATGCTGAGCCATTTGATGTTCAATCAAGTCAGCAGTAAGAGTCAAAAAACCAGCTGAATTGGATATCATGTCCATCATATCCATCCACTCCAGTTGCTGTTAAATAAAGGGAAACTCTTCTTTTTAGTCATCTTTTCCTGTACTTCCTAAAGGAGCCTTTATCCAACTGTAAGTCTTATCTGTTTTTTTGCTGCATGTATAGCATAGGCCTACACACTACTCACTTGATTCTCTTAGCTTTGGGAGCAAACTCTGCATCTCCATTGTGAGTGCTTATACAGTCTGCAGAGTGGAATTTTGTGACAGCTCATAGAAATTTCTTTACTTCTATCTCAGTCTTTTTTTTGAAGACAATTTTAGAGCCTATGCACAGGAAGCTAAATTTTCTGTTGGACCATGCTGTGCCTAAAGAAAGCTCTACTTTATCGCGCTAATAATGTGACAATAATTTCTAGGCAAATGCAAGTGTTTTGGTTTTTTTTTTTTTTTGCAATTTATTTGACAATATTTTATTTAAGAACTTTTGGAGAAATCGTTCTGTTTGTTTAATCATTTCAGTCTACAGGCTACAATGTTTGCTCCTTTATCTGCAACAAGAAGAAAGGCTTTGCATCTGTTTATAGCACAATTATGGCATTGTATTCACAAAAGCAGAACTCTTTCTTCCTCAGGTTCAGCTTTTTTTTGTCCAAATATTCCCACAGCCCACCAACACATACACAATGTAGCTCAATTTAGAATATATTTTATGCCACATCTTTGAGGGCACTGCAAATATATTTATGTCTTATACAAGTGTCATTATTTTCTTTTCTATCTTCTGTAGTAATAATCTTTCCCAGTGGGGCACAGCAGTGTGACAAAACAGTGGACCTTATTATGGTAATTGTGAGAACTCTCATTCACCTACAGTGAGATGTTTTGCTGTGAGTTTTCAATTAACTAGCTTCTTCCTACATAGGTTAAACATCGATTTGGAAGATCTCCAGTCATCATCAAGGTAGTACAGCTTTGTCAAGAACTCTGTCATGTATCCTTCTTTGTAAAATTCTTAGTACAGCAGGAGTTAAAGCTGGGAACAATATTCAGAGTTTGTCAGTCTAAAATGCTAGGCTTGATTTTTTTGAACTGTCTTCCCCTCTGAACCATATAATATAAAATCCTATTTTGAAAAGGTAGAGTTCTAGATGTGTTTTGTAGATGTAAATCATTACACAAGCTGTTCAATGATGTAGTATTAAACCCTGCTGTCTCACAGAGTCAGTAGTTAGCCTTGGTAACAGACAGCTAGTTTTTATCCCTGTCTGAAATCAGTGTGGGGCCACATGAAAGATTTGTGACTATTTCACTTTTCCTTCTGTGAAACAGATAATATTATCTGAATTTGTGAAGCACTGATATTAAATAACTGATATCTCAAAAAAACCCAACCAAACAGAAAAAAGGGCAAAATGAGCATGTGCCACTAAAAAAGTGTTGAATTATTTATTATATGGTAAGATTATGAATAGGTACATTTGCCATTGAAAGTCAAAGAGATTGAAAATTGGTGATAAAGGTGATCATTTAAATGCAGAATTTGAAAACAAATGAACGTCTTTTGAAAGGAACATATTGTCACAAGGATTTTTACCTTAACTTTGCTCCACTGTTATCTTCATTTCTCTGTCTCAAAAACTGCAGTGCTGTGACAGATCTCTCCCTTTATCATGTATTGTCTAAATCAGATGGCTCCCAGAAGCAGCACATTCTATAATCAGCTTGAGCTAAAGTAATACAGATGGATATTTCATCTTAAGTTTCATACTTTACATATGCAGCCATTCTATGACTATGGGAATTTGCTAATAAATGACTACTGAATTTTTATTTTGTCAAACTACAAAGTTGAATAGGACAAGTATATCCTAGCCTTGATTCTTCTGATTAAATAAAGTAGAAAAATATGTTATTTTTCAATTATACATGTGGTCAAACTCTCAAATCATGCTCTTTTATCCACGTAGACCCATGCAGGTAGTCTGGTTTTGCTAACAACTTAGCAGTACATGTCACATATTAGTTACTACATTCACCTTATGTAAAAAATACTACGAAAATATAGGTTTATTTTGTCTATAATTCATAGTTTGTCATATTTCTGTATGCACTTCCTTATGTATTGTTTGACACACATGCCAAGAAGAAAAAAGGTAAACAACTCCAGCTTGTCATGTATCTGGGTCACCATATTGTTATGAATAAGCTAGCTTTTGCAGCTACCATATCTCTCTATGAACTTTTGAAAGTTAATTTCATAATGTCATAATTTGTGTAGGGCACAGATGTTCACCTCTAATCACTCTCAAGAAGAACATAAATATAAAATATTTTGTTAGAGAACTCTACAAGAGTCTGTATATAAATCAACTCCAGACACTAAATACAAAATTAACTGCAGGAGGAACTCTTCAGCAGGTCACAGTAAATTTGGGGTTGAAATATGCTCTTGGCTATCTAGGCTGTAGTTCCACTGACCTTAAAGGTCATTTCCCAAGTATCATTCTGCCTTACTGACTTTAATCAAGAGATTCATTGACCCCTATCTGAAAACATTTATCATAAGTCTTATTCACATGAAACACTTTTTATTTATCAGTGTCAAACAGACCAGACATTATTTTTATAATCTGTTGATAGCTTTTTTTATTTTCCAAAAAAACCCACATATAAAATTATGTCTTAGAGCTTTGGTTTAGTTAGTACATATGAAAATAGTGGTACAGCAGAAGGCTTACATATCTAGAAATACAAAGGTAAGTCTGTATTTTAAAAAGTTCTGAAAGTAACCAGATAAAGGAATGAACAGGTCAAGCACATAAAAAAAAAAAAACAAAACCAGAAAAGTTATATGAAAGCCTGCGTTTATGGGATAAATACAGGGGATTAGAGTAAATATATGATAAATACTAGTTAGATTAAAAAGAATTTTTCTTTTGAAGTCATTGGCCAACAAGTCTGGGGAGTCTATCATGTTGCTACAAGGTATGAAAGTACACTCCAACCAACAGAACATTTTAATATCTTTGAGAGCATCTAATTTTAAAAATCTTGTTAATTCATTAACTGATTTATTTTTACATACTCAAAAATAATTCATACATTGAAAGAGGAAGTTTATAATTTGTAGAAATAAATGCTATCCATGAGATGAGATAAAGATAGAGAGGGTATTACACATTAAAAATGCAATTTGCTGAAAATGAAAATCATGTTTAATTATGGATATGGTCAGTGAATCCATTTATGTCAATTATATAAATGATCGAATAAATTGATCTAGTGATCATACTTTTATGCATTTTAACCATTTGTTCCAAATTATTGGTAATAAAGAGGATCTTACCATTATTCAAAAAAAACCCCCAAAAACAAAAACAAAAGAAACACTACAGAAAGGAAAGCATTACAGCATTACATCAGTTTTTAAAGTTTTATGCATTTATTTCAAAAGGGCTGAAGACCTGTCCTGAGAAAAAAAAGTATTCCAAGAAGGGAATTTCAACCAATTTAATTAATTGTTCATTAGCAACGTTTTGGTTTCCAATTCTGAAAAATAAATAAGAATCAGGTAAACAAATATCTGAAAAACATTTTTCTTCCCTAATTCCCAGTGTCCCAGTGTCCCATGTTACATATGATTGCTTTGGTGAGGGCAATGTAGAAGTTAGAGTTCAGTGCAGGTTCTGCTCTGTTGCTGTGATGTGAGTTCTTCCATCACTCCCTTTGCAGCCTTACTTCCTCCTCACCCTCCTCACTGCTCTGGAGTAGCTGCTTTTCCTCCTGCCCTGATCTGGGTACACATTTTTCTTTTCTTCAATGTTTCTTCTTCTCTGGTGTGCCTCTTGCCCTGACAACTCTCTTGTATCTCTGCCTGTATGTCTCCCTCTGCATAATTGTGCCTATGTCTCTTGAAGAAACAAATCTGAATAAATCCTATTTGGTAAAACAATTTCAGGATTTTTAAATTATAAATGAGAATGGAGCCTCAAAAACACCTGGGCATCTGTCCAAACATACATAACTTTGACTGCATATTGAAATTATCCTAAACCTAGGGAATTCCTCATCCTAAACCATTTGAAAGGTTACTGTGGCCAGGTGTCGTGAATTGGCACAGGAATAAGGAGAAGAGCATGGACAGCCTCCAAGCAGGAATGCTAATGAGATAAGTGAATAGAAATCAGCCTGGAGGACAAATGTCATGATATTTTTGAAAAGAACATCATACCACAATTATGTGCCTAAAATCATGTTTTATGAATATGAAAGAAGAACACAAGGTTAAGAAGTGTAAATAAGAGAACAGTAAGCTGATTCTAAATAAGACTTGTTTAAAAGTGCTAGTGAACACATAAGAATTACTTCTATATTTGCTCCATATTTGCTTCATCTATTTGCCTTACATTTTCAACTCTGAACGACTTTCAAAACTCTGGTTTTGATGGGCCAAGGTCAGGTACCAAAGAGCTGGCCAGATGCAAAACTATAGTGAATACTGCTTTGAAATCTGAGACTGCTCAAAGTGCCTTGAATAACATTTTCTTTCCATTTTGGTATAATTTACATACTTGACTTTCTGTAATTAGGATGCTCAGAAACTTTACTTCTTCATTTCCTTTTTTTATTCCAAAATCCCGCACACATCCTTATTTTTGTATTCTGTTTCAGAATGAAAATATTGAAACTTTAAAGTTAGTAACTGATCAACTATTTTACCTCTTGTTGTACTCCATATTGTATTGTCCCTGCTATTGTAATGCTGTGTTTAAATGAAGTAGATCTCAGAGAAAACTAGAAAAAAAAAGAGTGACTTTTTAATTGCAGATTAAAAAAAATTCATTTAATACAAAAATTGCCAGTTTTACGACTTTTTTTTTTGTCATCTAAAATTGCTTTTTCAGTCTCCTTTTTTAAGTAAATTCCAGCAATCTTCTAGGAGACTATAGCTCTAGTCAAAAAGACAACTTCCACTATTTTTTAACATCCACTAACAAAGATCTTTTTTTTCAAGAACTAACTAAAATCGCTGACCAATGACCATTTTTGTAGATTCAAGATGCTAAAAATATAAGAAGCTCCTGAGTGATTTGAGGAGTTTTTTCACTGGGTTTAACAGCTTACTGGCTCAAAGCATCAAGGGAAAAAACTCAGTCATTAATTTAATGGAATTAATTTTTTCCTAGAATAACAGACATTATGACATCTTGTGTTATACTTTTATTTTAATAAAGTAGATGGAGACAAACAACTTGCTTCTTGCTCTATATTTACAGTGACAAATCAGAAAAAATGTTTTCTGTGTTGTTAAATTGATATATTTCTCAACACAACAAATATTTTCACGCATGTATTTAATTTGATGATTTTTTGCAAAGAGAAAAGATATTAAATATACAGACCTACCAAGTCATGAGCACAGGAGAGAGTCTGCTAGCAGCCATTGCCTCGAGCAAAGTGCTGCCACAAACTCCAAGGCTTTGATGTGCTCAGAAAGGGTGGAAAGCATAAGGCAGAGGGTGAGGGGTGGGCATGGAAGGGAGCAACCGAGTCCCAAACTTGTTTCTGTGTTAGTCAGCAGAACAGAGAATGACAGGGTGTTAGGGGAATGCATTCTGTAACCTTTCAAAAGGAGTCACAGCAATTGCTTTCACATATGTTCCTTAGCTCCCCTGAGGATTTACCCATTTTCTCGGATGTGGAAGAATTACTATTCGCTCCCAGCATAGACCCTACTTGTAAAAGCCAGGCTAGACTCAGAGGAAAGAGAGCAGCAAAGGAATAACACTTTTTTTCTAAAGTGCCTTGTACCAGTTTGTTGTAGGTACTCCAAGTCTTTCTCCACAATTGCCAGTCACATGCTTAGAGCTTAAAACAGTTTTTATTCAGAATCCCTGATGTAACTGGCTGATGGATTTCAGCTGTTAAAAATAAAACAAAAAAGAACAAAAAAGAACAAAAAAGAACAAAAAACCCACAAAAAACAAAAAACAAACAAAAAAAAAAAACAAACAAAAAAAAACCCCAAAACCAAAAAAACCAAAAAAACCAAAAAAACCAAAAACAAACAAAAAAAACCCACCACACAAAACCAAAACACACACCCCATTGTTTTGTTTCCTGCTGTCCTTGGAGTTTTCAAATTATAGAAACTGCTCCAACCTGCCTCTTGCAAGGACAAAATATTCCCTGCAAGTAATTCAGTCACAGATGGTTGTGGGAGTGCATTTCTCAATTTTAAGTTTAATTCATAAGTTAATGTTCTTTTGTAAAATGGTTTGTTCCTTGTACCCTTTCTGTTACCCACT
>JBBMKD010000001.1:61046367-61065956 GCA_037834095.1 Argya squamiceps
GCAATCCCCTAGACCACAACAACAGTCCATGGGTTCCTCAGCTTAGCTGGCTGTGCATGGATTCAGGCTTGGAAGAAGGAATCATGCTCTCTCTGGGTTAGGAAGATGTTTACTCAGTGCAGCCCATGTGGAAGAGGCTTTGCCAGAGCCTCCTCTCAGCATGGAGAGAGTGTGGAGACAAACAGAGAGAAGGCCTGTGTCTCCTCTTTTCCCAGCTTGGGGGCTGGGTGGGGAAACACTCTGACCCAATGGGGAAGGGAAAGGGGTGAGGTTACATCAGGAAGAATCCAGTTACATCAGGGACAGGAATAGGGGGGTGAAAGGAACATACCATTACAGACAAATTGCAAAAGACAAATGCAAATTCAAAAAACCTGAAACTCATGCTGCTACTACATGCCTTATTGGTCCTTGGTTGAACCCCCCCCGAGTTATACCCCCCTTTAAAAGGTTCCCCCCGGGATTCATCGTGGTCTCTGGAGAGGCAGACAGCCTGAGGTGAGGGCTCCATGTTGGAGTTCCAATAAACTCGTTGTGACCCAGCTTTTCTGGCGTCCCTCCTTTCATCCTTCTGCCTTCGCCACGCTGACGCTGCTGACCAGCAAAGACCCACCAGTGTTGATATCGAGTTTGGCTGGGCTTGAGAAACAGGCACTGTATCAGATGGTGGATAGGCTAAGAAACAGCATGACACACCATGTGATACAGAAAGCTTAGATTAAAATAGCCAGCTTACTCAAAGAAATAGCTCCTAGTGACACTAGTAGGACCTGCTTAATAGGACAATCTTGCCCTTACACTTCTTTTAGTATTATATTTCCTTTAGAGTTATATGTTATTAGTTAGTACTGGAGTAATATGTCAGTTTCCTTGAAGAGCGGGAGAGTGGTTAGAGAGAAACAAGCTTTACATCTCTGGAGACTGATCATGCCAGACTTCTCTTGCTTCAAAATTAGTTCAAAACAAGCAATTCTACCAATATTGTAATTGTTGTCAATAGTGCATGGTAATTTTGATCAATAATGCCTAGAAAGTAGGAGGGTTTTGGGAGGGACTTTGCTCTTGGAGGTTGCTACCTTGGAATAATATTCTGACACTCAGAAAATGAAGTTTTGTTCAAAACCAAATACAGACCATAGCTAAGCTTTTAGTACCTGCTGAAGTATGTGCCTGCTTGTTAAAACATAAAAGTGTGTAAGTTAATCATGTGCCTCACGTGAGTTATTAGGATTTCCTCATGAAGGACATGCTGGCTCCCAAAGCTGTCTGGATGCATGATCTTTTCATATGACGGTATTTTGATGTATGGTATTTGGGGAATCCAGTTCTCTGTGTCTACTGGCATAACACCAGGTGTCTCTCAGCTGTCTGTGAGACATCTCTCGGGGCATTATTAGATGTAAAACTGCAGTGTGACCTTGGTTTAGATTTACTGAGAACTTTGCAGAACTGAGAAAGAAGCTTTGGAAATGTACATAGGTTACAATAGAACAAGAACAGAAAGTACTAGAAGAGATGACTCTGCATGGATGCAGATCACTAGTGACTCTAACAACCTTAAAAGTAAATATTTAAGTGAAAAGGTTTTAAGTCCTAGGAATGAAGAAGGGAACTGGAAGGTAAAAACTCAGTAACATCACATACCAGATTAGTTTCACAGTTAGTGTTAGACAAGAGTTTGGAATAGCTTGAAGCATTAAAACCTGGACTTTGACTATTTGGGCAACTTCCTGGATATTCATTTATATCTAACCAAACTTGCACTATTTAATCTTCTGGTAAAAATAAAGTAGTACAAGAAAGAGAAAGTTCTTTAATTTTTCAGAGGCTCTTTTTCTATTTAATTGTTAATTTGTGAGGACAAGGACAGAATCCTTAATATATTTTAATTTTTACAAGAATATTATTAAGTTCCTATATATTTTATTTTCTCCGAAAAATTGTTAAAATTATAACAGATGTCCATCATACTAGGTCTCCTCCAAAAGGAATTATGGGCTACTTATAAATAGAAATGATCTTTTGGACAAGAAAATAAACAATAAAAGTGTTTTCTAAAATATTCAGGAAGATGTCCCATACTTTTAGCCACATATGCGGTCTTATTAGAACTCTGAGCTATAGATTTGTCTATGACGTGTAAATTTCCAGAGACATATCATGAAACACAAAGAGTTTTCTAAGAACTGGAGAAGTAGAATGCTTTCTGCAAAAAATGTCTGGTCATGACCCTGTACACAATTATCAATCAAAGTTTCATCTTACCTTCATGTATACAGGACATTTACTCTTAAAAAAAAATAAGAATTCTTAAAGCTTGTGCCAATAAATTTTTTAGGCATCAAGCACTTTCATAAATCAAATACCATGAGTGTATTCAGATTTCTCTAAAATCTTCACTGGCCACTTGGAATTCGCATGTAGGTTGAATTCCTGGTATCCTTTAACCTTGAATTTTTGAATATTTATCCATCTGCTCAGAGGATATTTAGAGTTTCCAAACATCCAGAAATCTTGTGCATACAAAGGTCAGCTCCATGAAGAATATGGAAAGAGTTTGATGCAGATGCACTTCAACAAACTTGCCTTGAAGATACCCTATATATTTTTGGCAAATAAGATACAAATACTTACACAGTAAGTTTATTGTTTATGTGAAATCACTTAGACTAGCATATATACAGGAGATACCTGTATATATGATAAAACCTGTATATAGAATAAAGCCTGTAACAGAATGAATTTGATATCTCTGAGTTATATGGGATATTTTATCTGAGAACTGACAGAAATATATAATTAATGAACAGAACTTAAAAAGTAATTTTAAAGGACAAAAGATGATGTGTGTTATTTTGTTTAAAACAAAATATTTAAAACATTGAACTACCTCAATCTTTTGCTAGTGAAATTTACAGAAAACCCCAAACTTCCCCCCTCACACTTACAGGCTCTTACAGGTCAAAACTAAATCACAGTACATATTAGGTAAAAGAATATACAGAAGTAAATCTGTATCTTCCAAATACCACAGGCTGCAAACACAAATATTTTATTTTTATGAGTTTTACCAGGGATCTTGTGTAAAATTTCACAGTCATTCTTCCTAAACATGTATATTTGTCCAAATTTTACAAGTTAATCACTAATGTGTAGCATCCTTCTTCATCCATTTACTACTGAAAATCAAGTTAACTTTTTTTTTTTAGAGTGAGTACTTTTAACAACATAGAGCAATAAAAATACTTTTTATCTTTGGAATAAGAACTTTTTTGTGTATTTTATTTAATGTATGTGGGGGAAGAAAAAGAGATTTTACTCCTTGATTATGATGGCTCATAAGGGAGTAAGTGAACCTTGATTTGCTTGCAATCCAATATGTTTAAGCTGTAAAAATTTGTAATTAAAAATGTATGCATATACTCTTTTAGATTTGCTTTGTGTCTTTGGGAAATTATCTACAATGCAAACCAGTCCATTACGTATTTTATCCCATCTATACTTCTCACTGACTCATAGGTATTTGGAATATCTATGATGAGCACCTTGGGGAAAAGAATCTGAATAAAAGTCTGTGTTCTCTGAAGCAAATCTCTGGCATAGTTGGACCATTTCTCAGCAAGTTAATGCTACAGATATACTCTATTAGTTCCCTTACTCCTCTGGGCAAAGTTATAATGAGTATTGGCACCAATGGGCAAAAAAATCCAGGAACATCTGCTTGAATCTTAAGACACTTGTTGATAGAGCTAGAAACACAACAGTATTTAGTTTGTCTCAAGAATACAGATTATTTGTAGCAACAGAGGCTAGAAATTACATCTGCAATTCATTTTTCTACCCCATTTATACCTATGGATTTGAAATCTAAGAGGCTTATAGCAGTTTTGTCTGCATTATGTGTTTAACCACTTCCTTTGTATTCTTTTAAAATGTATGCAATTTTATTAGTTTTTAATCTTTGTACTATATACTTTTATATTTATAAGCTTCTTTTTGCTTTCGGTACTACACTTTCTCCATCGAAGTCAACTTCTACTTCCTCATGATTTAAGTATTTCTCTTAAATGCTCCTTCACCATGAAATCCATTATTATTCCTCTATTCTCGAAAACAATGATGTTCAGTATGTAAAAATATAAAGACATGAAAGCTAAGTTTATTTACTTTTCACCTCATGTAGCTCAATAATTTATATTTACAGAATCTCTCTGTGTTAAGCCTCATTTATATCAGGAAAGTAAAGAAAACCTAATTTGAAAAGAATTCATCAGATTTTATGTAAACCCAAATGGAACAAAGGGTACCAAAGGGTACAAAAGAGATTTATTTTCTGACTTACTTGATTGACAAAAGGAATATGTTTTCTGTTAATGGGAGATTATTGGATATGTTTTCCATGCTTTTCACCTAGTAATAAGGCATGACTTTATATACATTATATATATTTGAGATATATATCAAAAAATATTTGCTAGAAGATGTCATGCATGAAAGAAAATCAATACTAGTCACAAGTAATGTATTGTGTATATCTATATTTCAGAGAAGAAACTGAAGTCCATTTCACTCCGGGGTATCTTTGTCTTTCAAAATTTTTCTTTGGATCCAGCATCTTCAAACACACATTTGAGAACAACAATAGTGGAACCGTATTCATTGTTTCTGTTAATAATCAGTTGAAAAGGATTTTATTCAGCTTTACAGAAAAAATAAATAAAATTCTTCATTATATCACCATGAAACTATGTAGAAAATGGTAAGAAACTATGTCTAACACTATATATCTGTTTTACTTATTTTTGTTGTTACAAGTTGGTGAAGAAATCAAGAACTACCAAATAAGGGAATTAACTTCATCTTTTAGTGATTTAGTGTTCATATGTTTAGTTCAAGATATTTGTGTAGCAAGTGAAAGGGGAGATTCATGAAGGGAACCCCACGCCAAGGCTCATATCTTAAATTGCTGTTACAAATTGCTCCCTAGAATTGCTCAGCCTAATTTAAAAAGAAACTTAGGATAAAATGAAGTAAGTTTTTGAATAAAAACACTTGAACTGATTGTTTGCTGTCTTTTCTTTGATATTCAGCTGTTACTGATTGCCTGTTCAGTGTGATTTTTATTGAAATCTACAGGAAGATTCCTTTAGGAATTGCTTTCACAGAATAAGATTAAAAGTTTTTGATGAAAAACTAAAGCTGTTCCATTTCTCCTTAGTTTCCTTTCCTCCCCTTGTCTCCTCAAAAATTGTTTGAAACTTTTATTCCAGTGGAAAATACTCGACATATTATTTAGGAAATGAGAATTTACTTACCGTGCCTCCAAAGTCTTTGCATATAGGAGAATTGTGTATATTTTCCTCATAGGATCATGCAGCCATAGAACAGTTTGGCCTGGAAAGGACCTTTAAAGATCACCTAGTCCAGCCTCCACCTGCAAAAAGAGGGACATCTTCAACTGGTTGATGTTGCTGAGAACCCTGTCCAATCTGACCTTGAATATTTCCAGGCATGGCACATCTACCACCTCTCTGGGCAACATGTTCCTTTGTTTTCACCACCATCATTGTAAAAATCTTCTTTCTTATATCTACTGTGTGTAGCAGAGTTTTTTGAGAATAGTGAATATTTAGACTGTGAGTGAATCAACTAGACAGGGCCTCAGATGAAGGCCTGTAAGGCCTCAGTGGCGCAGCTAGTAATTCAGCTGCCAAATCTGTTGCGTAGCAAGAATTACCTCTTAAGGTGTTAACAAGGAACAGAGAGTTTTCTAATAACAATATGCATAGCAAGGAGTCTGGACACCAGTAGCTGCCTTAAGGAGTTTATTCAACAATGTATGTTTGCATTCTTTTCTGTGCTGCGTACCAATGAATAGTCACCTGTATATGTAAACTATATAGAAGTGTATATAGCCAGCCATTTTAGCCTGAATTAATTGGAGAACGTAGCATTAACCATATTGGTCGGATCTATGTTTGCTCTCGTCCAACTCCTCACCTTATTTCTTTCTTGTAGACTCACTTTAAGTACTGAAAGGTCACCATAAAATCTCCCCAGAACCTTCTCTTATCCAGGCTGAACAAGCCCAGCTATCTTACCCTTTTTAATAGGTGCCCCATCCTTACAATCATCTTTTTGACCCTCCTCTGGACACACTCCAACAGTTTGACATCCTTCTTGTTCTGGGCATCCCAGAGCTGGATGGAGCACTCCAGGTGGGATCTCACTGGAGCACAGTAGAGGGGCAAAATCACCTCCCTTGACCTGCTGACCAGGCAGCTTTTGACAGCCTAGAACATGGTTGACTCTCTGGTCTGTGGGTGCATATCGCTGGTCAATTTGTGTCTTGCATCCACCAGTACTGCCAAGTCCTTCTTTGTGGTGTTATTCTGAATCTCTTTTTCCCACAGCCTGATTTGATGCTGGAAGTTGCACTGAGCCAGGTGCAGCAACCTGAACTTGGCCTTTTTGAACCTCATGAGGTTTTCAATGGCCCACAGAAAATTAATTTTATCTTGTAATAATATTTTCTTTCATAAAAACACATCCATTCCAGTCATGGAAATAAATTAGGCGTTCAATGAAAATATAAACAGTCCACTAGAATACTGCCATTGTGCTCTAAAGGAGTTTACCATTAAAAACGACATAGTTTTAGACAAAAAAACTCATTCATTTGAATCTGTTCAATTTCAATAAGTGATCAACTTTTGAACTATTGTATAGAAGACATTTAAAAATTCTGATTTTGAAATCTCTTGAAAGAACATGAAACAGACACATTCCAAAGCAGATGAATACCAAGGAAAAACTAGTATTGAGATTATTATCAAAGGGAATCATACACTTTATAATATTCAGCCTTTTTTCACATATGAACAATTTGTGTTGATGACCTTGAAAATGGGCACAAAGTAATTTTCAATAAATATATGTGCACTCTAAAGAGGGAAGTGATTTTGTGTTGAGATTCTGACCTAAATGAAGCTCCTTCTTGCCCTGGACAGACATGAAAATCTGCCACATTCTGCAACAAGTACAATAAGCCTCCAAAGCTTCCACAGTGCTGCTATTTTTCAGCTGCTTCACCAGAATCACAGTTGTGTGCATTCTGCTGATGTCCCTCCTTATCTTTGGCTAGATTTGAGGCAGTACTGTGATCGGAAGAAAACTGTCAAACTGTGATCTGAAGAAAACTGTCAAGGACTTGCTATTTAAATTTCTGACATGAATAATGATAAAGACTGCTTCTCCATCCTGGCCATTAATTCCCCTTCTTATATGAAGGTTCATGCTGCAGATATCTGCTTGGAGAATCCAAGGTTGTACTATTCTCTTTGGTAATTCATCAGGTTTTTTTTAAGGCTTTGTGGGAGATCTAGAGAAAGATTTGTTAATTTGTGACTGGAGCTGCAGCACAAAGATAAATGCAATTTTTAAAAACTGAGTGCTAGTTAGCTGCCTCATAGGTGAATAAACCAGCTAATTAGGCAACTCATTTCAGTAACATTGCAAGGAAACATTAAAAAAAATATTCCAATGAAAATAGTTTATCTATACTTATGCTTGAAAACAAATTCTTGTGTCATATAAAAGGTTTTATTCCAGATAGCAGCAACCTTCTACTATACTTATGGTAATTGGCATTTTATCCCTAATCCTTTGCAAAATATTAAATAGTAGTGTAGCTCTTGGGTTTTTTTCTCTTTCTTATTTAAATACAAATGGTATGTCAAGAGCAGAAAAAGGATTACAATTCATTTTTCTGACTCTTTGTAAATAATTAGATTTATATTTCTTATATTCAATTCTAGTCCTTCCTGTAAAAAATTAAATGAAACATTATATGTACCTTTTCAAAGTTTTTGCTTTATTCTGCATCTTGAGCATTTAACAAGTGTGCAGAATATACAGTCAAAATACATTTTATTGGGCAGGAGAGAAGAAATGTCAATCATATATACATATTATGATATGTATATATATACACAATATTTACCTCATACTTCTTTGTATTCATGAACAAAAATTTTATATGTCCTGCATGTGGGTCAGGGCAATCCCAAGCACAAATACTGTGTGGGCAGAGAAATAATTAAGGACAGCTTTTAGGTGAAAGGCTGGTGTGTGGTGGTACACAAAAAGCTCAACATGAGCAGGCAATGTGCACTTGGAGCCCAGAAAGCCAATCATATCCTAGGCTACAGCAAAAGAAATGTGACCAGCAGGTGGAGGGACGTGATTCTCCTCTGTACTCTGCCTTCATAGACCTCACCTGGGATACTGTGCCCAAGTCTGAGGCCTTCAGTATACAAAGGACAGAGGAGGGCCACAAACAGGATCAGGGCTCTGCAAAACTTCTGTGAAGCCAGACTGAGACAACTGGGTAGCTCAGCCTAGGGAAAAAAGTCCCCAGGAAGACCTTTTAGCAGTCTCCTAGTATATAAAGGGGGCATTGAGAAACCTGATCTAGTGGAATATGTCCCTGCCCAGGGCAGGGACTGTGGAACAAGACAATATTTAAGGCTCCTTCCAGCACAAACCTTTCTATGATTTTGTGACTATATGAAACACAAATAAATATGAACAAAACATTTGGAATCATCATTGCAGACAATAATACAAATTAGATGAGTTTTCATGATGTAATCCTCTTTAGCCTGTGTTCCCCAGAGTGAAGACCATAGTAGCATAAATGTATAATAATGCATTTTTACCATCCTTCACACCAAGAAAAAATACTATTTAGTAATATTTTAATATAGCAGTCATTCAGATCAAGAAGTCTGCTATGCTTCAGGTGATTGAAAATTTCTTTGCAAAACTGTTCAAAATATCCATTAATCAATCAGCTAGATTTTAATTGTAAATCTTCCTTTACACTGTGCCATTCTGAGTTGAGAACTGTTCTATAATCATCAATTCTGCATTGCTGATCCACTCATGTTTTACACCAGACTCAACTCTTGATATGGATTTTCATGATATAGCTGTCCTTACCTTGTGGAACTTTTTTTGGTTTCTAAAATAGGGTTTCTGTTGAGCATAAAGTGTATTTCCTACCCAGAAATCAGCAACTCATGTATGTTAGACACCATTCAGGGATGGCTTCTCTCTTCTCCTGCAGGAAGGATGAGACTCCAATATTTGAGTTGAACTCTCTTAGAATGTGTTTCTACAGTTTATTTGTTTCTTTGCTTGTTTGTTTAACCTCTCCAACACCCCATAAAGAATAAATGGATACACACAGGAGGGAACCTCAATTAGAGGATAACAGTATTCTTAAATGCTTGGCAACAAAGGTAAAAAAAACCTATTTGAAATATAAAGTAAGAGATGAATCATTCTGAATGACATTTGATAATTAAATGCTTTTATATTACTGTCCAAACACTCAGCATCAATAGGAATCTTACATTTCAAATTTGTTTGAAACAAAAAATCTGCCATTGACAAACTCTTGAAATAATGAGTATATTAGATTGGTGTGAGTTCAGCTGCAGAAAAGAGGAAAAATACATCAAGGTTTTGGATATAGTTAATTAAACTATTTAACTGGAGCAAAAATTAAGCTATAGCATGTGGGACTGACCTAGTATTTTTGTAGAAGCAAAAGTCTTCTATAAAACATGAATTTATTTGCACTGAAGTACTATAATCCTCTACTCATCACATTGGAAAGCAGAATTCAAATTAAAAGTTTGAAAAGTTTTATAAAGTGTGCAATAAAAGATGCTTGTTACAGAAGAAGAAAATACTTTTCTCATTTTTCCCCCCCATAGGACACTTATATTGCTTACACAGACCATTCTGCAGCATCTGTAATTTTATGTGTGATCCTAAGTTTCCCGATTTCTATTTTTCTGTTTCAATTTCTGAATAGCTTGGTCAATTCTGTGTCTGAAGAAAATGCATTGGAGTATATACTGCAATATTGGAGTCTGCAGAGGCTGATCTCAGACTGTTGCTCAGGGACTGAGACATTTTTTATACATTTAATACAATTTCTGATACCTAGTCTTCATGTTTTTTCACAAATATTTATTCTAAAAAAGAACAAAATTACTGTGAGGAAAGCTACCCACAGTAGCTTCTATGTGAAATCTTAAATTCTGTGTTAGTAAAACAAGTTGTAAGATGGGGAGTTCAAATTTCAGTCCTTTATATCTAATTTATGAGTCTGGTGAACAAAACAACAGGAAATATGCAAAATTATAGATGCACAAAAAAAGGACTGACTTTGTAAATCATCCTATTTGCATCTTTAAAAGTAAAAGACCTTCTGTTCTTCAAGATGGTGAGGAAAAATCAAATAAGAGAGGTAAATCATGTCAATGATAAGCTCTGTAGTACTTTTCTAGACATAAATCAGTAGTAAAACAAAAATAATAACAAAGCAGCTTGGTATGCATGCACTGGCTATGTGTACCATTGTGTCTGCATACTTGTTTCTTTACTTCTGTCAACATTTCTGCCCTTTAGATTTCAAAAAAAAAAAACTTTAGAATAATCACAATTCTACCCATTGTGTTGTATTCTGGGTAAAATTCAACACTCACAGGGTGTTACGAATTTTATCAATTAAGACTGTTCAATGAATATGTATGGAGCTGGCCAATGCGCAAATATGACCATCAGATAAACACTGAGATGTTTAGTTCAGCTTGAAAATGGTGATAAAGCAAAGCCTCTTTCCTCACTGTCAAAGTTTCTTCCCTCTAAACACATGCATTTCAGGAGGAAAGAATGTATTTTTATACCACCCACCCTCTTAGGTATATACATAGGCAAACAGAAACGTGTAAACACTTTACCTATGCATGAACTAAGCCCCATGCTATTGTGCCTGTTTTGTTGGGGACCTGGAGGGAGTAGGCTAGATTACCACATATTGTTTGTCCCAGTGCACAACAAAAATTAATCTCTTAAATCCCTTACAGAAACTTTGAAAAAATCATATAGAACATTTTACATGTAATATATAAAGAGTGTTTAATGACTCCATTATATTCTATTGTTGGATATTTTGTGCAGGCCAACAAGTGCCAGTCTGCATCAGGTGCCACACTCCTATGGGAAAGTGCAGTTTTGAAGTAAAGATAAAAGGAGAATTACAGCTCCTTCATCTTTAACTTTTTCCTTTCTTAATAGCATGCAAAGAAAGTCTGTAGTCTGAAAGTTCAACATTATCTTCAGTAGCAAAAGCAAGATCATGGAAAGCATTTATTTTTAATATAGAGATAGCATTTAGTGTCATAGCAGTTTCACTGTTGGTTTGCTTTCTCAGTTTTAAAAGCAATTCAGTGTGAATATTCAGTATTCTACAGCATTTTCCCTCCTTCACTTTAATTGCACTAAAATGAGCACAGGATCTCAATTGTGGAATAGGAACTGTGAATATTGAGTTTCATTATGCTAGAAATCTTAATTTAAGCTCAGTTTCACTGTTGGTTTACCTTATCAAAATGCTCTTCAGCAAGCTGAACTGACGAGATAATGCAGAATGGAATATTAGTTATCACCACCAAGTACATAAACACAGAACAAAAGTAAATAACTGTCATCCCAAAATGAACATACTTATCCCTAAAGAACTGCTGTTCATAAACATCTAATTAATTCAATAAAGGTATGACTGGGTATATTCATTAGAGGAGACTGCCTGGTTATTTTGTCATCTTATGGAGAAAGATGTGGAGGGGAAGCAATTGCAATGGTAGATCTTCTAAAAATTCCTGAAATTCATGTTTTGAAATTACTAGATTTTTAACTCTTACATACTTTTTATATGTATATGTGTATATTAAAACCCTAAAGCTATTCACATAATTTCTACTCAATGTGTGCTTTCTCAGCGTTTCTATATGCTACATTTTACATAATCTTAACATGAAGAATAAGATAAAATATAAACTGACAATGGTATGTCATTCATTTAAATCACTACATAAATTTGTATCTTTGTTTTCTTTCCCTTGACCAGCCTGAGGAGTCATTCAAGTGATCATTTATTCAGCTGGGAAAAAGTAATTTTTCCATAAAGTCAACACAATTTTTGCACTGGCTTTTGTGGATATGACTGATTCTTACAGTACTGATAAAACAAGGATTCCTTACTTTTTATGCAGTAAGAATTAAAATAAATATTTAAATTTCCACTTTTAGAATTTGAAAAAAAAAAACCAAAAACATTTAATAATTTTTTGCTTGAACAAACTGCAGCTTCGTTGTCAAGATTTTACAGCTGCAGTGAGTAAAATATGTGGATGTAGACTGGACTTTGAATAAATTAGGAAAGTTAGGATGAAATCTTAGTAGTGTTTTCATTATGTCAGAAAAGAGCAGCTACATTTCTATCTTTATTCCTAAGGATAATTTTGAAGTTACTGTAGAGGAAAACAACAAAGTATAGGGAAACAAATTGAACACAATCAGTTTGATAACCCTAAGCTAAATATACTAGGAAAAATTCAGGACCTGTCATTTTGCAAAACAGATGCAAAAAAGCTACATCTGGGTGCTGGTATTGGAAATAAAGACAATAAAAAGAATACTTTAGTTTGATGTCTGGATATCTGTCATGGTTTAACCCCAACCAGCAACCAAGAACCACACAGCCACTCATTCACTTCCCCACCAGTGGGATCTGGAGAGAACTGGAAAAGAAAAAGCTCGAAAACTTGTGGGATGAGATAACGACAACTTCGTATGGAAAGCAAAAGCCAGGCAAGAAATTCATTCACATCTTGTGCAGATAGGTGTTCATCATCTCCAGGAATGCAGGACTCCATCACACATAATGGTTACTTAGGAAGACAAACAACATCACTCCAAACATGCTCCCTCTTCTTCTGTCTTATACCCCACTTTATATATTGAGCATGATGCCATATGGTCTGAAATATCCCTTTGATCAGTCAGAGTCAGCTGTTCTGGCTGGTACTCCTTCCAAACTCCTTTAAGTACATCCACCTGCTCTGGTGTAGGCTGCAGGGGTCAACCTTCCTCACCATGGTCTTCACCACAGGCTGCAGGGGAGTCTCTGGCATCTCCTCTCCCTTCTCCGCAGAACTTTGTCTTGTTAAGTTCTCTCACGTATTCGGATTTCTTTCTCTCTTTTCTGCTCTTGTTCAGCAGTTTTTACCCTCTTCTTAAATCTTTTATTCTATAGGAACTACTGTGACATCTCACCCTTAAGGGGAAGGGAATATTGAAGATTTTTAGATGCTTATGATCAAAAGGAACAACAAAATTCAGAGGATCTGCAAAAACTGGCAAACTTTTACTATGAAATTACACACTTGACATAGAAATTGGTATGTTAGTCCCGCACCTACTATATAAGCACACAGTAGTGGGAAGGAAGGAAGGAAGGAAGGAAGGAAGGAAGGAAGGAAGGAAGGAAGGAAGGAAGGAAGGAAGGAAGGAGAAATCTTGTGCTGTACTGTGTTGTGCTCCCCTCCAGGAACTAGAACAAGGATATTTGTTCGGGAAAAGTGCTGCCCTACGTCCCCTGATCTTCATCAATAGTCACTTCTTGCTGTTTCTCATGGCATATTGTTACCAGCAATCCTTGGTTGGTTTTTCATATATTCGGCTCTCGGTGTTTGAGACATGCACATCAACCACTTATCTTCTGTGATTTTACAGCTTCCACTGAAGCTCTTTCGACCTCCATTTGTTTTGGTCAGCAGTGGGTCTGTATTAGAGCAGGCTGGAATTGGTTCTATCACACCTAGGAGAGTCTTCTAGCCTCTTCTCACAGAAGACACTCATGCAGACACCTCGTTACCAAAACCTCATGAGGGAAACCTAATGCATTTACTCATTAACACAACTGATTAAGAAGTATTTGACAGATATTTATTTTCTTTTTCTGAACCGAAAATACATCTCTAAATCATAATGTTTTGAATTGAGATAAACTGAGAGCTTATTAAAAATATATTTGTTTTCATGCTGTATTAATCCAAAACTGTTTTCAAATAAGGCATTGTCTGGTCACAATAAATCCAAAATTTTAGTTATGTGTCAGTTTAATATCAATACCAATGCTATTTCATCTGAAAGATATACATTTGCATATTTATTGTACCTATTCTCCTAAATAGTCTCACTGGTCAGGATACACCTATTATAAATTTTTCATATGCTTCTTTCCAGTGAGGTAGCCATTACATATTATAGGAAAAGTCATCCATTTAGGAATTCAAATCAGAACATAAGAAATGGTGACAAGAATACAATTATCATGAGACTCAGAGCTGTTCCAAGAGAAGAAGTCTAATGCTGTATTGGGCTGATTAATTTTGAAGATACATTATTGTCAGATCCTTTAGAAAAATATAGTCTTGAAAAGGTGGTATTTTGACTTTTCATCCAATG
The DNA here is from genome assembly GCA_037834095.1 of Argya squamiceps. Classification (NCBI taxonomy): domain Eukaryota; kingdom Metazoa; phylum Chordata; class Aves; order Passeriformes; family Leiothrichidae; genus Argya; species Argya squamiceps. The sequence continues at coordinate 61,060,756 of JBBMKD010000001.1, forward strand.
AAAACAAATACTGAAGCTTTCTATATGAAATGGTACAGAAACATAGTGTGTTGTAATTTTTATAAAGTTTCTGAATTTCTACATCTGGAAAGAGTGATCTTGAGAATTAATGTGAAATAATTGTAGTTTATTTTTATGTTTATATAAATTGCACAGAACTTGTTTCTCTAAGTATCTGGTATCCAGTGATTAAGATAATTAGACAGCTAATTTACTTAAATTGGTTGCTTAGATGAGATATCATGAATAGCATCCTTCTTTCACCAAAAAAATTAGTAAAGCAATTAATTTTAACAGGTTGGAAGAATTGAGAAACAGAAGGATTTCATGGTAAGTAGTTAACAGCAGCTGCTGCACAGAGCAAATACTCTTGCTTTGCATTAACTTTTTCTTTCCACCAGATGAAATGAAACATTTACAATTCTGTGATTACATTTACAATTCTGTGATTTTATTTTAAAATAAAAATATAAAACTTAAAAACTAGGAGAAGCTTATTGTATATTATTTCTTTTTCACTGTTTGTGGGAAATGTGGTATTTTAAGGTAAAATTCATCATTCCTAATGAATGATGGTGGGAATAGGAGAAGGAAAGGTCAACTAGAATGAAAGGAAATTACTGATGATGGGAGGAAATGAGGGAGTGCAATAAAATATTCTATAACTTTTACAGTGACCTGATTTGGTTTTTTTTCTGCAAACCTGAACAAATTCAATTAAGGCTGATTTTCTTTATTTGCTTAGTGAATTTAACTGCCATTCTTTCTCACTATGCTCAACCAGTACTCTGACTGTGGATTGCTATTGAAATATGGAATATACAAGGTACTAAAATGACTCAACTTCATAAGTATGTTTCTTCATCCACAAGTACCCAGGCATGGTTAACCTATAGAGTATAAACTGGAATATAGATAAAACACCAACTATAGGAATACCTAAATCAGCATTTATGTATAAAAATGGCTCTTTAAAATTACCATTACTTCCAAAAGCATGCTTAAATGATTGCTATTATCTGTTCACTAATTTTTTGATGAGGTGACACACAAAGCTTTACTGTGGGGAGTCTTTACAATATCTTTCAAGTGTTCCATGAGTCAGGGGTTCTTATTTTCTGCTTCGTGGTGTGTGGTAAGAGCTACAATAACAATAATGTGGAGGTAATTACTGTCTCTAAATTACTTCAGCTGGGCTTTCTCTGCAACTTTACACGCTAATTTCTGCTATGTATTTTCTGTGTGGGAAACACATATCTAGTTATTTTGGATGCACAAAAAAGAAGAGAATTCTGTGTAAGTCTTGCCATATTCTATTTGCTTGGATAATGTTCCTGTTTTATCTGCTCACAGTTGTGACAAATGCCTCTGCAAAGCTTTATAAGTGAGTGTTAACAAACCTGTTAACACATCTGTTTGAGTTTTCAAATAAATACTGACATACAAACAACTAGGAGGAAATATTTTTCTGGTAGAGCAAAAACATACATGGATTAGAGATAAGTCTAAGTAGTGATAGGAAGTGATATTTGCATAATCAGCAGATATGAGTTATGAGTCTATTCCTTTTATGGCTAAGCAAGAAGCTTTTGAAAAATAATGAAGAAGCCAATTGCACCTTTCAGTTCATAAAATGAGTGCATCATCAGGAATAGTGCACCTGGTCTGGCAATAAAGGATTGACTCCTTTTAGACTATGTGAATTATAGTCTTTAGTAAGGGAATTTCAGTCTGTGTAGAGCTATGGAAGTCCCTATAGAGAGAAAAAATACAGAAATTTGTTGCTGGTACATCTTCTGGTCAAGATGCAGTTTTACCATGACTGCCTCAAAACTTGCCTTAATGTTTCTGCCCCTGCTGGCAGCAAGATCCTATCAATGGCCTGACATCTTCATTGCTTCACTTTTATCTGTGAAGAAGTCTGACTGTAATCACCCAAAATAAGGAACATGCAGTAAAACACACTGCTAAAGTTTTTTTCTGCATACTTCCTGGTACATTAATAATGTGAAATCGTTATTCAACCACTTTACTTGTATTTCACTAATCTGGACATATTAAAGAAAACTGTTATGCTCAGTTTCACCTAGTACAGCAAACAGCAGAGCTGAAGCCCACCCCAATGTTAGCTACCACTTATCTTCAGTAATCATTCTGAGTTGAGTGTCAAAGGAAAAAAAAAATATATGCAGTTTCATCGAGTGAAGGAAAGGAGAGTGATAAAAGGGAAGGGAAGAAGAAAGAGAGAAATTGTTAACCCTGGTGCCAATCTGTTCTCTAGGAAATGCACAAATGATTAATAAAAATAACATACAAGGTTTTATAGAATTTGACAAAAGTTCTAAAGGCAGTGTAAGTAACAGTGAAAGCATAGGAACACCTTGATTTGCCAAAGCCATACCTCACTGACAGAGTTTAGAGTTGTCTCCCTAGACATTTGGCATCACCTTACAGCATATGTTATATCATAGACAAACTTCTTGTCCTTAAGATGGATGGATATGAAGGTGAAAAGGGCTATTTCAAGAAAAGATAAATCAAGGTCATCAGTTTTTCCATATCACATGCCTCAATGACCAAGAACAATTTAGTGTTCTTATAGTTCAGCTGAAAGTCTTAAAAAGTTCAGAATTATTTTTATCTTTTTTATATTTTTGCTGTCAACCAACTATAGAATTTCAACTATTGATATTTTCTGAAGGAAAAAAAACCACCAGAAACCTTCAGTAACCTTAGCAAAAACAGTTACTAAAACAATACTCAAATCTACTAAAAGGAAAATATTAAAGAGAAACAAAATTTCTGCAACTATCAGAGGTGTAAATAAAATATTTCAAAAATAAGGAAAATACTTAAGTGGTGCACCTGTCACTGTACTGTGTATTTACATTCTCTCTTTCTGCCACATATTCAAATGAAAAGCTAATGCCACAGGTAATGTTTCCACAAAATATATAATTTTAATTAAATATAATACCTAAAAAATATTATTAGCTCAGCATAGGTGACTTTCTCCTGAGAATAATCTACATTTGTCATGTTTAACAGAAATGTACATCTTGGGGTTCCAGCCCTACAGACATGAAGCTGTAATGTGTAATAGTTTTCTGAATCAAATGTATAAAGGCAGGGGAATGTGCAATAATAAAAGTTTATGTGCAGGTATAAAATATCTGTTACCTTCATCTGAAGGTAGTTTTTAATGCAGTAGCTGATATCTGACTGTAGGGAAAGCACAATCTTTTGAAGAGTTTGTTTTTGTGGGGAAAAGGGTATAAAGCATTTCCTAATTGAGAGTATTTCCTTCTGTAAGGCAGAGACTGGATCCATACATTTTTCCTGTACAGGAGTTCACACAGCAAAAACACAGAATGAGGAATCAGAGGTTCATACACAGCTGAACAGCCATAATTTCACTTGCACTGTAGATATGTGATGGGATAAGTTGCCTAACTAGGTGCTGTAATAAATGGTAGACAGCTCGGGAAAAGAAACAGGACTGTCTTGACATATCTCAATGACATGAATGAGCAGACAGGGGAGCTGTTCTGCTTGACATAACAATTACAAACAAGGGAAAACTCACTGGGGATGTGAAGCAAGTGCGATATGACAAATTTTAAAATCTTTAGAGAAGTTACCAAACAAATAGCAGAATCCCAAACACTAGACCTCAAGGGCAAGAAATTTGGCCGTCTTTAAGAATCACCTTGACAGAGCCCTGAAGACCACTTTCCTGAAGGGCAAAGGGTCCAAGCAGAACAAATTGATTTTTAAAAATAATTTATCTAAAGAAAAAGAGCAGTCTTTTGCAGTGTTCAGCCTGAAAAGCAGAAGACTGGAACAGAGAAACAGAAAAAAAGAAATATGTAGGAAATGGAAATGAGAGTAGATTACCCAAGAAGACTATAGAGACAACACCTAGGAATGCAGGTAGGGAACTGGGAAGTCAAGTCTCAATGGGACTTGAAGCTAGCATTGGATACACAAGCCAATAAAAAGGGCTTCTGTAAGTTTATCACTTGAAAAGAAAAAGGAAAACAAACAAACAAAAACCTTAAGAAAAATTTGGTCCCATTACTCAGTAAAGCAGTGTACCTAGTGACAAAACGAGTATAGAAAAAAACAGAGACCTAGTGATGTTTACTTGTTTTGATTGGTTATTCCCTGCCTCAATTTTCACTGGTCAGTTCCAGTTTCCAAAGATAATTCCTTTCAAATAAAAAACATCACATACAATCAAGAATAATACAGCTAAGGAATATTTGAAGCAGCAGGACAAATTAAGGACCATGAAGACAAGAGGCATGTTCCCAAAGGTGCTGGGAGATGTGACAAATGCATTTGGACATTTCAAGGCTGTTTTTTGTGGTCTTTGAAAAGTCAAAGGAAGTGAACAAAATGTTCCTGAGCACCAGAAAGACCTAATATCAAACTCATCTCTAAGACTGGAAAGTAAGAGGATCTGGATAATTAAATGGAGAGAGACCAGTTTAATGTCAGATCAAACTTGAAAAAACAAGAATTTGACTGGCCAGAATGGATTACCCAGGGGGATCACCCTGTTTGACCAACCAGTTTGCCTTCTGCAATGAAACAACTAGCTCAGTTAGACAAAAAGAGTATGAACATTGGATGTTGTTTATGATTTTGTGCTCCTCAGTAATATAAAAAACAAGAGACATGAAGAAAAGCTGAAAAATGGATTTGTTTAGGAGAATAAAGAAAGGCCTTGCTGCTCTCAAAGGAGGGTGTAATGATGGTGTGACCTGGTGTTACATATTTGTGTTCAGGAGTGGGACAAGAAGCAACAGGCACCACTTGTAACAGTGGAAATTCTGGCTTAATATGTTGAAAAAAAGTTGACCATAAGGGAGATCAAGCACTGGAATAAGATACCTAAAGACCCATGGATTTTCAAATTTTGTAGGTTTTCAAAACTCAAGTAGACAAGGCAACCTGATCTCAATGGACATATTTTGAGCAGAAATTGGGCCATGTGACTTGTAGAATCCTTCCAATCTTTACAATTCTATGAGTAAAATTTTTAAAGAAAAAACAGACAGCTTACCCCAATATTTTTCATAATATATGGTTGTTAAGTACTGGGGGGAGAATACTCCTCTGTGTGGGATTGCTGAATTTACTTTTGCATGCTTTGGTTTTTATAGGTTTTATTATAAGTTAGAATAGCCCCTTTG
>JBBMKD010000001.1:61066056-61078218 GCA_037834095.1 Argya squamiceps
CCGAGGGTCCCCTCTTTCATCGTACCACGGCCGTGACAGCGACAGTCGAGGTGCTGTAGCAGAAGAACCCACAAATAACAACTGTAGAGGCGTACCCCAAAAGCTGCCAGGTGGGCCAGCAGAACAGCAGGCTGGCCAAGGGGCACACACTCCTACACTCTGCATAAAATTATGAAAACAGAAGTAATACAAATATTAGGATAAAATTATAACTGTCTGTATTAATAGAAATATATATAAAAGTGGGGATAAGAAAAAAAATAGCAATGTTACTGTTATGTACCAAGAATAAGAGTTTGCTTTATTTTTATTTTTTGTTGTTGTTGTTGTTGTATGTCAAAACAGTATTTTTACCAGCTTTTTTTTTTTTAATTATTTTTAGGGTTTGGGAGAAAATGTTAAAATTCTTAACATTATTGTTAAATAAACTTTACAAGTATTAGGCTTTTGGGAAGCCTGGAATAGAATGTAAATCAGACATATACCTATGTTAGTTTCACTCTACAGAAAAGCCACAAAACAAGGAAATTAATATCCATTTTTTCCCTTATTTCTTTAAATGAGCATTAGAATCTCTCAAAAACTTTCTGCTGAATCTTTATATGTTAATGTCCCAATTGTTGTAGTGATAATAAGATTAAAATATACCTATAAAGTTTAGAGGACAAAATACCAGTGTAAAAAATAGCTTCTTTCTTTTCAAATTTCTTAGTGCACATTAAACAACTGTGACCAATCAAAGTATGTAGAATTAATGTAAATAAACAAATTGTCTAAATAGCTCATGCAGTCTTTATCCTGGGAGATTTTCAAGCCCATAGTAGATATAGTCCTAAGCAATCTGGTCTGACATCATAGCTGACTGTTATGTCCAGGATGTTGTAACAGAGACATCCTGAAGTCCATTTTAATGTAAATTATCTGCTCTCTTGGTATCTTAGGCAGGTAGTGACATTTAGACTGTGTAGAATTTAACAGACTTTTTTCCCCAGATTTTCATTCTATCAAAATATTATACTATTCTACTGATTCTACTGTTTTCTAAAAGACAGATTCCTCTGTTTTCTAAAATCCTCAGGGGGTAAAGAAACCACAGTACTACTACCACATAAAAAAAACCTCTATACTCAAAATCTCAACTAAAAAAACCCCAAACCTGCCACACACATATTCACATTATCAATACCAGTTATTACTTTCCTTATTGCAACAGAACCTCAATTCCACAATATTTTAGACCAATCATTTCACAGATCAGGCTTTCAAACATTGAAATGAAATGTAAAAAAGTATTAATAGTATCAGGTCATTCATGTAAACAAAAATGAAAAGGGAAATCTGTTCACTATATTTATCTAAAGGGAAAACTTCTTTAACATTCTTTCTCAAAAATGTTTCTTACTTTCTTTTCTCCTTAGAGGAAGAGAACTTTTTTACAACACATTATTAATTAATATGATTTCCCTTTGATCCTCCCTAATTAATCAAATATGTATAGAAATAAATTCCCTGTCCTGCATATTCAAATATTTTTTTACATTTATTCCATTATGATATTTGTTACTGTCTTTATGAAAACTGAAAAGGTTTACATTCTCTTCTCTTCTGGGTAGAATGTTACAAAACACTGCTGAAAATTCACATCTTCCAAAGCATAACAGCATGAATAAAATTTACTTGCAAGATTGTCAAAGCTTTTTCTTATATTCCTTTCCCTTTTAGGTATATAGCCACCACATGGCATCTTACTGGATAATACAAGTCCAAAGCAATGGAAAAAGAGGGGAGAAGTCAGCGTATTATTCCACAGTATGATAAATCATCCTAGGAAATATTGAGTAGTTGTAGTTACTACCAGAGCACAGGAATACTATGAAATTTCTTGCTTTATTTTATGAAGCATTGAACAATTCAAAACAACTATTGCTTTGAGGTGTCATCTATAAATCAACACAGGCCAATGGCAGCAAAGTGATGGATATCCACCTGTCTAAGAGATTTGATCATAAGACACAAGCTAAAACAGTGACAAGGCAGAGATAAATGTTTGTGTTCAGATTAACATCCCAAGGTCAGAGTGCCTAGGCATATCAATGAGGAATTTCAACTAACACTCTAAGAATATTAATCTAGAAATATGTAACAGCAAACTGAAGAAGATAGTGAATTTTAATGACTTTGTCTATTTTGATTGTCTAAGAAAATATTTATAGTGTACTAATCACACAGAGATTGGAATTTGTTCTATCACAGGACTTGTTTCCTGAAAATATCAGCATTATCTTGGGTTTTTACGATAGTTTCATTCTTTACCTGTTTATTTAACAGGTATGTAATTAAAGTATTAGGGATAAATTGTACTGTAAAGACTTTATTTCTTGAATGAAAAAATAGAACAATGTAATGTCATGATAGTCATGCACTACTAATTCTAAGATGATCAGGTGTTTATACAAAGCCTTGTTAAGGTTTTACAGCATTATTTAACATTTTCTCTTGTAGAAGTTAATAACAGAAGATAGCAGGAAAGACATTTCAAGAACATAGCAATTAATGTCAAAAGAACATATCAGCTTCTTAAAGTAGACAGGGTATATTAACTCTATTTTAAATAAATGGTACTATGTTCAGTTATAGAAAATATTGAAAATATAATTTTCACCATTAAAAACACCTGAAAAGTAGGGTTTGCTTCTGATATTAGATTTTCAGTGTGAGTGAGTGCAGTAGCTGTTTTAGCAAAATGCTCTTCAATTCACACTTTGCTATCTGAGTTTGGGGTCAAGACTGTAAGAGCGCATTTTTCTTCTGATGTGGGTTCTTTCTTTCTCTCTCCCTCTTTCTGTCTTTCTCTCTCCCTCATCCCCTTCTTTTCTCTTTCTCATTCCCTTTCTTTCTATTTTTTTTTCCAGTGCAGTGCTCTTCCAGTTTGTTTCTCTATATTCTGTGGAGTACAGTAGTGAGAAAAAAAATCTGAAATCACAAATACTTTATCCAATCTAAAATAACTCTTAGGAAAAATGATTTTGTGAAGTGCACTGTACTAAGTCATTTAAACTGTGTATAGTCATGACTGAAATTTACTGGATTAACAATCTTTTAGCCCTGATGTTTCTGTAGATAAAAGCTGAAATTAAAGTTTTAAACTTAAACAAAACAAAACAACAAAAAAAAGTAAAAATAATAATAAAAGCCAAAGTCCTTTTGTGTAAGTAATAGATGACAGAGTTATTTGGAAATCTAAGTACTCATATGTGTACATATATATATTTATATATATATAGATATACATCCTCCCTTTTCAGGTGAACAATCCATTATGCATTGAACAATTCTTAACTAATAAACACTTTTCTGGATTTACAAAATTTAGATGAAGATGAACAAGTGATTTATTTATTGATGTCAGCATGTCATTCTATTCCTTTTACACTCAACAATAGTTGTTTTCCCAGTTTTCAGAGTTTTGCATGACCTAAGATACATCTGTGATGAATGTATATACACACTTAAAAAACCCTATACAATTAATTAAGCTTTTACAGCTACTGAAGATGAGGGAACAAAGTAAAAGATGCATTTTGAAATAGACAAGGAAGACAAATTTTTAATCTATTTAAATGATTTCTAATTAAATAGGCAGGTATTCTCACTTACTACCACTATTTTGGTGGAATATTGCAAGAAAAAGAAAGGGTTGCTGCAGGAGAAACCAGTGCAGCATTAAGAGACATCTTTCAAAACTTACTTAAATTTACTGAGATTTATATTTATGTTTAAGAAAAAAATAAAACCCTTAATAACAATTTTAGTCAAATAACTGACCCATATTCACATTTTAAATTTAGAAATCAAACCAAACAGCTCCTATAGCTCATGAGCCCACAACAAAGAGGAAGGACACATGGTTAAGCAAAATTGATTGGAAAACATTTGATTATTTAATATGCAGGTTGATTATTTAATTTGGCTCCACGTCCTTACAGAACCAAAGCTGTTGCCAAGAAAATCTCTGGAACCTTCTGCAGGTCAATTTTGATGCATCAAATCAGTGCAAGAAGAATCAGAAAATAATTATTAATCACTATCTGTGAAAAATCTAGTGAAAAATGTTAACATGATTGCAATCTTCATGTCTTCCATTTCATTGTTATTCTGAAAGCATTTCTGAACATTTGGGAACTGCAAAAGAACATGCTGTTCAAAGCTATAAGGAGGGGAAATTGGGTAGGAAACTTGTTTCTAAAAAAGGATTGGCATTACTTTGTCTGCAGGGAGATCAATGAAATAATGCACTGTATTTAAGTGCTTCATCCAAGAAAAAGAGAATAATATTAATTATAGCCCTTAGCTCTTTTCATGGCAATCCTTTGGTAATTATAGTTCAAGAGAAAGAACAGAAGTAATTTGAAGATGTGCTTCTTCATAAGATACCCAATTTTATTTTTTTCTTAAGAAAGAGTACATTTCAAAGCAGAACTTTGTTTTAAGTTAGATATGCACTGTTTGCACAGAAGTAATGAAATGAACTGTAACAATATTCGTGTAGTGTATGTTATCCTTGCAGCTACATCCATCGCAGCAAGCTTGCTTGATGGTAGTGTGTTAAAGGGCATCATCTTTGATGGTACCTGTTGAAGAACTTACAATTACTGTTGGTGAATTTTAATGTGAAATTTTATAAGGTTTGTGGTTTGGGTTTTTTTTCCTTTTCTTTTTTTTTCCCTTTTCTTTTCATCTATGGAGTGCTATCATAAAACACCAAGTAAAAAGATTATGTAGCAACTTAAGACTCTATTAGACAATAAAATCTTAAAGACCAAACTCAAGACACAAAGAGGTGATTTAAGTTAGAAAATGTATCTGAATTAGTGCAAGTTTAAATTTTTTTGTAGTGTGCCTCATCATGCAAACATGTAGATGAACTTTCTTAAAAAGATGAGACAGCAGACCACTAAACCCAATTGGGCATGTTGCTTATACAAAAAAGAAAAAAAAAACCTCTCTGAATTCCATTTAAGACCTGAGATACCTTCCTCACCATATTCACTAAAGTTAATTATTAAATAAGAATCTTGTCATGAAGAATAAAACAGCTGGATGCTCTGGTAATCTTCAGTTTTTAGAGAGCTGTTTAGAACCATGAATGGTTTTCTATATAGAAATTTGAGCAGCCTTACTTGGGGTAGAGTGAAGATACATTTGTAACTTAACCCTTGCAGCCAGCTCAGCCTCACATAGCCACTTCCCTTCTGGCAGAACCCAGCAGAGACCCATGGATTGAGGTACAGAGCGTTACATTGGTAAAAGAAAGCTGTTCATGCAGGCAAAGCAAAATAAGGAATTTATTCACTGCTTCACTTTGCCAGGGAGATATTTGGCGATTTCTGGGAAAAAACAGGGATTCATCAGGTGTAATGGTTACCTGAAAAGATGATCATAGCTCTGAATGTCCCCCCTTTTTCTCTTTCTTCTGTACTTTTATGGCTGAACATGATGTACATATGGGTCTATTTGGGTCAGATTTCTTGGCTATGTCCCTGCTTAACCTCTGGTACTCCCCAGCCTACTCAGTGGTGGGGCAGCATAAGAAGCAGAAAATGCCTAGATGCTGTGTAACCCCTGCTCGACAGTAGCTAAAACATCCCTGTGTTATCCACACTGTTGTGCTCAAAAATCCAAAATACAGGGCCTTTCACTCTGCTGTGAATAAAATGAATTCCCAGCCAAAACTAATATACTACACAAAGCAGCCTATTATGTTAAGTAAATGAGACAGAAAGCAGTGGTAGATGGTCTCCTGACATAAACATTAGTTATAGTAGTTAGAAGTGAAATTGTTGTTATGAAAAATGCAAATGCATCATAGCACCACATGAAGTTCTCCAGAAATAATTAATTGTCTGGCCCAAGATAGCAATCTGGGCTTTCACAACCAACTCTGAGAAATACATGCTTTCAAAAGACCATTTTAGCTGGTGTCTCTAGAGACTATTAACCTTTTTTGCTGTTGTTCCACTCATTTTCACACCTGAGGTCTCACATTTGCTTTTCAAAAGAGATCTGCTTTAAAAAAAAAATCCTTCCACCCCATTCACTCTCAGCTGGTTCTTGCATTGCTTTTGTCATCCTGTTCTGAAAAAAAGTTCTCCTGGCTTTCAAAATCTGCATTTTTTTGGGACAGGGTTTCAAGACATCATCTCCTAGATATGAACTCTAACCACTAGATTAATGGAACTATGTGAAATATTCAGTTAGCATATGAGCTCCATAGGTTTGCAGATTTGTGTTGAATGTGCCAGGAGGATTAGATGGCTTTCATCTTTGTTTGCCTTTGAGAACATACATGCTTGCATCCAATTTAGATCATCTGGATTTGTCCTGTGTGATCATCACACAGATTTTTTTCACCTGGACCAAACTACTTGCATTTAGTTTTATGTTTATTGGTTTTTGGTTTATTTCAAGTAAAATAATTCAAAATTCTGGTTGATGAAAGACATTTTTGCCTTTTTTTCTTTTGCTTACCTTTCCATCTCTTCTCATGCCTTCCAGGAAGAGAATGAAATAAATAAGAATTAAAAAATTAAAAAAGAATCTGTAATCAACCTTTCATCCTTTCATTTATTTTCACTCAGTGAAAGGGTATTTCTAACATGTTTTATTTCTAAAAGTTATTCCTATGTGAGATTAAACTATTATTTGGATAAGTTTTGTAAATTTTAAAAGCTAAAAATTCAAAACCCTTTTTTAATCATTAATCACTTTGATTACGTATAAGGACTTAAAGAGCACAGTTGCCTGTTTCAAACACTCTTTAGGCCACAGAAGGACATTGCCATGAGATAAGCACATAAGCATAAGGATGTTTTTAACTCCAGGCCTGGCAGAAGTGAGATCTGGGTAGCACTTCCTGGTTAATGCATCCAGACAAAAATTCCCACTGTGGCAAACTGTGTAAAGAAGCAACTGCAAATACACAAATCACTGGTCAAAGATCACCCCAAGTTATGAGACAGATGACATCGAAGATCAACAATGGCCAAGGAAGATCCCCTGAATATGCCTCCCTGATACCTGGAATTTGGACTGGAAGATAAGCTACAACAGCTCGAGATAAGATAAAGATGATACTACTGTCTGGCTGTTATCTCAGACCTAGGGGAAGGTAACAAAGCTGGAGGAGAAGAATGGATCACTGATAATGGACAAAAATAATGCAGAATTTGTGGGCCACAAGGAAAGCCAACTCTGCTGAAATCAGCTCTGACTGGGTACGAGGCAATCCTGACTGGTGGAGATTTTAACCATGGACTCACTGAATCGAGCAACTGACTGACTCAGAAGAAGAGAAAGACTGAGCATGGGGATAATTAGCATTAGAAGTGAGGAATCATTTAATCAATAGACTAAGGGAACTCTTTAGCCAATAAGCATTAATTATCTGCTAAAATCTATAAATATTGTAATGTTTTGAATGAGCAGCCTCTCTCTCTCTCTCTCTCTCTCTCCTCCCTCCCTATTCCTCTCCCCTCTCCCCCTTTCCCCCTTTTCTATTTCTTTCTGTGTCTCTCTACCTCACACTTTATTGTTTAATAAAATCCATAGTATTGACTTTGGCGTGAGGTCTTGTTTGCACCTTAATTCGAGCAGAAGTATCTCTCAATAATTGGATCTTAACACGTCACACTTCTGAATGTATATTTCCACTTACATAGCAAACCTAAAAAAGGTAATTTTTAGTGTTAGATTAAAAAAGGTTTTTTCTGACAGTTCCTGAGAATTCTAAATGTTCTCTTTGATGATCCTGAGCCAGAGTGAAAAAGGAAAATGAAAATGTTAAAAATTTGATGATATTATCCATATAAAAATCAGACTGAATAAATTTAGTGGCTTTTTTGTTTGTTTATTTTATTATAGTTTGATGAAAAAGTATTTTCCTATTTTTGCCTTTAAAACTTTTCGTGAACAGAATCACATGGCTGTTAGTCTAAGAAAAATGCACATCTCTTTTATTAAAATTATAAAATTCTGTTTTCATATTTTTATGGAGTTTGGATGTGCAGGAAAGACCTAGGACTCAGAATTGACTGAAAATAACACTTGGTAGTTCCCACATTGCTGTAACATTTTGTTTCATGCAGATAGGTTTTTTCAGACAAACACATTTCAAACATACTTAGAGCACTTAGAGAATTCAAAAAACATTAATTAGTAACGAAATCATATCTAAAGAATATATTTTTGAGACAGAAGAGGTTTTTTTCCCCAGTTTTTATATCATCACAGGGTATGATATGAAAGTATATCCCTAAGTGAACAATTGTGTTTTACCTTAATCTGTGAGATGTTCAGGGGCATTCTTGCAGATAATTTTTCCCTTTCCCCTTGGAATTATAGTCAATCCATATTTTCACTAAGTCTATTTATATTGTTAATGGTTCAAGGAGCATTTGAGTAGGTAAGTAGTTAATGATGAGACCAACATAAAAGCCTCGGAGCTTCTCTGTTCAGATAAGCATTGATGGAACTCTATTTTATGATGCTATTTTTATACTTACAACTATTCTTTGAAGCCAGTGAGCTTGAAACATGGCTTCCCACCCAAGATATTCGTGAAGATATTGCTACAGTGCCTGAAGTATCTGTTGCAAAGCATGAACAGTTGTAAATAGAGATTGCAGTAGGAATGGTGTGAGATATCTGCAGTCTTTTTATCCACCTTCATTAAGACAGCATTGGTTTGTGCTGTGAGCTCTTTATAAAATATCTCTCACTGCTTCCTTCCCTGAGCTTAGAGAAGCTCTCTAACAGAAGCTACAAAAAAGGCTGGTAGGGAAATATAAAATGAATCTAGGAAAAAGTTAGAACTGTAGCTTCTGCTGCTGTCCCTTTTTAACTTGATCTTCAATGAGGTGTGATGCATCTTCTCTGAATCAGTCCTTAGTTTTTCCTTAATCTGTGATTATGATTATTAAGCTTGAGTAATAGATTCTTATTTTGTTTCTGGTAGTTAAAAATAGTCTCTATTTTCAGGCACATAAAACTATCCCTAAGATTTCCCTTATTTTCTTCAGGGTAAAGATGCACTCTACGAAAATCTTTTTACCCCAACATTTACATTGTGTGTATAAATATATATACATATATATACACAAGCTAGTCACTCTATTTGTCTTTTTAGGCAATGGTTATAAACTAGCATGTCTAGAATCTGACTCATTTTGAGTAGATGCCTCTACCTGATAAATTATTCTCTCTAACCATATTTCTCTCCATTTTTTATAAAAATAATATAAAAATGGAGAACAGCTCAATTGTAGAAATCTGTATGTGATCAAAGGAATTCTGATTCTGCATTATTTGAAAACAGGCAAGTATGTTTTGCATTTCATTTTTCCAGCACTCAGAAGTGAATTCAGTTCTTGAAATAATTTTAAGTGAAAAAGTATTCTTCAAACAATATAAAAAACAGCTATTTGCCTAAAACTGATTATACAAAGACTTTATACAAAAATTTTTATAAACAAAGATACATAAAACTGCATTATATAAAAGTGTATTGAATAATATGGGCATAGTATTTTGAAGATTGGTTCCTAGATTGTGGTTCTAATATTAGAATTCAAGCCAGATCAAATTCAGTAAGAAAAAGAGCTTTCCCTTAGTCTAGACTAGGATATTCATGATCTTACTATCTCCCATTTACCAACTGAAGAAATGTAGTTTTACCTGTTTGTACAATTGTACCCTTGAGTTTTCCCCCCTGGAGTTTATATAGCCTTGAATTCTTTATTCCTTCTGCAAAACTGTCTAATTTTGGAATGAGTATGTAAAAATATACCTGAATGCACACCTTGGCAAAGAAGAAATTTGCAGTAATAAAATAAATTGTTAAGAAGGATGATTTTATAAAAAAGACTATGCTTTCACTGTTGTACCTTCAGTGTACAGAAAAAAAAAAAAAACCTGATACAGTGAATAAGTACAGGGGACATACAGAAAAAGAAAAACTAAGGGAGGCAGGTATTTACTTTAATTCACAGTATTTCACTCTTATTTGAATGCTTACAGAGCAGTAGCTAAGGAAGAGGAAGCTGTCAAAAACTGTATTAACAATATTTACATTTTTCATAGCTGTACTTGAAAGTATCAACTTGAGTATAAACTGACTATGAAAAATGTGCAAATCACAAAATAAGTTTCACATTAATTAAGGCAACACATAATGTTTTTTTTCTTTTTAATATGGACCAATATGTGAAACACTTCTTTTTGTACTAAAAGTATGCTACAACCCAATTAAAATACTATGTAGAGCAAGCTAACAATAATGTTTTATAAATAATCTTAATCATTTAATTTTCATTATTTAACAATTGTTTGGTATTTGGAAAGGCTATGTGTAAACAAGTTTATCTCAGTAAAACAAACAAACAAGAAAATATACCCTTGTTTTTTGTTGAAAATGTCATCACACTGAAACCAGCATAATGAGTTTATGCTAGTTTATTTATTGTTTTTGATCCCAAGATGTCGTCTGCCATTTCCAAACAGTTCCTGGAACATTACAGATAGCAGTAACATGGATTTAAACTTTTGCCAAATTCCACTGACATGGCTCAATGCACTGTAAGAGACTGCTGTTGAAAGTCTAATGGTTTTGAGTATCGTTTTTCTTGTACTGCTAAATCTTACTGTTTATCTAGTGTATCATAGTGAAAGAACAGCTACCAGTTTAGAAATGCAATATCAGTAGAAAGGACTAGTCTGACTCCTTGTTATCAAAATGGTAACTTCTCTGGTGGAAGGTATGCATGTTCTTGACGATCTAGTCCCCCCATTTTAATTTTAGCAAAGAGCTGACTTGCCTGCCTTGACAGTTTTCTAAACAGGTAGTAATATGTCACTGAATATTTAAGATTTTGAAGACCAACCACATCCTGGGATGCATCACAAAAAGGCAAGATCAGCAGGTGAAAGGAGGTGATTCTCCACCTCTATTGTGCCCTCAGGAGACCCTACCTGAAGTACTGCATCAAGCTCTGGGGCGCTCAGCACAGGAAGGACTTGTTGGAGCGAGTCCAGAGGAGGGCCCTGAAGCTGATCAGAAAGCCAGAACATCTTTGAAAACAGGCTGAGAGAGTTGATGTTGTTCACCCCGGAGAAGAGAAGGTTCAAGGGAGACCTCACTGAGGTCTTTCAGTACTTAAAGGGCCTTATAAAAAGGTGGAGAGCAACTTGTACATAGGTAGAGAGTGATAGGACAAGGGGGAATGGTTTTAAACTTAAGAGAGGGAGAGATTTAGGTTAGATGTTAGGAAGAAATTCTTTACTCAGGCAGTGGTAAAGCCCAAGAACTGGCTGTGTCCAGAGAACCTGTGGATGCTCCATCCTTGTAGGTTTTCAAGGCCAGGTTGAATGGGGCTCTGAGCAACCTGGTCTGGTGGCAGACGTCCTTGGCCACAGCAGGGGGGGGTTGGAATTAGAAGATCTTTAGCATCTCTTTCAACCAGACCATTCTGTGATTGGTGATTTTGACAGGTCAAGGTACAGCCACTGGAGCATGTCAAGGGCTGACAGCCCAAGCTGGTGGAGTAGAGGAGTTCAACAAGGCTACAGCTGCAAACACTTCTATGGTTGGAGGTTTCAAACACCCTTTTGCTGTAACCCTTATGCCCAAAAAGATTAACAAGGAGACAGAGAAGTAAAAACCCCATAGCTGTGAAGAAGGAACATATATTGATTAATCTTCTCTCTTATCTAAAAAGCAGAAGATTGGAGAGCTAGGAGTAAGAGCATAAATTCTGTAGTGTCTGCATCAGCAGCATTGTCAGGTTCAGCAACAATTGTAAGAATGATCTTGGGATTGTGATACTGCTGTGGAAGTGGCAATGATGATCTCCATGACTTCCTGGCTCAAAGAGCAATAAAGAGCCAGGCAGCTCCTTTCTTTTGGTAGGCACAACACACTCCCAATATAGAAAAAAATGGAGGAACAGTAATTATTTCTGTGCTACATAATCTTGGATATTAGATTGTAAGTAGTTGTTTTTCTTGAATCAATACAGCTGTACTTGCATTCTCCTGTCCTGTCCTGTCCTGTCCTGTCCTGTCCTGTCCTGTCCTGTCCTGTCCTCTCCTCTCCTCTCCTCTCCTCTC
>JBBMKD010000001.1:61078350-61114995 GCA_037834095.1 Argya squamiceps
CAGCTGGATTTGCATTTTCTTGTCTTGTCCTGTCCTGTCTTGTCCTGTCCTGTCCTGTCCTGTCCTGTCCTGTCCTCTCCTCTCCTCTCCTCTCCTCTCCTCTCCTCTCCTCTCTTCTATAATCAATAAACAATTTATTTATATTTAACAGTACAGGATGATCAGCTATATCTTTTTATGCTTATAATTCTCTCTCTCTTAAAAAATATTTTGCATTCTTCCCTTGACTTATTCAAAATTACATTTTAGTACACTTGGTAGCCTGTGTGCTGAATCTTGTCAACACAGTTGTTACATACTTCCATAGTTAAACTACTGCTCACCTTTAGTCTATTTTCCATTCCTCTTGGTACCTTTGACTTAATTTCTTTTCTGACTTCAATTTAGCTTACAGAACATAATTTCAATATTGTTTTAAAGATGTGAAGAATACTTAGCTATTTTTAATTTTCACAGATACAATTACAAGGTAGTTTACAACTAAGCATAATTTTGATGTACAGTAGCTGCCTTTTTTTCCCTCTAACTATCCCAAGAGATGAAAGCAGACCTTTAAAGATAAAAGTGAATTTAGAAATATAATGAAAGTGCTTTTAATATCTTAGCTTTTGCCATAAGCTTTGCTATATACTATGCAAATTTACTGCTTCTGCATGTGGTAACCATATTGTGCATTTTTCCCTCTTGGATAATGTGCTTTCTCCTACTTCAAAGAAACCTAAAATAATTGGACTTGTGTTATATGTAGGAAATCAGGGTGAAATTAATTGAAATTGATGTTAATTGTATTATTTTCTTAATTGCTGCAAATGTGGGTCAACACTACCATGGACTTCATATAGATTTTAATAGAACTGTGAATTATAAGATATTTTTAGATTTGCTTCAAGCATTAAGTTCTTAAAAAAAAAATTAATGATTGAATCTCATATGTAATGCCATCCCAGTGAGAGTAGATTTTGAGTGGCATTTTATGAGTGGATATTCACTTTGGGAGTGTAAAAGACATGCTTGGATTGTTGTTCTAATGAAAGAACTCAAAGTATGTTTTCTAGCAGACTTACCTAGCTTCAGATGAAGAATCTTGTTACAGATAAAGAACATGGTATGGTTCAGTTGTTAGCGTAAAGGTGTCTAGTGACATTTCCTTGGGGTGCTCACTGTGATACCCAGTTGCTGGTGCAGAAGATCAGATACTGCCCTGAAGACCTATGTCACACCTCTCAACTCCATGTGAAAGCTTCCATTGCCTTAGGACATCTGAAATGGCATTATTCATCTGTGTCTAATGGAGATGAGAAGTCGTAAAGGAGATTTCAATTACTCCAAGTAATGTGGGTAAATGTTCATGCAAGATACAAGCAATAAATTAGATGTCATCAATAAAGTTCTTCCTGGAAAAATTAATCAGGCTACCACAAGAAAAGAATAACTTTTTCTCCTACCAGTGCACAAGACTGAGATATAATATCATGAAAAACAAAACAACAAAACAACAAAACAACAAAACAAACAAAAACTCTCATGGTTTACTCAGAAGTAAAATTTTCATAGGAGAAAAACAGTGCATGTGAAACTCAACAGTGAAGTGTAAGATCAGTAGAAAAAACTACAAAGGAATGGTGTAGTTATTTCAAAAGATATATTTTAAAAATGTACTAGTCTTTTACCATTATTTAATTATTTATATAATTACAATTATTTTAAAAACAGGAAAAAGTGGCTAAAAGAATAAAAGAGTAAAAAAAATTGCATGTGGCACAAAGGTTTTTCAAGGACATTTTAAATTTTTTTAGGGAAAAAAAATCATTTTAATATCATTTTCTACATGAATCCAAAAATAATTTGAAGTAGATAAATAAAAACTCAATAGCATAAATATGGAAAAGCATCAAAAGTTCATTGTCAGAGAAAGGTGGCTATCTAAAATAAGATATATTTCAAAAAGGAAAATATGTAAATGAAGAAAGCATGAACTCTAGAACTGTAAATGTGTATGTTTAACAATGTATGCTCTATTACCTTATTTACGCTTCACATGTATATGAAAACATCAGTAAAACAGATGTTAAAAGATGTTGAAAAATATCTGATCCAAAATGCTGATAATGTTTGAGAAGGAAGAACACTCTGAGATTTTATGATGCTTACAAATGACCAAGGTACAACAGGAATTTAAAAAAGGGATACCTCCTTGCAAATTCAAATATGAAATTGTGAGTGCACTAATTAATATGGAAATTATTACTTCATTTGTTTTAAGTAGAAGAAGAAAGTAGTAAATTTTTTTGTATTTTTAAAGTATTCCAGGCATGGTATGGGGTACAGGATGTAACTCTAACACAAACTTTAATATAGAATATGCTTTGTACATATTTTTTATCTGTCCTTGTGCTTTAGCTGTAAAAAAGAATGTATATCAGATCTTTTGGAGCTGCTTTTAGGACGTAAGAGGATGCATAAGAGAAAAAAATCAAAACTACTGGAACTACATGACCATCAATCTTACTTCAGCTCCTGAGCAGGTAATGGATCAAATTTTGGGGTTCTGGAAACCATTTCCAAACATGTTAGTCCAAGAAGGTGATTAGTACTGGTGAAATGCATCCTGAGTGCTGGGTCCAGGTTTATGCTCTCTGCTACAAAGGGGGCATGAACATACTGCACCAAGTCCACAGAAGGGCCCTGGAGGTGATTTGGTGAGTGAAACATCTCTCATACAAGGAAAGTCTGAAAGATCTTGAACTGGTGAGTCTTGAGAAGAGAAAGCTCGGGGGGAACAAGGTGTATAAATGCCACTGGGAAGGTGTAAAGAGGACAGAACCAGACACTTAGATGTAACAGGATAAGACACAATGGGCAGAAACTGAAATATGGGGCATTTTGTGTCAACATGAGAAAATATTTTCTTTCTGTCAGGGTGGTGAAACACTGGAACATAGATAGGACTTTATTGTTAGTCTGTAATTCTTAACAATCAAATCAGAATGCCCCATTTATTTTTTGGTTGCATAGTGATAATGCCAGCTTTTTCAGTTAAAATTTATAGTGGATAAGCACTTCAATAATTACCTAAAATTGTTATGGTTTAACAGTAAATATTTACACCCTATTTTTGATGTTTTTCTTACTTTTTTATGTTCTCTGGTCCAAAGGCTGCTCACATCTCTCTAAAGCATGGATGTCCTGGCATATAACAGTGGGTTGTCAACACCAAGCGTTTTCTGTAGGAGAAGTTTGGTATTCAGGGAGATACTCAAAGTCTGAAAGCTGCACACTGCAGCTTCTACCAGCCATTACTAAGCAGTAGCATTTTCACTTGGTTTCTCATGTCTGTACTATATGTGGTATTTACAGATTTTCAGCTATAGCATAGCTGGGTCAATGGTCACTAAACCCCTAAGCAATGTTTAAAGTCAGGTCAGACCAACACAAACACTGACAAACCCTTAGGTCCACCACTGCCTTATAAGTACAAAATCTATGACCCTCTATTATTAATGTCTAAAATCATATTTACCACTTGCCTACTTCACACTATTTCTTACTTTCTTTCCCTAAACATTTAGTGCTTCCATAAATGGAACTTAGATCTTAGGCTCTTAGGATGCATGATCTTTTGAACTGAGAAAAATCTTGTACAAGGTGATAGTCTGCTATGGGTTCATGCAATTTTTCCCTCAGGATTGCCTCCAGAAAATAGTTTTCTAAACAGAAGGATTTCAAAAACTACTTACTTAAGGGATGCAAAGGTCAAACCAAGGCTTGGAACAAATCAACTGACACAGTTTGAATAACCAATTGATCTATTTTAACAACTATATGTGCCTGAGATTTTAAAGGGTCTGCCCTTCCCCTTGCTCTGGTTATTTCTGCTTTTCTCCTTGCTCTTTGAAGTCCAGAGTCTGTTACACATTGTGTCTCATTCCGAACTTATAACCTATGAACTAATACTTCTGAAGAAACAAGGCTTGTGATCTGAAGCTGAGGTGTTATTTTGACACATCTGAACATAGGAGAGTTGAGTAGAAAAAATTAGTTCCCACTGTTGGCCTTGGCATTATGAGGTTTGTTTAGGGGTGTTTGTTCTTAGTGTTTACCACTGAATGTTTAAATACAAATAGGAAACATTTGTTTTGGCTGGTTTTTTTTCTCAGAACTTTAATTTTCTTGAGCTTTATTTAAAAGATTTCAGAGCCAAAATTGGTCATTAAGAGTGGGTTCTTTGACAGAGAACAGAATATTGGAGTATAAACCTCAAGAAAGGAAACCTAGATTTCTCTTGAATGAAACAAGCTAAAATGGTTGTCTTGAAGAAATTTAAGTAATTTTAAAATGGACACCACATTTAAATTTAAAAATGTGTATTTTTGGGGGTTGCCTTTTCCTTGTTGTCTTTCCTCTTGTTTTTTGATATTTCTTGCTAAGTAGTGGTTTCATGTCCAGGGACTACCTCTACTGAAGATATTCTAATCAGGAAAAGGGTTTGTTTGTGGTCACCATTGAATTACATGAGCAGAAAATATTTTGCATCAGCAACTGATACTGCACAGAGGACCATTCAGAGTACTAGAGATTGATCTTAGCAGCAACTCTGACCCCTTTTCTATGTCTTTTTATCTCTCTTCCTCACATTTACTGTTAAATAAAACCCATATCACGTTTTCACTTGCAACTTAATTTGGGCAGAGGCATCTGTCACCGGTTGGATCATAACAACAGTACAGGATATCCTTACAATAATTTTTAGTGTGTTTGATGTTTCTATTTTTAATAGGTATTTAATGTGATTGCATATGAGATTATCAAAGAATTTTTTAAATTGCTATTGTTGATACGATGTCCAACAACCAACCTAAAAAAATTACATTTCCTATTTCTTTTGTACTGTATACTGGTATTTGTTGTCAGTAAAAGTAACAGATGCTCCTGTGGTGAAAATTATAAAATTTACTGCTGGGGATAGAAAAGAAAAAGGACTAAACCCAATTGTGTATGACAGGTATACAACAGTGAAAATCTCTGAGGAGTTAGCATTACACAAATAATACCCAATTCTAACAAATTGCTTGATGCTCATGTTTTGTAGAAGGAGATTGAACTTGATGACCTTTAAGGTGTTTTCCATCTTAAACAATATCTTTTTTTGTTTGGTTTGTTTTTTTGGTTTGTTTTGGGTTTTTTGTTGGTGTTGGTTTGTATGTTTGTTTGGGTTTTTTATTGAAAAGACCATTTACTAGATGCCCTTAGAAGAGCACACAGTTTTTTTTCACATATCCTTACAGTATCTATCTGTAAATAATCACAACAATAGAAAGAAGTAGAGCCACTCATTTGCTCCTGCTGTACCCTGGAGGGATGGGGAAGAGAATCAGAAAAAAGTAAAACTTGTGGTTTGAGATAAGTCCAGTTTAATAATTGAAATAAAATGAAGAAAAATACAATATAGTAATACTAATAATTACAATGAAAAGGGAAACAGAAGAGAAAGAACAAGATGATCATGAGAAAATTCAAGAAAACAAAAAGCTCAGGTGATGCCTAATACTGTCTCTCACCCCCTATCAACCAGTACCACCAGTCCCCGAGCAGCTCGCAGCCCACTTCTCCCAGTCAGCATCCTGAGCCTGATGGTTTATGTTACCAGAAATCCCTTTGACCCCTTCAGATCAGCTATTCTGGTTGTGCTCCCTCACAGCTTCTTGTGTCCTTGCTCACTGGCAGAGCATGGGCAATGGAGAACTCCTTGACTTATTTTAAGCCCTACTGAGGAGCAACAGAAACATTGGTATGTTATCAATGTTGTTCCTATACTGAATCCAAAACACAGCACTATACTGCCTAGTAGGAGGAAAATTAACTCTATCCAAGCCAAAAGTAGGCCAGCCCCCAATGATGTATGTGTGTGAGAAAGCTTTACCCTGACAGTCTACCTTTTGCTGTCTCTGCTTGATAAAGAGATACCAGCAGTGTCATTTTTCATCTCAGTGACATGCTGAGTGCTCAAACACCCCAAACAGCCTTATAGCACTGTACTTGACTCACTTACACAATGTCAAAATCCTCCTTGTACTGCAAACACTTGAGTGCAGGGTTCAGTACTTCAGGTGGCACCTGGTGGCAGCTGGCTTCCATCTTGTTAATACAGTCCAGCAGGTGACTGCCTGCCTTTCTTTCTTTGCTGCATGAGACTATTTATGTCTCATGTTTATCTTTTTCTCCTTCACATTCCTATGCTTTTCCTGCAGCCTGCTTTCTAACCAGCAGGAGCCTAGTCTTCATGGTTGCACTGGAAATTATTCTATCCAAGGGCAGGTCTTCCCCATTTGCTTTTGTTGAATGTGGTGATGTTCCCCCAGCCTGTGGATATCCCTCTAGGTAGCAGCTTTCTCCATCATATCAGCAGCTCCCTACAACTGGCTATTATTTTTGGATTTGTTGAGGCTTTCCATCCCACCTTTTTGGTCTTTAACTACATTCCAAAGTCAACAGAGCACATTTTCTCTTCCTCGAAGGCTATCAAATGGACAGTGCTGCTTCTTTGTCAGCTGTTCCTATTCACTTCCTTGTCCTTCCTGCAACTGGGCATGGCTTACAGATGGATGCTGCAGACTGATGGGCCTCTAGTCCCCTAAGATTTTCTTCTTCCCCTGCTTAAAGAAGAGTTGAAACTTGTCTTGAGAGACTTCTTTGTTCATACTTACAATAATGTAAAAGCAAACTACTGAAATTACAGTTGTGGGATAATTTCCATGAAATACCCTGCCCACAAAAGCAAAAGTGATTTGCAGGAAGAAAAATAATTCAGCTTCTCTAAGATTCCATGTTTCACCATATTGCTTCTCATTTATAAAAACTGTAACAACTTCAAAGACTTGTTTGCTTCTTGTAATCTTCTCTAATCATTAGCAGCCAGAATTCTCAATGTCCTGACAGCCACAGGACTGCTGCACTACACATGGGGAGAGACCTCTGTCCACAACCCTTCTTTCAGGATATCATGGGTCTCAGCCTTTTTTATTTCCACGTTGACAGTAATCAACCTTACCTCTGTCCACACCACCATCAGCAAGAGCATAACTCAGACTGTTCCAGAGTGCTGTCATATTTTTGACATAATGAATTTACAATAAACTATGCTCAGCAAAGACAGTGGTCAGAATTCATTCTCACTTATACTGATGAAAATCCAAAGCCAACTGAAATGAGTTAAAATGTGGTCAGATGACATGAAACTACATTTTCACATGGTAATAGAATTTATCATTTTGAACCCTGAAGTATAATTCTTTAAATTCTTGTTGGTACATTTGGAATATTATTGACCTTTGCCTGTCTAGCTGATGCTTGGCAGTATCTGTCTGTCCAGTAGCACATACAGCACTGTGTTTAATAATAACTGTGAATTTCAATGGTAGTATTAAATGATCCAAATGATTCTTTCTTTCTCTCTCTCTCAAAAAAAAAAAAAAAAGGAAGAAAATAAAAAATAAAGGACAGATAAAATACACATGGATCTAAAAATCTAAAAAATATAAGGTAAAGAGACATTTTCCAGCCTGAGGACTACTGTGAACTGACCCCGTACTAGCTTTATGTTGTTAAATAATTAAGGAGAGCACTTGATTCAGAGCAAATACTTAAAATTAATGGAGTCCAGCACTCATTAATCCTGTTAGAAAGAAGTGGCTTAGTAAGGACTTTAAGGTTTTCTCTTTCTATTAAATCCATAACAAACATCAATATTAATTCCTATATGGAATATAAAACCCCAGAATATGTCTGTGGACATATCATGTGTCTGTGCCTGATTATCAAAAGTAATTGAGAGTTCTTATCAGTTTGAAGCATGAAAAGGATTCCTACAAAACATAAATACAGAAGATACAAAAAGTTCAGCACTTTTTGGTTGTTATTAAAATTTTTATTATTATTGTTATTCATTGATTATTTTATATATATATAAAATTATATATATATATTATATATATATATATATAAAAAAAATATATATATATATATTAGTATATATATATTCTGGGTGTGTGGTGTCTAGCTGAAATGGAGTTGGCTTTCCCCACAGCAGCCCTCACAGCTCTGTGCTTTGCATTGGTAAGGTGCTGGTAATAAACAGTATTTTGGCTGCTGCTGAAGAGGGCTGGCACAGCCTCACCAGAAGTCTAGGCATGGGCAAGATGTTGGGAGAGCATATAACAAAAGCAACTGACCCAAAGTGCCAAAGAGGTATTCTGTGTTGTATGACATGATCAACAATAACAGCTGAGATAAAGAAGGAAAAAGAATGTGGGAGAGGGTCATTCATAATTTGCTATTTACAGCATTTGCCCTCTGGAGCAACCATGGCATGTGCTGAAGTCCTGCTTCCTGGAAAGTGGCCAGACATTGCTTGCTGATTGGAAGAAGAGAATAAAATTTTGGTTTTATTTTCCTTTCTTTGTGTGCTCATGTTATTCACTGCTGTGCTAGTAAACTGCCTTTATCTTGACCCACAAGGGTTTTTTTCATCTTATTTCTCCCCCTGTCCTGCTGAGGAATGGAGTAATAGAGTGGCTTGCTGGATGCCTGACATCCAGCCAGGTCCAAACAGCTACACTGGGGGAAAGTAAAAAGGTATTTTTTTGAAAACACAGCATTTCAACTTAGGAACTGATAATATTTCTAATGACATTGCACATTTTCAGGTAAGTCAGTTGGGCAAGCATCTGTTATTTTTATCAAATGTACATAAGGTATAAATATTGATTCAATTCTATCCTACAGTTTAATTAATTCCTGTAAAGCTTTAGGTACTGGCAAGGCAGGGAGGCAAGCAGAGTTGATAGAAAGAGGTCAAATAATTAATACTATCCTAGAGTCAATCCTGTGCAGAAAAGAGCAATTTTAAAATTAAGAGAAATAAACAATAGTGCTATACCTTTGAACACAGATCCAGGACCTATAGTGTCAGTAGGTATAAACCAGAATCTAGTTCACAACTTTTAGGGGTGTTTTAGGGGACCTTTTTAGTTTTTACAACTTCAGATAATTTCTAAAGATTTTGAAAGAGTGAACATTTTATTCCTTGGAAATGTTCAGGGTCAGGTTGGATAGAGCTTGGAACAATCTGATCTAATGAAAGCTATCCCTGCCTATGACATGGTGGCTGGAACAGGGTGACCTTTAAGGTACTTTCCAACCCGACCTGTTTTATGATTTTTCCACTATTCAGTAAACTCTAAAGTGGGCTAATGTAATTATTAAAAAAAAACCCGTCAGCCCAAAACCAAAACCAGAATAAGAATCTAAACATAAATAAAATTAAAGAAATTAAACATACATCTACAAAAATATTTAATTTAGAGCATTCAAATTTTCAAGTAAGAAAAGAGTTCAAGTATTAAACTATGAAAGTACAACAAATTAATAAAATATATTTCTATTTATAATTTAAGTATCTAATAATAGAGGTTTAGTCTTGAAGATAAGAAAATATTTTCCTTAATTAAATTTTGAAAATGTCAATATAGCTTAGGCTAAATTTGGTCACTATTCATGGGTATCTCCTTAAGTAGAATTTATGGTTTATCTTGTCCATTTTATTAACTTTTCCACTGCTGTTTATCACTTCAAAAAATCACAGTATGTGCTACTGGTATGCCTTTTCACTCTACCATTATGGTAGTATGGAGATTTCTCTCAGTCAAAAGATGAGCAGGTGGTGATGTTGATTTTCACAGTGATAAGATCATGAAAGTTTTGACAATAATTTTTCTGATCCTACAAATGACAGAGAAATAACACAAAATGTAATAATAGGCGTTTCAGTCTGACTTACAAGCGAAAAAATTGCCAGAGCAGAATTTGCATATGAAACCATTTACAGTTTTACCACAGATATGTATCTGCTCTCATCACTCTATTAATATTTTTATTCTATATACAAATCCTAAAAATACAGGTATTTCCTATGATCAAAATTATCATAAATATTTTATACCTATGCCCTTTAAGTAACTCAAAATCCCTGATTCAAAGACCTATGGTATACAAAGCAAACAAAAAGTAGAGTATAAGGTGTCATATATGTATGCTTCTAGGTTAAATAGATTTAAAATCTTTTGCTTAGTCAACCTAGTTTCAAACTTTTAATTCATGCTACAGGAAACAGCAGAAACTTCATGGTGTTGTCATATATCTGAGAAAAAAACTCCTAGTACTTTACCTTCAGAAAGTTTACAGCTAATTCAGGTTAGGATTAATTTTGAAGAAATGCTTAGAGCTCTAAAAGTTAACCTTCAGAATCTCCACAAGAATCACTTTGTAATCAGAGAGAGGAAAATAAACACCTACAGAAGAAATTTCAGGTTATTATAAGATAGACAGCTACCATAAATTAGATGTGGAGATATTTATTCCTCTCCTTTGGCCATAATGAGAGAGTAGGATAACTTAGATGGCAGCTGCTAGAGATCTAAATTTAGATGAAATTACTCCGTGCCTTTTTACAAGCCAGTAAGTTTAAAAGGTTCTTTTCCATTAAACTCAACTAACTTTAAAGCCCATTTCAAGGAATAAAATGCATCTACTCTTTTGTACTTAATCACACTTGTCAGGGCTAATAAATTAAACACATCCAGAACCATTTTTTGACACTGAAGCCGGGTACCCCAGAGAGGTTCATGGCCATACTATTGAATTCTGTTTCTCCCTGGATAAGTGCACCCACAACTGCCCAAGAGGGACTGGACTCTTTGCCAGGGTGACAATGCAGAGTCAGACTGTGCCTGGGGTTGTGCCTGGCAAACCAGGTAAATAGCCTGTCACAGTGCCTGTGAGCACTGTGCCACTGGCCTTTATTTTTTTTTTAACTGATTAACTTCTTGTCTTTCAATGCACTTTATTGAGGGCGCAAAAGATACAAAATTACCAATTCATTGACAGACTTCATTACTATCAGGGCTTTGTTTTGGTATTTAACCATGTAACTATTATGGCCAACTTAAGTGAAATGAATGACATGACACGACATGAAATTAATATAAGTTAGGAAGAATAGCAATAAACAAGTGGTTTCTTAGTACACGTCATTGGTCTTCAAATGCTTAAAGGGAATTGCTGGAGCACTATGCAGATACATTTATTCAGTTTTTCAGAGCTCTGTAGGAAAAGGGAATACAGGTGACCTTGCCCCTGATAAGTAGCGGCTGTGTTAATTACCCAATTCAACCTCACCTCTGATGAGTCATGGCTACAGCCAATAAAGGTAAGTGTGATAAAAGGGAGTGGGTTAGCTGGTGAGGGAAGAATCATGAGGGTGGAAGAACCTTGAGGAAGAGGGAACCATGAAGAAGCAAGTTCCTGGTGGGAGAGAATTACTGCTGTGAGGTCAGTCTGGGTCTGTAGTTAGAGCCTGTTGTTGGAACCTGCAGCCATAGTCTAGCTGGGTAAAACCTTGCATACAGAGTCTGCAAACCTATACCTGCAGTTGTTGTTTAACAGGAAATAACCAGCAGTCAGAGGCTGGGAGGGAAACCTAGAGTAGGAGCTTGCTGCAGCCAGAATCAGTGAATAGCTGGAGTCGGGATGGCTGAGCTGTAAAGAGGAATGAACCAGGACCTTTTTCATGCTATAATAAGTAAGAAGTCTTGGCTCATTTCTACTCTCTAACAAGAGGGCTGCTGCAACAAAGCTCTAAAAAGTGGTAGTACCCTATTCTTTCTACTCTTCTAGCATGAGATGTTAGCTCACTGTGCTGTCTTGGAATGAAGTAATTTTTTTTTTCATTATTATTTGTATAGGGCTGTGTTTTGGATTTGTGGTGAACACAGGGTTGATAATATAGAGATGTTTTTGTTGTTGCTGAGCATGGGAGGCTGGAAGGAGACACAGCTGGGACAGGTGACCCAAACTGGCTGAAAGGATATTCCAGAATGTATGACATTGTCCTCAGTATATAAAATGAGGGAGGGGAGGAAGGGGGGACACTTGGAGTGACGGCATTTTTCTTTGCAAGTCGGTGTTACATGAGGTGGGCCTTGCCCTCCTGGAGATGGATAAGCACCTGCCTGCCCATGGGAAGCAGTGAATTAATTCCTTGCTTGACTTTGCTTGTGTGCATGTCTTTATCTTAACCCAGGAGTTTCCTAACTTTTACTCCCTGGTTATCTTGCACTTCAATCTGGTGGGGGAGTGATCAAGTGTCTGTGTGGGTCTTGGCTGCTTACTGGGATTAAATCATGGCAATCATAAATAAAATTTCAATTTTTTTTTTTATTATTTCTTAATTCACTATGTTTGAATTGCATATCCTAGGCTTAAAAAAAACCTAAAGTCCTGGTTTAGTATACACAGAGATAATTCTAAGGGTAGAGAACAGGAAAATACTGGTTTCTGGCCAAGAAAAGCCTCCTCAGTACACCAGAAAACAATGAAAATGAGAAGCAAAAGTGGCCAATACTACACTGTGCTTATGGACCTATGGGTTAGGTCCCTGCTACTTAGGCACAACCACCTGATTATTATTTAATACAAGAAATCCCTGATTTTGCAAATTTGTATCCATTACATCCTGAATTTGAAGACTTTAAATGAACTCCTGAACATTCAACCATCGAGCAAAATTTAGGAATATGTGTTTTCTTTGAGAAGAGCTTAAATGAATATAAGATTTATCAATTTTTCTTTAAATTTAAACCAATATTTTTCACCAATATGTTTTTGAGATTTTTCAATGGAAAAATTCATTTGAGCAGATTTTCTTTATCATGTTATAATGTCTTAGAAAAAAAAACCCAAATATTTTAACATTGCTTGAAGAACAAGCAAGAGACACTGAAAAATTCGCACTGGTGTTTGTGTCAGAACCGCTGTATGCTGCAGCACACTGGGTCAAATGCTGGCAGGGAGAATAAGAGCTAAGTCTTCAAATGCAACTGTCAGGGGATTTTCTTCCAAAAATCAATTATAAGTATCAGAACTGATTATTTAATGTTTTCATAATTCAAGGCTAATGGTTTAAACATCAAATATGTTTAGTAAACTCTTTGTGCTATAGTTTAGTAATTAGATATAATGCCAAATTTTTCTCCAAACACCAGAAGTTGATATTACAGAACATAGGTCAAAGCTAATTCGTAAATGATACATATTTTTGGGGGTAAACAGAATGTGTTATCAATTACTTTATACTGTTTATAAAACTAGGACTGTGCACTAAGTGCTACAGAATTTATTGAACAAAAACTATTGAACAAAAAAGCTTTATGCTTTAATCTATACTATTTGTTTAATCTTCATTTTTCTGCTCTTCTTTATCATGCCTTTCATTTTTTATCCTATCTAAAAATGAATTTCCTTTGTCTCATTTAAGTTCATGAAATACTCTGGAAACAGAAGTATTTGGGTTTGGATGCTCAAATATTCACTAATAGTTACTAATGTCATAAGAAAAAAGGTAAAAGGCAAAAGCAAACTTACCCAAATTATTAGGAGCTGAAAATTCCAAAAGACTTTGAGAATTTTACTTTTTTCTATGCAACTGATGTTAAATGATAACAATTGAAACATAATAACTTTCAGTTATGCATATGAACCTAGGTACATATATATTGATACATTTAAGTTGAAAAAATTTACAAAAATTAATAAGTATCTTCCTCTTATGGTTTGTTTCCTTCTTTCAGCATAGTGCTAAGACAGAAAGATCCTCACTTGGGATGCCTAATTTATGGTAATAATAACAGTGCAGCATGCAACATCACTAAAACACAGTTTTGAATTTCATCAAGGCTGATACCAAATTAACAGCAAAACCTGTATGAGCCATGGCAACAAGAATTTTCCATTTTGTGAACAAGAATCAATTATTATAAAAGAAATCCATATAAGAAATATTATGAAAGGTTCTCCCTGTAGCCTTTTCATCAGACTTCAAAGGGACTTTTCTAAAAACACTTTAATAATATATTATGATTCAAAGGTTGCACTTATGTTGCAATATTAGCTGTAAGAAACAGGAGCACTGAAAGCTGCACACTCTAAGAAGAGTTGCCTTTGTTTCTTCTGAAGAGACATTATCATGTCAGCCACAGACTTTTTCCATGGGCTTTTAAATTTCAAACAGGAAAGGAAACATATCCTACATTTGCTGGAGCTATCTGAAATAAGACAAAGAGATCAATACAATCTGAATGAAATAGAAATTACTATGCCAGTGTGAATTTTGCAAAGATTAAAGATAGGATAAGGAGAATGCTATTGAGTAATGAGAAGGGTACCTCTTTACTATTCATAGGTGGAAATAATAATCGAATGATATGGCCAGCTCTAGCATCTACATTACAAAAAAAAAAAAAGTTGAAAACATAACACTCCATTATGGCAAATTAACCAAAACAGTTACAGAATAGTTTGAAATTCATATATGTATAGAACATAAATATATAAAATGAACAAGTGATAACAGAACACAATTTAAAGTAGAAGGAAAATAAATACTTCTTTGAGATAATATATCAAGAGATAATCAGATGGACTACTGACAGACAAGCTTGGATATTTTTTCTAGAAATATATTTGGTTGAATTATAAGTGCACAAGGAAGTTTCCTATTTTTTTATTTTATTGAAATATTTATGCTTTTTTTTTTCTAATGGACTCTACAATGCTTACTGTTGTAAACAATAATCATCAGAAAATTTAAATATTGTTAAAATACTCTCATTTTGTTTGTTTTTTGCTCTGAAGGATGCATGTGAAAAGTCAGGGCCCTGTAAAATTTAATTTATTTGTCTTTAAATCAGCCAAGGTGCTACAACAAATAACAGAAGTACAGTCTTTTTTTGGAACCTGGTCCTGTGATACAATCTTTTACCGGTTTTTTTTAAATTTCTTTTATACATATTAATATCCCACCCCAGACGAAGTTGTCAGTAAATTGACAATACTTGTCTTGAAGTCTCTCTTAAACATTCCCACTGCCTAATAATAACAACAGCTTTGAGTGGGTTTTTCTTTTTATTTGTTTGTATTTTTGAAGGGAAGGAATAAGTATTTCAAAAGTTTATTTAATAAAAAGTCTTCTCAGACTTAAAACACAAATTACTGTATTCTTGGCTTCACAGTAGAAAAAAAAACAGTGCAGGTCAGATTTGTGCAAGGTGAAGAGGAGGGGAAAAGGAGACAAAAAAAAAAGAGAAGATGTCAGAAATATTTGATTGTGCAGCGGCTCATGAACGTGCTTATTTGCCTATGAAGCATAATTGTTGAGTCAAAATGCGTTGAAAATCTTGCAAGATTAAGAAGGCATCCTATGAGACAAGCAATGCTAAAAAGGATTTTGATGGGTTAAGTGGTCACTGCTCATTTCACCACCAATATCTTTATGTTCTGTGCTGTGGGTTTTTCTTTCTTTTGACTGTATAGGACAATATTCTACTTTCCATTATAAATTTCAGTGTATTGTAGAATAAATTAGGGATGTACAAGTTCATCTAGAAAATTCCATAACAAAGATTTCTTGCCTTTTTTTTCTTTAAGAAAAGAAAAAAGTGAGAAAAAAACCCCTCCATCAAGTCAAAATTTCTAAAAGTTAATTTTAACAGAAAATTATATTTTTTATACTGCAAAAATATTGTATCTGCTCTTTCTCCATAGGAAAATAAAATTAAGCAATTTGGAAAAGTAATTGGATTTTTTTCAATACACCCATCAATATTAATCTGTGTTGTACAGGTATATCTGTGAAAAAAGGAACCACCTTAACTGTCTAACTCATTTATGCCAGTTCCAGAGAGGATAATGAGATGATTAATGTAATTAACATCAGTAGAGTTTGGCTTATATGCTAGAAATGTTAGTGGTGCTTGGAATACTTAATAAGTACTCAATTATAATTAGTATTTCATAATGCTTACTCTTCTGTTGGTGTAAATCCTTAATGATTTACTAAAAATATTAGTACCATGTTCTTCTTTCATGCAAAACCTTTGAAAAGTAAAACTAAACCTAATGTAAATATTGCAGAAAGTCAAAATCCTAAAATATATTTTATAAAAAATATATTGTTGTTGCTATATAAAATAGCAATATTTTTCTTTTAAATTATGAAAAAATTACAAGAATTTAATCCCGTTCAATTTTATTTCATGTACTACATAATTTATTTTATAGTTTCCTTTTCAATTTTAAGGCTATAATTAATAGAATTGTCTTGATAGTTGGTGAATGTTAACCATGTATAGTTTAGCTGTTGTTTCATTCCAAACCAGATAGAAGAATTTAAATAAATTCTTAATAAATGCAGAAACATTTGTTAGTTGGTTTCCAGTTTTTGTAATTAGCAGTAAAATGCTTGTCACACATACACAGTTACAGTACTTACTACTAATGGCTTGAACCAGTTTTACTGCTCTTCTCGTGTTGACAGCCATATCCCTACAATAGTGACTTTCTCCTAAACTGTAGTACGGTTCTGTGTCTTTAAAGATTAATTTTTAGACTAAAAAGTAAATCAATGAACTGCAGCTGGGATCTAAGTCAAGTCATTTATCTTCTCCACAGCTATAGTCTATTCTTAAAATTCAAGAGACAAGCAATATGCAGAGTGATTTTCATTTTTTCTGGGCAACTCATATCTTTTCTTTTTTTTTCTTTCAAAGCAACCCATTAAAAATTCGTCTTGGTGGGAAAAAAAATTGAACGGTTTCAAAATGGTTTTTGTGGTAATATCTCTCTCCTTAATCAACACGTCCAATATAAAAAGAAAACAAAAATCCCCTAAGCAACAAAAGCTATTGAACAGAATCAAAACTCTCAATGTTCCTTTGGAATCTCAGTCAGTAAAATGTTTAAGAACCTGGGCATAAGATGTGCAGTTTCATGAGGGAAGGAACTTTACAGAAAGTAGGAGGAGTAAAGAGGTTTTGAAGAGAACTGGATTGTTTCTTTGGGTGACACTAAACCATTCTGGGGTCTTGGTGACACCATCAAACATTAGAACTGGATCTGAGCAGGAAAAAGAGCACCAGTGAATGAGGAAAGAGACTGGATGCAGATCTTCCACACTCCCAAGCAATTTCACCAATCTGCTTCAGTTGTTTCTCCAAGAAAATAATGGGCGTAGCTTGGAGAACCGTTCCCTTCAGTTACAGCTTCCAAAAGGCAACAGGATGCCTCTTCAACAGGAGTGACCCCTTCATCTCTACACAGTCCTCTCCCATTAATGTCAGATTGCTTTTGTACTCTCACGCAGTCTCATGCTCTGGAATCTTGCCCTGAGACTCACAGCATATGTCCTCTTCTTTAGAAGAACTGCTTAATGCATACAATGGAATCATCACATTTCAGACGCTTTGAACAGACATAAACGTACAACTCACCCAATCACTGATAACAAACACAGGATCATATGTGATGCCAGGGTGCTGACAGAGTGCCTGGGACACTTAGTATCCTGGTAATCTGGCAGCAACAGCCAACACACAAATGCTTCTTTAATACACATGAGAGCTGCACTGCCTTTTGACTCCACCAGAGTGATTTGAGAGTATCACACCACATGGATAGTGTAGATGGCATCAAGTGGCAGAATGCTGTCAATTTGTCGGTGGCAATGATCTTGGTCAAAGGACAATGCATCAAGAGCCAGGGTACCGGTACCCTGTGAACTGAGATTAAATTTGGACTATTGACAGAATATTGTGGAATGTGCCCCCAGTTGGTTAAAAGGCTTGAGTTCTACCTAGTTTAAACTTGGGTTTGCCTGTGCCACTTATGTCTGGAATGACAGATTGATGCCTGCCTTTGTTTTATTCAGCAATATTAAATACAGCCATAGCCTCAGGTTTGAACTTTGTCTCCGTAATCAAAGTAGAAACTTTAACCTCAGTCCACATAACCCAGCTATTTCCAAACTCTGGATTACAGCTATGGGTTATATATGTCTTAGTTTCCAGTTTCCCCTTCTAAATATTTTCTTTTTTATATTAATAATTAAATGGTAATTGCCTCTAAGAAAACAAAAGCTTCATATACACAAGAAAATAATTGGAACAGTTATGGGTAGAATTCTAATTTTTTTGGGGTGGAGGCATGACAACCATTTTCTTGTCTTCTTTCATAGGACTGTTTCATTTAATGTAAGTGGGAATTAAGCTTCTAAATCATATAGGTAGCTTATGAAAAAGTGCAACATCAAACAGGCTGCCTGAGTGCAATACAATGATTAACCTTGTGGTAGCTACTTGTATGATTGAAAGTTATATTGAAAATAAAATCAGAAAAAATAAATGACAAATAGCTCCATTACAAGGCAAGAGAATCTTTTATTCTTATTTGAACATTGCTGACAACATGAGCTATAAAGAAAATAAGAGCTGTGTTGTAGAAAGCATTTTTTATTCTCTTCTCAATTTTCTTTGAATAGTTTGGATTAAGTTTCCATCTCACGTAGTTTGACAAAAAAAATTCATCTGGGTTTAAGAATCACTTCCTTGCTGTTAGGTTAAACCAGTTCTTCTGAAAATCTATCAGAGTATATCAGTCATGCCATCTGCATGAATGTAGCTAGTAATTTTTAAAATACTTTTCTTACCAGAAAAATGAAAGATAGCTAAGGACAATAACACTGAATGACTTAATTAGGAAGCTGTAGAGTAGGACAAAAGTCTGTATAGGGAGAAGTAGTGTATAGTAACACAGATCTAGCTATTGATTAAAGAATAGCAGAAACCAGTCCTACTGCCTCTTGGTAGATTCTCAGTGTGTAAAATTAAGGTGCAGATCTCCTTGTCACAAGGTATTATGGTTATTATAAATTTATGGAGGAAATAATTCCCTTGATGGCCATTAGAAAGCAAAAATATCACTTCAGGCTTGTGAATTTGCAGATTGCTGGAGGGTTGCAGAATAGTCTGGGAAAATATCACTGCATGTGGATCCTATTACTATGCTGTTTCACAGTAGTCTCCTTTCAGCTCCCGTTTAAGACAGAATGCTAGACTGATGGGCCTCTGGGCTGACATGCTGCGTAGCTCAGTCATTTGTATGATTGTTTGTAATTGCCTTTTTTTTTTTTAATAACTGAGCTGTCCATAGAAACAAGAAGTTTTCTGAAAGTGTATGACTGTGAATTCTGAAGACATCAGGGTGGAATAAACCTGTACTCTATTTTCAATTAAAGGATAACCATTCCTTCCTCTTCATGATTTTTCAAGTTGTCAGACTAGCTTCCTGCTTGGAAAAACTCTTCTGCCTTACATTAATTGCCTACTTTACACTATGAAGGTTTTGCAAATTTTAATCTGAAAAAA
The DNA here is from genome assembly GCA_037834095.1 of Argya squamiceps. Taxonomy (NCBI): domain Eukaryota; kingdom Metazoa; phylum Chordata; class Aves; order Passeriformes; family Leiothrichidae; genus Argya; species Argya squamiceps. The sequence goes on from JBBMKD010000001.1 coordinate 61,097,661, forward strand.
GCAGATATATTGTTGCTGAAATTAGTGACACCATTCTATGTTCAACAACAGCCTGTGTCAGTGTGACAATAACCTTAGGGTGGCTTTTGTTTTAGGGTGTATCAATTGCTGCTGTAAATGTTTCTCCCTGAGTTCATTCACTGTTCATTCACACTCAGAAGACTCAATGTCTCCCCTATTTAGCTAGAGCAACATGGAAAATGTGTATGTACACAGGTCAGCGCAACACAGCCTATAAAACTACACAAGTAGGACAAGAATTTTGGTGAGAGCAAGGGGCTAAAAGCTGGTTTACATGCATGTGCTCCCTTCTGGTGACTGGATCTGCCCAGCACTGTGAGAGTGAGCACATCATGAAGACCAGTAATGGGAATCCCATTGTTATGGTGATTGAATTGTATGTTGCAATTGCTGTGTCTTGCTAAGGGTAACATGCATTTTGTTGTGTCATTGTATCACTCTGTATCACACATATTACCACACATAAATCAGAAATACCATGTAATATCAGCTACCTTTAAAATAAGTGAATTTGATATTAAGTAGTACACCCTCCATGAGTGAGGGTTTGTCAGAGAGTGTTGGATTCTAGCATTGATGCTGAGGTCTTTTTTTTTTTTTCCCAATGAACAACATTCCTTGAAAATTACTTTTCTGGGACAAGGAAATAAGTCCCGGAAAAGCAAAATAAAGCAAAATCATATGTGTTTCTGTGTGGACTTGTATATATATATATATAAGTGCCTATGTATGTGTACCTATGTACACAATTTTGTGTACAATGTGCAGGATAGAAGGGAAGAACTAATTCTTTCAGCTGTGTAAAAAGACTTTGGGTTTCTGACAACTTCAGAGTCTCTGGGCATAAAACACCCCCAATATCTACACTTGGTGTCTTGTTTACTGTCATTTCTGTTCATAGTAGTTCCCTGTCTAATCATGGTGTAGTAAACAAAAGCCAATGAGTCATTATGAGATAAATCAGACTGCAAGAGCATCATACAAGTAATAGCATTGACATTAATTTTTAATTTGGCATATTGACATTAAGAGAATAAGTCTGCTTTGTGAAATTGCAAAGCTTACAGGGTAAAATCAGTATTCTTCCACTAACAAAACAAGGTGACTGTAAACTCAGTATGTTTCCCACACTTTGTCCCTTGCAGAATGGTTGAGTTTGTTTTGTTCTTGTTTTTTTTCAGAGTAGCAATGTAAAACTTTTTCAGATAGCTATGTTCAGTGATTGTTTTTTTCCCATAAAAATTGCCCAGCATTAGCAGCGTGTTGTCCAATTACTTTTTTTTTTTTATGCTGAACTGCTTTTATCATCTGTTGTCCCAATTACACAAACTATCTAAAACTTTTTGAATTTGGGTGAATATTTGCTACAACTTCAAATTTCATGTTAATTTAAATGTTGTTTTCAACACCATTATACAAAGATGCTTATGGGGCATTCTCTGTAAAGGTACATCCCCTGTCAAGACATTTTGTGGTGTTACAAGATTGAAGAGAAGAGACTTCCATGGATATAGAGTCAGGACAATTTTGTTTGGAAGAGACACATGGACATCTGCTAGTCCAATCCCTGCCCAGATCAGGGTCAGCTAGAGCAGCCTGCTCAGGGCTATATCTGGTTGGATTTTGAGTATCACCAAGGATAAACTCCACAATGTCTCTGTTTAAACTTTTCTTAGTTATGACAATGTCCTATTGAAAAAAATTTTCCTCTTATCCATATCTTACCTATATTTATAGAAAAAAATGCAAGTTTTGTAACTCATTTCTGTATATAGGGAAATTTATCTTGATTATCTCTTCTATTTTATAATGTTTTTGTCAAAAAAGACTTCTATTTGTGAGGAAAAAAATCAAACAAAACATTAGAAGAGAAATAGAGGTGGAATATGAACAATCAAATTAAATAAAACCTAAGAATGTAGCAATTTTTAGATCTAGGACTGAAAGGTAAAACGGATCATAGGCCATCTGTGTGCATTCAAGGAATTGTATTATCTTTTGTTAACAGATTAATTCTTTGGTACAAATCCAGCCTCTGGCATAATTTTGTAATGATCCTTTCTAATACTGCAGTAAAATACGATCGTTTATAAGGGATATTCAAAAAAAATTGCATAATGGGCAGAATCACATAGAAGAAAACAAGATGTTCCTGCAATACGTTTTGGGTGTTTTTTTTATTTTTCTGGTTGGTTGGGGTTTTTTTTGTTTTGTTTGTTGTTTTGGTGGGTGTTTTGGCGATATATGCAGCAATTACAAAATTACTTTAGAGGTTTGATGGATAAGCCCAGTAAATTTCAGTAGTCCAAATTATGTGTTTCAAATACTACATTCTATATGCTGATGATGCACATCAGGTTTCAGAAAACTCAAAACATAGTAAATTAATGCAAAGGGGATAATGTTGTGCTTTAAAAAATTTAAAATTATCTTTATCACAAAGTTACAGAAGTAAATCATTGTATATATGTTTTGCCAGTGTATGACAAAGGTTTTTTAACTCAGTTTTAGCAGTCATTTATAACTGATATATTTGTTTATATATCACAAATTTTGTGAATCCTTACAAGTCACTTTTTTATAGCTTATTGTTTTATTTGTTGGAATAAAGTAATACATCTTAACTAACCTGGTTGAATGGGTAAAGCTCAGACCCTTAGTTTTACCTATACCTTATAATCCTATTAAAGATATATTATGAAAGGGTTGAAACTCGGTAAACCCACAGTGTAGTGAATGGAAAAAGACATAGCTCCCAGCATTTCCCTGGAAGAGACTCACCAATATTTAGACCAAAATATAAATAATTAGACATTCTTCATTGATTACATTGAGGCTCCATATACCTGGTGATTCACTGAAAATTAAATTTAGCCTCAGAATAAAAGATATAACTCTAAGGGTCTACCAGCTTTGTGTGCATATATGATTGAAATGCTAAGTATAGGGTTGCTCACAATTACAAATTATACATATATTAATATTTCATCAGGATATCTATGTCTAACATATTCATTATGACACTAAAATGGTAAGTTTGTGCCTAAATAAGTAGTAAGGATAGTATACAATAAAAGGTCCTGTTCATCCTATCAGTATAAACCCCTCTGACACAGCCTTGATTCCTTCAGAAGCAATAAGTCTTTTTGCAAGAACAGGTTGTACTTATTTTCAAATTATAAAAATTGAAGGCAAAAAGTAAGTAAACTATATTTTAAACATTTGCAACTGACTATTCAGCCTTTTTTTTTTATAATAAATCTTCCTCTTACTACAAGGCACAGAGAACAAGACATACTACCAGAAAACTATCCTAATTGTTTCTAATGTATTGAAAAACAGTTAAAAAAATGCACAACTCTTTACAGACTCTATTTTTTTTAATTGACACATAGAAAACGCATACTTTGTCTCTCTACATCAGCATTCTGCCTTCTGTAAGAACCCTTCAAGAGGTGAACAAAAAGGCTGAAATATCTCATATTGTTGAGGATGTTTTGAATTATGAAAATTTTGGAATATTCCTGTGATTTCCTTTTAGTTGTACAGGTATTAAATCTTTCTATCTACTCTTCCAGTGTATAGAAACAGTTAAAAGTGTATTCTTCATCTCTGAATTAAATGTGTCATTTCTTTTCTATATGCATAAAACTCCAGTTGTAATGACTATGGAAATACTTAAGGTAATAAGGACTTTCTTTTCTAAAATAGCATTTATAAGCTATGTTCATTGAGTTCTGTATTTAAAAAAACTATTTAAACATTTTCAGAGTGGAGAAAAGTGTGATTATTCACAGGATGAATTCAGACATAGATTCAATATTTCTACAGAGACAAAACCTCTCTACAAATAAGCTAGGTAAATTTAATTTCAATAAGTTTGCAAATAATATTGTACAGTAAATTCAGTGTTCCTTATATCTATTAATATCCTGATTGCTTTAGCTGATTGAAAATACATAAATAGAATGATATATAAATATTTATTTGGAATATATATAAATATTTTTATTGGTTTGAGTCTGGCCATTCTGTCTTTGGTATACTTATGGTTTATGTGCTGAAACTGCCTCTGCATTTTTATTCTCTTAGTTTCTCATATCTAATTTTTCTATTTGCACCCTTTTTTTTTACTCTATTTCTAACATACACAACCACCTTTATAAGGAAGTATTTAAAATAATTCTGAGATATATTTCTATGTGTACTACAGGTTTTAAAGTGGATATGATTTTGTTGGAGATGTGACTAATCTTCAAATCTACTTCTGTATCTGTGGGAAGCAAAAACTGGAAAACAGAATTCTGTTTGCATATTATGCAGGAAAGACACATAGATCCTTGATGACCAAGATTTTGTCATTAAAACGTCTTAAAAGGGGCCTTTTATTGAGAGTGCTGTCTAAATCAGCTTTCCCATCAATTTTGCAGCCATTTGTAGTCAAAAGTAATGAGTGTCTCAGCTCATAGGTTTCAAAGTAATATATTAGAAAATCAAAGTAAGAGTGCACTGAATGGAAACTGCATTGAACTTCAGAAAGCAATATTGATAGTTTTTTTTCCTGCTGAGGCAATTATGGTGAGCAGCAAAACTTGGTTTTGATGCTTTCAGCTGTTGACAATTTAATTATTCCAAGGATTTTCTTAAGAAGTTTCTTCAAAGTATTAATGTGTTTCCCAACACAAAGTTAAGTTGCTTTTTCTTTTTTTTAACAAGGAATTATAAATTGCTACTACATTGCATTTAAAATATATTATGTATGATAGCTTTAAAACTAGAAATATATTTTCTCTGGAGGGAGCTGAATTAATAATGCCAATGCAAGAGGCCCAATATCTACATATATATATTATATCCAGAAAATAAAGAGTAGAAAGGGATAAATAGAAAGGAAAATAGAAAGGATTGCCAGTCTTGTTAGAGCTGTTGGAAAATGCTCAGTGTCCTTTTAGATTATGATGCTGAAGATTTCTAAATGGTCTGTCAAGAAGGATATGTATTTTAATTAATTAATTAAAAACTATCATCTTGTCATGATACAACAATGACTATTTTCTATTGCATTTTGGTTTTCTTCTTATAGTTGTTTTACCTATAGCTGTCAGAAGAAGAAATACTGCATAAATCATTGCCTAGAAAAATAACCTGTACTTGCACAGAACTCCATGAATGAAATGAAACAAAAAGTGCTGAAAAGATCTTGAGAAAATTATATGGTTTGAAATTTTCATTCACTTAATATTTGAAATATGGATAAGTTGAAAGAAACTCCAGGTAGGTATTTATTGATTGTATGTACACCTATGTCGCTGTAGGACATAAAATGAACAACATGCACATCGTCAGGGCAAAAAGAGGGAAGTTTATTTTTTTATTTCGATTTATATAGATTTTGGACAATGACCATGGATTGGAGGATGAGGTTAACACCTCTCCCACTACACTGGTCAAACTAGAAGTCTATCAATTGTCCCTCCTCAAGAGAGGAATGATAACAGGAAGGACAGTTTACAATAACATCACTTTGTTTACGTGAAACTCTGTGAGAAACTCCACTATAAAAATGCAAACATCAAAATGCAAACATCAGAAGGCTGGAAAAGATCAGGGTGACATTCCTATGTTGGAGACTTTGCAAAAAAATTCTCCTTAAGTACCTGAGTGTAACTACAGGAATGGTCTCAGAAGCTCACCAAATTATTTACTGTCCTGTTTAATAGTGAAATATTAATATGTAATTATCTCTGCTGGACTCAGTTGTAAACCTCTATGACTCATTTCACCCCAGAACCAAAATGGTTTACATTTTTAAATTGAATTTTAGCTCCTCTGAAGCTGCTTCCTCCTTTCTCTCAAACCATACCAATTTTTACTGTGTTTTTTTTTTCAAAAAGTCTGCTTTTTCATCTAGGTCTATGCCATTGGTTCATGGGATTCCTGCTTTCCAGATATGGGTGTTTATCAATGATGTGAGCCCAAGATTAGCTCAGTTGGTTAGAACACGGTTCTAAAAGTGATAAGAAAACCAGGATTGTGGGGTTAATCCCTGCATGGACCATCCACTAAGAGCTGGACTTGATGATCCTTGTGGGTGGTCCCTTCCAACTCTGAAATACTGTGAACTGAAGATGATTAGCTAAACCAAATAATAAATAATGGAAGGTCATGCTTCCCTCTGCACAGGTATGATAACACAATTCTTTATGAAACGAGTAGTATCTTCCATCATGACAAAACAGGAAATCAGTGTTATCACTATTAGGGAAATAGGCTCAAAAAATGCTGTAACATAATTGAATACCAGCAATCTGTGTTCCAGGTGAGATGTGGTGAAAGGGTTTAATGAAACATACATAAATGCTAGAACTATAGAGGGTATTCTGCTCGGGGTAATAAGTATTCTCCTAATTTATGTTGCTTTATGTAGCAGCTAACGCAAAAAAAAAAATCAGAGACTTTGAGTCAGCTGTTGTCTAAGTAAAGAAACAGAATGTCAAAAGCACTCACTATGTATGCAGTTTGTCCCTGATTCACAAGTCTTAGAAAAAAAAATTCTCTCTTCACAGAGGATTGGAAAAAGCCTCATAGGATCCAGGAATCTATAGATAATAACTCTCTAATCACTAAAGAAAAAACACTTAGAAATCTAATTTCTTTTCCAATAAGTTTTTTCCTTTATTTTTTCAGAAGTTATTAAAGGAAAGAGAATAATTTGCTTTAATGTTAATTGTTTTCAGATTGTCTGCTTAATTTGCTAAATTGTTCCAGTAAATATAAATAGTAATTTATATGCACCTTTTGAACTGTAAGTTGTAATAAGTTTTAAATCGAAGTTCTTCTACCTGGGGGGTTGGGTCATAGTAGCCGAATTTTCTTTCAACTTAAAAACATCACTGTCAAAAATATAGACTTTTACTAGAGGTGAAGAAAATGTGCTAATTAACCTTTCATTACAATAAAATCTAGATTTATTTATTTTTAGTGTCACTATGTTAAGCAGATCCACCAGGGAGAGCAAGAGCTAAAATATTGAAAACTGCAGTGGAACTCAGTATTCACACCTTGCATGTTGCATCCAGACCATACTTGCAACTGTGTTAACAGTGGTAAAGAACCTTTAAATTACATTGGTCATCTGCTTTAACATTCAAGTGTTTTTGGGTATTGAGTTTTGTTTAAAAAAAACAGCTAAATGAGTCATCTTTATGTTGAACAGTCTCAGCTACCTCTGACTTTCCTCACTGGAGGAAATGGAACAGTCCCTTTATAATTTTTGTGACCCTTTGCTGGACTGTCTCCAGTATGACCATGTCTCTTTTGTACTGGAAAGCCCAGAACTGCACACAGGACTCCAGGTGTGGCTTCACTAGTCCCGAACACAGAGATCACCTCCCTTGACCTGCTCTGTCTAATGCAGTCCAGGATACCATTTGCCTTCTCTGAAACAAGGGTAAATTGCTGCTTCATGTTCAAGTTGGTGACCAACTAGAAACCCATGTCCTTTTCTGTCAAGCAGCATTCCTTCTGAGTGGTGCACAGCAAGTACTGGTCCCTTGGGTTGTTCCTCTCCAAGTGCAGGATTTTGAATTTTCCCTGTTCAATTTCTCCTTGTTGAACTTCATTATGCTCCTGTCAGGCCACTTCTCCTGCATGTGGAGGCACTGTCAAGGTCACTCTGGATGGCAGCACAACCCTCTGGCATATCGGCCACTGCACCCTGTATTGTGTCATCAGCAAGTTTGCTGAGGGTGCACTCTGTTCCATCGTGCAAATCGTTAATAAAGATGTTGAATGGGATCGAGCCCCTTATTAGCCCCTGGCTAGCTGCTGACTTCCAACTAGATTTTGTGTCATTAAACACCACCCCTCTGGGGTTGTTCAGCCTTTCAGCCACTTTTAAATCCAGCTCAGTCCTCATCCATTCCACACATCAACATCTTGTCTATGGGAACCTTATGGGAGACAGTTTCAAAATCCTTACTTGTCAAGGTAGACAATATCCACTGCTTTCCCTTCAACTATCAAGTCTGTCATTTGATCATAGGAAGCTATGAGACTGCTCAGGGATTTTGTCTTGGTGAATTCATGCTGAGTATTCCTGTTGCCTTTCTTCTTGTGTGTGAAAATATTTTCTAGGATTACTTGGTCACTCACTTTCCTGGGGATCAAGGTAAGGTTGGTGAAGTTCTTTGAGAACCATTTTTGAGAATAAAAGTGGTATTTTATTTCTTTCAACCTTCAGGCATCTCTCCTAATTAGCACAACCATTCAGAGATTATCAAGAGTGGCCTTGCACTATCAGTCAGGTCCATGAGTACTTGTGGGTGTATTCCATCAGGGATTATGGATTATATAGCCACTTTGCATAAATATCTGTACCCTGATCCTTTTCACCCAAAATAAAGTCTTCCACCCCTTGTCCTTGGTGTCAGGCCCCTGGGATTCCTGAAAAGTGATCTTAGTAAATACTAAACTAAATACTAGTAAATTCTAATTTACTTGGTAAATACTAAGGCAAAAGTAGCATTCAGTATCTCAACCTTTCCCATGTGCTGTGTCACTCCTTCCATTCAGCAGCAGGCCCACATTTCTCCGAGAGTCTTCCTTTTGTCACCTATGTATTTATAGAAACATTTCTTGCTACCTCTGATATCCCTGGCCAGATTCAATTACAGGTCTTTGGTAAAGAAAGCAGGCTCCGACAATGTCTCATGTACTTTTCCCAAACTACTTGTCTTTCCTTCCATCTTCTGCAAAATTTCTTTTATATATTTGATTTTTTCCAGGATTTCCTTGTCCAAAACACCTCCTGACTTTTTTTTTCCCAACTTCTTTTCTGTTTTAGATTGAATACTAGTGAGGTGGTGATTACTTTGGTATAAGGTGAATGTGAATGGCTTTTCTTAGTGCCCACTCTATTCCAAGGTCTTATCCCATGAGTCTTTCAAGATGATTCATGAAGAGGAAGTGATCCCTCCTCTTCTGAAAGGATCCCTCATCTTCTGAAGTACAGTAAGGTCTTGATATTTGTTTGCTCTACTTTGACCTCACAGGATCCAGAACTCATTACTGAAACCAATGCTGATCTTCATGTCACCAAAAAATCTTTGATTTTATGAAGCAGACATTTTTCTGAATAATAACCATGCAGTTGTCCTTTCTGTTAATTTGCTAATTTACTGATAAAAAGAATTATTTTGATTACCCTAGAGAAAGGAAGGGAGAAGTTTTGAAATATCTTTTCTACAGACATCTGAATTATCAATGGAGATTGTAAACGAAGCATTAACTTTTTCTGATTGGTATGAATAAGCCTGTAGTTACAAAACGTTAGAGTTGGATAAAAAAGGTGCAGATTTTTATTAAAAATATAACAAAGTGTATCCCTGCAGCTTTATTAGTGGTTACTCTTGCAAGCACAGTCTCAAAAAATTATGCAATTCCAGTATGTATCTGTGACAGCATCAAACCTGTGCCATGTTAATTCCAGTAGTGTTGACGTTGGGCTTGCAAATTTTTTGGGAGAGAAGATAATGACGTGACAGCACACAACTGGTAAAGTACAAGTTTGGAAGCTTTGGCCTTGTAAGGACATAACGAGCATGGTTGCCTGTCTCAAACACTATTTAGGCTATAGAAGGGAATGACAGGATGTTTCTAACTCCAGGCCTGGCAGAAGTGAGATCTGGGTAGCACTTCCTGGTTAATGCATCCAGACAAAAATTCCCACTGTGACAATCTGTATAAAGAATCAACTGCAAATACACAAATCATTGGTCAAACAAAGATCACCCCAAGTTATGAGACAGATGGCATCTAAGACCAACAATGGCCAAGGAAGCTCCCCTGAATATGCCTCCCTGGATGCCTGGAATATTTGGAAGATAAACTACAACAGCTGGGATCTTGAGATAAGATAAAGATGATACTACTGTCTGGCTGTTATCTCAGACCTAGGAGAAGGTAACAAAGCTGGAGGAGAAGAATGGATCACTGATAATGGACACAAAGAATGCAGAATTTCTGGGCCACAAGGAAAGCCAACTCTGCTGAAATCAGCTCTGGCTGGGTAAAAGGCAATTCCGGCAGGCAGAGATTGACCACACCCACTGAACCGAGCGATTGACTCAGAAGAAGAGAAAGACTGAGCATGGAGATAATTAGCATTAGAAGTGAGGAATCATTTAATCAATAGACTAAGAGAACTCTTTAGCCAATAAGAATTAATTTCTTTGTTTGCTAAAATCTATAGTGAAAATCTTGGGACTACACACCACTGAGAAGCCCAGGAGTGAAGGAAGACCAATAGGCTGGCACTGGATCCATGGATGGTCTATCTTCTGCTTGATCTCTCCTGTCTCTTTTCTTTTTAACTCTCTATTTCAAATGTGTTGTTAAATAAAATCTGTATTACTGACTTTAGCAATATGTCTCATTTGCACCTTAATTTTCACAGAGACCTCTCTAAATAATTGCATCTTAGCAGACATGTTAACATTCATCTGAATATTTTTCCTTGAAGAATATCACAGTGGGACAGGGCTTCACCCTACATCTGTGTAAAGATAGGTAATACCTGTAGTTATTGAGAGCCTTTCTCTTTTCATTTAGACAAACCAATGTCCTGTTCTCCTCACGGGGAGTTTTACTGGGAACAAAATTAGAGAAAACTAAAGTTATATTCAAATTCTAACAGAAGCTGTAACAGTAGGGAGTCTCTAGGATAAAATGCAATTGCTACTACCTGGATGGAACATGACCCATGTGCGTGGAGCATTCCCAACACACAGCTTGCAACCTTAAGCACGTGCTGAGAGGTATGACAAGGAGGATGGAGTGGGGTGAAGACGCCAGGCCAGGCTCTGTGGTAATCCTTGCAGGAAAGGGAAGCTGAGAGCACCATGTAGTGGATACATGAGCACTGTGGCCACTGAGCAAGTGCTCCAGATTTTATTGACTATACCTTAAGAACAAAGTGAGAGAATTTTACACCAGTTAGTAACAAAAGCACGTATGAATAGAGGCACTCAAGCTCCACCTCAATGCAAAAAAAAAAAAAAAATAGTGTAAAAGTGGGTCAAGAATGGCTAGAATTTAGAGGAGAGTCCAGTATAATCATCAGGATCAGAAGGACTGAACCTGTACTTCTCTCCCATAGGGACACCTAATGATAAGAACTTGATGAGCATTAAATTACAATCTTGAGCTAGTTTTCCTTGTTCAGTTGAGAGTGTCTCTATATTGCTTCAAATTTGTTTTTTGCAGACAGTTACTATCACCAGCAATTTTCAAACCGTATCTGTCATAATTTTCTATTATCAGTGTGCTTGTTAATGAAGTGTCTTACTCTGTAAACTGTTTAGCATTAGTGGCTCAAGGATGCTGGGACTTGCCAGCTGTGGATAACATATTTGACAAAAGCAGGGAGATCCAGGTCTCCCTTTCTAAAGTGTAATAAAGGATTTGATTCTGATACTGTTGGCAGGTATCCCTGAGCAAGTTAGTTGAATCACCCTCCAATACAGTGGAGTCCCCACAATGGGATGCTGGCAGACTGGTCAGGCACAAGGCTCTTAGCTTTCCAGGGCATTGGCAGACTGAGCAAACATTAGGGGTTCAGGGAACACTTTCACTTTTATATGACGCTCATCTGTGCTTCATATGGTATCCCTAATTCATACAGAGAATAATCTAAATTCACCTATCAAAAAGATGCTCTATAGAAGCTTCTTTCTTCATGCACCAATTTTCTTTAAACTACTTCTACCTAAAAGAAGTTGTGCTGAATGTGCATTATTATTATTTTTTATGTTTATACTAGAGACTGTGGACATGTATGTAAGTCTGTTTGCTTAAAACCTACCTGTCAAATGTGCCTCATTGTGACGGATATTCCTTATTTTAGACTCAAACCTGCTGTTACGCTAAATTTATTCCTTTAAATTACTTGTATCAGAAATGCTGAATAAGTATATTGAAGTGATTCAAAGTGTTAAGCTGAGTCTGCTTTCCCTGTTGGGACCGTGACGGTGGGCATCTCTACTGGGATCGCATTCATTGCCAATACCCTTCCTCATAGAGCTGACAATGTAAGAACTTTCCCAGAGAAGATATGTGCATGGAAATAATATTTTTAGAGCCAAGCAAGAAGAGCCAGCAGTTAACTCCATTGTATTGAATATTTGACAGTTCAATGAACCCTGTATTTCACTGTCCCTCCTCTCCATTTTGCCTGTGGGATAAAACTGCATGGGTTAATCTTGAAGAAATTCTAAATGTTTCTCCTAAAAAAAAGTTCGTAATATTTCATTATTTTTTCTCAGAGAAATGAATGCAAGGCTGACCAGATATACCATCAACACAAATAATCAGTTATTATATGTAGTATTTTTAATGTCAAAATTTTCCTTTAAAAGGAATTTAAAACCCAATTAATTTAAAGATACCAAATTCAGTCCTTTACCATCACATTCCTGTAAATAACCTTGCTATACTGTAGATGACTTTGCACAAGGTCTTAGTTTTTTCCAGTGTCTATCATCTTTTCAATGCGTTTTTTAGAAACCTATAAGACAGTAGTAATGAAAATACTTTGTACAAAGCCCACAACATATCAAGCATAGTATATTGAGGATTAATTAAATACTTTACTGTGTATGGAGTTTTCGTTTTGTTTAAGATGCAAGTGCAGTATCATTGCAGTATCTGATACCTGTAGCAGCTTGACCATTTTTTATAGCAGCAGGAAGATTAATGTGGTTGTATAATACCCTAATTAAGTATAAACTTGGTTTCTCAGGTGTCTGAAAAGTCCTTGAGGTTTCTGAAACAGAAAGATTAGAGAGAGGATTATGGTTTCTGGAACAAGAGCCAGAAAATATTTATTTCACAAAGAAAATTTTTATTTCTTTTAAGGAAGAATCAAAAATGTCTTTAACAGAAAACTTTTTTATTTCCATTTTTAATACAGAGTATTTAAGATGTCACTGGGATTCATAGATAGCCTTCTTTGGAAAATTTCCCACCCTAGTTGCAACAATAGAATATATAAGGTCTAACATTTTTAATATTAAATAGTCATTAACATGTGTTTCTAGTATTTTTTCTGGCTAAGCCATCTTTCTCTCTGACAGAGCATGATTTATTGCCCAGAAAATTCAGAGACATCACTAAATTTTGGCAAAACAAATAACAAATCATGTACTGAAGTATAATGATTTGTAAGTAAAGGTCCTTTTCATTCTCCAGAGGAAGAAAAATTTGTTAACAAGAAACCTACACACAATTCTTTTAAAGCATGAGCCCTTAACTAATACAATTTCCTTACCAAATAGAATCTTTAAAGAATTAATTGTGGGGAATAATGTGGTTTTTATAATCATATTTTGTTATGTTTTATTTCCTTTGTGATCTTTTTAAGTCCAAGCTACATATACTTTACTTCAATTTTACTGTATGATTGGTTTGAGTATTTTCAGCATTGAAGAAAGAATGTGCTTTCATTCTTTCATTCTCCCTTTCAGCTTCTTTCTAAGAACACACCACACTGATCTTCACTTCAGTATTCAGTCCTGCCATGTAGTCACAAAGGCAGGTTTTAGACCTGGCCATCACATAAGGCAATCTCTTATTAGCTATGTGCCTGCACATTTTCATCCTGCTTTTCCCTGCTTTCAGAAAGTTGTTTGGGTTTTTTTGGTTGGTTGTTTTTTGGGGTTTTTTTGTTGTTTTGGGGGTTCTTTGGGGGGGGTTGGCAGGGGGGAAGGGGGTGGTAGCAGATCCACCGATTTTTTTGTAGACTTTCTGTCCTGTGAAGCAGAAACAAATGAAAATTTAGATTTGCTTCATGTTTTTCCTCATGCCCTCAGTAAATTCTCCATTCTGATTTTGTATCCTTCTAATTTTTCCTTGTTCTTTTTTAGCATTGCTACACTGGGAAAACAGATTTCAGAAAACAAGAAATCATGTCCTCAATACAGTACTCTCTTCATCATTTTACATTAATTAGGGCTTGTTTCTTATTGATTGCCTGTTCCATTTTCCCTGTGCCGTTATTTCTATTGGCTTTTTGTCCACTATGCATGACTTCTTATCGCAGAAACTTCTGAAAAGTATTCACAGTCGATCTGCTCATTGTACTACATTTTTACTCTTGAGCTTTATAGCCAGAGTATGAATGTTTTCATTCTTATCCTCTCTGCTTCTCCTTTCAGAGAAAATTTAATGCATGGTTTTAAAGTTCATTTCACTTATAATGGCAATAAATTACTGAAAAAAAAATCTGACAAATAAGAAAATTTTGGTACTTAATGCTGTTGCTCACAAAAAAGCCAACTACTGCAATTTGAAACACGCTAGCTGTTAAACCTGTACTCCAGAAGCAAACATTTAAAATTATCTTTCATTTATGTGAAAGATTTTAATAGTTTTCCTGAAAGACTTCTTTTTTCTATAGACCTTAAGTGTGGTTTTGATCTGAAACAGAAACAAAAGCCTTGCAGTTTATCTGCAACATGAAATTACCTCTGGCCACATCCAGGTTATTACCAAAAATGCTCCTTCTGCATCTTCAAAATGATGCACTGGTATCATGATACTTCATTGTTTCAAGGAATGTGAACAATTTGTCAGCAAGCATAATTGCATAGACTAGTTTCCCCTGTGATTACAAAGTAAAATATAAAGGAGAACTTTTTTTTTTTCCTTGCAGAAGAGCGCCTCTCTCAACCACCAACAAACAACCTCACAATACCCCAAAGGAAAAATTATTTCTTTAAAATTGTTTAGGCAAAGTTATTAGAAACAGGAAACATGGACGCAATCAAGAAGCCAGCTTCTGACAGCTGGCTTCTCAAACTCTGCAGTGACATTTTGTTAACAAACCATTCATTTGCTGTGATGAACAGCACAATTTTGATATTCTTTTGACTAAAACATGTTTTATCCCAGTATCGGAAAACCTGTCATCTCCCCCTAACTAAATCTGTGGCTAATACATGGACAGTAGTTTCACTGCTGGAAATTATCCAAATTGATTTTCTAAAGAAGATATTGCAAAGAATAATGCATAGAACTTCTATCCTAATACATGTAACAAAAGCTGTTTTCTTTTGCATTCAGGCTTTCAATTTAACTGTCCCTCAGAGAAATCAGCAGTTGTTCTGATGGGTTATAGAACAATAAAAAGTATCCAGCTCTTTCCCCAAAGCTACATGTATTACAGTACCCTTTGTTTTTCTAACCACACAGTAGGAGCTGTATCTGGTTTCTAAAGCTGTAGCTTTAAAACTTAACAGAAGAAATAAAAAGTAAAAAAGCTTTTGAAGTTTATTACTTTTACTAGACAATTATTTCAACCAAATGATACAAATTTAAATCCTGTTTTATTATGTTTTGTTTTTTCATTAAAATGGGTTTGTCTTTTGTCGGTTACCGTCAAAACCTACATGGTTTTCAATACGGGAAATTGACCACTTTGCAGTCTGTAGTTTTTACTGAAAAAGAACCCCAAACCCCAAAACAAAGCCAACAGTTTCAACATTGCAAATTTTGTCTTCCTACTAAATCTCATTTCATGGGGCTCAAATGAGCATATTGTGTTAATGAAATATAACCAACTGGGAAAATATTGCTGTTTTAAAGATGATGCAATTTACCCTTTTTATAATGTAAGATATACTTGGCATGTTTATTCAGAGGAATATGATTATTATAAACCATTGTAAATAATATATTATACACTTTATGTGTGTTTGGTCTTTATTATGTAAATTTTGTGGTTTATGTTTCTAGAATTTATCCCAGCCATTGCCTCAGGTATGGAAAACTGCCAACACAAGTTTTGGGAAAATCTGAATTATCATGCACTCCTGATTTTTTGTGGTTGCTGTTGTTGTTTTTGGGTTTTTTTGGTTTTTTGTTGGTTTTGGGGTTTTTGTATCTGGATGGCTTTGGTTTTTATTATTTGGGGTAGCTGTGTTTGACTCAACTAGTTCACTTTTAAAATTGTATGATGACTGCACATAAAAATGTATCTGTATTCTTAAATGTCTTAAATACAGTAGTAGCTTCTGTATATTGGATTAAAATCAATAATACTTTGCTCTTTATCTTTCATGGAAGGTCAGATAACACAAAAATATAAATTGTCAGCAAAAATCTCTTCCAATTTTATGATCTTGTGCAAGGGTATGGTTTTCTATACTGCATTCCCTGATAAAAAAAAAATTCACAGATACTCAAACACTGTGATGTGTATATTTTTATACCTCTCCCTTCAGAAAGCTACCTCTTTATTCTCAGGTGCACCACCTCACTCAGCATCTATGTCATTAGATTTTGCCATTACCCAGGGGATTTTACTGCTGCTGCAAAATTGTAAGTTGCATCTTTATCACTATACCTGATAAATGTGTATACTGCCAAGCCATCTTGCCACACAGCAGATATAATTCCATTTCACTCACTCTGGTAAAGACTACAACCTAAAATAAAGCTTAATCACATCCAATACCCATTAATAGTGAATGTGGGTCAGAAGAGGAACATTAAAGATACTGACTATAAGCCAGATATTTCAAAACCCAGAGCAAGAGTAAGCTTAAATTTAATGTTCACAGTACTTTGGGTAAAAATGCAAAGCTTAAGTCTTCCATTTGGAAGCCTCACTCAGAAGACATGCAAAAAGGTAATTTTAAGAGTCTGTAGTTTCCAGGTAGTCAGTTATCCACTTATTTTCAGTCTTCCAAATAACTGAGTAAAACTCAGATTTCTTTTTACTTGTTGTGGTTTTATTGTTTGGGGTTTTTTTAATCCAGTAGTGAATCTGCCTGCTTTTTTAACTGCCTTTATATTAAAGAAAAATTGCATACAAAGAGTGAGATAGAGGTCCAGTTCCTTTCCATGTGTGAGTAGATTAAAAAACCATATTTCAATTTTCCACTTAAGTGCCCTAACCATTGTGACAGCTACTAAGTCTGTTAGGATTGTTCCACTGTGCAGAACATAATTCAAGAATCATTGAGTCATACAAAGAAAACATGAAAAGAAGCACAGCTTTGTAGCTTTAGTAGTTACAGACCTTACCAACATGAGTGGGAGCCGAAATCTAGTGCCAGTGGAATTTAACCAGAGGAATTTAAAGCCTGTGGTTTTTCTTCTACTTTTATATCAACTGTTCTAATCCTTATGTTTCTTGGACCACTGACAGAGTCAGAATACAACCTGAGCAGGGTGATGGAAGCAGTCCAGATGATGGGGGGGGGGGTGTCTTCCTGAAGCACTGGTCCTGTAGAAAGGTCTGGTAGCTCTGGTC
>JBBMKD010000001.1:61115095-61127137 GCA_037834095.1 Argya squamiceps
CATTAAAGAGAGAGAACTCCCGGTGGGAGTTATCTATGAGCCATGCAGCAGGCACTTGATGGGCCATTAACAGAAGATAGCCCAGAGGGAGGGGGCCTGGGAAAACACTGCTCCAAAAATTGGATTTATCAGTTCATGAAGATGGTGATTGAATGCTTTGTGCATATCCTATACTACAACTCAGGACACTTATCATAACATGTATGTGCATGGCAAGTACAAAACCTCTTCAGATAGAAAAAAAAACCCCAAAACATTGTTTGCACCATTTTCTGAATTTCTAACCAGTGATTTTTTAAATAATTAGAGTAGATTGACTCATCTTTGTATATATTTCCACACATACTTTCAATAGCTGTTTACGAAAGTAGTTCATACTAATATGTAATTTTTGTATAATTCAGCCACATCAGGTTAATCACAGGGCTGCTGAGCTCTAACCAGTTCAGAAAAACTCTGTTAGATGAAGAAGCACATCTCAAAGAAATTAAGGAAACTTCTAGTTAAAGTGTCTCTCAATTCAACTATATTTTTTGTGCTTCACTGTCAAGAAACATGTGATAGAGGACTATCAGGTTTATGATTTTGAATACATGCACCTATGTTCAGTAGAAAATCTAAATTTGGTCTAAAAGCTACACTGTATCTGAAATTTCTGTGGTTTTTAAAGTTTTGTATCAATCCAAGATCATTACTAATCTTGCTAAATATATATATAAAAAGATACATATATATATGTGATATCTGTTTACTAATAGCCAATCATTCATGCATAAGATGAACTTTTACAACAGAAGCCATTTATAGAATAGAATGTGCCAAATATCCTCGAAAAATAGATTTAATTAACTTGAACAAAAATCAAAATAATTTTACATTAAAATACATAACTAAAGAATGTAGCTTCCATATTAAATAGTTAACAACAGCTATAAAGAGTAAACACAAAAAGCACAAATCCTTTTAATTGTATATCACTGCCTTGTAGTGTTCCTATATGTGATAACACAACTAAGTTATTAAAATCTACTGGTACCATTTAAATATATTTGTACCATTAAGACAACCAAACAATTCTAATATGTTTTGTACATTAAAAGAGCATAGCTCATGCTGCTTTTATTAATTGTTTATGGAACAGGGCAGAGGGATACATAGGCATATGCAGCTTTAGACAAGAAAAGATCATAAAGGATTTATGAAGGTAGGTATGTTTGATTTGGGCAGTAATTAAACACTGGAGTACCATGCTGAAAAATCATCCCCGACTGAACAGAGAATTGATACTCCATGGCAATTTATAAAAGGATGTGGAAAGTTGGGTTTTGTGATGAGTTTACAAATTCATGTTTTACAAGGACTTCTTTAGCAGTAATTCGTAGATGTCTGCATAATAAACTTTTCAAATCCAGAGACACGTTTATGCACATTTTAATACAGTAACATATAGTTAATATATGTAATAAAACTGGGCCCTGTAGGCACCCACTCCATAACAGCATACAGGATTGAGAAGGTAGTGTGCTGCCACTACAAGCTAAAAAACTTTTGCTGCTACCTATCTGTGCCTGGCTTTCCCATGCTGTTAGATGATTGATGCTTTTAGGCAAGTGTTGCAAAATCTCATTCTTAGCATCTACTGTGTTGACGGGGAAATGTCTACTGAGTGATACATAAATACATCAAAAGTGTAATGTCTAGTGTTTCAAATATTGTGAGTGCAAAATAGGTTGAAAGTGGATATTGAATACAATAAAAAAAAAAACTCTGGAAAGTTTACTGAAGCTAATTACATATGGAAATTACAGGACCTGAATCTAAAATTAGATTCTTAAACACTTGTGTTCAGTGCTGCCTAATTATGGGGATGTTTAATTGTGTAATCAATCAGCTTTTGACCTTAAGCTTTTGCACACATTTAAAGACGTGTTTTTACAAAACAGCAAATGTTTATGGCTATCCCTAACATAGGATGCAAACATTTTGTCTTTTTCTGTTAAACTGTTTTCATGTTGTAAAAGAGCCCAGGATTTTTTTTCCTCTGTTCTCACAGGTGTGTGAAATGCTGATTCACTTTTCTGGGGATACATTTACTTCCATCTCAGAGCAGGGTGGCCTTGACCACGTTATTTGCAGCAAGTTTGTTATTCCCCAGACCATGTCTGAGCTCTTGTGGGAGCGTGATAGTGGGTGTGGGACAAAGCACGCTGAAAAGCATGCAGCAGTCAGAGAGTAGTGTGCCTGTGTTCAAGGCCATGACTTGACTTTGAGGTTTACTGGGATAGATGAAGCCTTAGAGGCACAATCCTGTGAATCTCCTCTTCTTAAGAATAATCTTTAATGCTCTTCAGGACCTTATTGCCTATTAAAGTCTGTTGTTCAAGAGAAGCAGTTTGGACTCACTTTGGCTCAGAGAGTAGTTTAAGGCTTAGTCACCTAAATGTAAGAATACTCATCCAAAATATCTGAATGCAAAATACTCGTCCAAAAATATCTGAGTTTTCTTATCAACACCTCTTTGTGTACCAATTTTACATTAAATAGCCCTTGCATGTGTTAGGGACTGGGACTCGTTCTTCTGGGACCAGCATTTCACTTTTCTGAAGAGCCACAGTTCTTCTCCACAGATTCAGGGTGCTGGTCTTTCCTGCACTTTCTTTGATGCCAGTATAATAATTCTGCTTGATAATTAAGCAGATTTTGATTTTTTAAAAATTTAAATAAAAATAAGATTGCCTTTATAGATTAAAAATCAAATATTAGTAAAAATACTTGGATAAAAAGTGGAACATGTGTTTTAATGGAACATGTATTTCCCCCAAATTCAGACAGCAATATTAAAAAGATTTTTTGAGAACATTGAAAATGGAGTAAAAATTTGGTATCAAAAGAAATACTTATTTCTCATTTTTCCGCTTCTTTTATGGTCAAAAGCCTGAAGAATATTTGAAAAATGAAAAGTAATTCAAACAAGACTCAGAAAGCTTTAGAATGAAGCCCTTCAACTTCTTGCAATACTTTGCATTTATTATTCTATCATGGTCATGAAGTTGACAAATATTCAGGTTAAGTTCCATGCTTATGGATTTGTTACTACCATGGATCTACTACAGATCTACTACTGAAGTGAATGTTAATTCACAGAAAATCAATTTTTATTCTGAATTTCAATACATATGGGAAATACAATAGTTGCTTTCTTAAAATTAATATCTACAAGGTCTCAGACAAATCTTTAAGTGATAATTAATACTGCAGAAAATTCAGGACAGTGGCATCTTCCAGGACTTGCATGAATACTATCTTCCATGGTCTTTCACCAGATATTTCTTGAGAACCTCATGAATTTCTAAGACTTTATTAGTGCCACACATGGATCCCTTCTCTTTTTACCTATGTTGTAGTGCAGATATGACTTTAGGTTAATGACACTTTTGAAAGAGAGATTTCATTTTACTTCTCATCATCCTCCTCTAAATTAAATGACCTACTGAAAAAGTACACTTGAAAATGTCTATTCTTTCCATGTATCTTATGGTCATGTATCTTCAATCTCTTTTCATTGACTCTGAAATGAAATTAATCAACATAGTTTGTCTTAGGCTGCATATCAAATTTAAAGACAGTTAGTGTTTGCCAAGATAAATCTCATTTTGAGTCAATGATAAATGGAACGCCTTAGCCATCATATTTCTTAGTAAATAGTGTGAGCATTGATCCTATATATGCCCACAGTCTGGAGAAAGTTATATAGTTTTTATTCATAAATAAATTTTTCATGTGAAATACACTACATACTATAATGGAGTAAATGGGGGAAAATAATTGATACAATTGCAATTTTTTACTTCTTATTAGAATTTGGAATATTACAAAGGGTACAATATAGATCTAACAAAATTACCTATATTTGCACTTGAATTATTTGAAGAAGTCAGAGACAAAAGTCTTCATAAAGTCTGATTAATAACAAAAAATTCAAACATCAAAAAAATCTGTAAAATGACAGTATTTTCTAATAGGTTAAACAATCCTCAGTTGAACACAAAATGACATATTTCAGTATATATGTATTGATAATGTAACTTTTTCAAAGAACATAATGGAAGTGAATTTTTGTCTTTATAAAAGGCCAACTTTGGTCCAAATTATTTAGTCTTTTGAGAATATATATAGTGCTCATCTAATCTATTTGCTTGTTCATTATCAAAATTCTTGATTCCACTGTATTGTCATAGGAATTTTAGTTGCTCTATTTTCTTGATAGAGGCTAAAAAAATTGGAATTAATTATTTAAAATCTGAGATATATGACCAGTTTTCACATCTTTCAAAGTAAAAAAACCCAATCCAACATTTTTAGTGTTTCACTAAAATGATGATGTTCAGTATGGCCATTTGCTGACTGACTTCCATGGTAAAGCTCTTATATACCTCTATGTGTATTGCAAAATTTCACAATACTTAGTTCAATGTGGCAGGACTCCTGACAATTAAATATTTTAAGTTTGCAGGAAAACAAATGCTTAGTGAAGCCCTTTAGCTTTGCAATAAATCTGGGGGTGAAAACTGATTTTCTGATTGATTCAGATAATAGGAATAAATTATTAGTCCTTATGGTAGCAAAGAAAATTAATCTTTTGAGCACAATAAAATTAAAAGGTTTTGGCTTGCCTGATCGGAACAAAGTAAGATGAATTTTTAATACAGCAAATTAATTAGGTACATAATGAGGAATAGGATGCATAATAACTCTAATTCTGATAAATAGCAAAATAGTTCAGATCCTCAAAGAAATAAATATCATCCATCACAAACACACCTTAAATTCTGTTTGTTCAGGAATATTAATGGTAAGAGAGCCTGCACAGAAGAGTTAGATAAATTCTATTTGCTGATTTTGCTCAGTGCAATTACATTACGTGGTGACCCTCATCTGTAACTTTTTGTGAAATTGATTTTGGGACATTATTCATTTCTGAAGGTGCTAATGTACCATAAAGGATTTGTATTATCGTTAAACATACTGTCTATGCCAGGTGTTACATGTTATTTGCTTCTGCCCTGAAGATCATTTAACAGCTTATAAATCTTTATGGCCCCATAATGTTTTGCTACAATAATTTGCATCTTTAAATAGCTTCTGAATTATGCATTCTAAAAATAAGTAAAAAGCAACATTTTTGTTAATAAAGAACATATATCTTCTATTTTACAATAGCCTTAGTTACAAATGTCAAGCAATATTGGTATGGGAAAAAATAAAGTTGATTAGGAATGCAAACCAAATTTTTTTTCAACTTTTGACAGCATAAGGGTATTTCATTGCAGATTATGTAGTTAATCAGTTTGACATTCTTTTATGAGGACTGTCCAGGAGTTTTAAAGAGTTGTATAACTATTTCAGTAGAACATCATGGATGCCATCTATGAGTGTGCTTTGAAATCTAGGAACTAAATATTTATAAATGCAATCTATTATAATGTTTTCTATAACATAAAAATAGATTTGGAATTCAAAAAGTAACTGATTTGATAAATTTGTCATGACATCTTCTTACTGTGTGTATCTTTATTTTAATGGATAGGTTTATACACTGGAGGAGGCTACTGCAAAGGCAGGGGCCTGTCTTTTTTGGTGCATAGAGAGGGAGAGGGAGGCTTTGGGAAAAACTGGGCTCATGTTTTCAAAGAGCATTTCAGAATGGAATGTTTACAGAACAGTAGAAACAACAGGGACTTTATACCAAGAAGGAAGCTTCCTCAGGGAAGGACAAAGAGAACAGGTAATCATCAGAATTCACAGAAAAAGATTTCCTGTGAAGGCGGAACAGAATTTTACTTTGCTACTTGATCCTCAGCTCTGGTCAGCTTGTACCTCCTTTTCATTATTTGCAGTGTCTGGATGTTTCTGATGCTGTCATCTTAGTGGTCACGGTGTGGGCTGGGTGATTCATGTGCCTACTTTAAACTGTCTTTTCAGCTCCAACTCAAATTCATGGGAGAGTCCCCACTGACTTAATTTTGTACATCTGAGTCCTCCCTTTTCAACAGAAGGTAATGTCAAAACCTATCATGTTTCAGTTGAAATTTTTAAAATTTCTTACACAGCGTTAGTCTGTCTATTCACACTATGCCCATATACTGCATATGATGTCTAATTGATATTTATTAGTAGAATAATTAGAAAATAGATGGTAAACATACATTGACTTCTAGCTTAGTTAATATAAGGCAATTATCATAAACCCCACTGTAAAACTTATATTATTTTCTCATGTCTTTATTCATTAAGTCACTGCTTTATCTATATTGTCAGTTTTATTTATTGTTAAATGAAAAATAACCTATATACTCACAGTAGTAGTATTGATTCTCTCATGTGTAATTTAAAGTTTGGGTTTTTTTAGTGGTAGCTTTCACAATATTCAGACAGCCTAATTTTTTAACTTTCTATTAAAACTTAGAAACTACATACTGCATATAAACGATTTTCTTTAATGATTAATAAAAAGCAACAATGGCAAAAACTCTGTGCCCTCAGTACCATTAGAATACCTAATTTATATAGCCACTGATATATATTCTAAACAGGAGATGGTCAAAGATGACAATATGACCGTAGGTCTAAAATTCCTGAAAAATAATTTAGATGGGGTTTAAAAAATTTTAGGAGTACCAATTTGATCTTCATTACAAATGTGGTACATATCATTCCAGACTATGTGCAGAATGCAGTTTATTCGGAAACAAATTTATCTATATTTAAAAGTATGAAGGTAGGTCCTGTGATACATTTTTGAGAGATAACAGAGGCTATGGTACTCTGCACACTGCTTTATAAGGAGTGAATATAGGCTGCTGGTCATTGTTCATTGTTGACAAAAAAGTTCTAAGAAAACATTATTAAAAATATTTGGTGTTAAAATAAAGAAAAAAAGAAAACCTGTTGAAAATCTTATCATATAGTGTTTAATCCTGTCAGTCATAGTAATAAAAATGCACGAAACTGAAAAATAACTTCAAGCCATTAGAAAATATATGTTCTGTAAATCATAATTCTCTGATAATGACCTACTGCAGAAGTGGTTTATATCTTTCTTATGTCATCTGTCATATGGTCTATCTGTTCATATTCTAATTATAGTAAAGGATATATCTAGTACACAAAGAAAGAGAAAGGTTTTGATCTATTTTCTCTTTTTGAACTAAAGACTAACTGCTTATTCTATTCAAAACATATTTCTGAAGCTGTTTCATACCAGCTTTATTGCTTTTAATGGAAAAATGTATTTAATATAATAATCAGAAATACTAATATTGTGGAACAAGAAGATACAATTGTTCAAATATAACTGGCGTGGTGATTTTTTTATTAGTTTGTTCTTTTTTTCCTTATTTATTTGATATCAAGAGATCATCATAAAATTGTGTTTCTTTTTTTTGATTTCTTATTTATTTAAAAACTAAACAGTGATTTCTTGATATACCTGTACTGTCATGGGACACATCTGTAAACAGGCCTTGACAAATATAGCCTCTATCTAAACCCAGTTACTCAGAAAATACCCATTTGTTTTCCTTGCCCAGACAGAGCTTCCCAAGGCTTTTTTCTTGCAAATATTAAATTCCCAAGAAAGTATCATTAGGGGATATTCTTAAAGGGACTTGATCTACAAATTGCAATATCTAAAGTGAAGTAGGAAAAATATGACATCAATTTACAATCAATTTCCAGCAAAAAAATGCTAGTAAACTTTGTATTTATGGGCTGCAATAGGAACATAGTTTATATTATTTCTTTTGGTTGTATTCTGTTTTTCCTTTCCTAAGTTTGTTTCATTTTGGCTGGGTCAATAACAGATAATCTCTTGACTAATTTTTTTTTTAAATATTTTTTTTTCCTTCTCTCTGCTCAGTCTGCTGTATCTATTTCTTATTTATTTTCCAACTCTATTTCCCTCCAATAATCCTTTCTTTCCATCACCTTCCTTGTCTTTCTCCAGAAACCTGACTTCAGATGGGATTTATCTCTTCTTTAGTTGTCCAAAAATTTAGACATTAAGCAAACAACATTACTGGATAAAAATTAAGGGGGAAAGCTAAGGACACTGAAACACAGGACAACAGCTCCTATACTCAAGTGAATGTCTGAAAACCTGAGATATTTATCTTCCTCTCATTTGCAGCAAGTGAATATATATGTATATCTGGGAGTTTCAGGGAGATACAGGTTGCTATGGAGTATTTGGAAGACTGACAGATTTGATCAGTCTTAAACTGGAAAACTAAAGTTTGTCTTGGTTTAGGGCAAATTTGGGAGGAAACTTTTGAATGGGACCTAAGTATACTCATTAGCAAAATATTTCCTTACGAATTATTTATGATCATTGCTGCTTATAAAAACTCTCAGTTTTTAACAATTGTATTCTAAATCATATATAATTTGTGATTATACATTTCCATAGATCTGAAGTTGAACATTTAGCACCGACACCTATCTTGTTGAATCTTTTTCTTAGGGTCCAGGTGATTAGGCCTGAGAACTCATCAACCAGAAAGTTGTAGCTAAAGGTGAGAGGTTTTCTTGCTTGCTCGCTCTTGCCTGATGGTTTTATGCTGTTGCAGTCTTCTCTGCTACTTACTGAACATATGTGATCAGGCTCTAAGCTAAGACAAAAAATTTCCAAAAAATAGCAACAAAGCTCGTAAAAGATCTAGAGAACAAGTCCTATGAGGAGAGGCTGAGGAAATTGGGATTCTTTAGCCTGGAGAAAAGGCGGATCAGGGAAGCTCTTATTTCTCTGAAACACCTACCTGAGGTTGTGGGAAGGTGAGTGTTGGTCTCTTTTCCCAAATGACAAGAAATAGGATGAGAGTACTTGGCCTTAAATTGTGTCAGAGGAGGTTTAGCTTGGATATTAGGAAAAATCTCTTCACTGAAATGGTGGTCAAGCACTGGAGGAGGCTATCCATGAAAGCAATGGAAACACAATTCGTGGTGTGATGAATCCAATGGCTGGTGTGAGGCTATCTATGACTACAGGCTGTTCAGAACGCACAGGCAAGGAAGAAAGGGTACAGATTCTCTATGTCAAGATGTGGATAGTGTAAAGAGTTCTCTGAAAAACAGCCATAAACAGGTTGAAAACTTGTGGGTAAGAATCAGAGACTGAGACAACAAAGGAAGCCTTGTGATTGGTGTCCACTACAAGCTGCCTGTTGCTGAAGCTTCCTTATTCCAGCTTCAGGAGGTAACATAATTGCAGATGCTTATCCTGCTGGGGGACTTCAATCAGCCTGGTTCCTGCTAAAAATGTAGCATAGCTAATCTTGGAATGAGTGAAGGGTAACTTTGACAAGGTAACAGACAGCCTACAAGCAGGGATGTGATACTGTACCTGATGATCCCCAATGCAAGGGAGCTAATTGGTGATGACAGGAGTGAAAGCAGCCTGGGCTGACCATAATCATGCACTTTTGGAGTTTAAAATCCTGAGGAATATAGGCCAGGCATAGAACAAACTCAGGACCCTGAATCTTGGGAAAGCAAATTTCCACATGTTCTATTTGCTGGATGGTTTCTCAGACAAACAAGGGCAGCAATTGGGACAGATTTTTTATATTAATTGTGCATATTCTTTGGAGCTATTTGAATAAATAGAATTAGATACTATAATAAAAATGTTCCCTTTTCCTTGACAATCTGAATTACCCTGGTAATTCATTATCAATTGCACTGCCTGCAATCAGAAAACAACACAAAATAACTCTGTCTAGTAATTAGTGTCTAAAAGTCTTATACAGGATGCAAATTAAAATGACTAGATGAATTATCTCTGGGAATACAAAACAGACTTGACAAAGCTACCAATTTGTGTTTTCTATGGTCCTTATGCTTCCATAATTGCATTTAATCTTTTTTAGCCATTTTTATTTCCATATTGATGAGGTCTTAAGGATCATCCAATTGCATGGTTATCTTTTCTTGTAGAGAAAAAAGGAGCTAAAATCTTCACTGTCTCTTCTAACAAGTAACTTCTTCTGCCTTGCTTATTAAACTCAACAGATTAAATCTTGCATAACTCTAGGCTGTAGTGCCTGACTATGTTGGGATACAATCCTCCACTTCAACCCATACTTGCTTCTCAGCTTGCTACAACTGCCCGTATCAACAGCCCAGTTCTAAAGACTTAGTCACAGCAAATCTACAAGACTCGTGAAATTTCAATACATATTTTAGGACATGATTGACATATTCTCCAATTTAGTGAAACTCCAGAAATCAAAAGAAAAAAACACCTAAATAAGGTACTGAAATTGGACACATAGTTTCTCGTTAATAGTAGTTTCCTGTGGCTGACTTTAGCTTTTTTTCCTGAGTTAAAAATTCAAAAGTTATATATATACTCTAGTGAAGAATCCTTCTCTACTGAATCTTCAGTGTTTCAGGTTGGAGGTCATGTTGATGATCTGTATGTTTTAAAATTTAGAATTAATAATGGCAGTCTGAGCAGCAACTCAGTTAATATAATGCACTACTATTACAACATGTAAGTTTAAATTCCCAAGGCATTAGAAGTACTAAAGAACACTTGTCTTTATGCACAATAAGAAAAAAATGTTATATTCTCCTATATTAGAAATAATGTTTTTCTTAAATATTATCAGGAAGATGCTAACTATCATGAAGATAAGTTTGCTTCCTAGGAAGCTGAAGGCCTATTTTACCACACAGAAGTAATTTAATGCAAAAGAGAATTCAGACTCAAAGTTCTACTGATTTTCTGCCCAATTTTCATTGCTAGTTTTGCCTTTGCAATTAAAAATAATGATGGAACTGATATAAAATATATGCAAAAGTAGCAAGAAAATGAAGTATCAACTTATTATTATTGCTGAAATGGGAGAATAAACTAAGCTGGTAAAGTTTTATTCGAAAATTATTCAAAATTATTCAGTAATCAAGAGTCTTTTACACTGAGCACAAGTTGCCAGTGACTGACAATGATAAATGATATTTATTTCTGTTATTCAGTTGATGATAATGTGCTATTCATATATGAATAATTTTATCTACCCATTATATTTTTCAAGTTCTTTGTATTGTTTAACTATTATGTAGTAATGGACAGTTCCTGAATAGCAGGCAAGAGTCACTGCACTTAATTTTTCTCCCAAATTCAAAGAATGCAGACAGTCTATCACATTTTTTGTTCAAAGTGAGATATATAATTTTAAACATTTTATCCAGATATTTCACGTTAAATCTTATACTGAAAATATTACTGATATACAGTGAAGCATTGTTTTTTTAATGCCCTTTAACGTATACATGCTTTAGCTGCTCTAGATGACAATGAAATATATCTAGAAGGAAAAAAGTATGCTATGTGATCCAAACTTCTACTGATGTAAGTCAGAGGAATCCTCAGAATTTAAATTATCTCTGCCGGACCATTCAGTCTAAGGATGTGACATATAATTTTTACAGTAAGTAACTGATACAACTATGTTTTTGCTTGTTTTATTATTGAAGTCAATGGCCTGTATGACATTTGAAATATTTATATTTAAGTCAATCATAAATTTGAATAAATTTATTATCTACTAGCAATTCCACTTCCTGTTGATTTTATTATATCACTTCCTCTAATCTTAGTTGTCTAACAATCCTTTGACTTCATGAAGAATCACATTTTTTTTCTAGTTTAATTCTAGACCTTCACTGAAACCAACGGTTACAATATTTTAATATATTAATGTTCAAACATTTTGTTTCTGAAGACAATTTCTCTCTGATTTTCAATCATATGGACACACATACACCTTTTATTTTTTATTTCTAAATGGTATCCATTCTTTGTGTATATCTAAGAAAGATGAATCTTTCCTTCTTCATTTTCAATTTTGATTTTTTTGTCTTTTCCTCTGAAATGTTATCTCTGTGTATGTTTTCTTTCCTCCATCCCCATCCAGTTCACCCAAACCCACCCATTCAGGAATAAAACATATTAATGGTTTATAGGTTTTTTTCCTAATT
>JBBMKD010000001.1:61127237-61148041 GCA_037834095.1 Argya squamiceps
CATCCCCATCCAGTTCACCCAAACCCACCCATTCAGGAATAAAACATATTAATGGTTTATAGGTTTTTTTCCTAATTTAGAAACTCTGATAAAACAAATTTTAATTCATGAAAAAAGTAGAAAGCCTATGAAGTCAGTAGATTCCCCATGATCTTTCAGGAGAATGCCTAGATTTTATTTGCTTAGCAGCTCCTGTTTTATTTTTTTCCTCTTAGGGCCACAGTATGAAGTAAAATAAAGACCTCAAAAAGGTTATTCAAATATTATCAACTAACAGTTTTATATGTCTTCTACTTCACCCCATTTAATTTTAGCCACCTAAAAATTATGCCTGTGAGACTATGTCTGTACAACTAAATTAAAGATGATCTACTAATCTCCAGACCTAAAATCAAATGTCAAAGGTTTGGAATCCATGATATTTAAAGCCAGTATTCTTTGTGTCAGATTTGCATGAAGATGGATAAATAGAATAATCAAACTCAGAGTCAGGAAATTATTTAAGAGTTAACAATGTAAAAAAAGAGTTAAACAATATGAAAAATAAGTGTTTAGTATTGAAATGTACTCCCTGGCCTGCTTTTGTTCTGCAGCTAGTGCATATCTTATGTCTACATTTATTGTGTACACTCCTTCTACTACTATGGTATTGGCACGTATTTCTTTGGATTTGTGGGGTTTGTGGGGGTTTGTAAAAAAGTTGGTACTTGTAAAAGAAAAAGACTAGAAAGCCTATGCTTGACTTGAAGACTCAGGAGATACCACCCTTCCTGGCTGGCTGGAGGAGAGATTGCTGTGGTTCTCAGAGATGTGTTCTGCCAGCACTGAAGCTGAGCATGCATTCACAAAAACTTTGCCCCATCAAATACACACTCTATGGACGCAGAAGGAAACAAAAACAGGTGGACAGAACTTCTACAGGCATACACACAAACATAAATAACACACAAATAAATATGAACAACAGAAATTGGGCCAACCCTATTCCTTCTTAGGGCGATCCACTAGTAAAATTTGCGTATCAGAATGTATGCATACCATCACCAAGTCACGTGCCCAGCCACATTTACTGATCCTTCAAACACTTTCAGACCATCCAGTTTCCATGCCCAAAACTTGGGTGTTTCACCTGGTCTCCAGCTTAGAGCTATGTCTTTCCAGATGCTGGACTCCATCTTCTTCCCTGTTAATCCTGAAGTTTAATAGTGAACCACTTACTGTGTCCCCAATAAAAACAGAATAGAAACTAGTTAGGAATAGAGTCTGATAAGAGGATAGAATGCATTGTGGCAACTAGTTACACTAGAATCTTCGTTTAAATCATCTTCAGTAAAAACTTGTTAAATGTAATTACTTAACAGACATATTATTCTGTCTTTGCCATGGTGACCAGTCTTCCTCTGCAATCTCTTGTTTTACACAGCAATTGCACAGTTTTAAGATAGAGATTCACTGACTTACCATATTTGGTATGGGAATAGTTATGATGTCCTTGACTGTCTCTAATTAAGATTAATTTCTGTATGACAAAAAGAAAAATCATTGTAAGAATAACGTTCAATTTCCTACTTGTGAGTGATTGCACTGTAAACTCCCTTAGGTAGCTGACTTTTCCCTTCTGATTAAATGAGGTTGACTGCCATATGCAAAAGGTGCAATGCTCATTTGAATCTCAGGGACTTTTAAACATTATTTCTATTATGGATGAACTTAGTCTTTGACAACTGAATGATGTAATATACAGCTTCACAACATTCACACTTATATTGGGTTGCCCCTGGCTGGATGTCAGGCACCCATCAAAGTTACTCTCCCACTTCCCTTCACAACTGGACAGGGAAGAGAAAATATAAAGAAAGGTTCATGGACTGAGATAATGTCCAGAAGACATATCACTCACCAAATACCATCACAGACAAAACAGGCTCAAATTTGAGATATTTACAGAAGTTATTAATAATCAAATCAGAGCAGGATACTGAGAAGTAAACAGATATTAAAACAGCTTCACCCAACTCCTTCCTCCTGTTATAAATGACCATTTTGAGATCACTTAAAGAATCACTAGGAAAGGGATCAGTAAAAACAAATTTAATATAAAAGTGACAACACTGACTGCTGTGGTCCAGAAGAGCTCAAAGGTTCTTATTTTGGACTGCTGTTTATAGGCTGCAACAGGGTGGGCTTTGCTCATAACCATGTTTCTTCCTGGCCTCAGTTTGGATCAACAACTTTCTTTAAAAGTGTGAGAACAAGAATATTATTTCATTTAGAAAAAAAATTAAAAAGAAGGTTCCAAGGCTGTTAATAAAAAAGAAAAGCAGGAGCTCATTAGACAGGACCAGTTCCTGGGAGCAGCCAGTGTTTCTATAAGGTCAAGAGGAGCTCAGCCCAGGTGCTGTTCATCAAGTGCCAAGGCCTAATGAGCAGTTCTCAGATCATGGTGTGAAAGGCCTGATAAAGGGGAGTGGGGGAGGATACACCACCACACCTCCTTCCTAGCTCTACCTTCTTTCCCCAGAGGTGCAGGGAGACAGGCAACAGGGCTTACACCTGGTTCATCACGCACAGTTTCTGTGATGCTTAGGGAGAAGGGTCCTTTCCCTGATACAGCATGGATTCCCTATAGGGTCACAAATTCTGACAACAAAACAACTCCAGGGTGGGCTACTCTCACCCTAAGTCCGGCAGATCCCTGACAGAAATCTGCTCCAACATGAGCCTCCCATGAGTTCACAGCCTCCTCGCAGGCATCCACCCATTCTGGTGTGGGTCCCTTCCATAGGCTGCAGGTGGATCTCTGCATCCCCGTGGTCCTCCATGGGCTGCAGGGGCACAGCTGCCTCACCATGATCTGCACCACGGGCTGCAGAGCAATCTCAGCTCTGGTGCCTGGAGCACCCCTTTCCGCTGCTTCTTCACTGACCCTGGTGTCTCCAGAGTTGTTCCTTTCACATATTCTCACTCCCTTTTTCCATTTTTCTTTGAGAGCAATTACTATTGCACAATAATTTATTTTTCTTTTTCTTAAATATGTTAACATAGAGGTGTTGCCATCATTTCTGATTGGCTCCAGCTTTGGCCAGCGGCACATCCACCTTGGAGCTGGCTAGCAATAGTTCTGCTGGACTTGGAGGAAACTTCTAGCCCTTCTGTAGACCAAAACCTGGCCGTGCAAACCCAGTGCAATACTCAAAATCTGTCACTAGTCAGCATATCTTAAAACATAAAGAGGCACAGGAGACAGATGGTCCTACCTACCAATTCTGTCAGTTGATTCTAAATAATATTATCAAAGTGGCTTTTGGTATGGTGTGCCAAATTTCTCTAAATGCCTGCTTCAAAGGGCATCTCATGTCCTTTAAAAATCAAGTGGAAAAGATACTCTACAACTTGTAAGCCACAAGGTAAACACCATGATACAGAAGACAACACCTGGTTTAACACAAACATGACAATATTTTGAGACATTGTAGAGAAATAGAATCACAGGAAAAAATAACCTGGTAGTCAAGGTCCTTTTCTGTTGATCATTATAAACTCTCAGAAAACATGGACTATTTAAAAGTTGAAGCTCACATGTAAAATCAACATTTTTATTTTTTACAAAATAGATTGAAAAATATTCATTCATCAGCTAAACTTTCATGTATATATTTCTTCTTTTTCCAGTATGACTCATTTTTTTTTCCATCTGATATACTGAAATACAATAATAGTGCGTTATTATAACAAAAGTGCTATAAAACTGTCTGTCAACAATGCATAAGCTATAAGAGCTCTGATCACTGTTGTGCTAGTGATGCATTGGTACAGTGCATCATCAGGATAAAAGACAGAGGGAACAGAAAGGCAACAACAGAAGATAAACAATTTAAAAAATGTTATGATTCTTTCTTTCTGTTTCTGCTTCTATGTGCATATAAATATATATTAAAAAAAAACCAACAAAAAACCCCTAACCATCTCTTCCAGAAAAGATAATGAAGGTGGCCCATTAACAATAACTGACATCTTATTATGCAGAATAAATTTACATGGTTTCTAAGAAATCTTTTTTCTTGCATTTCATTATTTGAGATATAGCTCACTCTGAATCTCCTTTGTCATTGCTGGTTGTCATCTTTGCAGACTTACTTTAAGTTTACTATAAGTGCATCTCAAATACTCTTTCTTCATCAGGAAATACTTTGCCTCTCCCACTATGAAATCTTATGATTCAGTCATCCTGAAATAGAACAAAATCTTTCTTCGTTCCCTTCCTACTCTCTATTTTATCATAACAAGCCCAATTGGCTTCAACATATGCAAGCCTTTTCACTCAAGGATATGGTGTCAGTGACTATCAAAAAGGCTTCAAAGGATAAAAGAACAGTTTTTCACTTCAACTTAAATAGCAAAAGCTGAAATTAAAAAAATACTGAGTGAAATGATACAAAAAATAAATCCACTTATGCACATAGCCTCTGGATACTTGCCTTTTACATTTTTTTTTCTCATCTGAGTTAATCACATTTCTATTTGGAAAAGAAAAAAACAACTCACACTGGTTTTTCTGTGACAGTGTCACATTGTCTTTTCTCTCTGTCACATATAAGACTTAATAATTAATTCACATCTATATACGTATTAGTTTCTGTACTTCATCTTTCCTAATTCAGAAATGCTGAAGTTCCGCAGTTTCCTTTGATACTAGTTTTAGTCTTGAGGAAAAAAAAATTTAAAAATCCCGTTTTCCAGATTAAACAGAGAGATACATTCAAATTAACCGTTTTTCCATGGATATATCAAAGACTTTTAATAAGATATCCTTTCTTATGTCTGTTACTGTTTAATTTTGTGTTAATTTTGATTCTAATTTAATTCTATGAAGTCAGAATAATATCATTACTTAAAAAAAGACATATCAATATAAATTTTCTCATTTATTTTATGAAGGAAAATATTTTTTGCATTTGTCCCCACCTTTGGCTGGCTCTACTACACTGGAGATGGAAACGTACCTTGCACTTATACTTCAAGTACCATTTTCCCCCACTTTTGGAGGTATATTTTCCAATAAAACTGTTATTTTCATATCTTTCTTATCTACTTACTCTTTATATTTATTTAAAGATGAAAGCTAACCTGTCCTGATCGGAACTGAAACATAAAATTCATTATGATATTTTCCTTTCCCTGAATTTAATGTCCAAATTTGGTTAATTTCACCCATTTTTTCTTCACAGACACAGAACTAGTCACTTAGTTAATATTACCTCATCATGGTTACATAATTATATTTTGCAAGAGATACTTATAATGGTATTGTAAATAATATTTTGTCAGGAAAGCTCCTAATTTTTTTTGGCCAGGGATAAGGTGTCCACTTTTTTTTAAGACATATTTAAAATAATCTTATAATTACTTTTATCTTTCATTTGTAATTTTTTTAAAGGTAAAAAATGTTCTTATTTATGACTTATTCTGTAGAAAACCAAGATACATTCCTTACACTTTCATCTGACAGAAAGAAACTTCCATTGCCAAGGTCAAACTATAGTAAATTGAAAATATATTATGAACCCTGAAAAACAGAATATTATTAAAATTCAAGTAACCTTCCAAAATGCAGGAGTATTATCACTCATCTCTATTATAAAACATTTTTGATTAACAGGTTAAAGTAAGATGAAATGAGAAGTTCAGAGGTGTAATCATGTAATTATACTATGGTAGATGAGGTTTTGAAAGATTATGACTTTGTGTCACACATTTAGGTAGATTATGTGTTGCAGAATGCCTCACACTGCTGCAGTTTGTGGTCCATATAAAAGATCTTCATGGGCTATTTCAGAGAGAAACAGCGTAAAGCATAATTTATCCAAATTCGGAATTCTGGACTACTTAATTAAAGATGCTGAGTCCAAAGCAAACTTCATCTTTTAATCATTCCTTATTCTGAGCTACACATTCAGACATTAGATATGCCCCAAAATGGTTATTTTAGGCTCCAAAACTGTGATAAATGCTCAGATTTCTACATTTAATACTTTAACAGCCTTCACTTTATATTTTATTTAGCAAAGTCTATAGCTGACACAGTAATTAGCTACTTCCTCATGTCACTTTACTCTGTTCACTCAAATGAAAAAAATAAGTAAAATGCCTAATGTTTTTTGAGTTATTTTACTCCTTCATATAGATACTAAAAAAAAAATCCTAAAAAGTCACTCATTTAAAAATGTTGTTAATGATAACATAATCAAGAAAAAGTCAAAGTCCTGTAGTCCTGTTTTAGTTTCCATATCTATTCACACTTCATGCTGTGGGTTGTTGGTTTTTTGGTTTTTTTTTTTTTTTTTTTGTTTTTTTGTTTTTTTGTTTTGTTTGTTTGGTTTGGTTTGGTTTTTTTTATAAAATACATTTAGGAGAATGTAGCAATGTAACAATTGGAGTACCTTTTGATGCAACTCTAATTTACTACTTCGTAATCATGGAAGTACATATACATACTCCACGAATCACTAACTATAGTGATTCAACATTAGATCACAGGATCGGGCACCTATGGCAATCCACATGTCCACACACTGGTAGTCAAGGGAGGACTGGTCTATGGCCTCTTGCAAGAGCTCGACCCACACAAATTTGTGTCCCTGAGCAGAATCCATGCCAGGGTTTAAGAGAAGTGACTGATATTGTCGTAAGATCACTGCCTATAATATTTGAAATATCCTGGAGATCAGGGGACATCCTCATCACTGAAAAAGAACAAATGCTATCTACAATAATGGCCCAAAAGAGGACCTAGGAAACTACAGGCCCACTAGTCTTGCTTCATTCACTGGAAAAGTATTGTAAGGAGTCTTCCTAAAAACTATTCCAAATCAAATGATTCAGGTGATAGGGAAAATGCAGCACTGTTTTACTAAAGGCAAATTATGTCTAATTAACCTGATTTGTCAGGAGAGAATGGATGTTGTTGACCTGGACTTCAGCAGTGTTCAACAGTCTTTCCCACTGCCTTGTCTGGACAAATTGGCAAGATACAGATTGGATGGCTGGACGGTTATATGGGTGATAGATTGACAAACTACAAGGTTCTGCACCTTTACTTTGAGGTACAGGCTGGATTTGTGTGCCTTGCTGAGAGCGACCTGAGGATCTTGGTGAACCAGGTGAACATGAACCAGCAAGGGTGATGCTGCAGCAACAAAGGCAAATCAGATCATAGACTACATCTGCAAGGATATTACTGGCAGGGAGAGAAGGACTCAGCGCTTGCCAGGCCACACCTATAATACTGTCTCCAGTTCTGTTCCCCCCCAATTCAAGAAAGATGGAGACACTTCAGAAGGTCCAAAGATGGGCCAAGATTAACAAAAGGCTAGAGAACATTCTGATGAGGAAAGACTGAAGGAGCTACATCATTTCACCTCATAGAAGAGAAACTTGAAGGTGAACCAGTACTTGAAATTTTCCTAAAAAGAGGATGGAGACTCTCTTTTCACAAGGAGACGCATAGAGAGGACAAGGGGTGATGGGTGTAAGTTTCACTTGGAGAGGTTTCAGCTTGATGAAAGAAATAAATTACTTGTAGTAAGAAGACAGTCATTCACTTGGACAGCCTTCCAAGGGATATGGCAGAGTCTTCATCACTGTAAGTTTTCAAAATGCAAGTGGACAGGGAGCTAGGTGATCTCGTGTTGGCTTCTTTTCAGCAAAATAGTATACAGAAGGTCTCTTGAGGTCCCATCCAACCTAAGCTGTTCTATGACTGTGTGATTTAATGGAGTAGAAACCAAAGAGACCCACATTTTCCTGGAAGACAAATTATTTCACTTAAGTGCTTATTTCTTACAATTAATCACATTGAAGACACCTAGAGCCGTTTCTCAGATTTGAGAGTTTTGGATTTTGTTGTGTTGTTTTGGGTTTGATTTTTTTGTTTAATTTCAGGAGAGATTTGCTTTTGTGGTATTAAACTCCTTTACACTTTTTTATTTAGTGGATAAATAAGTGAATCCTAAAGGAACTTCTTAAGTTGACCACGTGTTTACTTTTGAAAGGCCAGACTGGCATACTAATATATGTTATCTGGAAACCCACTCCAAGACATCTAATGACACTGAAAGGCCTTAGCCCTTCCAGGCTGCTGTTTAAGGAGTATCACCCTACAACACATCCCATGTCTCTGTGCCACTCTTGTGCGTGTGTCTGATGCCTTAAGGTTCCCCAAGTGGACCTGCTTTTGCATGGGCGGATGGAGGCAGCCTGTGCTCTCCTGCAGGTACAAACTGTCGGCATCTGTGTTTGCTCAATTCTCAGACTGAACATCACCAATATGAATCTACACCCCAAACAAACTCAGGTTTAGTTAGTCATTTATTTATGTATGCATTTTTCCTTTCTCTAGGACTTTGGTAAAATTTCCATAGTCTTGTTTCAATTTTGCATGAATAGAAATAAGCATGTGAATTTAATACACAGTACATGCTATAAGAGTAGTCAGCACCTGAAGACCATAATTACTAAGGAATCTTTATTAATTACTTCTATTCATATCTTTATGCTTAAAAAACAATAAATATGTTGTGGTGGTAGGAATGGCTGATATAAATACATGAAGAAGATAGTATCAAATTGAATAAAATTAGAAAGATGATTAATTTAATTTTAAAACAGCTTTAAGAGACTTTTTGTACTTCTCTCTTTTAAGAGACTTCTTTTTTCTTCTTTATTTTATATTTTCTCTTTTTTATTTTCATGATGAAAGAAGGCAAAAATCTGAGATGGTGAATTGAACAGGTGCTATGAAAAATGAAATCAAAATATGTAATGCTATTTAATAAATAGGAAACAGTGTTACTTTGAGATTTGCCAGATGTTCCTGATACATTTAATTTAACAAATTCTGTTATACTGATTGCCTGTGGTATTAAGCTTTGGAGAATCACAGTATTTACCTTAGTCCAGCCCCTTAGGCAAATGTTTAAAGGAGAATTAAAGGGGAAAAGAAAATATTAGATGCAATATGACACACAGAACAATAATAAAAAAATGATCACTAGTAAGATATCAAGAAGATGAAGGAAAGAAGATGATACAATAAGGTAACAACTGAACAAAAGTTTCAAGAATGTCTTTGGTGACAACACAAAAGGTATATTGCTTAAAAACTGACTAATGGGAACTGTACATCTGAGCATCTGTGCACATGCACATGCTTGCTGGGGCAAGAATAATATCTCATAGACCTGATTTGCATATTTTTATCACTTTGAATACAATTTAAAGATTACTGGAAAAATAAATACATTATTACCATAATCATTTTGTCCTTTGTTTTAATGCAATATTGCTAATGTCTGAATGCTAATATGCCTGAAAACACAATATGAAATTTTATTGAATGAATCTTGCAATAGTACTGTTATTTACTGTTACAATAGCTAAATACACACTAAATATGGCATCAATGTACTTGAAAAAAGGCACAATGTATTTTTTTCGAAGTATTTATACAATGAGTTTCAAGCATTATAGGGAACTATTAAGTTATGAACGCAGATAAGGGCTTTCACAACATAGATCAAACCACTTTCATGAAAGTTTTATCCAGCTAATAGCAAGCAACCAGAAATAAGTTTCATTCAAAATCTACTGCAATTTGTGTTACACCAATGTTCATTAGGTTAATAATGTTCATTCTCTCTGTCTAATCAGGTATTTAGTAACTATGCTAGGTATCTCCCTTTTGTACCAACAAGAACTG
The DNA here is from genome assembly GCA_037834095.1 of Argya squamiceps. Classification (NCBI taxonomy): domain Eukaryota; kingdom Metazoa; phylum Chordata; class Aves; order Passeriformes; family Leiothrichidae; genus Argya; species Argya squamiceps. The sequence goes on from JBBMKD010000001.1 coordinate 61,136,995, forward strand.
GTAGGAGCTATGGCAAACTGTGCTGTGCATACACAGCTTATGTCTAGAATTATTCCTTTGAAATATCTTCATATATATATTAGCCCTACTTACACAACTTTTTGTTCTCTTATTCTTCAGTTTAATACCAATTTAAACCGCACTTGGAAATGTTCAGTGACATTTACATTATTGCTCTTGGTTTCTCAAAACAGAAAGTTACCTTTCAGTAGGATTCATAGAGCAATGATCCAGAATCAGATATTCACATTAAAGTTTAAAGGAGTTAAGAGCAAATTATATGTTCTTTCTGGTATTTTATTTTAAAGCAAAATCTTCAGGTGATCAGAAATAACATAAAATGCAAATTGCCAATAATGTTTAGCATATATACTCAGCACGGAAGAAACAAATACAGAAAAAAAATTTAAAAGCACAAACAGTTACCTTCATAAAACTAATGTATTTTTCTTACTTTTATGACACTTTAGAAGTGTTTTTTGTTCATGTTTTTTGTTGCATAAATAGTTTTAACAAATACTTTCAAAAATTCTGCATTAGCTTACATCTCAGTAAAATTAAAAAATGTTATTTAAACATAACATTGGGTAAAGCACTTTTGTATATAATAACATTGTACTGTTGCTAAAATTTGCATTATTTCTCCAAAAATAAAGTGCCCAAATCAGCCTAAAGGCAGTTAGTGAAAGGTTAACAAGTACTACAATGTGACTATTTATTTATTTATTTGTTTGTTCTGAAGAGCTCAAAATTCAGGTCAGAAACAGCTGAACACAAGCTGCTAGTGTTATGGAAAATCAAGTCATGTCTGAATGCAATTAGTAATTCAATTGAAAGCATTGGATTGACTTTTTTTCATTTCAACTACCCTCTTATTCCTGATGGAAAGTTATTTTCTTGACATAGATGAATTTTCTTTCAAATATCTTTGAAATATAGGACTATTATGTAAATCCAAAGTAATAAAGAATGACAGAAGATGCTTGGAAAACATTTAGCACAAAGCCAGCTATGGAAATGTATGTGAAAATGTATAGATGAATGATTTATGTTTTAATTGGGAGAGGAAAAAAACGAACTTCTATGAAAACCTTAGATATTCATCATTTCATGTAATATTTCTAATATCAGCTGGCAAGAGTGATATTGATTTCTGCCACTAAAATCACAACTACAACTGCAAATCTCTATATAACTAATAAGATAAACATATTTTGGTGTACATCTTGAAGTCCTTGCAAAGTACAAAAAAATTTTGTGATAAAAAATGAAAGCAGTAAACTGAATTTTTTCCTCAAATACATCACAGTATGCATCATTTAATAATACACAAGGGAAATCTCCAGAGGCCAGGTGATGAAATTTTGTCTTGATTAGTTTTTTTAATGCATATGTAGCAACTTCAGAAAACCAATAAAGGTTAAATACATGTATATTGCTAGAACCTTGAAGAACTTGAGTCAGATGTTTTTCAGTATTTCTTTGTGAAGAGACAGGAAGAAAATATTTAATTTGTAAATTTTTGTGTTGCCCCTTGAAATTTGAAGGAAAAAAAATCTATTTTCATTCCTATTTAAACAAGTAAACTCCAATTATTTTCTGAATATACAGGAGGTAGTCCTGAGAATGCAGGATTATCTGATATTCATATTTCTCCCCTCATAGAAAATTAACGATAATGTTTATAAATAGAGCTGAGGAAAGAAAGTGCTCTGGAATACGCTTCTTATTTAAACAGTTATAACTGTAAAACCTGAAGAAAAAAACTGTTCATCAATACATTTTCAAATACTTTCATTATTTGGATTATTCTTCTGAAATACTGCCTTCTTGAAGATTTTTTGTTTTCAACTTCAGTTTCTTTTATCTTAACTTTTAACTTCAGCTTTTACTTCTAAATTCAAGAAAACTTGTTTGTCACTAACAATGAAGATGAAGCAGCAATGTTACTTAGATGTGGTCAGTTAATCAAGTAAGAGGCATTCCAAGGCAGAACAAGCACTCCTCTGAAGGGACTGTGACCCATGGATTGGACCTTGTTTGAGCTGGTGCACCTCTGAAATTACTGCAGCCTATGAAGAGTGAATCCTGAAGCACAGGAAAAATATGGAAAAGAAGAAGACGAAAAAAGAAACTACTGTGTCCTGACCCCAAACCACTATGCTGCAGAGACTGAGAGTTTGCTGTGAACCAGAACCTGGGAGTGATGCTAAGCCTAGAAAATGGCAAAAAAAAAGTGTTTTATTGTTGGTCTTCTTTGTTTCCCAATACTCAAATCACTAATTATTTACGCTAATTGACAATAAATTAAATTATTTTCCTCATAACATCTTTTGCTAAGTGTTCTCTTTTATTTCCAGCCACGTGGTTTTTCATCTGATTTTCTGACAGTTTTCTGTTGAGGAGGGCAAGTGGGAGAGTGGCTGGATGGAATACTGTGGAAATTTGGACCTGCAATGACTGAGACTGAGCTGATGAGGGAAGCAAGGGAAAGCGAAAATCACTTCCCCAAAAACCCACATAAATGTCATTAGAAAAAAGACTGAAAGTCAAAACAAATGCAAATCAGAAGTTCACTGTGTAAAAGAAGCCAGAAGGATAAGGCTTATAAAAATTACTAGCATAAGAACACAAGACATTTTGATATGGAGCTCGAAAAAGAAATATACTGAGATACAGGGGTGAAAAAACAGGGCAGGTTGGGCTCAGTCTCTGAATCTTTTCTTTTAGTGGGATTCTTAATGATTTATAAAAGGTCACTGATATGGAAAACATGAAGTTATGCTTGTATTTTACAGAAGATAAAGGTGAGAACCATGCTCCAGCCCAGTAAATATCACTTTATCGTTACTGGTAGGAGGCCAGAGACCTTACACTGACTGACACCACAAGGTCTCAGGATTTGCCTGAGCTTGTACTGAACTGAGCTGGTTCTCATGTACTCAAGCCTGTAGCAGTTTTCATGTACTGTATATGGTACAATTATAGGGATGTGGTTGCATATTTTCTGTATCATATTCTATCTCTAGTTAATAACAGTGCATCAACGGCCCCAGGCTGATTCTGAAGGACAGTACTTTGCATCTTTAGATGGATCCCATGGGAAGGAAGATTATTGTTTCAGAAATTATTTAAAAAGAAAAGAAAGCTGACTATAAGACTAGGAAAGAAGACTCTACTACTGTGGCATAAAATTCCTCCCAGCAAGGAAACGATAGTGCTGCTGAATTGGAAATTCCTGAACTTCCTGAGGAAGACCAAAAGTGCTAACTTTAGGACCAGGCCCATAATATTATTTAAAGATTCTTAAAGTAACAAAATCCACCAGTGTATTTTTTATGGTATATAAAATTTCTGTTGTACAAAGAAACATACAAAGTAACCCTCTAGAAGCATGGTTATTTTATTAAGAGTTCACACCAACTTTTCTATAAACCATTACATGTGTGTATGTGTATGTTTATATACATACCTGTAAAAACTGGATTTTTTCCTCCAAGGGAAATATTAGCTCTTCCATGTCGTTGTCATGACTAGCTCACATCGTAAACTCAGAAAAGGTACTAAAAGTGTCTTTCTTTTATTTTTTTTTAATGTAAAATTGATCAATATTAATGCTATTGATTACGTGCACCTATTTACAGCTTTATTTTACGAACTAAACTGCATTACAGTTACATACAAATAGTTGTCTAGTAAGGATTTTGTCAATAATTTAATGTTTGGAGCTGTCCATGGGAAATTATTGATGATTATTGAAAGCAGACAAAGCAGACTCTATTGAATTTTACTCTCTCAATGGATTTCTGAGCCTCTGGAATCTGGTTCTCTTTCGTGAAAAACCATGATGAGTTGGAAATTCCAAAATCTGTTTTTATTTCTTAATGACTAGGAACTTTGAGAATTAAATATAGGGTCTGTGAAAAATAATTCATCCTTCTGGAAAAAATCAGTTCCTTGAGATGAAACTAAAGTTTAGTTCAAATTTTGAGACTGAATTTTCTGAAGCTATCATTATGCTTGATCTTGTATCACATCCAAATGTATAATTCAAGATGCAAATTTTTTTTCAAGTGCAATAATTACAAAACTCTTTTGCCTCTTCTTATCATTTTTTTTTTTTAATCCTGGTTTATTTCTGAAATATTTAGATGGGGGATTTAAATCATATAATATGCTTTAGGCTTAATTAGGTTACATGAGATTCAGAATGTTTAATGTTTTCCTATCTGAAAGTAACTGAGCTAACACTAAAAACTATAGAGAACTGTTCAAAGAAAACCAGAAGACCTGGTTATGATTTGGAAGGTTTGAAAGAGGATGGGGATAAAAGGCTTCATAAAGTTTACCACGTTTTGAGCAGCAGTAGAAATAATTAAGAACATTTCAAATGTACTTAAACTAAAACACAATACATTTTTAAAGGAAGGAGCTTTCCTATCAAGTTCTGGTTTAAACATTAATATTTTCAAACTTTGTTATTAATAAGATCTTCTCTGAGAAGAAAAGGGAAAAAGGTTTCAGAGACTATTTGGCTAAGTCCAAGACCTTCCTACACGCTCATAAATTCAGTGGGATTTTCAACATACGAAGGTGTTCTGATTCTGTTTCTGTAGTATCAGTGATTTTATTTACATTATAGCATTTAGCATCTCCAGTGTTTGATATATACTACATTAGTCAGTTTCTTGACTACAGTTAGAAGACTGTATTGACATATGACTTGTAGCTGATATTTCAAATTTGGGTAATTTTAATTCTTCATAAATTTTAATTATAGTTTAGGACATTCGAGACCCCATTTTAGGTCCTGTTGTTTTAAATATTTTCCATAGAGTGTTCTTGCATCATTCAATTTCCTTCCTTCTCCTTCAGTGACAATGTCACAGGTTTTCTCCTTCAAATTTAATCTCTTTTGTCTTTTAGGCAAAGATAAAACTATCTTTATTGATGATCAACTACTAATCACAGAATAAAATCTAAAGGGTTGACTTTACAATAAGGACATTGCCAGCTTTTATTGCTTGTGTCTAAAGCAAACCTATTGAAACAAGGAATAAAAGGCACATTCTGTTACAAGCCTAAAAGAGCAAGCACATAATGAATAGATCAATAGAATAATCAATAGACTCAAAAAGGATGAAATAGAGGCTAAGTTAGTCTCACAATTAGTAAGCAGATGACAGTTCATAACAGCATCTCTAAACAAAACAGTCACTTATCTGTGTATTTTGAAAAGGAACAAATCTGATAGCTGAATGAGCATAAAGAGAACAAAAAAATGGCTTAAGTGACTGAGGACATGGGATAAGAATATCTAAAGCTGAGTAAACCCACAAATGATACTTTAGATTATAAGTAACTTTTATATGATTGCAAAGAAGCACAGTGGAGAATATTTAATCTGATTTTATCATGATAAAAATTGTAGGCTTATATATAGTGTGATAAAACTGATCATTCTAGAAAACTAAGCATTCTCAGCAGATCAAATATGAAAAAAGTAGCTCCACAAATTCCATAGAATTCCAGGTAATTTTTTGGGAAAATACTACCATTTTTAAACACTTTTTTCCTTATGCACAGCTTGCACATCATTATAGATTGAATTCCAGAAGTCTTCTGTTTGGTTTGAACTTTTAAATATACATTTCATACTAAATGTACTTAATCATGCATCATACGAGTATTTTCAGACCGATTTGGCCATTATCAGTAGGATTTTAAACTCATGATGAACTGTATTTCCTTCATTAAAAAAATATCTTTTTATAAGTCTTAGCTCTCTAACTCCTGGAGAATCTTTTTAGTCTTAATCATAAAAGGGAAACAATTTGTTTTTCATACAGTGAAACTAATACAACAGAAAAACCCTGATGTTTTTATGTTAATATTTTACATGGATCATGGTGGAATAGCACTATACTGCCTCTATTCGATGAAGCAGCTTTTTTATGAAAGAGCATAATACATCAGAAAGAAATATTTCTGTCAGCTGCATGGCTGCATTCTTTCTACTCCAAAGAAAACTTTCATTTGTATTGCTTGTCCCCCAAACACAGCACTCTCATGGTTCACATCTCTGTACATAGTGCATTAGTTCTGCAGATATTGGACTGTTTCATAAACCAGTACTCTCCCTGTTGTGTCCAGCTGTATGAATTTGCCTTCTTTCTGACTTCTTTGCTCTGCCATAATTTTACTTCTGTTGTTTGCTGTCTGTATTTCTGGCCTTTACCCTTCCTTATTTTCCTAAAGAGAAAGGTTGGTCAACACTGCAAGTAATTTTAGATTCATTTTTTGAAACCTCAGACCCCATATTCCCAAAATGGTATTACAATTATCTCAAGTCAGCACTATGTGGCAGAATGTGTAGCTTGCTGTATACTTTTTTCAAGGCCTGTAGTCAGACAAATTTCCAGTGCTTTCAGTGTGCTCCTGTCAATAACTACAGGGAGGCAAGAGTCAGAATGTATGTGCTGGTTTTGGCCGGGGGGAGAGTTAATTTTCTTCACAGTGGCTGGTATGGGGCTGTGTTTTGGCCTTATGTGAATGCAAGATTGATAATACAGAGATGTATTTGCTATCGCTGAGCAGAGATTACACAGAGCCAAGGCCTTTCCTGCGTTTCCTACTGCTACACTGGCAAAGGGCGGGATGTGGGGGCGCATGGGATGCTGGGAGAAGACACAGCTGGGACAGGTGACCCCAACTGACTAAAGGGATATTCCAAACCATGTGACATCATGTTCAATATATAAAGTGGGGAAAGAAGGAAGAAGAGGGGAGGTTTGGAGTGATGATATTTGTCTTGCCAAGTCAGCATTACATGTGAAGGGTCTCTGCTTTCCTGGAGATGCCTGAACACCTTCCTTCCCATGGGAAGTGGTGAATTAATTCCTTGTTTTGCTCTGCATGTGTGCTGATTTTTCTTTTCCTATTAAACTGTCTTTACCTCAACCAATGAGTTTTGTGTCTTTCACCCTTCTGGTTCTCTCCCCTGTGCACTCCTACTGCTGTGGGAGAGAGCAAGTGGCTGCATGGGACTTGGTTGCTGGCTCGGGTTAAACCATGAGAATATATTATACGTTTTCCTTTGTGTATTCATGTTGAACGTTAAACTCATATATAACTTATATAGATCTGCCAAATGTTGAGTATTTCTTCTTTCTGAACAAGGCTGTCAGAAATTCATGGCTTTTGGATGGGACCGAACATTAAGAAACATTGCTCTTCTCTATGACATGTCATGGTATTTGAATTCTATCAGAAAACAAACAAAAAAAAACACAATAAAAAACAATTCTGTAGAGCCCCCAAATTTAGATAGATTTCCAGTAAAAGATTCCAGATTTAAATTTCCAGTAAAACCAAGTATAGTATAGAATAGAGACAATTAATAGATAAATGTTTTCAATCTGTTTAGAGATCTGCAGATGTACCATAGGAAACAAAACTAAGAACATGAGCAAAAACTGGGAGATATAGGATAATATAAGGATAACATAATATAATATTATGTTTCCACAACATAATAAAGAAATATTGTGAGGGATAATCTCTATCTCCTGACTGGAACTGTATGAAGCTTTTGGAGAAGCCATATTTTCTGCACATGCCAATTCTCATCAGACACAATTGGTTCTGCTGCTTTTACCAATGGAAGTGGTCCCACAAAAGAATGTGCAGAACTCACCATGGCTCCCTTCCAGCTATTTCTGGCCATGACCATGTTCCACACAGTTCATAGTGATACCTTGCTCTATACTGTCATGACAGCTCCTACTTCTCAACAGGTTTATTTGTTCAACACCAAATTAATTAAAAAAACCCCTGTGAACTGATTTCAACTAAAGGAGAACTTAAACTCACTGTCACCAAATCTTATTACACTAACTACGTGCCTACGAAAAGGCCACTACAGTATCTTGAGAAAATATTTGGTTTAAAAAAGGATATGCTTTTAAAAATTTTAATTTAAACACTTTGTGAGTCAGTCTTGTCATTCTAGGTTTCAGTATACTGTGATTTGACAGTCATGTACATATAGATAATGAATTCAGTACCTACCACAAGCAGAAAAATCTTCCTGTTGAGACTTTTAACTCATCCTGCCCTGTCCACTCACCTATATACAAAAATGATGTGCCTAATTTAGGAATTTATGTTCATTACACAGCTGAAATTAAGTTGCAAACTAGAAACCTAAGTCAAGGAAAGTGGATCCCTTAGAATTCACAATCAAGTACCCCAAATAATATTCACAAGTTATGCTTTTTTCTTTAGGAATCTCATAAAGATTAAATTACTCATCTGGCTGAACATGAGCCAGTGTGTGCTCAGGTGGCCAAGGCGGCCAATGGCACCCTGGCCTGTATCAGCAATATTGTGGCCAGCAGGACCAGGGCAGTGACTGTCCCCCTGTACTGGGCACCGGTGAGGCCACACCTCAAGTCCCACATGCAGTTCTGGGCCCCTCACCTCAAGAAAGACATTGAGAGGTTGGAGCATCCAGAGAAGAAGGGCTCTGGAGCTGGTGAAGAGTCGAGAGAGTGGGTCCTATGAGGAGCAGCTGAGGGAGCTGGGGCTGTTTAGCCTGGAGAAGAGTAGACTCGGGGATGCCCTTATTGCTCTCTACAACCAACTGAAGGAAGGATTAGTGAGATGGGGATAAGCCTCATCTCCCAGGCTACCAGCAACAGGGTGAGAGAAACAGGCCTCAAGCTGCAGCAAGGGAAGTTCAGGTTGGACTTCTGTGAGAACATACTCACTGAAAGGGTAGTTCAGTATTGGAATAGGCTTCTTAGGGAAGTGGTGAAGCCTCAGTCCCTGGAAATGTTCAAGAAACAACTGGACATGGGACTTAGTGCTGTGGTTTAATTGACACGGTGGTTTTCAGATAAAGGATGGGCTTTAGGATCTTGGACGCCTTTTCCAATTTTAATTGGTCAATGGTTCTATATTTCTATGATATCGGCTAGGCACACAGATCAAGATAAGAGGTGCTATTAGATGAACATTTTCAGTTTATCGTCACATTTTTAGTTTTATGCAAAGAGAGTTAAAATACATCAAAGGTTTCATGACATGTAATTATGACAGCATGTAACTTTGTACATGAACAGCTAGATTCAATGTAAAGATCATCTGTTTGCTCCAATCACTTACTTACTGTTTTTAACTCTACAGAGAGAGAACTTTAAATGAAAGTATTGAAAGTATTATTTTTCTATTTTGTGCTTCAGTTTTACTCAACTTAGATCCAGTTGAGGCAATGCCTTAAATCATCTGATATTTTTTATATCCAGTGTTGAATATTGCTTCATACATATGCAAAATCAGTAGACTGTGCTTGAACATACTTTTATAACTGTATGAATGTGAGTGAGCATATATTTACATTTAGATTTACATTGATATGGTAGAAATGATAGCACTTCCTAAGGCTTTACAGTCCATTTCCACCACCTGCCCTTTTCAAACATGTGCCTGCTCCTTGTATATTCACGTTTGCCTTCATTGCTAAACTAGCTTTTTAATCAGGTCTTAAATGCACAGACCTTCAGCTTTTTCATGGGATACTAGTGAAGTATATCCTCTGATTGCATTATATGCTGTAGCAGTTTGGCAAGATGTTATTGAACCTGTGATTGTTAAATTGCTTAAGCAGCCATTGTTCTTATTTTTCTTGTTCTTATATTTCATGGAGGACAATGCCAACAACATTATCTAACTATATAATTTAATACAACGTATCTAGCATAATGATACCAGTGCTGCAAAAATCTCCCAGAGAAAACAAAACAAAACAAAACAAAACAAAACAACAACAAAAAAACAACAAAAAACCCCCAGCATATTTGATTTATGAATACAGAAACAGTACCTTCTAAATTTTCCTAGAAATAATGCAGTTGATTCCTTTTAGCTTTCATGACAAATTTATTAATATTATGCACAGATCAGAATTAATCATAGTCTTAAAATATTTATTTATATAAATATATAAAAATTTACAGTTCCAGAACTACTGGATATCACTAACTAGAAAATCACCAATTTATAGATATTCTGGTTAAATTGCAATTTTGACAAGAGGATTTTTATACATAAAGATGAAGCATGAATATGTTTGTCTAAATGATCAAATTTTTCCAGATACAGCTGTTGCAGTTTAAGCAAAGTAGATTCTCCTTTGCTACATATTACCTTGATGTTTGAAAGTCCCACCACCCCTTGCTCTCAGAAAATTTACTCTACTCCAGCCAAAACCAGCAGTTTGCCAATGTCATTCAGTCTTTTAAATCTGTAGTACAAATAAGAACATAAAGAAGCTTAAATTGCCAATTATTTTGTTTATTTGTGTTTTCCCTTAAGCACTTTATACCAAGCATGCTTGTGAGAGTAATTGCTAAGTTACATGTACTTTCTTAGTCTTGAAAGACAACTAAGCTGAATGATTCCCTTTATGCGGATAAATTTCAGCTAATGGAACCCCAGCTAAAGGACTCATTATAATAAGAATTAAGTCACAATATCCTTCCCAGGAAAAAATAACCAATCAACCAAGCAAACAAAAAAATCCCCACCAAGAGCAAGAAAAAATCTAGACTAAGGAAAGAAATTATATCATTATAGCCTTGCAATAAAAATAGCTCTTCACTCGTTCTGTTTCCTGTGTTTACTACCATCTGATTTCAGAGTAGCTATCAGTAAAGTTCACATCAATGCCAACAATTTGTATTCAACATCAAGGACAGTGTCAGAAACTGCAGAGATGATACCCAGTTGAAGAACTGACTGAGACATGAATCTATAGAGATAGCTCTGCAAAAAATACCTGGACAATGACTAATCAAAAGCTGAGTTGACAAATATTCAGTCTGTTACAGACAAACCTTGCTTACAAAGGGAAGTTATTCAATAGGGTAGGAATAGCAGAGAGGAGGAATCCTCTTTCTTTCTTTCTTTTTCTTTCTTCCTTTCTTTCTTTCTTTCTTTCTTTCTTTCTTTCTTTCTTTCTTTCTTTCTTTCTTTCTTTCTTTCT
>JBBMKD010000001.1:61148141-61222643 GCA_037834095.1 Argya squamiceps
CTTTCTTTCTTTCTTTCTTTCTTTCTTTCTTTCTTTCTTTCTTTCTTTCTTTCTTTCTTTCTTTCTTTTTTTCTTTTTTCTTTTTTCTTTTCTTTCTTTCTTTCCTTTCCTTCTTTCCTCATCTAATTATCTCCAGCCATCCATTTCTAACATATACATAAGGATTTACATTTGTATACTCACATTTCTATGAAACCATTTTACTGTATTATCTACTTTTCAAAGTTTGTATATAACACTAAAATATAATCCCTATTAATCTTGTTTACAAAGTTCATGATTCTGTTCAATTGAATAAGTAACAATGACCCCATTTTCATACCATTTATAGAACAGAATTTTTTCCTAAAATATTTATGAGATCTATCCTAGATTCTAAGATTTCTGTCTGATGCATTGTATCATGAAGGACTCTGAATCCCTTTGGAGTTTTTAACTAGCAAAAAGATTATAGAGGAATTCATATGTAATGCTACTTACACCAAACCAAATACCTTATTCTAAAAGGAGTAGAATTCAAGGCTGTAAATACAAAATGTGATACGCAGAAACAATATACAATATTTTGGCTTCTAGTATCTAATATACAGCAAGTTTTTGTGGTGGTTTTCTGGGTTGTTTGTTTGTTTGTTTTGGGTTATTTGTTGTTTTGTTGGGGGTTTTTTTGGTCATAATTCTTGAACCAAGGACCTGGCCAATATTCAAAACTGTGCATTGGAAAGTCATGGTCTCTTTTACATGCCTCTTGTCCTCACTAAACACAAGTATTTATTTTTCATTCACAGAACAGCTTCAAAACATGCAATAGGTTCAAAAACTCAAAACCTACCTATCAGTACTATTCAAGAAGAGTAGTATTCAAAGTAGAGAACTGTTTTATTTTAGGAAAAATGTGGAACAAATAATTTCAGAAAAAATCCCTGAATGTGGTCTTTCTACATCTGAGCCAATAGCTTCATAACTGTGAGCATATTTACAGGCTTTCCAAAGTTTTACCTATGCTGTAAAGAATGTAGGTAGCTAAACAGAGGCAGTAGTACCATTTTCTATCTCTTGAAGAGAGGATTAGAGGATTAGATTTCATTCTTGTAGGAAGGAAATCTAATTATGAGTTAGTAATTCTGCTTTCTGTTACAAAATTGTAAAAAGAAAAGGAAAATCTTCCCTGTTTGCAATTTTAGCTATTGCCTTGATATAATTATTTTCAGTGGCTTCTAGTAAAACTTTTTTTGACATCAGGGTAGTTTAAAAAAATAACATTTCTCAAAGTGTGTAGTTAGATCCATGTAGGTAGATTAGAAGAATATTTCCATTTTAAAAGCAATAGTTTAATCAACAATGATCTCTGTGTGACCCAATGTTCATACAACTGTAATTGATTACAAAATGGAGAAGGGAGGAGGAAGGAGAGGGGGAAGGGAAAAGGAAATACGTGGATTTCATCTTTAATATCTTACATACAAGAAGAGAGGTACAAGATCATTCAATCTGGGTTTTATTCATGTGAATTGTTTCTAATTACTGCGTCTTTATTAGTCACTGAAGAAGTGGAGTGACACAAAATAATATTAGAGTTGTTTTTCTCCTCAAAATACTTTCAATTAAATGTTATCTTCTAATGGACAAGGACCTATCATTTAATATACCTAAAGAGTAACTGCAGACACTTCTTTGTAATATCTACAGAGTATAGCACTAAATATTATAACCCATAAAAGTTTGGGTTTATTGGAAACAATTTTCTTGAAAACAATGTGCTAAATAGATCAACCTTGAGACCTTCATAGACTAAGCACTGCCACTGAGCACATTACATTGATATTTATTCATGTAACCTAAAGACTGAAATTAAATTCTATTCTGACAGTTGTTGAAAATACTTAAATCAATCGTTGTTCATTCCTCTTATTTATGAGTCATGGGATGCTCTACACTACTTGGATATTCCTAGAAATAATATAGAAATCTTGGAGGTCTCCTAGGAGGCCATCTTCTCTTCTTTCCCCTTCATCCTCTTAATGAAAAATCTGGGTTTTATTGCCTGTTTTCCTTTGCATTGAAAGTTTGACTAATTCAATCTGATAATGGAAACATAAGCCATGAGAAATTAATAGTACCAATCCCAATTGCTTTATAATGTTGAATAAAATAAATGTACATAGATTTCTACCAGTAGAAGAATATTTCTGGTGATCACCAATGTTAATACAATGTTAATGTATCACTAAATGTTATGTTAAAGTGAGTGAATATAATTAGCATGCACAGGCCTAAAGGATGAAATCAATGTTGGTAAATAGTTCATGCCTTTTAAAAATCCCCCTCCAGAATAAATGGTGAGTGAAGAAGAAAGGACCTGCTTGTGCTAATACTTTATACATTGTGCACATTGCTCAGAAGTGGCAATCAGGGTGAATGTTGTGGTACTGCTCTCTGGAATATTATGTGATACTGTGTACATTTCACACAAGGAGAGTATCAAGGCCATCCAACAGGAAAGAAATGAAATAGCAACACATTCTCAGTCACAGTCTTGTGATCTGCTGTCCAGCTTGGCTGCTTGCTGCTGGGTTATGGATTGGTGTCTCCGTGGGGGTGCTTACCGGCCAAAGCAGCTCTCCAGATCAACCTAAAACAGTTGTGGGTCCTCCAAATCTGCTAGTTGAAGCGTGATTAAGGCTTGGAAGAACGGAGAGGGCTCTGGCTTGGATTTGGGAAGGTGTTTATTCAGTGCAGCTCCATGTGCCAGAACAGCACTTGCCAGAACATGCGCCAGAGCAAGTTCTCGGCTGCCGTTTCTCCCTTAAGTACCCAGGGATCAGCCTGGGCAGGGAAGAAACTTCGGGCCAATGGGGGAAAGGGAAGGGGGTGGGGTTCGGGACAGGGAGATACCAGGTGTGTTCAGGGGTTTGGGAATGGGGGGGTGAAAGGGACATACCATTACAAACAAATAAACAAAATACAAATACAAATTCAAAAATCTAAATCACACACTGCAACACTGAGTCTCGTCTCCATGAGCACTGTCCTTGGTTTAGCTCTTTTCACTGACCCATGTCTCTAAAAACCAGCTATCCAAGTGAGCTACAAACTTTTGACCCATCTCCTATGCTTCATAGCACTCTTGCACAATTGGAAAGCATCTGGCCTAATCTTTTGCCCTGAAAGGATTCAAACATGACTTGTCAGTATAAAAGAAATCAATGATCTGTAGAAGAATTTGTTACACATCCTGGAAGCCTGTAATTGCTTAAATGAATTGAGTAAAGAAGAAAATTACACACATTAACTCCCGAACAGCCTTTGAATTAACAAAATTTTGGCAAGAGTATTAAAAATTAACCTATTTTTTTTTTTTTTTTAATATGTGTGCCATTGATTATCCTCAATTTTTATAGAGAGTTAGAGCTCCCTAGGAACAAGAGTGCTTTGTCTCATTTTAAAACTGACGAAAGAGCAACAGGAAACTCAAGACCAAGAGTGATACAATTGGGCGAGATTTTAAAAAGTAAAATTTTTCATGAGGTATTATAATAATACATTTTGTATTTATGCTATCTAGATAAATAGATGAACCTAAATTCTATGTGAATATTCGTCTGCCCTTGTACTCCATACATTCTATGTTTAGTTCATTGCTTGGTTCATTTTAGGTGTGTTTAGCAGTAGTTAAATAGGATATTAAAATTACTGAGTTACCTCCCCTCCCTATCTGCTCCCTCTCTGCTCCCTCCCTGCTCTCTAAGCAATAGAGGTTTGAATAAATAATTCAGCTTACTTCTATAAATCCTTGTTGGTTTGCTTGTGGTCTGACTTAGGCTTTAGTCATTAAAGTTAGTGCACCTTCAACACACTCAGCTGTGCTTTATCAGAAGACACTGTTGATGGCATATAGTTTTATGGTAGCTATAATACCACTCCATAAAAAGAAGATCTATTCTGACTAACTTCAGCATGCAACTTCCTCTAAAACAGTTGGCATCCTGGGTGAAATTTGTTTAATCTCTGGGATGTCACATCAGGATAGCAGTTTATCTCAATCCAAATGAATATCTTAAGTAGATCAGATGAAGTAGCCCCTGGAGAGGGCTATAAAAAATTCTACATTCATAGTTAAGACATATATAGATACCTATATTTTAAAGCTAGCTGTCTTCTAGAGATTTGAGGTTTGTTGATACAATTTTCACCTCTGGTATTTTCCCTTTTAAAAGATGCTTAAAATGAGAAGTGTTTTCACTCTGAAAGTCTTCAGAAGTACTTATTTTCATTGACTACATAAGGAATGCAGGCACTTACTTTCAGCAGATGCATCTATTCTACCTTATATATTTAAATTGTGACTCAATAATATAATTTTTCCTCTATGTATGTGTGAACATATTTTTCACGTGTGCACCTGAACTGAGAGTGACTAAGACTTTCAGTATTTGCTTGTACATTTAACAACTTGTAAGAAGAATAACTTACAAAAAACCACAAATTTTTCACTAAGTATGAAAGCCCTACATAATCAATATTTTTAATTAGTTTTCAAAAGCCAAATAAATAAATAAGAGTAACTAATTATAAGTGAAATTAACAGTGTGAATTCCTATGACTGTATTTTAAAGCTGTCGTGTTTCTGTTCTCCTAATATCTATAGCATGTAGAACAATGAACCAACAGCCTATTGTTTTTCATTAAGCCAAAGAAGGGACAGGGCTGGAAAGTATATTTTCAGGTAGAGAAATAGTTTCAAGGATACTGAAAGATACTGTGACCTCTTGAACCTGGAAAATGAATCTTCAATAGCAGGAATATAATACTAAGAAGATGTATTTCAGAGATTATTGAATTCAGTGATAACTTGAATATGTTCGATTAATTAATTGAATTAAATTGCAGTCTTTTCTCCTCTTATAATCTTGAAACTCCTGCTCTGGTATATAGTTGATTTCCTTCCCTAATACTTTCCAATATCCTCTTAAATGGTGCCAAATGTTTGGTCTAAAAGTTAAAAGAAACTGAGTATGTATATGAGCACAGTTTGTAAAAGTGTGGAGGCAGCCAGTGTGGTGCCCAGCCATGACAATTTTGGCATTACTTTTCTAGTCTAACTGTCCCCCTGTGGGTCTCTGAATCCTAACCCTACCCCTTACCCTTACCCTAACCCCAATGCGTTCTTGAGTCTGCATCTGAGGTCCCTATCAGTATGGCCCAGATTGGAAAAGTGTTGACACAGTCATGCTGTTGCCTTGTCATGACCCACTTGGCATGCCTTTTCCAGACCAAGAGTGCCTGGATCTGCAGACTCTTCGGCTCTTTGAACCATGACACAAACCATAAATTTAAAGGGATCTTGTTCCTCATTTGAGTTCCCCATCATTATGAGTGAAAATAATTAGAAAGGTGTGGAAGCAACAATATTGGTGTCTTGCTGTGATGCCCTTGGCATGCCTTTTCCACCTCAGTATCCCTTGGTCTACAGGCTGCCTGGGTCTCTGAACTCTAACCCACAGCATAATGGAATCTTGGTGCTGTATCTGAGGTCTCCATCACTATGAATGTTCCAGAATGGAAAATGCAGAAGTAGTAATGTTTATGTCTGTTGGATATAGGTAAAGCCTTATAAAATAAGGGCCTTGCTACCCTTATAAAATCATGCCTCAGGCCTGCTACTTTGACTAAGCAGAAGACTAGGGGAAAGCGACTCAGCTGAATTAGAGATAGAAAAACTAGTTATATAATCACTAGTTACATATTCATCTTGTGATGTGTGGTGGTTGATTGGATTGTTTGTTATGATTTAAAATTATGTGGCTGATAATGGGCTAACTGCTTAAAAAGGCCTGGTTTTTGCAATAAAAGGGCTTTCCTTTGCACCTGCTTGGGGACTCTGAGTCGCTTTGCTTTGTATAGATGTCCTGCCATGATCCACTTGGCACAAATTTCCAGCCCCAGTGTCCCTGCAGCTGTAGGCTCTGTGGCTACCTGATATAGACAATTGAGGAGAGACGGGAAGACTGATACGGTGATCAGAATTCAATTTTACTCAGGTTTTCCAAAAGCTTATATACAAATTCAGGAAGGTTAATAATTTCCACTACAATAATTAGGTTAAAAGATCATACAAATAACATACATATTTTCCACATTTTTCTTGTAGGGGGTTGATTGACTCTCTCCTCTTCCCAAAAAAAGGTTTAATCTTCTGTAATCTCAGAGCTTTGTTTGTTCCTGCCAAGGCATCCTGGTCATCAAACCAGCTATGCTAATTAAAGTCTGTCTTGCTCCCTGTCTTGTGTATTCCCACACCCTGAACCCTAACCCTAATGTATTATTGGTTCCCAACTGCAACTTAGTTCCCAATCAGAAAGGGTAGACCAGACTGGGAAGTAGAGGCAGACTGCTCCGATGGGAAAGGGCTGATCTCACCTGAGATGAAGCAGTTGCATCCTTTTTGGGTTTCCTTGCTATTTCTCAGCTGTTTAGATCAAGAATGTGAATCTGCTTATCTCTTCTTATGAAAAAACAGGTGGCCTAATCTCAGTTTTTCATACACTCACAGGAATGAAGTGACACAGCAGTCACAATTGTGAAGTACACTGTCCTGGTGCCGGGCCAAGGCATCCTCTGACTGTCACTTTGATGACCTCCGCTACATTCTTTTTGGCTCTTCCCTGCATCCTCTCCCACTGCCCCTGGAGTCTCCTATGTTCAGAGCCACTCCATCCATGTATCTCTGCATTAATACCTCTCAGAGCTACTTCCCATGTGTCTCATCAAGACCCTCTCTACCATTTCTCCACAAGATTTTGACTTTGTGATTTTCTTTATCCCTGGAATAAAATCTATCTCACCACAGTCAGAGCCTTCAATTAAAATCTTAATTTCACTCTGCCAAGTGGTAATGTTCTGCTTTATTACTGACTAGCAGTGTCTGTCCACACTTGTTGGTACCTGCCATTCTTTGTGATGTTTTAAATTACCTTCTTGATACAATGCTGGATAGGAAACTGAGGGTCAGGTCAAGCTGAATGCTGCTGTGGCAGACCAGTGTTGTTTAAGGATTCAGTCTCATTTTTTACTTTCAATTTATTGATTTCTCCAGTCTAATTTCTATTATTTTAATAATTCTAGGAATCAAAATGTAGTTGAATATTTCAACTCTGCCAGATAACAGAAGAAGAATCCCTCATTTAGTTGCCATTGCAGTTCATATTTTAAAATAAACTTCATAATATAAATGATAATTGCTTACAATGTCTCTTAATCAATAACTGGTGCTGACTAATTAAAGTTTAATTTGTATTCTGTATTAAAATGTGAGTTATTTTAATCAAGCAGAAAGATCATAAATTTGGAGTTTGTTTTTTTTTAATACTATCTAAAATATTTTCTTGGATTTACACCTTAAAATCTTGGAAACTTCTGTAAGTGTCAGAAGACATGGAAAGAATTTTGGAATCTGAAATTTGTTTAATATCAAGACAATTATATGAATTGTTAAACAAGTGTGTCTTTAATATAATTTCTTTCTTTTTATATCAAGGTATTTTTTTTTTTTTTTAATCAAGAGCACAGTTTACTAGATTATGCTCTGGCAGAACTTTAGAAGAGAGAAGAAATATAGACATGTTTTCGTCACAAGATATTTTCTTACACTCCCACACTTTATGATGTCTCTTTTTACAATTCTAAGCTTATGCTGGCTTTTTAATATTTTGACATTAACATATGTACTTATCCTTCTTTTGGGAACACTAGTAAGTCCTTTCCATTCACCAAGAAGAGGCAGTGGTCTCTTTTCTAGACAAAGTAATGATCGCAGCAATTTCAGGAGTTACCAATTGCATCAAAACCTATGAATGAAATTTCTTTTTTTCTAATGCACAAATCAGGCCTGCTAAAAACTTTCTTCTAAAAGGAAAGCGTTTTTTTATTTTTCATTATATAAGTGGCAATATGTTTGGGTTTTTTTTCAATATTAGTGCTATTTTTGGTAGTAACAGGGGCCTCTGATTCCAAAAATGAAGATCTTGTTTTACTCCTTCAACAAGTATTTTATCCTAGTCAGATGAAAAAAACTTGAATAAAACCACTTTAATAGTTCTTGTTTCAGGGATAATTTTAGATTAATATCAAAAGAAAACTTATTTATTATCATAGATTTATAGTGTTTACAAAAAAAGTATAATTTAAAATACATTTTATAAATATTAATCTGTATCCTCAACACTCCCTCACTATTCAATATTTTTTAAAAAAAGTAATTTACATAGATAAAATTTAGACATTCACATGGAATAACTTTGTTTCATAATACATTTCATGCTGCGAACACGTTAAATAACCATTAATAGCTGATAGAAAATGCTATCAGTGTCATGCGAAATGAGTTGGAAAATTACTATCAGGTGATCTTTGTTTGCAGTTTACTCTCCAAAACACATATTTTGTAATTCTTGGACATGTGATTATGAGCTTAACAGTCAAAAAGAATTTTTCATATTTATTTTCATTTATTCAGAAGGAATTGTCCATGGCTTAGTGAACCATATATATATATATATTTTAACTACTAAGGGTTATGAACTGTGAATGGTTTTTTTATGAGTGTGCCTCATAATTTTAATGTAATATTTTTTATGATTGTGTATATATAAAAATTAAGTTCCAGCACCAAGACCTTAAAAAATGTTTTTCAAGTCCTCTTGACTTGCTTTCATTTTTCAGTAATAACTGGCTCTATTTTAACATGTACTGAGGAAGCTGACTGTCAATCTCTGTGTAAAGAAACTCAATATTTCAGAAAAAAAAAAACTAAACAAAAAATTTGTTTGGAAAATGACCAAAGAAACATTAGAAGGATGTTATTTTTACAGGTATATTAATAAACATTTTGTTACAAAGCTAGATATTGATTTTTACTGGAAGTATACTAATATTTTTGGATGTTTCCTGAGGCACTGACATATATTTACTAAAGCCCAGCTTGCTTAGACCTACAAGAAATGGGCAATTTCCTCACCCAACATTAATCAACTAAAATTTATTGCCTTAAAATCGGGCATCTAATTCAGACTACTCATCTAAGTCTGCATCCATAGTCAATGTGTGGATTCTACTGTTTAGTTTCTTTTTAAAAAAGTCGCTGTTAAATAATTTAAAGGATTTAATTTAGTCACTTTAAACTCAAACAATTGTCAATTTGGATTTCTTTTTCTGAGCACAGTTTGCTTTTCTTAGTCTTAAGCAAACTGTTTACTCTATGCCTACATCTACACCCCTGCCAGCTAAACCCTTTGGGTCCCAAACCCCACTAGCCTAAACCCCTTCTTTGCCTCTGTTAATGTGAAGAAAAAAATTAGTTACAGAATTGTGTAATGAGAAATTCTGGTGTGTAGTACTACAGTTATTTCCTCATAAAGAAATAAACTTTGAGGGACAAAAAAAGAAGGAACTTCATGAAATAAGTTAGCAGTGCTCTTGCTTTATGAAGAGAAATAGAAAGAATAGTCATGACTGATCCAAGCCTACTTAGATATTAAAAACATAAAAAAAAAATTCTACTCTATTATGGACTAATCTTTAACAGATATAGGTATTTCTTTTATCCCCCTTAGTAATAGTAGGTCAGAATGTTTTTTGGTAATTTTTTTTAAAAAATAAATATTTTATATTTATAGTAGTCACAAGATTGTTAAAGCACGGATTTTTAAAATTATTATTATTTTCTTAATTGTGCCAAAACTAATCCCTGTAATCTTCTGTTAAACCCAAATATTTATACTTTGATCTGCAGGTATACACACAAAATTTCTGTTTTAACAATAATGAAGAGAGTTGACTGGTGAGAGTTGCTAGAAGATGTAGTTCTGCCATGTATAATGTAACTATCAAATAATCTCCCTGAATATTGCTGTGAATACATAATTTAATATCTCAAGAGAAATTATTTCATGTATTATTAATGTATATGATGGTATTTTCAGTCAACCTGCATTCATTTCAACATTCTGTATTATGATAAATGTCTATGTGTGTGCATACATTTTATATCAACATCCAATATTTCTTCTTTCAGTAATATTTAAAACCACATACAAAATACTGGATTTAGAACCAGGCTCAAAACAGTGTGGATTCATCCAAGAGCCTGTTCCTAAGCACAACAAAACAAATTATAGATGAAAAGGATATGTAAATAAAATTTATGTTTAGTTTCTGGAGAATGATACAGAAAAATGGTGTCAAACTTGTTTAGTCACTTGAAGTTACTTTAGACCCTAAAACGCAAGATTGTGAGCATGCATGCATTTACTGCTGCAAATGTCTCGATAAAATACAGCAAAATGTAATGTTGCAGTACATGTTTTAGGTTTTTGAATTTGTATTTGTATTTTGTTATTTGTCTGTACTTGGTTTGTTCCATTCCAAAATACCCTACCCCCCTACCCCTGAATATACCTGGTTTCCCCCTGATGTAACCACACCCCTTCCCTTTCCCCAATTAGTCCGAGGTTTCTTCCCTGCCCAGGCCGATCCCTGAGTACTTAAGAGGGACACCGAGCCCGGGCGCATGTTCTGGCTTGTTCTGGCTTCTGGTCCTGGCTCTCTGTACATGGAGCTAGGACAGAAATAAACACCTTTTTCCAACCCAAGCCGGACCCATTCCTCATTTCCAAGCCTCATCCAAGCTTCCAACGAGCAGATTTGGAGGAACTCACATCAGGAAGTTATAAATTGGCCTGGGGAACTGCTGGCCGGTAAAAGCACCCCCACGGACACGCCGATTTATAATGCAAAAGAGACTTAATGTATTCAGTATGCTTAGAACAAGCATTACTTTGCATTTCACAACTCTGTGTTGTGTTATTTCAGTTACTTCACTTAAAATCAAAGGCTTTTGAACACATTTTCAAGGAGATAATTTTCTAGGAGATAAAAAGAGCTGGATTTAAATTTCTGCGGTGGCATTCCTCACATCCCAGGGGATTACCACCGTCACCAAACCACCAGATATTTTGTTTAAAATATTGGGTTTCATATCTGCCTTTGAAAGCAGTCACTGCAGCTGGGAGTGTCAGAGACACGGCACCAGAGGTGGAACAGGCTAGAGAACAGTGGATTACATTCAATATTGTAGCCAGAACTACTTGTATGTATAAGGTAGAGGTAGGCTAAATAAGATTAAATTAATATTTATTTATCTTACACCTGGACATCAGTAAACCAAACCAGCACATTAAGTAATTCATAACTCTGTAAAACAAGCTATATCATGTCAGCAGTATATAAAATGTTACTACAAAGGAGACTTGCAAGATAGATTCACAAGCAGGGTTCAGGAAAACATATGCAAGCAGTAAAATCTGTGAAGGAACGTAAAATAAGAAGAAACAGTATTTGGCAAAATTTTAACAACTACAGGTACTACAAGATCATTTTAACAGGTAGGATCACCTCATTTCTGTTGAAGAGAGATCTGTGGAACACAAAAAAACAGTGAAGAGATAATCAAGGTGGCACAGAATGAATATTCCTGATTTATTTCCAGCTTCCCTTAACAAGGAATTCTCAGGCATGATCATCTCTATCTCAGAGAGCTAAGAGCTGTACCTATCAATTCTGACTACACAGTATCAGCTACATGTTTCTCCTGGTGTAAATTCTAGGTCTTAAGGGCTTTTCTCCATATGTAGTAATAAAATTGGCAATGACTAAGAAATAGGATTGGCAATGTTTATTGCTAATAAATAACAACACAATAAACTATTATTCTGATGTTTAAAACTCGCCACATCTCTCCATCATTTCTATTCAAAGCGATTTTTAATTTCCTTGCTGAATGTTTGCATACATTATATATATATATATATAATGTAACTATATATGTAAAATGTGTACATAGGTGCTACATGTAAGCATTCCTCATTTGCAGCATATATTCAGTTGTAAGAATTTCCTTATTATTTTAGAAGCCAGGCTAAAGGGAATCCAAGCTTTAGGACAGCCTTTTCTGGATATAGCTCTGAAGTTGCAATGGGTGAGTGCAGACATCACCTCTGTTGGTTTCATCACCTCTGGAGATTTACTCCATATATTTGCATTCAACACTTCATGAACTAGCGCCCAGTCACAAAACCAGGGTCTTATAAAGTAACTATATTTGCATGGCTTTCTCTGTCCCACGTGGCTGGACGCGATCATCTAAACCTGTCTCAGGAAAGATATGCATGCTATTATTATGCTATTTTAGGTATCCAAGTAAACTTCAGTCTGAAATCTCAGGTCCTCAAGTGTGTTGTGTGGCTCAAAATACTGTGTTGGGAAAAAGAAAATACACTGTAATATGCAAGATTTACTGTTAGTTTAATTAATCTTATAGCATCGGTTCTGTCCAAATTATACAATCAATGTAGAAAAACCACACCAATGCCAATAGAGTTAATTTTTTTACAGAAACATCTTCTTTGTGTCCACTCCTTTTTTCTGATGTTATATTCACCTTCTCAGTGTACCTTTGGGTACTTTCTAGGAGGACAAAGACAAGCTGCCAGCATCCAAAGCTTTTTCCTGGGAGGAGCAACATGGTCGTGGAGAGAGAGCTCTTTGTTATCTATAGAAGCTTCTGCTTGTTGCTCTATTTGTATGATTTTTTGCTTGGTTGATTGATTTCTTTTTTTTTTTTTCACGTCAGTGTGTTGATCCCTTGTTCTCCTATCTAAGGTCTGAAAGTTGTCCATCACCTTCTGCAACTTATCTGACCTACTGGACTGGGCTTCTGTTTATTGCCCCTTAGAGTACCAGACTTTTACCAGGTTAGTTATTCCCGGGGCTTCAGCTACAATAACTTTATGTTTTTCTCAGGTAACAGTTCTGTAATTAACCACAGAAATTAACTGGTCTTTTAGCACACCTTGCAGCACCTTTTAACCTTTCCACCCTGTATTTGATTTAGCTAAATATCCAGATATATTTTGGGAAGTCACACTGAAAGAACTAATGGTTTTCAAAAACTCCAAACTGCTCCTCTTCCTAGAATTTTTTTTTTGGTTTTAAGTCAAGTTGATCACTGAAAAAGTATGTCTCTGTTGCAATCTTCCCCTTTCTTCTAAGAAAAAAAAATTTCCAACTTGATATACCATAGTTATGATTTAAACCTGGTAATTGTATGAACAGCAGAACTATCTCACCTAAAAATGTATAATTGATTTTCCTTTAGTAGTTTCATTCCCTGAAATATTGCAGTCTCTGCCAAGATAAATGCCCATCATTATATGTTTTTTACATGAACTTTGTATGATCTTTACAGAAATAGTGAAGGACCTAGTTCAGACAGTGTTAAAGACTTCCAGCTAATAATTATCAGTATGAAATCTACACTGTTTTCTGGAAGTTATTTGTATTCTTTTGGGGTTTTTTTACATTTCAGGGTTCTTAAGTTCAATACAGCAAGTTGATAATTAATTGTTTTGATAAAAGATTTGTTCTTATTTTGCAAAATATATTGATAATTCTCTTCCTATCAGGAGAAAATGCAGCTGAAATTTACACTGAAATGTACACTCCTCTGTTTCTATGTCTGGAGAGAAAAAGAGCCTAAAGAAGCATCAACAATTATCAAACACCTGAATTTATTTGTGTTATTTGGTCCTGAGAAAAATTTCAATAAACTGGATCCTGAACTAACTGAAAGCTGAAAAAAGCTTAAAATTTTAAGAATTAAGAAGAATTAAATTTTATTTTTGTACTATTTCTGTTGCATTCAGGGAAAACAGATATAGTATAGTCTTTATGATAGGTAATACTGCAGCAGAAAAAAACCTCATACCAGAGGGAATTCCTTCTAACTGGAACAGGTTAGCTAATTCATCGAGGAAATGACAAACAATTAAAAATATTTCTCCTAGTTAATAGAAGCATAAAAAAATGATTCCCCATGTTCTTTTTCCTTCCACATAATTAAAATTCCTTTTTTAAAAATATATATTTTCCAGTTTGGCTGGTAAAATAAAAGGAATTTTCACTGTCATCCTTATATATTGTTGATAATTTATTTCAAGAGCTGATTCATGAAGAACTAATACTGACACTTCTTCATTTTAATTATTATTTTAAAAAAGTTGTCTATTGTCTTTTACAATAAATAAGGAAATATAATAATGTAGAGTACTACGTTTTTTCTTATTAGCCTTAGAGGGAGTAGAGTACTTGTAATCTCATCATTTCTACCTGATGGCTGTAAGAGTATATGTAATATTCATGTGAATTTTACTGAAGTGGAAGAATATATATATGAGTAATCTCATTTTCTCTTCTATATGCTTGTAGGATTACATACGTAACAATTACATGACTACACTTGGTGATAAGATGCATAATATTGAAACCTGCAAGTTTTTTTGCTTTTAATGAAGTTTGAATTAGACAAAAGATTCAAAGTTGCTCAGCTATTTCAATGAACTTGAAATAACTAAAGGATTTTGAAGAGAATATACTGCTGTTGCACTGTGATACCTGTTTTGCAAAAAAAAAAAATTAAAATAGAATTCCTACTATGAGTCATTAGCTAGATTGTGGAGAGTCAGAAGTTAATAAATATTAATTATTTTGTTTTTTCTTTTTTACTGAATATGTTTAAATCTTCCATGCATTTCAATATACAAAATATGTGTGGAAAATTTTCTCTTAGATTCATGAGTGTTTCTGTAGAAAAGAAAACTTGATTTTTGTTGTGACAGGGTGATGGCTGTAAATTGAAAGAAAATAGGTTTACATTTGATATTAGGAAGTAATTATTTACTTTGAGGGTGATGAGTCAGTGGAGCATGTTGCCTGGAGAATCTGTAGATGTGCCATCTACACAGTGATTAAGGCCAGGTTGGACGGGGCTTTAAGCAATCTGATCTGTTGAAAAGTGTCCTTGTCCACAGCACGAGGAAAGTCTTTAAGGTCCTTTCTTACTTACCCAAACCATTCTATGATTGGAACACTTGTATATACTAGTCTGGTGTGGAACATGAACAGGAAATAATCTCAATTGAAAATAAAAAAATCTGAATGCTTCTCTTTGATATTATTCTTACTAGTATGATAATATTTTGTAAATTTATTTGTATTCTGTGACAAGTCTTCTTTTTTTTACCTCATGCGATGCATCACATACTGTCAATGTAACTGTATGTTCCAAATTACAGAAACACACTTGTGCTTCTGCCTTTTTTTTTTTTTTCTATATAAGGCTTTCCCACTATAAGAAAATGACCCATCTGCTTCTTTGTAAGATTTTTTAATAAGTGACTTTGCAGATTCAAAACATTCTCTCCCCCGGACCACTATAGGGATTAATGTGGACATTGAACTCAATTTTGAGTTAAAATATTGCTGTAATGAGAACCTAAAAAACAACAACATAAAACAAACAAACAAACATACAAACCCCACTAACAACAAAAATACAGACAGACCCTAAACTGATACATTCCATTTCAAATAGTTCAGCACTTTCACAGATACAGAAATTGTTCACCCAAATGGAGTATTCAGTCCTTATAAATTTTTCCTTTTCTGCCTGCCCAATAGTAGTAAATGAATGAAAATTTCAATCAATGCATTCCTGTACATCTTTCAACCAATTTATTTCGAAAGAATGAAAGATTTAAAATGCAGGTCAGGAAGCCATCCAGAACATCTTTCATCTAAAACTCATGAAAGGCCCTACTTTTTGTTGATCTAGGATAGAATTTAAGTTTGTCAGATCATTGCTTATCAAATTGTAATGTCTTTCATCTTCTACACTGTTACTTTTTTGCTTCTCAAGACCTTACATGTACTCAGTCTTCAAAAGGAAGAAGAAGGATATCTGAATTAAGGTCCTCTCCTATGCAGGGGCATAAAGAAATCCAATTACTGATTGGGAAAGATTACTGGAAATACTGCTAAAGAGATCTCATAACTATTCACTAGTATGTCAAGGCCTGTGTGAAAACATTCATTGTGGGCTTTTTTTTCAACTTGAGAATCACATTTAGCAACACTCTGAATCATAATTCCCATGGGGAGTGGGTTAACTACTGTCCAGAAACCTTTCAGATGTGTTTAGTATGATGACAAAACATGCTTTGCATAATAAAAAATGGAAGCTAAAAGTTCTGTTTCTATTTCACTGGCATATTGACAAAGAAATTTCCAGAACCCCAGAGAAAATTGATGTAATTCCACGTAATTTGGTAATTTTTTATTAATAAACCACTTTCAGAACATGAAGCAGGTAACCAAAAGTGATTACCGATATAGGTGTCCTATAATTGCTGTTTTACTGCAAATTTGCATAATTTTTCCTTTTTTTTCATTAGTCAGTAAGGGGCTAATTATATTTTTCCTTCAGGAAACATATTTGTCTTCATTAATTGAAACATAAGACTTGGACTTTTATCCTTTTAGCTTTATTTCAAAGTAGAAACAATCTAAGAGTATTTGTTCTTGTAGAAACTGATAATGACCTTCAACATGTAGCAGAATAATTCCTTTTCCATTTAAAAGACTTTCGGAGATCTTCCAGTAGGAGCTGATTATACCTATTGATGGAATCAGTCAACAGTAATTCATCAGGGAAGTCTATGTCTTTGTCATTTAAAATTCCTCTCACTGGTTTACATATCAACATCCGAAAACTGTCGTGGTTTCACTGCAGATATTGTTTAAACAATGAAGATATTATTAAGTTATCTGTATCACCTGATTACTAAGAAAAAAACACAAACAAGCCCAAAGCACAAACCCCAAATTACAGACTTCTAGGAAAATAGACGGTCAGTGTGTGGTCAAGATTGTGAACACGGTCTGTTGGAAAGAGACAAAATTAGAACTGAGATTAAAATGCTTGAAGTAGGGAGTAGCTATAAACTCTACTGAAATTTTCTGTATTTCCTTTCATTTTTGACAATATATTTTAGAGGACTAGAAAAAAAGATGAAGGCTAATTTTTTTTTGGTGTAGCTGTATTCCCCTGGATAGAGTAGTTATTTGTAACTGCCTACCCCTTTAGTGACATTGCTATGATGCTTACTAACTTCACTCAAGGCTTTCAGCTGAATAATGTACCTGTCTGACTCACTTTTCACTGGTAAAGCCCGAATCTCATAGCAGTGCTGTAGCTGAGAGTGCCTAAAATAGTGATGGCCATCACACATTACACATGATCTAGAGCATTCATCATGAGATGTTTGTCTTGTGGAAGGAGCAAAGGGTCACCTCTGAGTCACGTATTTTGCTCTAGTAGCTATGTTATTCTCAGGAACACTGTTTCAGAGAATGAACTGAAATAATTCAGTGTAAAAACCAGTAAAATTTAAACCACTGGTAGAATTGAAATATCAGATGTATTGTAGGCTTAAGAGTTATGGACTGTTTCATTTCACTGCTTCCTAAGCTCCAATGTAGATGCCTGTGGTCTCTGTAGGAGAACAAGATTTTTCTTAAGCTAGGTGTTAAATACAGGCATATTAATATCCATTAACTGGAAGATGAAAATATCAAATGATGTATCCTAAAGGAACTGTTTCAGACAAATTATCACTTTCTTTAAACCACTTCACTACATGCAAGACTGTAATGGCATATCCATGGGGCTTTCATGAACAGACCTACTTAATTCTGACAAAATTCAGGTATCTCTGCATGGTTCCAGAGTAGTTACCATTTCAGAAAGAGAGAAGATTAGGCCGATTATATGGATTTTTTTACTTTCAAAATTTATGTAAGACTTTGTGGATAGCAAGACTGATAGTGAGAATATAATTAGGACTCTCATATATAACGGTGATTATCAAACTCAATAAAGTGCAATTTTAACAAGTAGTAGCAGTGCTGACCATTAAATGTGGATGATAAGATGCTTAATCGGTATCCCGTTTTTTGAGTCTAATTCACATTGTGTATAAAAATCAGGCTGTATTATTCCGAATTTTTGCAAAAAGGAGACACTAAAACTATGCACTCTGAATAGAAAAGTAACCGATGTCATAGCTGCTATTTTCACTTTATTTTGAATTTTGAAAATTAGTGGAGCAGTACTGAAAAACAAGTGACTTTCTTTTGAATGTCAAAATTTTATAGGCACCAGAAACTAAGATTTGAAAGTTTTGACCTTAGTTTTTATCTGTCTTCAATGGAATTTATATCACACAGTAGCTTCTGGCTATATTTAATCTTTTTAAGGAATTGCTTCTGACTGCAAATCTAATGAGATTATGTTGGGTTGTGATTTTTTTAAGCATTATGCAAAGTTATCCTTAACTAAGAGTGAAAAATTCCAAAGGTTACTGCTTTTTATTAATTTTAAATCATTACAGTGGCCGGATAATAAAAAATATCAGAGGGATTTTAGGGATTTTTTTTTAAATTATGGAACTGAACTATGGTGTCTTGTATTTGTAGGAGTGCGATTAATTAATCCTACATTCTCTTGTATCCTGAAACTTGCAGATTTTTCCCGAACTCTTTGCTCAGTTTGGACTGGTGAGGGGATCTTGAATCCCTTGTTTGGTTTCACCATGAAAAAGACATTGAGGTGCTGAAGCTCATTCAAAGAACAACAACGCTGGTGAAGGGTCTGAGGCACAAGTCTTATGAGGACCAGCTGAGGCAGCTGGGGTTGTTTAGCCTGGAGAAAAGGAGGCTCAGGGATCTTATGACTCTCTACAACAATCCAAAAAGAGGTGGTAGTGATGTGGACATCTGTCTCTTTTTCCCAAATAGAAAGTAACAGGGCAAGGGAAAATTACCCCAAGATGGTTCAAAAGAGCTTTAGATCATACATGAGGAGAAATTTCTTAATAAAAAGGTTTGTCAAGCACTGGAACAGGCTGGCCAGGGATGTGCTTGACTCATCATCCCTGGTGGTATTTAAGAGGCATCTATATGTGGTGCTGAGAGGCTTGGTTTAGTGGGGGGCTTGGCAGTGCTGAGTTTATATTTGGATGCAATAATCATAAAGGTATTTTCCAGCCTAAAAGATACTATAGTTTTATCCTCATTTTAAGAATATAGTTATGATAATGAGGAATAAATAAGCAGAATCCAACCTGAAGCTATCAGGTAGCATTACTGTTACCTGAAAATATTTCTTCCACTGATTTTGGTGAATTATTGTTATTTATATATATTAATGTTGGATATAAAAGACCAACTTCGAATCGTGCTACATTGTTCTCACTGTGCTATGTAAGGTTCAGTACACCTCAACATAATTTTTGTGTTAGGTGTACAGCAAGCAAGCTGTCACAGATGCTTTGATTACTCGGGGAAAAGGAAAGACGTTGGTGTCTTTGAAAACTATCAGAAAAAGACTTCCATCTATTTAACTTTCAGCCTTGGGTTAACATATGAAGATTCACTTTCTAGAAATGTGCAAAAATTTCTGCCTATTTCAATATACCATACAGGAACGTTATAATTAGTGAGACCTGCATCATTTTGGGTAGCTGAATGTTGGTAGAACAGATTGGTTATTTTCTAAGGAGTTCAAAGTCAATATATATTAGGATTGGAAAAAAGTCTATAATAGATAATAAATAATAATTTTATAGGAAATTTCATCTCAATTCAGTTCTGCAGAGAAAGTGGGAAGCTTAATTAGACATTAGTAATCTAAACATAGGAATGAAGTAAAAATTGTTTTGGGAGGACAGCACAAGAGTATGGACAATGATACTGATTCTGCCACTGGACATATTATCTGGAAAAGACAGAGGGATAGAGTAAGACATGACAGAAAAAAAAATCCCCCACAGTATAACCCAAGACATCTTTGTAGAATGTTCTTGTTTCCATGTTTTGAGGTGCTCCTATCTGATGATGTTACTATTTGGCTACCTCCACAGTTCTACCCTAGACAATTAGCATTTAAGATGAAAAATCTAGGCCCTACTACCTCCTTTTGAATATATTGTTTGTCTCTATCTTTTCTCTCTGCCTCAAATCTCCTCAAATCATGTCTGATTATGGCTAGTTTCCCTGGTATTTAGATATTATTGAATGCAGTAATGAAAGAAACCATAGAGATACTTAATTATCTACACAGCAGGTGTCCAATGAAGAAACTTAATTCTAACCTTTCCCTCTGTGATAAGATAATTAGTTGGGTCTAATTGCTGCTAATATATATGTTCACTGATTGTGGTCTAGACCCTGTTTCTGTGAAAAGAAAAAAAGAAGATCAAAATAAAAACAGAATAAAAAATGCAGGTCTCTTCTATAACACTACAGGAGAGCTGTTTCTCGCTTCTAAACAAATAGAGACATTTCTTAAAGAAAAGAGAACAAAACCCAACAAATTCTACGCATTTTTATTGTGAAATAATAATAAATTTCACTACCTGGATTAAAAATCCTAGCAATGAATACACATTTTTTACGCATTAAATTTATAACTAAGGAAAAGCAGGTTGTTGGTGTTCCCACAAAGTATTATATTCAAGTAGGGAAAAAAACCCAAACCAACAATACCACAAGAATTTTGGAAGCAAGCGACCCTATGACCCCATACACTGGTGAGGAGTGGGGAAATTAGAAAAGCCTGTGGGGATTACTTGTGATGATGAGATAAATACAAGATCTGCAAATCAATCATCAGTGACATTGTTTATGATACTAGCATAACTTCTCATGTTTTGATCTCAGTATTAAACATTAAGAGGCTGACATAGTTCACAAAGAAGTTTTGAAAAGGTTTGCATTGATTGTGTAGGCATTCAGCCAGATTCTATTTGTAATGATAAAGCAAGAGCCAAACATTTCTTTGCGGTGATGTTTGAGATTCTGTGTGTGCGGGGACAAAATTTGCCATTGTTTAATGTTCATACTCATGAGGTTTTATAGTAAACCAGGGAAAATATTGATAGGAAGAACAAAAGAACCCAGGAAGCTTACTTTTCGCAATGCAGTTTTGTGGCTGGAGGATTGATTGTGAATGGAATACCCTGGGCACAGATTTGTGCGGTTCATGGGGCTCTGAGAATAACAGAGATCAAATACAGGCTTATTTTGGAACAGATGTGATGAAAAAATTTCATTATCTTGAGTTGGCTTGCCAGTAACCTTTAGAAATGCAGTATTTTCAACCAAGAACCCTTTTTTAGGACCTCTCTTAAATCCATCACGTTGAATGGACAAAGGGCCATAGTCAGCACCTTTAGAAGCTGTTCAGACCTCTGCAAGACCAAACCTCTATTTTCCATTGTCTTGTTTTCCACCCACATTTGACACAAAGTGGCAGTGCAAAGGTTGGATTCTCTTTTTTTTGCCCTCTATCAGAAGGGGCTCCTTTTTCTATACTCTTTGTCTTCAACAGTCGTTGCTGATGCTAGAGCACCTTAAGGTGAAAGTTTTTTTTTTTTTTTTTTTTTAATATGGTTAATGCTACAAGAAGGCAGCTCTAAGGTTGACAGCATAAAAATTCTAAAAGAATTTAATAGTATTTTTTTGGCAGAAGTATTTGTTAAAAATGAAGAAGCATACCTAAAAATATCTTAAAATAATTTGAATACTGATAGGAAAATGCTTAAAACTAAATTGTAACCATAAGCAACATCTAAAAAGAGTCATTTTTCAACAATTCTCTCAGAAATAAATTCAGAATTTTTACTCATGAGATGTACAGGTACAAAATAGAAAGAACACTGAAATAATATTGAAATACACTGTCAGAGAGAGATGAGAAGATTTATAGTTAGACTCCAGTCTTCCAAACAGTAAGACTTATGTAACAGTAAGACTCAGCTTAATGTTAGCACCACCTTTTTTAATCTGATAGTTCCTCAGGCAGTTTTCATGCAGTATATCCTGAGACTGTCTTCTGAGTTCATAGACATGTTTAGTGGCGACCCAGAAACTAAGTAAAACTGTTGGGTTTGTTGTTTTTCAAATATAAGTGCATGAGAGTTTTTAAACTTAGATGCATGTATTTTTAATATGTTAATACATAAATATTTATATATCTTTACAGGATTCTACTGGTCTGAAAGTTAGTTGGTCTCAAGCAGACTAGTTCAATACCAAATATAAATATTTGCCTTTATTAAAATTATTGATCCTGAGTACTTTGGGAAGATAGAAGTCATTTTTGACTCAAGAGACATTTAATGTCAATAGAGCAAAGTCATACTTTGCACCCATAGTCTGATCTCCTTTGAATAAATATTAGGCTTGAAATTTCTAGTGCTAGTCATTCCTTGCATGGACAGAAACGTAAGAAATTTCATTAGCTAGAGGCAAAGAATAAAAAAAACCAAATTTGCTTTAGTTGTTTCAAAACCAAT
Organism: Argya squamiceps; assembly: GCA_037834095.1. NCBI lineage: Eukaryota > Metazoa > Chordata > Aves > Passeriformes > Leiothrichidae > Argya > Argya squamiceps. The sequence continues at coordinate 61,170,449 of JBBMKD010000001.1, forward strand.
GTTTAGGTCTGGTTGAAATAAATGTAGAGCTAGAATATATCAGGACTGAGCATTATTTAAAAGTACTGCCACAGAATTATTGCCATTTAGTACTAATTGACTACTTGACTTCTTGGCTACTGCCCTCATTCATATTCATGTAATATCTGCAATCTAACCAGGCAAGGTCCGGGTTTAGTCCATAAGCTCATACACAATAGTTTAAACAGAACTAAATGTAAAGCACAGAGATCAGCTGAAAGCTGAGGTATGTCCCAGCAGGTTTACCCAGGCACATTCAGATATCAAAACTTTTAACACACCTTTGGAAAAATGAGAGAATACTGAGTCTCTAGGAGCTGGTAGAATGCCAATACCTGCAAAATTACTGCTGGAGCTCAGAACAGCACTGGCCTTTTCTGCACTCTGTATGACATTGTTACAGCATTTGGACTAGTTGTCTCAAAGACAAGCAAATCACTGCTGCTGTCGACAAAATGTGGGATTAGTTTCAGAAAGTGGAGTCAGCTGCTTTGCCTGCTCTTAGAAGAGTAAGGAAGGCACAAAAAAAAGGTGGTAATCTAAATTTGCTAAAATCAGTGGAATTACTTATTTAAAATTAAACATATGCTTATGACTTCCCAAGATGGGGACATATATTCTTGATTTATGACCTTTATCTTATTGCAATCAGTGTTCTCATTAACATTTATCAGAGGACACATCCATCTCGTTTGACCATTGCCCCATTTTCTCAGTGTCCCATCATCATATTTGCTAAATGAGGAAATAGATGTTTAATGCACAATAATGTACCATTAATAAAAGCAGTCATAACTGTTTTAGCAAATGCCTAATTCACCCAGGGAAATTGAACCACCCAGTTACTAAATAAAAGAAGGTAAATAATATTGTCATTTATTATTTGTGTAATGATTTTGAGCTATGTATATAGCTTGCAGAGACTGACAGAGAAATGCAGGTTTTGAAGTGCATTTTTATATATGAAAATTAGGCCACAGAACAAGCAAAATCCCTAATTTCTGCTGGAATACTCTTAAAATGTCTCTAAATGTTTCCTTTTTATTTCTTTTTTTCTTTTTAATTGCAAACATTATTATTAATAGATTTTTTTGGTAAAGGTATACAAGCATCAAAACACATCTTATTTTTCTTGTAAGCAATATATAGAACATCTATTGCTCTTTAAAACTTGAAAGGGAACCTTCATTCATTGTACATTGTTTGGTAACCAAATCCTATGAAAATACTCCCCACTGAGCAGTAAAGGTTGACAGTGGAGGCTAATAAAACCACACTTTTAAAATTCATCTCTCTGACCAGATAAATTCTAACCTCACATTTTAATTGAGCTTAATGAGGTTTCACACTGTTTATATGCTCTGGCTATATCACTGTAATTAGCACCAAGGCATTACTCACTCTTGTCTTCATAAGACTTTCATTTTAGCCTTTTTAAGAGGTCCTGCTACTTTTTTTTGCTTCATTGCTTTGCTTTATTGAACATTATATGACATAGTAAGCAATTAAGTATATTTGTGGAAGAAATTAAATCACAAAAAGGGCATTAATGGTCAGGCTTAAATTCATAAAAGTAGAGAAACTGACATTAAGGTTGAAATCAGACTTGTTTTACCTCCTTATGCCTAAGAATGACAGCTTTTGTAATATTCAAGTGCAATATACTATATAGTATTCAAGTTCAACTATTCTTTTTGTCTCCACAGCTGTATCCCTCCAATGTGGAGAAAAAATGATAATATTTACCCTATAAGTGAACATTTTCTTTCATTGGGAGTTTTTCAAGAGCTCAGTGTTTTACTTATTATAATTTTAGCTTTTAAAAAAATATTAAGAGAGTCTATATCTATATATGCAAATGCATCTAAGTAGCTTCTATTTAAATTATAATTCAAATATTTTGATCAATGCATTTTTATGTGATCATTAAAATATCTCAAAGATATTTAGTCACAAAAAAACATTTATAATGGGCATAAGCAATGTCCTCAAGAACACCCTCATGCAGATATTACAAATTTATCTTTTTGAACTGTTCCTTAAATTCTACACTAAAAAATTGTTTTAAGTGATGTGAAAGTAGAAATTATTTTCTACTGCACATTAGCAGAAGAATGGCTTTTCAAGAAACTGAATTAACTTATACCAAGGAGATCTGCTTCACTGTATCTAGCCTTGGATAGGAGAATTGCCAGAAAAATTGTATCCTGTTCTAAATTAAATCACTTTTAAAAGTGAAAAAGAGATTGTCTACAGGAACAAATATACTAAATCTTTTCATGTAAAGTACAAGGCTATGTATATTTATAGGCAACTCATATTCAAAAGCATGCTCCAGCAAATTGCTTGACAGTTGTAACAAAAATTTTATGCATTAAAACGTCTTGTAAATGCATTTAGCTAAGATGAATCTTTATTCTTATTTGCAGGTAAATTCCCAACAATAATAAAATAGTGTGAAAGGGTAATTTAATTGAAGAAATTATTTTCTTATTTATGACCTTTATTTATTTCCAGAATAGGCTGAAATATAGTTCCATACTAGTTCAAATATTCTGAGAACTGGATCTTTCAGAATACCCCCCTATTTGATAGTCTAGGACAATTCACTGATCTTACACAAATAAACTATTTTCAGCGAATATTGGCCCCCAAAAATCTGAGAAAGATAATTCGAAGATTAGAAAAGAAACAACAACAAAAAAAAAGTACTGAAGAACTTATGACCATGAAGAGCATTAGAGTAATACAGCAAAACTGAACAATAATAAAGTATAACTTTTTAATGTGAGCCTGCTATCATTAGAGAAAAGTAATATTGCCTCAGGAAAAAAACAAGTCAGATTTTACAAAGAAAGGAATTATTACTTTCAACTTTCTACGGTAATTTGAAATGATGCGTAATTAGATCAACCAATCAACCAATAGTTTTAAGTATGTTAATAGTTTTGATTTTGTTCTTGAAAGAATAAGAACTTGAACTTTCCCTCCCTACTGCAACTGTAGATTGGAATGAAGGAATCTAACTTGCTCTGCAACAGATGTATAACTTTTTGCTACTTAATTTCTTGCAATAGAACTTGGGCAGAAAAGAACAATCTCTTTCCAAAAAAATCACTTTTCCTATATCACATTTCTATTATGCAATGACAGCAAATATCTCACCTCAACTCTCTGAATGTGACACTCACTCTGTGAAGGAAAGAAATTGTCACTGTGACAAGAGAGTCATTGAGTATCAGTGACAGAAGTTTAGAATAAATATTTATTTCCTCAACCTTCTTCCTAGGCATCTCAATATTTCCTTAAGCATCAATGAATATACATAAGGAAAATCTAAAAATTCATTAAATAACAAAGAAGGGAATACATCCATGAAAAAATATATTGAATAGCAGTTTCTTATTTTTTTTCTTCATTTAATATTGTCTGACCAGTTCCAGGACAGGTTATTCAAAGTACTTGATCAAATGAAGGATTGATTAGTAATACAATTTTTTTATTTTGCAATCAAAAATTAGCTTTTGCAGTCATACATCAAAAGATCATACGTATGTTCCCAATACACTGTACCTAGTCATGGATAAAAGGACTCTTGTGAGGTCTATTCTGTCTAGCCAGTTCAAAATAGGCAGGATTAAGGCTTCTTGTCAATTAAATGCTTCTTCACTTAGAATTCCTCTGTGGATCAATATAGTCTCTCTCCTTTTTTTGATATTTGTGTCCCATGTCAATGCTAACAGTAAAACCATCATGCAGATCGCAGAGAACATTTTGTGGTATTAGGTATTAATTAAGCAAATCATTTAAAGCCAGAAAATAAGCTTTACAATGTGGAACCTAAATTCCTACAATATTCCTTTTACTAAAGATAACATTGAGAATTACTTGCTCTTCATAGACAAAGTGATGTTATACCAGTGTGGTAGAACATAGCTGACATAAGCAAAACTAGATTAAGAGATTGGAAGTTGAAATGAGAAAAAAAAATCAATCTTGAAATAAGGTGTATTTTCCTAGCTGTGATGGTAATTAAACACTGAAAAAAGTTCCACAGGAAGCCATGGACTAACTGGTGCCTGCAGTCTTTGAAATAAGCTGAGCTGTCTTTAAACATATAACGATTTCCTCAAGCCTTTCACAAAAACATTATGTACGATATTTTAGTGGTGTGGTTTTAGTTTTATTAGTTCCATGTATGTATTTGTTCCATGTTTTTATGCTGTTTGTATAAGTTATGATGGTTTGTTCTTTGTACCCCCATGTTTAACCTTTTCATGGCTTACCCCAGTTACTGTTATTTGTCCATCATTATGTTTTGTAACCCCCAGGTCCTGCCAGTCACTTCGGAGCCTCTCCCTGGGTCTAGAAAATTCTAGTGAGGGCATTGAGTGATTGGGCAGGATCCCTGTGGTTCTCTCCCTTGCCTCTTTGATTTGTTCCAGTGTCTGTCTTTTATGTACAGAGCCACTCCCAGATTTTTCCCTATTGGACCCCCACTGTACCCTTCCCCTTGCTCCACCTCTGCATTTAAGAAGTTGCACAGAGATGATCTGCGCTCTCTTGGGCAGACTCTCTGGTGGTGAGGTGGTACCTCATGGACATCAGTAAACCCCAGCTGCTGTTCACTCATCAGAGTCCTTCCTTCATTCCTCATCATCGCTCATGCTGCCGCTGTGGCAAGGGCCCACAGGATTGGGAAGGTATCCCTGGATACTAGACTGTACCTCGCACTGCGGCCGGTGTCAGAGGTGGCCTCGCAAGGCAGGACGAGACTCCTGAGACACCATGACCACCACATGATATGAACTTGAAAAGAAAGTGCTGCAGCTGAGTGTTCAGAATGGCCATCTCTGTCACCGAAATTTGTGATGGTATAAGGCAGTTGTTCTTATTTTTCTTATTCACATTTGAGGAGATCAAGATAGTAAGTTTTGTCCTTAATATTTGCAACTCTGTGTAAGAGAATGACTACAAACCAATTTCAAATAATATGTTTTGAGGCTATGTTCTCCCATCCTCTCTTCTCTCTTCAGACCTGAAAACTGACACAGGAAATTTTCATATTTTTCAGCTCTTTACTATGAACATAAGATGTAGGTTATCTAATGTGACATCGAGAAAGAGCAGACCTTTTCCCTTAGTACTGCACAGACTCTTATCTGACCACTGGCTAATCTATCTTGCCTACCAGCTTAAGTACAAAACCAGATATTTTGCATTGGAAAAACACTTTTCACTTTTCAGCTGCAAATCAAAAGGGACTGTTCTTGAAATATTCATCTTTTTATGCATGGAGGTATGGTTTAACTAGTAGGATAACACAGGCATTCATATCACAATCCTGGTATGTTTTATGTAATCAAAATTTCTTCTCTTTTTGTAAGCCTCCTACACTGAAACCAAGATAATGATATTTTTGTTTCTCATGGTCCCTTCCTGAAACACAAAGTTTACTTCCCTCATAACTGAAAGGCTATTCTACTAATGAAGTACCATTCTTTTATAGAATATTTAGGTGAAACTTCATGGAAAGGGTCATAGAAAAACCAAACTGAATTATTTTTGTATCACATCACACCTGGGAAGACATGGAAAAAAATGGTTTTCTCAGTTCAACTCTTAAAAATGTGTAATCATATAAATTACATGAACTCATCTATGTGCCATTTGCATACATAATGGAAGCTAATCTTACATTTAAATATTTAGGTGGGTACGAACCGGTTAAAAAAAACCTGTGAAAATTAAGGATCAATTTAGTGGACTGGCAGAATACTATAAATATTTTCAGTAATGTTTTGTGTCATTTACATTTGGATTGTTCCACTTGAAACATCTCCAGAAATCCATGGAATCATGGAATCACTTTAAAAGATATAGCAGTAAGAACACTGGCAGTGTTACAATCCTTGTGATTAGGCCTGTTTTATGAGAATCTTTCTTGACATGAACAAAACAGACTGAGTTCAGTCTACATGCTTTCTCTGTAAAAGAGGAAAAAGTCCAAAGCGTTCTATCTGGATTTTTCCTGGAATAAAAAATTATCTGGGCTGTATAATTCAGTAGAGAAATGGCCCATTCTTTTGGGAAGAACTCACACCTTTTCCTTAACACAGTATTTATATAAGCATATGGTTGCATAGTTGCAGATAATTTATAAATGTGTGTAAAGGAATAATCAAAATCAGACAAATAAATAAATAAAAGTCAAAATAACCAAAAAAGAACAAAGAAGAAGATTAAAAAGGACTAGCAGTCTCAAGAAAAAACAGTTGCTAAAAGGTTGTTCTCTAAACAACAGACATGGTTTGTAAATGCTAGTGTCTTCTACAAAAGTTCAAAGCAGAAATATTTTAATCAATCATCCTGCTTTCAGGGACTATAGCAAACAGTTTCTTCAAATTTGTTTAGCATATGTCTGTGATCATTGTTGGCTGTTAGGAAAAGTATTTTTAAGAGTTCAGAGCAACAACTATATCATTTCTTTTCAAGATTAAAAAAAAAAATAGGAGAAAGTAATAACACAAAAGGTATTGCAGACTCTCTGCACAGGTTTTTATTTTAAAGACAATAAGAATGAATACCTGTTATTTTTTCAAGCAAATATTGTCAACAAAGTTTTTGGTTAAACTGAAATGACACAAAAATAAGTACAACAATAAACATATTTGTAATTGAATATTCTCTAAGATCTTCCTTATATTTTCAATTCTTTTGATTACTTTTGTCTTCATTGCCTCCAAATGCTCATAAAGTTGAATTATACAAGAGTATGCATTCACAGAAGGCCCTATAAATTTACATATGAGGGTACCTTCTCAGAGAAAAGAAATATAGGAAGAAAAGGAAGCCTTGCAATGTCTAGGTTTAATAGGAACATTCATTCAACTTCAATTAGGCCAACCCTTCCCATTCCCATCCATTTGCCTCCTGTGGCATGTTCCCAGTTTGCCATGTGCCTGAAGGAGTCCCCTGTGTGTCTTGCACCGACTCCACACCTGGCCGTGCTTCCCAGGTGCCCTCTGGGATAGAGGTGGCAGATGTTCTGACAATGACCTGCAGGTACACAAAGTTCCATTTCTACCTCCAGTGCAACTTGAAAGAGATTTTTTTTTTTCCTCTGTCTTAACAGAGCTCTTTGGTTTTTTCCCTTCAACTGGTTTTCAGCAGTGGTCTTGGGAGGAGGGGAGAGAGTGCAGCTCTGAGATCTTTTTAACAGAGGGCAGTGCCACAGAGAAAGTTACAGTGAAGTGAAATGGAGGTGGCAGGTGGGTTTGAGTCAGCTGAACTGCTACCTGCTCGAGGAGCACATCTCCCTGCTGCTGTTGCTTTAATGTCCTAAGAAGATATCATTGATGACAACTTACCGGCTTTGAATTCCAAGGAGTATAGATATTCAAAATCAATATTGTTTCTTCAGAGGCAGACAAATTAGGACTAAATGCAGACATCTACTTTTAGGGAAAGGATTTGTATTTGGAGATATACTTTTTTCTCAAAGAAACTGCTAGCTAGGTATCGTAAAGAATGTTCTTATGTAATCCAACTGATAGTAAAGGATTATTACGTACATATCTGAAATATCAGGAAATACATATTGAAAGCACTAAAATGTTGAAAGTTTTCCACTTGGAAAAGCAGACAAGTGATTCAAAGATTCTTGAACTCCCTACACTTTTTCTTCCAGGATGAAAGGTTTCTTTGTGGATAATGTAATACATTTATCTCTATCACCCAAGAGCAGAACATTTCATATATTGAAGTGAGATATGTAAATCACACAGGCCTTTGGAAAAAGAAAAAAACATTTTTTCCTCCTGAGAGCAAGGTAATTTGATTCAATTTTTTTCACTAAAATCACAGAAGTGATGAGACAGGAATTTACTTACTTTAAATACATTTCAAGTCTTAGGTTTTAACATTTTTTTCTTGGCAAGAAAAAGGAGAGGAGATATGATCTCTTACTTTGAAAAGCAGATTTTTTTTTTTTCCTCATCAATAAACATTTCATTTGAGTTTTTGGTTATGCTGTTACTACATCATCTGCTCAGGTAAATGTTAGGTACTCCAGAAAATTAAGGTCTTTAAGAAAGATAAAAATATCTCACCTAGCACTTTTATCTCACAGAAAATCAGTGTTTGTAATAAGGATTCAGTCTGAATTTTGTTGATCCTCCCCACTGCATGGATTAGTATTTGCATTTTCATTTGCTTTTTCTGAGAGCTTTTTCCTTGAGAATATATTCATATTCTGAACACTAGTGTTATATTTCAGAGTAATATGTATAGTAGAACTGCCTTCACATACAAGTGTCTGCACTTCTTTCTTCTGCTTTTCATGCTTTAATGAGAGAATGAAAACAGAACAAAATGCCATACATTTATATACTTGAGAATTTTCCCTTCTTATTTTTATATATAAAGTGGATTTTTATAACTAGATACTACATAGGTCATGCTTCAGTAACCTTTTTATTTGTCTGGCAACTTTGATATACTTTTGATATACTCTGTTGATGGGCAATGATTTATTTTTATTTTCTTATATTACTTACAGTGGACTTCACTGGACTGACTACTGACTACTACTATCCATTTTTTGTGTCACTTACTGATTGTGAAATTAAGAGAACAATGCTGGTGAGATTCACCTGATTATAGCCTAATTATCTACAAGATACAAGTCTACCATTAAAACAATAATTTAGATTATGCTATAAGTGAAGAGAAATATAGCCCATTTAGCCAATCTGGTTTAAATATTAGCCCACTGACAATGTGAACATGCCTTTCACAGAAGTAACTTGGCTGGGCAGCTTGCAAATAAGCAACATTAAGAAATACTGCCTATCTAACAGAAATACATTTGCTTTGTTAAATTCCAGCCTAACCAAGTGTTAATCTAGATGAGAATAAGGAAATCTGAAAACCAGAAACTAGAGGGACCAGCTTAGAAGATATCTACCTTGTATACAACAACAGTTAAGTGAAGTGATTGATCCTGTATCAATCGTTTCATGACAGGTGCTCACTACTTAACTTCCTCACTGCCTACATGCCTTCAATTGTACTTAGGTTATGAGAAGAATTCCTCAGTGTAACTTCTTTGAAGATCTCTCACTAGGTTAGCAAGCCTGTTTCTAAATATACTCATGTGCCACCTGGTCAGACACATTGGTCCTTGTCCAATAATCCTTGTCAGACTCAGAGTCCCATATAAAAGCCAAAGTCCAGTTTGAAACAGAACCTGTGCAGAACAAATTAATCTACTGGATACATTAGTTCCTTCTTTCCCCTGCCATAACATTATTGACATATATCACAGAGCTGCCACTCCTCAGTCCAAAAGCTATGCAATCACTCTTGATGACACCTCATGTCCTCTCTGACAGTGCAACTGGTGCACATGAGAGCTAAGCAGCAAGGGGCAATGCTGCAAGAGCCAGACAGATCTTGAGTCTTCATGCAACATCCTAGGTCTGAGCTCCCCACATGCATCTGATCTCCCAAAACACATTAGACAAGTTGGTATCTGGTTTGCTTTATTCCTGGAGGATGGTCCCGTGAGTTTCTTCTGGATTTTTCTCTTTATGCAGTCACTTAGTGGAGGCTTTTCTGACTCTGATGCCTGCTGCGACAGGTCTTGCCTACATCCATCAATTTCTATTGTACTATACAAATCCTGAAGCATAGAGCTGCAACTAGAAAAGAATCCTTCATGCTCCTAAAAGTTTCAAGTTTCCAGACAACTCTGTTTTGGGAGTCTGCATCCACTGCTATCTTTGGAAAAAATATTTTTTGTATGCCTCCTTCTTTATACCACAGACTCAGGATCCTGCCCCAGCAGACTCTCTGTGAAGACCCTATAATTTTTTTTCAGTCCTCCCAGTTGGTGTATGATCTTTACATCTCTTCTTCCAGCTACCCTTCATGGCAATTCAGCAGTGTAGTCAGAGCACATCCTCCTTGTGTGAGGCTGCTCAGCACCAGGAACTCAAGATCTGCAATAGCACATTCTCTCTGGATCTCTGTCTGGGTCAAGCGCTCTGACAGATCAAGGTAGATTTTTGCCCAGAGATTATGCTCTGAATAACTTTGACATGACCTTTACATGACCCCACACAGTCTTGAGGAGAGTGTCTGGACTCCTCTCCACCCCTGTTGAGCTAACTATTGCAAGAATGACAGTGTGCTTTAGCTGCCTTTGCTGTCCTTTACACTCTTATAAAAAGATTGTGACTGCTGATAGCAACCCCACTGTGCAAAAAAAATTGGTTGTCAGACACTATAACTCTCTGAAATCCTTTCCTCCAAGGGAAATTGCTGCAACTTCTCCAGTAAGATTGCCACCTCTTGTATTTCAAAATAATTGTGATAGAGAATGGTTTTCCCAACTGTGAGCAATATCATAAGTTTGAATTAAATATTTTGTACAAAGCAAACCCTCAAGTGATATTTACTAAGAGAGAATAATGATAGTATGGATAATAAGCGACAAGATTTATTTTAAAACTCTGTTTCTGGGTGATGTAGTTTAGGGATTAAGGGGGTAGTGCTAGGTTGATGGTTGGACTTGATAAACTTAAAGGTCTCTTCCTACCCTGATGACTCTGTGATTCTATGAAAACAAAATATATCACATTTTGAAATCTGACATCTTAGAATCATGCTTTTGTAATGCTCTTAGTGACGATTCAATTAAAATATATTTTTGATGTGAATGTAAGATTTTGTTTACCTAAAAATGAAAAAAATCCAAAAATTACCTTTGCTGCTAGTTTCTTAATGGTACATCAATTAGTGTCTGAAGTGGTTGAGGAGTTTTAGTCATAGTTATGATGTTCTTTGTGAGGTTTGTGTCTCTGTGTTTTATTTATCTTTTTCTGTGTCACCTTTTATTGCCTTTGAACTAAAATGATTTTTGACCTGATTACTTCAATGAAACAGATGTTTTCACTTTCTGCATGTTTTTGAAGAGATTTTTCAATTTTAGATACTGTAATTGCTGTGAGGTATTAGTGTACCCTCTAAAACTCTTAACCAGTCAGAATAAGTCCATTTGATGCTATCTGTTCAATAATATTGCGCCCAAAGAGCAAAAGGGTGGACAAGAAATGTGAAGCAGATGGCAAGTGGTGGTGGTGATGAGGATGAAGAGGTCTAATGGGCTTGGAAAATATTTAGAATACCCACACAATCTTCATGGAAGAAGAAAAAAATATTGATAAAATAGCAAGTCAGTTTACACTTCATTTTTCCCAGCTGTAAGATGTTTCAACAAAATTGTGTTTTCTCCTCACATAGCAAAAACGGTAGTCATTTCCTTGAAAAAAAAAAGTTAAATGACATCATCAAATTTTTGCTTTTCTTACTAGTACTTAAAAAAAAATTCCATGAAGTTAATGAATATACATTCTAATGAGTATTAGAAAAAATCCAAAAGAGAATATGAAGCAATCAAAATTGTAAAGGACAACACAGCTGAAACACAAAATAAATTATATCAATTATTATTAAAAATAAATTGTGTGACTTTTAAATAATCTGTTGGTATAATGTTTTTCACTGTTGTTTTGAATTTGTAATTCCATTTTGTTAACAGAGCTCATGATAACTTCCATAGAAAGCTCATGGACCCAAAAAGAGTAAAGAGAGAAAATATTTATTATGGGAATTTGTTGAGTCAAACCCCAGAACCTGTCACATCTCATGTTGGAGCTTTTTCACTTACTAAAATATTACCAAATAAGTCAAAAGAAATTTGTGACTATGTTTTCCTGTAGGACATACAAGGATGAACTTCAATTATTCCAATTAAGGGAAAAAGAAATATCAGCTGAATGTTATAACACGCTAACACAAGGTGGAAATAGTATTTTATTCTTTGTCACCACTAAAAACAGTAACAACTCCAAAGAAAGGCACATTTCAAAAGCTAGTTACTTTTTTTGAAGAGAAAAGCAGTTTACCTGCTATTCCTGCGCCACAAATGAAATAGAACTTAGAAAGTCAGATTATGGCACAGTTTCACGCTGTAGACTGCACCATAAACAAACCAATACATTTAAAAACCACACAAACAACAATGTAATGAAAAAGTTTTCTACAAATGTAGGATCCAAAGGTCCACTCCACAAAAGTATTTACAACATTATACCCCACTGAAAAATTAGCTATGTAGAATTCTCCACTATCTTTTAAGCTGCTTTATATTTCATGAGTGATAATAAGTAGATTGAAACCTGATATTAAAATCCAAGGACTCTCCTGCTATTTTTTTTTTCTCCCAGTTCTATAATTTTTTAGGCTCCTGTATGTAGGAGACATACAGATAGTGACAGTGACAAGATGAACAGAGGGGAAATGTGGGTATTGTGCTCTATTCAGCAACAGCTAATATATTTTGGGAAAAATTAAATAGTATTTAGAGAATAGCAGATTCCTGAAACAATTCAGTAGATCCAGAAATATTGGCCCTTTTAAAGGAATGAGGTCACAGTGAGAATGTTCTTTTTCCAATTACTCAAAAAAAAACCAAGCAAAAGGAAGTAGGCATTTGAGAATAACAGGTTATTTCTTAAGTATGAACAGAAACATGGAACTGCACTAACCACAGGAAACATTAAACAAGCATCCATCAACACACATCTAATTTTTTGTGACTGGTCAGAAAAAGTGGATGGAATGGATTTAGTAACAGATAAGAGTAGCAATTAAATTGAATCAGCTCCAAGGGCCACCTCTCCTCTAAAAAATGTAGAAAAATGAGAATTGTAAGTAATGAATCAGTTATTACTTAATGTTTTCAAATTATGTATACAGCAGCAGAAAAGGAGTTTACAATGTTAAACAAAGTATCTGTGTTGTGATCCACTTCAAGTAGTGTGCTGTAACAAGTATTATCACTCAACTCTGCCTCAAAAATGTGTATTTGAAATTGACAACTTCCACAGGATATTGCATTTCTGTGAAACTCAGTTTAGAGACTGGCACTGATTTGAGTCCTTATCTATTAAAATAATTATCCTCTTAAAAAACATGGCTGATGAATAAGGTAGACTTGTGAACTTTCCACAGTTTTTTGATGATCCAGAACATGCAGTGAAATAATGACATCAGATTTAGTTCCACTTCAGGAAGTTTGAATTCACAGTCCCAAAATGAACAGGAAGAGGTGAACTATCTGCCCAATATCCATTCTGAACATACGTCTTTCTACAGCCTGCACTTTGACATTTATAAAACTTGTAAGTAAACTAAGTTTCATCTCCATTTTTTTAATAAATACATAACTAACTTTCTTGGTCTAATTTTTTTGGGGTACTATTGTATATAATTACCTTTTTGCAGTCTTCAGGCATTTTTAAGCTATTAAAGTTTCCATTACTATGTCTGGCTAGAGCTGAAGACTGGACTTGCTTGTCTTCAGCATAGTACATGAATATGCCTGAGTAATTTTTGAAATGTTTTCTGTATTGGTGCTGTGAATTTCAAGTTTTCAACACTATAATATTTCTCTTACTTAGTAAAAATGAAAAAAAACAATTAATATCTTTACCTTAGGAAAAAGAAGGAAATAAATATTCTAAATAAAAAAGGTAATTTTCTGATGGACTGAGGGAAACAATTTTTCATGCAAAAAACCATTAAAAAAAAAAATGATGCATTAATAGGCCTGGAAAAGAAGTAATCCTGGAGAATGCATCTGCCTCTGTGTGTTCTGGGTTTGGCTGGGGTAGAGTTAACTTTCTTCACATTAATTGGTATGGGGCCGTGTTTTGCATTTGTTTTGAAATTGTTTTTCATTGCTGCTGAGCTGAACATACACAGGCTCAAAGTCTTGTCTGTTTCTCATCCCACCCCACCAGCGAGGCTACACAAGAAATTATGAGGGAAAACATCTGGGGCAGCTGACCCAAGTGACCCAAGGGATATTCCAGACCATATGATGTCATGCTCAGAATATAAATTTGAGGACAGAAAAAGGAAGAGGAGCTGGGGGAACATTTTGAGCGATGGTATTTGTCTGCCTGAATCATTGTTGCGCGTGATGGATCCCAGCTTTCCTGGGCATGGCTGAACACTGACCTGCTGATGGGAATTAGTGCATTAATTCCTTATTTTGCTTGCATGTCCAGCTTTTCCTTTACCTTTCAAACTGTTCTTATCTCAATCCACAAATTTTCTCATTTTTACTATTCTGATTCTCTTCTCCATCCCACTGCAGGAATAGAGTGAGTCATTCTGTGGTGTCAAGTTACTGGCTAGGATTAAACCATGACATTGTAGGAAACAAAAGAAATAAAAACTGTGAAGCCTACAGAAGGCAGATAAACTAGAGGATGTCAAAAACCTTGTAAGTGAAACTTGACTGAATAATATAGTTTCCAAAAAGGCTGCCTCTATTACTCTTTCATTTCAGTTTTCCCACAGTGTAGCAATAACCATCATTCAAGTGCCAAACATAATGTGTCTACTGAAATTATAATGTGGGAATTATGCACAATAGGGATTCACTGCCTATTCTATTATGATGTTTTACTGCTTCTATGAACATAAAAGACATTAAATTCAGTTGTAGAGAGAATATATCCACCCAAAATTCCTCAGAGGAATTTACACACTGAGAAAGTCATCATTCTAGGAAAAAAATCTTGGAGGTGATAGCTGTGGTATGTCCAAGTTTTCCTGGAAAGAAACAGTATCACCAAAATTCTGGGAAAGATGCAATACTCCATTGCTGCTATATCAAGCATTACAACTTTGACCACCTTAATGCTCTTTAATGTATGCCTGTTTTATCAAATGTCAAATGTTATATAATTTACTCAAAATCCCTACATCTTGAATTACTAAGCCAAATGAATTCATATTTATACAAAATGATATTTAAATACTCCCATCACTCATTAGAATTCTCCCATGAAAATAATAGGCTATCCCTGACCTATCCCAAAAGACTGATGAAAAAAAAAAATGGTTTAGGTTTTGTTCCTCGTCATATATACTATGAATAGTATATTTGATTCTACTCAATTCTTCTCCAAACAATGGCCCCCATAATTCTCCAATTACTCTTGCCATGAAAAAGAAGATAAGAAATAGATGACTTTGCTTTAGTGGCAGTAAAGGAATCATTTCTTAAGCATCATGGCAGACATAATGATAGTGAGAAAGTGCATCTGGATACAGGTCAGCAACGCTGGGACTTACTTTCAAAAACAGCAACCAGACCCAAGCCAGCTCAAAGGCCAGGCCTTCTGGTCAGTCTTACAGTCTTACAGGGCTGAGGATGATGTGCAGAAAGCAATTAATTTTCCAAATCTCTGATTTTTTTTCTTGTTTCCTCCTGTTTACTTATTCTGGAATACAAATATTCCACCCCTCCACCCCCCCTGCCCCCCCTTATTTAAGTCTTACAATATACTCTGAAAATCTTATCATGATCATTACAAAAACCTTACAAACTGTGGATTTCATTCCTTACTTATTTGGAACAAGAAATAATTTTTACATTTGTTTTTCTAGTATGCAATTTGTAAGTTTTGCATTAATGTTTATAGGTTAAATCCACGAATTTTTATTTTATGCATCCCTACTTAAAACTCGAGATTTAATCTTTTTATGAATATTTGCAACCATTTGTACTAATAAATGTCAACATTACATTTTATAGCTATTAAAAAAACTGAAAACACATAAAAATATATTCCTACATAGTGATAGACTATTCTCATTTAACAGCACTAACTGCTAAAAAACATACACATTCCTACAAGAACATAAAAATGCTGTAGCTATACCTAATGACAATGACAAATATTTTATTATGGATATGCTTATTCTTATGGTATATGTGAATATAGAGGTGTGTACATATTATATAGTATAAATAAAATAGTATAATAATAAATAATAATAATAATAATAATAATAATAATAATAATAAATAAAATAGTATATAGTAATCTGTTGTGTATACATATAGTTAAGGACAGATAGCATATAAGTACAGTTTACTTTTTCTTGTGTGTCTGGTAACTTCATCATGTTTAAAAGCATATTCTAAACATCCACTTTTTGAAAAACATCTTAGTCGACTGTATAACTATTTAAATTCAGACAGCATCAATCTTCCCTTAAAATGAAACACAGGAATTAGTCAATGATTTTGATTTTTTGTTCTTCCTTAGTACTAGATAAAATTCTTAACAGAATTTCTTCTTGTTTACTGGAGATGATTCAAATTAAAGGTTCTTTAATTTCTAAAAGGAATGTCCCCTAAGAAATGGACATAATCAAGGCAAGGAGCAAAGCACAATAGTGGAGGTATTCTCAGAGGGATTATCCTAATTATTTGTAATTACTGGAACAAGCAGCTATTCAGACGAAACATAGAAAGTACAGGTACCCCAAGAACTTTTTGTCATTTATGTAAATCTTGAATTAAATATATAATTTACAGATTGGAAAGTATAATTTTAATTTATATTTAGATAGGGAAAATTTCATACATCATATATTACCTGAAAAAAGACATTTAATGAAGCAAATTAAGTAGTAAGACTGTGCTTCAATGATGCCAGAAATTATAGCGGAAGCATCTGCCACTATAATTTCCAAAGTTAGAACTGGCTGGGATAACCTTCAAATCCTTGCATTCATTTTGTTGTTTTATACTCTTTCAGTTAAATGCACTGCATGAGGCATGTAGGCTACAGATTTTGCCACCTTTTACAAGAAGTGTTTGGGGGAATTAGAACAAATACTTGTAATGGAAATTTAAATGCTCTATTTATCTTATCTGTACTGTTGTATGCATTTCTTAAAGAAGCAAAATTAATTTAATGTTGAAATATCCTGAATTTTTAACAAGGAATTGATACTGATACTGTTGTGCTATGATATGTAAACAGGTTAAGAACATATGTCTGCACTGGATATTTTGATTATTGCAGTGAAATTTATGGCAACAAAACAAGTGATAATATACTCTGCAGGATGCTAAACTGCATCCATGATAAACAAAGACTTCTTAATTTTCTTTATATTCCTTAACACATTTTATTTTCCATTCCTCATCACTGTCACTATATGTCACTGTAGCTGTGTTATATATATACATACACGCACATATACATATTCCTCTATGCACCAAGTAAAAGAAAGTCAAAGCAAAAAAACCTATCAAACCTCAAAACAAATGCATATCTAATACATATATTTAAATATTATATATACATTTTTAATTAAATAAAAACTAATGCTCAATTAATGTTCAATGAAGCCATTCACTGTAGGATTCACCAGATTATCCATCTGATAACCTATTTTACTGACCTCCAGGGCATACTAAAAAATGTGTTTAAACAGGCAATTTTCAAAATATCCCATTACTACTGAATTTTGTACTGACAAAATTTGTTGAGAAACTTTTGTCTACAGTACGTTACTTTTGTTTCTGAACCTGACCATTATGACTAATTATAATTAGCTTGCACTGAAAAATAACAACTTCCAGATTTCTAAAACTAGTGCCATTCCCACTTCTTTTTTACTCACATCTTATTTATTAATTCAGCCATTGACTGAAGTGTAACCTGTTCACCCAGAGGGTGCTTGGGATTTGGAACAGGCTTCCCAGGGAGTAAGTCCCAGTACCAAACTTGCCAGAGTTTAAAGAGTTTGGAAAAGCCCTCAAGTACATGGTGTGCGTCTTTGGGGTTATCCTGGCAAGGACCAGGATTTGGACTCAATGGTCCTTATTGATTCCTTCCAAATCAGAATATCCTGTAATTCTATGATTTTAAGAGTGTTTCAAGTAGTTCTAAATTCAAAAGGAATCTGCTTTAGAGTGCCCTAACTCTCATGCATCTTGTAAAAAGATTTCTCAATATTTGATTAAAGTGCAAAGGTTTGTGCAAGGGACAGTCTTCCTATTCAGAAACATGCACTTCAGCCTTGCTGAAAACTGTTAAAAGAGAAAACCACCGAATACAACTTTTTTAGAAAACTATTTGCTAAATTGATAAATTGATCAGAGATTTTGAGTATTTGAATATTTCTCCTTTGATTTTTGATTTTATCATTCATCCTTAAACTTCTACTAAAAGATTCTTGATATTTTAACTAATACATTATTCTGAAACTTTGGGGTTTTTGTTGGTCTGTTTCATATTTCATAGTTGTTTTTCTGGTTTCTTTGATTATGTTTTGACTATACAGCATTTTTACATTTTTCCTGAAGGTTCTGAAGTTTTCCAGTGTGTGTACATTCTCAGTAGTGTTGAGAATAGTTTGTTGAGAGAGAGTTTTCCTGCACCTTTGGCTATTGTGTATAGAGAGATTGACTAGACCCTCAGTTTCTTGGCCAATAGAGGACACACAACTGACACAGATAATGGTGACAAGCTTCAGCACTTTATTTTTCCTGAGTACCATCTTTTATATCCTGTTTCTCACATGCCTAAGACCTGTGTGCCCTTTTACTCTTTTGTGATTGAGCAATTACACCTCAGCATTCCGTGCTTCTTTTCCTTCAGTGCTGTTCACCTATCTTAAGCAGCTGTACCCCATTAGGGATGAGGCTCAGCTGCAGCCCCATTCCTAATGTCCCATAATCTATTCTCCTATACTTATTAAGTCTTTTGTCATACAACCAAGTCTTCGTCTCTTTTGCTCCTTATCAGGCAGGTCAGAGCAGTGGCACGACTACTAAAGGGGCAGCTGTACAGTGAGGCTTTACCAGAAGGAAGCTCAGAAATTAAGTTGTCTGTCTGGAAAAATGGACTGTGAAAGCATTCAAGAAACTGATGAACTGAAACTGCTTTGAAAAAAATATTGCTAAACACAAAGTATTTGTATTTCAGGGCCTAAATGCCTACAGCAGTAAAACATCCTTACTGATACAGTTATTTTAAACTCTCTATAAATATTCAATAAAGTATAAAAAATTAATGTACTAAGGCAGTTAAGGTACTGGGTGTATGTAATTTTAGATAGATTTTCCTGTTTATATAGAGTCTCTACTAGTCAGGTGCATTTTTAACAAATTTTTTGTATTTCTGTTTAGGGACCCACAAGGATGATCAAGTTGAAATCAAGTGAATGGCCTGTATGGGGATTGAACCCACAGCTTTGGTGTTATTAGCAATGTGCTCTGACCAACTGGGCTAATCCCAGGGTCATTATGTGTAATAATTGAAAAATGTCTGACCAACTTTTGATACTTTACTGCATTTTATAAAGCTTTTGAATGTAGAACATGAGGATTCTGTAGTGTCTTTTCTTCTGTATCTTATCTTGATTTTTTTAACTCAACATTGTTCAAATTTTCTCATTTCTTCAAGACTACCTTTTATTTATAAACATGCTCATGATTTTTCTTCTAAATATACAAGTAATATCCTAAAGAAACTTAGAGTACTTAGAGAAATAATGAGAGAAAGTAAAATTTTGTTTTGTAATATTAATGTGCTATAGTGATTTTTTAAAGTCAATTGCTTTCTCTGCCTAGGAGAAGATACAGCTAATGAATGTTCTCAACCAACTTTGTGATCCTCACACCTACAAAAGTGCATCCATATAAAATATCTGGGCACATTTTCACTTGAGCCAAAAATATCTAGCCTCAAGCCATAATCTTCTGACACTCCTTGTGTGTTTTTGAGGGTCTCATCTAATGAAGGTCCTCCCATATTAGATAGCTCAGAATGTGGTTTACATAGAGTTAGTAATTATTACACATTGCTACATACTGGTGACAGAATGGACCTTGAGTACATAATGCTATTAGTCAGCAAATGTTAAAATGGCCCCGATCCCTGTAGCCTAAATAGAACTTTCAAAATCCTCTCTGCTTTGCTAAACCAGTAGGACTCCTGCTACCTTGCAATTACATAGTATACATTTTGCAACAATTTCCTGTCTTACATGGTGAATACGCAACTAATGGAGATGCTGTTAAAAAAAACAAACAGAAAAAACAACCAAAACAAAATCTAGATTATTCATTCTTAAAATTTTTTGGAATAACTAGCAAGTCTATTAAAAAAAAAAAACAAAACAAAAAACCCCAAAACTAAACTAAAGACACAACAAAACCTTAACAACATGTCACTACACTAAAAAACTTTTAACTAGATGATCTAATCAACCTACTTAGAGTTTTACAAGGCTCTTCTATTTTCTACTGAATTCTTTCCTGGATTTCACACAGAAATAGAAAAGAAAATATTTCACTGGTCTTGCAGAAAGGGATCCTTCACACTGCATTTTCCATATGATCATGGTTAGTCTGGTTTTTGATTCCTGTATTTTATTAACACGTTGTATTTGTAAAACGCAAATATTTTCAGTAAATACATTTGCTATTATGTTGTAACATGCAAAGAGATAATAGAGATTAATAAAACATAAAACTGCTAGGTTTTAAGAAATTCTTCTGTTTGGAAGTTTGGAAGTCCTGCTATTCCAATGAAAGCAGAGCCACAGGCACCAGGAAGAGTATTGTGGATAAGATGTTTTAAATTTAAAAACCAGGCTTGAATGTGAACCATCTGTTTTAGCCACCATAAAAAGTTAAAAGAAAGTATCATTTAGAATCAATGTTAAGCTTTTTTTTTTTTTTTCTTCCTAATATATTTCCTAAAGTTTGAAAGTTAGGAGACTATTCAACAAGCTTTACAGAAGACAAAAAATTCAACTATTAGGACCAGTTACAGCTGTGAAAAACTTGAAATATTTAAGGCGGCAGTTAAATGGGTAAAAGGATTACTAATGAATTTTAGTATCAATAAAAAATGAAGAGAAGCACACGGTAAGAATTCAGTTTATTCCTATAGCCTACAACTATTTCAGTTAACAGAACTAGCCAGGAAAATAACCTTGGGATTACTGTTGACTGCACAGAAGAAACCACTGCTTGTACAAATAGCATGAAATATCTCTTGGAAGAAAACAGAATATAGGGGATGAAGAAGAGAAACATGCAAAGAATACTGTGGTGACCTTATTGAAATGTGGCTAAGGGTTTAAAATTCTTGTGATATGTTGGACAATTCAGAATCAAAAGATGTTCAAGAAAAGGATAAGGACACAACCAAAGAGTGAAGGAATCTTTTAACGAACATTGAAGGATTATTTTTTACCCTTAATATATATCTTAGAAGAATAAGACAAATAATTATAAAAATAAATCAGAAATGAGCTGTATGAACAAGATACATGAGTGTATTTTTTCCTACCTGCCTCAAAGCTCAACAAAATCTAAACAAGTTTAATTAAAATTGGAAGTGTTAAATAGCTAAAAAAATATTATCTCATGCACTGTTTTATTAAGTATAAAATAATTTTCTACAGGAAGGAATCAAACAAATAAACTTAAAACAGGACTGAATATTAGGAGTTTCATTAAAAGAGTATGAGCTTGAGCTTAAGTTTAATGGGGTTTAGCTTAACATTTTCCTCCATGCAGTTTAAGAAATCAATAATTCGGATACATCTACTCCACCAGAGATAAGAAAGAAAGATAAACATATACATTTGATAATGATTTTGAACTCAAGAGTTCATAATTTTCCTCTGACAAACATCACTGAAAATTTGCTCAGAGGAATATTCACTGTTTTAATTAATAATTTAAGAAGTGAAAGTTATTAAATTCCACAATTCAAAGATTAAAATATATTCAAGCTGGCAATCATGATGAGACTTTATATAGGACTTAGATTATCCCATGTCTTTGCACTATAGTGTTCTTTTTTTTCTGAAACTTTTGCTTTTGGCTTCTCTTGTAGACAGATTATTGACTATGTGGTTTATACTTCTGTCCCAGTACTACAACTAACATATATCCATAAATAATTCTGTCACAATGTAACTCTGAAAGTAAATGACCAAACAACATTTTCTAACGCAGAGTATTATGGCTACTTTTATGCCTTCTGTTTCTTCCCTTTATGCCAGAGTGCTGGAATAGATGCCAAAGCTGTAGACTGCTTTTCTGATACTGCAGACTTTATGGATGAAATAAATTGTCAATAAAGCAGTTTTTTGTCCCTTGCAATGCAAGAAAATGTTTTAGAGTTCTTTCCCCTAGAAGGCACCTAGAAAACTGTTTTCTTTTAATTACAGAGTTCTCAGTTTTTACCGGGTCCCAACTTTCAATGTATCAAAGCCATTGGCTTTATCAGGTACAGAACTGTGGAGGAGACGTCAATGACTTGTGAAACTCTGCCCACCTTTTTACTAGTAGTTACTTCACAGCATACTCTCTTGGCAAAAAAAAAAAAAAAAAAAGAAATGTTAGAGCCTTGTGTTGTCAACAATCTAGCTAGTTAACAAGTTACTTCTAAAAGGTTTGACTTTTATCCTGTGAAGTGAAAATTATAAACCAGTGATATCAAAGACTATAATTTCAAGTGCTTATCCTGAAATGTCTCATAAAAAAATTTCCAGTACATACCTTTTGCTAAGTAGATTTGATAAATCCAAGTTGCCTTTTAAGCCTGTTTTCTACCTCCATCTCCGTCTTTGGTTTGTTTGTTTTATTTTCTCTTTTTGATTCTTGTTCCAATTACTTCTCTCCTACTGTCTTACTTTTTGATTTAAGTATATGTGCATATGAAAAATAGAATTTGTGTGTTCTTTTTCTTTTTCCAATTCACTTGATACATCTTCTTGTTCTATTAAAGGGAGAACATACGTGGTACCACCTGAAGTTTTCTTGATTGCTATGGGAGCTGAGAATAGAATGCAGGCTGGTGGTCTGCTGTCTGCTTGCAGATCTTTTTAAGAAAGCTGACAACATCCATAGGAGATGAAACACGTGTTTCATAGAACATGAATGGATAATAAAGAGCGACCTATGATTTAACCTACAAATACAATATCAGCTTGAAGTGCATCTATGATTGAAGATGCTTTTGTATTAGATTTTGTCCTCTTAGGATTACTCTTGCCACTCTCTCCATAGATACTCAGGATTATTTTGGGTTAGCAACATATAAAGTACTATGTTATTCTAAATAAAAGGCATACAAACTAAAGTACCATAATGTGATGAAAACAATTTTGGCTCTTTGGCTCTTATTTTTGTGTAAACCCTCCATTAATTTATCAGAAGGTTCTGGCAATAGAAACACAATGTTCCATACAATTTACATCATCAGACTAAGGCAAGAATTAGCTACCAGTTAAATCCATGCCAAACTATGATATACTTTGCCAGTAACTTTGTCAAGTGACACATGGAAAAAATAATTTTATCATCTTTTACATTACAGCACAAAAACTGGTTATTAAATTCAGTCACCCCTACAACTCAACATCAAAAAAACCCAACCCAGTAGGTTTCCATACCTATACACAAGCCTATAACTAGTTATTTAATCACAACAAAGATTGTAGACTGAACTCACATGTTGCCCTCGTGAGGTGCAGCAGATATTCAGGGTTGAGATAAAATATGTCACAGAAAATAGAAGATTTTTCCCTATTCTACCCTACCGACTGTTCCTTCTGCCATGGCGCAGCAGGAAATGCAGAAATAAAGAAAGAAAAAAATTCTGTAAGGATTAGTGCTGCTGTTAACTTTAGCACAATGCTCTAAAGACAGGAAGGTTTTGTGTTTTTATATATAGATCAAAACAAATGAAGACCAGATAATGTTAAAGTCCTTCAACTTACAATGTATAAAAATATTTCTTTTCTTAGCACTGATGCAAATCTGACATTGTCAATATTTATATATGAAATAGGTGTGGATATTACAGTGATATATACACATCTTTCACTATACATCTGAAATGATATTTTATTAGAAGAGTTTCCTTGGGCTAAACTTTTGAGATTTTAAAAAAATACCATTTGCTTCTCAGTTTTCAAAGTTCCTTCTTGAGACATACATATAATTTATGAAGTCACATTTTTGTACTTCACAAATGCATCATTGCTAGCAAGGAACTTATTTTCAGAAATAGTTTAGAAAAAAAGTGTAATGGGATTATCTATTATTGAGTCTAATTGATAATATATGAGAAACAATAAATCTAGTAAATAAACATCAAACCATTGGTTATTTGGAACTCATTGTGACATTTTTGGATAATTAATCCACCTCTGTGAATGAGTATATATTGTGTAGTTCTGATGTTTCCTTACAGAACAAAGACAAATGTAAACATTATACTGAGGAGATGAGGCAAATAGCAGAAGATTATCTCCCACGTACCTCATTTTAGATTGAAGCAACAAGGCAATAATATAAGTCATTGAAAAGGGTAAAGCCCAGACAAGTGAGTGCCCCATCAGTAAATTCTTTCCTGCTTAACTGAAAAATTGTTTTTCCACTAAAGGGTAATTCAATTTTCATTACAAATGCTCATGCCAGTAAACTGTCTCACAACGTTTAAAGCCTTAGTCTTTGTTTTCATGGTTAATTAAGACACTTCAAATTTTTCTGAGATGGAGCACTGAATGTAGGCAAGACTGATAAATCTAAACTGTTATCTTCTCATTATTTTTGTAATATTAATTCATTCTTACATCACAGCATCTATCAGAAACAGTTTTTAACATTTTCTTACCATGTCCTAGATACTGAAGGCTTAATATCAACTAATTAGAAACTATTACTATGCTATGATAAGGGCTGCCTTTTTGTAAACTCCTTTCTATCCACAGAGGAAGAGTATTTGAATTTGTTGATTTTAGCAGGATGGGAGTGCTTGGAAATTCAAAAATTTTACATTAGAAATCTATGTTTTCTACCATTTATATCATAAAGGTTCTTATCTTGATCATTATCAAATGATTAATATTCTCACACAGATAATGTTACTAAACTACATACCAGTGCTCAATTAAAATTCTTAATATCTTTGAATTCTGGTTTAATTTCTGGAGAACAGAAGGGAAGGATACTTACATGGTTCAGGTACAAAACTGAAGCTTACCTATGCGAAAATTTGAAAATGTTAAAAACAATTGTGGCTCAATATATCAAATATATTTTAAAGTACATTTTAAAAGTAAGCAATAGAAATATTAATGTATTAATGTTTTTCTAAATGGCTTTCTACTGAAGTTTCAGTTTGGGAAATGAGAAAAAAATAATAAGCTACAGCATGCTTAAGGAATAATTGTTCATAAGGTCAGAGACGCTGAAGTTTAATGTTTTCGGGTTTTTTTTTAATTGGAAATGTCAACAGTATTTCCATGGGTAATTGAAAGGCCTTAGGTTGAGTCATAGAAAATGCTGAGTTGGAAGGGACCCATTAGGAACATCCAACACCTGGGCCTGCTCAGGACACCCCAAGAGTCACACCAGGGGCCTGAGAGCATGGTCCAAATTCTTCTTGAACTCTGCTAGGCTGGTGCTCTGACCAGTTCCTTGGGGAGTGTCCAGCCACCCTCTGGGTGAAGAACCTTTTCTTGACATCAAACTAAACCTCCCCTGACACAGCTTCAGGCCATTCCCTCTAGTCTTGTTACAAGTCATGAGACTGAAAATCCCCTCCTTGTGAGCTCTCCCCTCAGTCTCCTCCATCTCCTCCAGGCTGAAAAGACCAAGTGACCTCAGCCACTCCTGATAAGGCTTCCCTTCCAGATCCTTCATCATCTTCATGCCCTTCCTATTGATAGGATAGGGTTAAGATGATTTCTAAAGGCATAAGAGTAGGACCTAGATTTACTGTAACCAGGTGTGATTTTCATGCTATTGTTCTAATCAAACCAAGCATCACTTGCCTAGGGTATTGGGGGGAGGGGGAATGCATATAATACTTAGGCCCTAAAAATAAAGTTAGATGTTCTTTAGTAAGTCAAGATGAACCTGTACCTGTATCATAATCATTGATAAATTACTTTATTGTTGATTGTAAGTATCTGGTAACTAAATATGATTATCTTAAACACGAATCATGAGAATCTTAAACATGAATCCTAAAAAATCGATTGTCCTAAATTCATGCTTGGGTAGAATCAATAGAACAATGGGGTTTAATGTTTAACATGTATACTTATGTAATAAGAAAGTATAAAACTGTGTCTATTCCAAACTTCTGGTGGAGTCAAGATTTGGGTCCTCGGACCCCTGGCTCCCAGAGCTCTCCAATAAAGCACCGCATACAATCATTCCGTGATTGTGTGTTTCTTCCTACACTAACACTATGGACACTCCCTGATAGTTTAATGTGTTAACGGTTTGGTTTAACATAGCCACTCAGAAAAAAAAAAACAAAAAAAACAAAAAAATTATTTCATTTATCTTTTTTTTTTTTTCCCATAGCTCAGAAATAATGGCAGCAAATAGTCACTCCAAATCTCAAATTAAATTCTATCATCACTTATAGATTATGGTATAGAAAACCCCTCACAAACTGCAACTCCCCAAGAAAACTACAAAACTAAAGTAAAACAAAACAAAATTCATATAATGTCATATCATATCATATCATATCATATCATATCATATCATATCATATCATATCGTGGTCTACTAACAATAGATTGTTAGAAATGCTTATACATTTTTATTTTAGTCATTTACAGATTGCCACTCTTCAGAATTCTATTGTACATATTTGATATCATCTCTTCTAGAGAAAATAATTAAAAACTTTAAGTGGTGTATTTTTTCAATTATGTTGAGGTTGTGGTCTTGTAAACTTGTGTGTTGTAAAGCTTCCCTTTAGTTAGGGAGTTTGTTACTTATTTTCCATGACAGAAATATTTATCAGAGTTGATTACTTTGAGCTTTTCAGTAGAAAGACAAAAAAAAAGGTAAATCATATTAAAGTTAATTATATACATTTTAATT
The DNA here is from genome assembly GCA_037834095.1 of Argya squamiceps. Classification (NCBI taxonomy): domain Eukaryota; kingdom Metazoa; phylum Chordata; class Aves; order Passeriformes; family Leiothrichidae; genus Argya; species Argya squamiceps. Next base: position 61,197,294 of record JBBMKD010000001.1, read on the forward strand.
GCTCTGATTTTCTCAAACTCTTTATTTCATTAAACTTTTTTGAATATGAATTTATTTAGTAAGTATTCATCGTAAAAATATTGAAATAAATATCCCATTCAGAGTTCTGAATGGTCTTGGGAGACAGAAATTTTTATTGAAGATTTATCATGGTTTTAATCATTGCTTTAATCTGATTTGTCAGTAACACTGTTCAAAAATTGTTCATCTGAGTTATTACACAGTAAAGTAACATATCAGCAATAGCTGACATAGCCATAACTACTCAAATAAAATTCAGTATACATAACTTGTAAAATATTATAAGTTGTAAAACTCAATAAATCAAGTAATTCCCCAGCTTAGGCCTCCTGTTGCATCTGTCCATTATTTCCCAATTACAAACACTATGAATATGGGTGAGTAAGAATCCTTCTTGTTAAAGAAATATCACACTACTCTGCTTGAAATAATTCAAGAGTGACTTGCAATTGTTATTCTGGGTATTATTGCATCAATTTTGTGTCAGTAATTTAGTGCTGCATTACCATTATCACTTTGGTATTTGCAAGTCCTAAAATTATTCTTATTCACTCAAAATCTGTGGGCAGGCATGGCCATGTCTGTGGCTGAGATGGAGTCTGACAATCCTCCAACATAACTTGGGAAGGGTCTGATGGCCCAGGCAGAACTGAAATGGCCTTTGGCCTCAGGTGTGATTGGAAGCTTCAGGAAAGATTGTTCAGAATTTATAGTCTCTAGGGCCCTGAGAGTGGTACTTATTTGCAAAGTCATTTAAAACTTTGAATCTTTGCGATTACCTTTGAAAGCTACTATATATAATATCATCAATTTTTAATCAGAATTCTCAGTCGGGAGCTTTACTCAAAAGCTGATGGGATGACACAACCTAGGGTTTTGAGATACTTCTTCAATGATTTGCTTCTATTTTGAGAGAAATTATGTGTTTGCGAAAATGTTTGTGTACGTGCATGCGTGTTTATTTGTCTAGATCAATCTATTTTGTTTTAATGCTCTTACAAACCTCCTATATGACTTTAAAATGTGGCATAGACTCACATATTGATCTTAATTAGGTATAAAAGTCATGCAGCATATTCAACTGCACAACCCGCATTCAAAGAGAATTAAATTTTGGGCTATGCCACTTGGAAGTATTAGTGCTATTAAATCTACAGGATTAAATAATGAGCCATGAAGGATGCTAGTTCCTTGAAAAAATTGTAAACATTAATAGCTACTATTAGGTGGGAACTGAAAATATATATTGGATGGTCTCACCAATAAAATGATAATTCTCTTAAAACCGCAGACTATATGAATAGTTTTTTTTGCTTACAGACATAACATCCACAAGATATATCACAGATTGATTGACTGTTAATGATTGCATGTTTTAAAAGGAAAAATTGAACAGTTTTGTAATTTTAAACATTGATCGACACACTATGGTAATCCTTAGCTGTATTGTGCTTTACAGTTGCATGCTGATTCACTTAAATGGAGAGTATTTACAAATGAAATACAGATGAAGCTTCAAGCTGACAATCTGCAACATAACATGAGATAAATAATTTTAGCATTCCATTCTCGTCTGGTTTTCCAACATATAATTTAAATAATAAATAAATGAATACTACAATCTGCAACCTTCTTGAAGTAGGAATATACAATTCTTTGTGTTATGCAAAACAAAGAATCAAGTTTTTTTGTATTTTCTTCACACATCTAAATATATTTGTGCATGCAGTTTTCTGTTTTTAGTAAAATAAGAGTCTAAGACCAAAATTCACAAATCAGACTCTTATCTACTCAACTTTCTGAAAGACTATAGTTTATTTAATAAAACTAAATGAAAAAATATTAACTTACAATTAAGACTTGCAAACTGGTCAAGAAATACAAAGGCACTGACCTAACAGAATTAGTTATTGCTGAGAAGTGTACAGTAGTGATGAAATCAAACTCAAACCTTTCCTGATCAGAGATTACCAATATGTTGAGTAGACCAGGTCAATGTTTTTTTCATTGCAGCAGATTTTCATCACAAACTGAATTTTAAAAAACTAACCAAAAAAAACCCCCAAAATCTTGAGGAAATGCACTAGTGGTGATAGATTTCTTTAAAGACAAGTTCTAAAATACATGAAATAAAATGTGTTTTATTCTTTTTTTCTTCAGAATATTATGTTTACATTCTATTGTATGGTGCTTTATGGCACCCAAATCAAACTAAAATGCACTTTTATCAAAGCTAAAAGGTTTTCAACCAGAGTATAGTTGCTTCATTTGGTCAAATTTTCTTTTCTTCTGAAAACAGTTCCTCCACTTGTGTGATAGTTTCTGTCATTCTGTGCAAGGTGCTTAATTCTCTGCATGTTGTTTTCAGATTTTGGACATTTTAGCCAACGTAATTTTTAGTATTTAAGTTTTTAAGTGATAAGCACTGCAATGCTGTGACACTGAAGTACTTTGCAGATGAGGATATTAGATACTTAGGCATAAGTCAATAAAAGAGTGAGTGAAGCAGTCAGACAGAAATACAAATTAATTATGTTTCGTGTTAGCTAGCCTAAATCAGGAATTATTATTAATAAATGTTCAAACTGCTCCTCCAATGTCTAAGAATGGTATTTAAAGGAGATAATTTGGTGAGCATAAGGGCTTACTAAAGTCTTACCAAAAAAATACAGCTTGCCTCTCAGTTATTCTAATTAAATGATTTATCACTGGAACTATTACAACAGTATATATTCACAAGTTTTATTCATGTTTTTTATACATAAAATAATATCCCTCTGATAAATCCCTGTTATGCATATGAGTTCTACTAGTAACAGTGTTGTATTTAAATTAATAATACAGCTGAATATAATGAAAAAATCATAATTATTTAAAAATTTTATTTAACTGAATCTTCAAGCTTTTCCTTCAACCAATATGTAGTACCTGTTTCTACATATTTTAAAGGAAAATATTCTAAGAAACTAAATGATTCCTCTACTGGCCTCTGTTTCATTGTGTGGAAAAAATTTACCAGTGAAATCTACTTTTTCATAGAGCAGAAAAGTTGTTTTCTCCTTCCCTTCCTCATAAAGGCATGAATTACCTTCCATTCAAAATTCATAATCTCCTCAAAAGCAATATATTTTCTTAACTATTACACAGAAATGAGATTGTTAGCCAGTTAGTCACTAGGTCGATTGGCAAAATAGCTATTTTGCTCCTAGCAGATGCTTCTCTAGTTCGACTCATCTAAATTGCCAGAGATATGGATATATATGGAAGTGTAAGCAGGTCTCTAACTCACACACATGAGTGAAAAATAGTTGTTTTGCTATGCTAGAAAACGATTTATCATGAACACCATTTTTATATGCTGATAATGTCAAAGCAGAATCCCTGATGTGACAGAAACTGCTCTAGTGACAGCTGTGCAACAAGCAGTAATTGAACATATTTAAAAATCTATCCCATGTACTGAACAGATTTCAATGTCTGCTTTGTTTAAGGTCCACTGAGTTGTGAAATGGTTGCTTCATTCACACAGATGTTAATATCTCCAGGCTCTTCTTTGTTGTTCCTCATTTGCATATTTGCAGTAAGTTTACTCCTCATGAAGTCAGACACAGCTCCTTGTCACTACTCTCTGTTAGAATAATGCATCTTGAAGACAAAATACAAGAAACTGTAATTACACTTCATTAAGATTTAAGGAGAAGAATAATAAGAAACATACCAATAGGTGTTCAGTCACCAGTGCTTCATTACTTTCTTTACTGTTTAAATACCTTTCTCTGATGAATATAAATTACTTAGGGAAAACAATATAGTTTTGAGTCAGTTTAAGAGCCTCTCTTTGTCTGTTCATCTATGAACACATTCTGAAGTAATAATCTAACAAGATATTGGAGTTTTATATGATTATGAAATGTTATACTTGATCATTCCATGGCAAAACTTGAAGTTTCATTTAATTTTATCCATTCTTTGAGAATCACAACACAATTCTGAATAGTCAAAAAAAAAAAAAAGTGAACAAAAGACAGAGAGAAATTAATTAATAAATAATAAAAATATCCAAAATGTGTTTGTTGACTGGTGGCTAAAAATTGCAGCCAACAAATTTTAATATCAATGAACATTCACCTCTGAAGTACATTATATATCAATTAATTCTATATCATTACCAGCGGGTAAAGGGTGATCCTGCTGGTCTACTCAGCCCTGATGAGACCTTACCTGAAGTGCTGTGTTGAGTCCTAGGCAGTCCTTCTAGTACAAAGAGAGATGGAGATCCTGGAAGGAGTCCAGGTTAGTGCTACAAAAACGACTAAGGGACAGAAGCATCTCTCTTATGGAGAAAGGCTGAAGGAGTTGTACCTGGTAAGCCTCAAGAAAAGATAACTAGGTGGAGACTTCATTAATGTATATAAGTGTTTGAAGGAACGGTGCCAAGAGGATGGATCCAGACTCTTCTGCTGGTGATGATCAATAGAATAAGGGCATATGAGTAGAAGCTGAAACACAGGAAGTTCTACCTGAACATGAGAAAGAACTTGAACTTCTTTTCTGTGAGAATGACTGACCCCTGGAACAGGCTACCCAGAGAGATTTTGGAGTTTCCCTTCCTGGAGATACCCAAAAGCCCTCTGGCCACAATCCTGAGCAATGTGCTCCAAGGAAACCTGCTTGAGAACAGAGGCTGTACTAGGTAACTTCAGTAGTCCCTTCCAACCCCGCCTACTCTGAGATTCTATCATTCTGTCATCAAGATGTGAAAATCCTACATGTTTAGGTGTTTAGAGGGAAAAAAATAATAATTTTCCTTTACAGAGCACAACAGAAAAACACAAACAGATCATGCTGACCTTGTCACATTTGTTTTTATTATCATTATGGAAATATCAAAAGACACAAGGCATATTACAGTTGTAACAATGATATAACAGCTAAAAATAAATTTGAGTTTGAGGAAGTTTTTATTCTTGTTTATAGATCCACAAATCACTGTTATTCCAACAGTTTCTCTTCAGTTTTTGAAAATTCTTCATGTTATAAAAACCTTTATCTAAAATTATTGTACTTATATCCTACAGGTTGTCAGCAAATTTGTATTTATTTTATCAGGTTACAGCTAGACTAGAAATGCTATATTCTAGTGTGATGAGTTGTCCCTGTCTGCCTTCCAGCCACCCATCCAGTTGCTCTCTCAGTCTTTTACCTCAAAGGGACAGGGGAGGAAGTAAGATGAAAAAGTGTTTGTGTTAAGATAAAGACAGGGAGATTGGTTATCATTTAGCATCAAAGAAAAAATAAACTCAATTTGAGGAGGATTAATTTAATTTACTGCCAAGTAGAACTGAAGAATGAACAACAACGGAAAAAAAAAATGAAGACATCTCACTCCCTTCTTTCTCCTCCCATTCCCTTTTTGTCCAGTCTCAATATCGCTTCTTCTTCCCAGAGTTCTCTACATCCTTCTTATCTCAAAGATATGCAGGTAGTGGGGGCAGTGATCAATCCATAAGAATTTGTCACTGCCACACTTTGTTCTTCACCTTTTTCCTCTCATCCACTGTGAGTCCTTCCCACAGGCTACAGTTCTTCAGAAAATGTTCATATCTCCTGATGTGGATGGTTCATGGTCCTCCTCATAGAGGTTACCCATGCATCACCCCTCTGCCAGCACTTTGTCAGTTGCATCCAATAAATACAATCTCCAAATTATTTTTACCTTTACTGCGTATTACAAAATTACTTTCTTGTGGGCATTTACTTTAAAACTTATTACACCTGCAAATGGAAATATATGAACTAGGTTTATACTTAAACCTAGTGTTCTGCTACTTACAGCTGAACACTGAGATAATATCCTACTAAGTTAAAAGTATTTTTGGCTTTCTGTGGAAAGCTGGGGCACTGACTATAATGAAATGGATAAGGTTAATTGCCAATTACATGGCAGTAGCTTAGAGGGTTTTCTGTTAAACAACTATGTTTTGTTAAGCTGAGAAAATTATGTGTTGAAGTTATTTTGCTCACAGCATGGATGACAGCTGTGCCCAGCTTTTTAAGAGTAAGGAAATTACCACAATTTGCAACACTGAAGAATCTGAATTTTTTTACTTAGAAGGTTTGGATTTTTGAGGGCTTTATTTTGATGGGGTTTGTTTGGTTGGTTGATTTGGTTCTGGTTTTGTTTGTCGGGTTTTTTTGGGATTGGGTTGAGTTTGGGATTTCTTGTTTTGTCTTTTAGCAAGAGAGGCTTGGGAAATCTTACTGTTATAAAATAGAATCTGAACTTACATGCTTTTTCACTTTATTCTAAAATCCCATGAGTTATATTTTTTCACTGGCACACTTTTAGCAGAGTTTACAAATTAGAGCAAATAACAGTTAGCAGAATATATACATGGGGATTATTTAAACCACTGTGGTGGTAGTCAACATTAAACAGGTTAGTTGGGAGCTGCTAAAAGAATACAGCCAGCAAAAGTACCTAATGACACATCAGCTAATGGGGATTAATGAGACCATAGCTAGTATGATCAGCAAGGTGTCCATTAAGCAGGTGTGGCTACGGGAAAAAAAAGAAAAATCATGAAGATCAGCAGTAATTCGTGCGCAACATCACAATCTAAATTACCTTCAACAGACAGGGTTGGAGAAACATGAAAATTCAGCATTATTGTAAGAAACAAAAACCTGTTCTCAGAGGAAGAAGCAGAACGAGCTGTTTTATCAGTCACTTAACTGGAGGTTAAGGATAGAGATTTTATCACTGCTATGAGATGAATGTCTGTTTTGAGATTTTTTTTTTGAGAACTATTAATGATACTACTGAATGGAGCTCAGATACAGTTTAAGACACCAGAATTAAAGGGTCTACACCCTATATGTGTAAGCAGAAGCTAAGAGCTCCTTAATGCTTTAAAGTCTTGAAAGACATGAGCTTTGATTTATTTAAACAGGCATCAATTGTATCATTCAAACATCATTTAGCACTTTTTGAGATGTCTCCTAACCATTTTTTTACTACTTGAGTCATGAGTCTTCTCTATCCTATTTACCTTCTTTGGGTGGTTGTTGCCAGTAGGCTAGAGCATTTCAGGTGATGTTAGATACCTGTGTTTATCTCCTAGTTGATATATTCAATGAAGCCAGGAGGATGAATTTAACTCCTCCTGAAGATCTTCACTGCTTCAGTTCTGAAATTTCTGAATGGAGCTGACAGCTGTGACACAGAATCCACATACTTTCATGTACTTTCATGTGCTAGATAGGTTAGCTGTATGCCAGCTGGGTTATCCTGTGGAGTATCAAATGGCAAAAAATGTCTGTTTTAGCCTAAGACAAAATGTAGTTTCATGCCCATTCTCTATAATGGGAATTAAGCCATCTAGCTGATAGTCAGAACCTTCATATAGGTATCTAGATTTAAGTGGCATTTTCAAATGCACTCTGATTTAGCATACTAGATTTCTTTCCTTTGCCACAGTTGCCTAATGCCTTTTCAAATGTCAAAGGTTATGCAGCCTAGCAACCCACTGACACTCCAGGTAGGGCATGGGTCCCTTGCAAACCTCCTATGCTACAGCAACTTTCCCATACAGAACTCTTGAATACCTGTGAGATGTAAACGGCACTAAGTCCTTGTGTTCTCAGGTTTAAGTAATTAAATCAAGCACATAATTTTTTCCTCTGCCATATTTTTTTCCCTATATTAATTGTATATTCAAATAGCTCAATTTACTTAATTTCAGTTTTCTCAGGAGAAACGGGGAGTAATATTTTGTTGCACCTTTTTACAGTAGAGCTCTTGAATTTTATCCAAGTCCCACTGATATTAAAAACTTCAGCAATCACAATGGATAGTGTAGAGACAAAACTTCTTATACCTTACAATTATTCTGTCATTATATTAACATTTTTGGATTTTCCATCTAGTCAGCAGCATTTACTTGGCTCCATCATTCTAGCTCCCTCATGATTTGTAGCCTTGCTACCTATGTGATTCAAAAGGCCTAGACACAGGCTTATTTTCCAAGCCATCTTCAATTAACTTTTCATTTTACTGGCCTGATTTATTACTTCATTATATATTAACACTTACAGATGAAAAATGTATTGAGAAATAGTTTCTCCACTATCATCACTGTGTTGTTTTTAGAGCTATAATTTTTTTGTTGGTTGGTGTATTTGCTTTGTTTGCAGGAGAGTTTTGGTGTTTGTGGTTTTTTTTGTTGTTGTTGTTGTTTTGGTGGGTTTTGGGTTTTTTTTGGTTGTTTGTTTTTGGTCTGTTTTAGTCTATAGTTTTATTTACGTGTTTCCTGATGTTACTTGGTGTAAAAGATCAGGATCAGTTTTATAGAATGATATACAGGGCTAGCTTCAATGTAATAGTTTTTGGTATTATGAATATTACCTAACCAGTTTGGATTTACTTGTCTTTTTAAGGGCCAATCACAATTTGTCAAATTGATTTATTGCCCTCATCCTTCACTGACTCTTCATAATGGCATCCACATCCTCCAATATATTTTTCTGATTGCTGAAGTTCCTATCACTTTAAACTGCCAACCTTTTTTTTCTTCTTCTTCTTCTTTTTTTTTTTTTTTTTTTTTCCCTCCTGGAATGCATGTGAAGCCACTGGAGACAACACATTTCCTGAAGTACTGTAAGAAATAAAATCGCATCAAAGTTGTTTGGTTCAATTAAACAGCTGACAAAAGTTTAAAATAAAATCAACTGAGCAAATCAGACAGTGTTATTAACCACACCAAGTCCAACTCTGGGTAACTCCCTCTCTTTTCAAAAAGCTAATGTGACTTTAAAAGATGAAAGGTCCAATTCTTTTTCTAATTAAATCACAGCATTGGAAATAATCTCACTTTTTTTGAGATGTATGTAAGTCTAATCACAAGTTCCTTTCTAATAGTAAAAACATCTTTAGTATATACAAAATATAAACATTACACTGGCAAACTAAAGGTTTGATAAAGTACTTAAATACATTACAAAACAAAGTATTTAAATTTTAAACTACAATATATGGGGAAGAGTGTTTTATTGAAGTAGGTGCCAGTCTGTTAAAGTTAGAGAACTTTTATGCAAATAATTGACTGTAAAATTATTACATATTTTTAGATTTTCAAGTAGCCATAACAGTTAGGCCAAGTCATTACAATGTCACCTACAATAAGACTTCCCAGTGAAAATAACAGACATTCTCAGGAGGCTATTTCCATGACTGCTGCTTCCAGAAGACTTCACTGAGACCAACAAAAACACGGATAATAATTGGCTAGTACATCTCTGAATTATATCTTATTAGTATTTATGTCACTCATTTTAAGACACAAATGGATCAGTCACCACCTCTTCCTTTTTCCTCCATTGTTTATCACTATTAACTAAGACATCAAAATGTAACATTGTTATAGATAGTAGAAAATGGTATGCTTGTTACAAAAACAGCTCCATCTCCATTTCCTGCTTTTGTTTTGTTATGTGTTTGTGAAGAGTGTTTCAGGTGGAATCTGTGTAATTAAGTTTTCTGTAAGTTACTCAGTCTTCTTTGAACACTGGAAAGATATAACTATATCTCAAGTGATATTTATCCCATCTTGAAAAGAAATCTTAGAAAGTTTTGAAAAAAAATCAATCCTTTGGTAGGAATTCTTAACTCAGATTGAGTTAAGAAAAGTAGCTTATTTTCAGGTAGCTAAAATCATAGTCGACATTCTTTAAATCTTTGGAAATCAAGGGCAAATATTTCCACCCTGAGAGGAAACTAACTAGCACATAGAGCCCACTCTTCAGTCTCTAACAATTTAAGGAAATGAATCAAGTAGAAATTATCTGGCTCATTTAATTTACTATTTTCATTTTTTTGTATTCTTTAATTTTTCTGAAGCAAATATATGACTTGTCTCTCTACTGTTCCTCAGCTATAACCCACCTCAATTAGAAAACCATTTTTTATAATTTGCTGTATTGAAGCATTATTGTTTGCATTTTCTTTTTAATGTTGAAAGCCATTTTGAGTTATTTCAGCCATACTTCTATCACGTATTTTATCTACCAGCTAGATACTAGAGATTTTAAAGACTGTGTATGATTACGAACCATCAGTGGTGGATGGAGTGATTACTTTTTCCCCTGCACAATATTACTGCTGAGAACTGTCTATTCTTTCTGTGGTTCACTGGCAGGAGTTAAATTTGTGACGTAAAATAAATTGTGCCCTCTAGAAAACTCCAGTGGTTGTGATGGGGGTGGTGTTTCTATTTGTTTGGGTTTTTTTCTGGTTTTGTGGTTGTTGTTATTGTTGTTGCTACTCTTGTTGTTTAGTTGCTTTTATTAGTTAAATAATTTTAAATAAAGTTTTCGCAAATTTAAACAAATTAACAATTTTCCTTTATACAAGTTTCAAATCACCTCAACATCTGTAACAGGCAGGTCAGCCAAAGTATGCTTAAACTACAAATGGCGTACTGAAGGAAAGAAAAGCTGGATGGGTAGGTGCAAAATGTGTGGTGATTTATCCTGACTGTATTCCACTATCTACAAACAAAATCTTCAGTGCACATAGTCTGATAGGTTTGTTTTACCATTCATGGATAGAAATAGTCTCATCCATAGGGCAACTTTCTTACGTGTATGACATAAATTTAAAAGGAGATGAATTGCCTCCAAGAAATTTGTATTTCCTTTCATGTATCATGAAGAGAGCTTAGATGACTAGTTAATCCTGAACACTTAACTTTTAGCAAGAAGAAATTAGACTAAGTTAATCCAGGACATAACATTTACCTGGAACACAAAACTATGACTGGTGATATTTTATTATTCGTTTCATGACAAAGATTATAAACTTGACAATTTTAATAAAACATATAATAAATACAAATTAATTTCAGGCTTTATGCTTTCATCTGTCCATGTGAAGCTGTTTTATGTTAATTGAGATGAGATATGATATGAGAGACATTTTTTGGGTCTGACAAATTAGACATTGGATTTAGAGGAAACCTGTATATATATGAACTGGCAGATAGAGACCACCGAAAATTTTCGACAGAAGTAGTATTATTGCTGTTTGTACAGTTGAAAGCAGACACTAAAAAGCTCTAGATTCCAACACACAGTAAAACAAGCAAGTGCTGTGACTAATCTAAGGACCCTGCCAATAAAAATCTGGAGAACTGTAATTATAAATGTAATCTAGCACACTCCAATCAAGGCTATCATTACCTGGAGTCCCTCAACATCTCCAATAGATGCCAAGAAGTGGGCTTTGGGTGGACCCTGTGGACACACACAGCCGCTCACTCTGTCCTCTCTCCCGTATGACAGGGAGATAACTGAAGGAACATGAAAAGACTTACAGATTGTGTTAACAGTCATTTCACAGGAGAAGCAAGAGATGCACACAAAAACAAATAATAAATAAAAAAAGAAAACAATTTATTCCCATTGACAGGCAGGTGTTTACTACTGACTCCTCAGAAAGAATGGTATGAGCATGTGTAATAGCTTCTTAGACAGACAAGTGCCATAATCACTAATGTCTCTGTCTCGTCCTCTTCTCCTTGAACTTTCTTTGCCAAGCACAACACCATATGATATGGAATACCTCTTTGGTAAGCTTAGGTCAGGTGACCCAGCTGTGCCCCTCCCACCTTCTTGCCCAGCCCCAGACTACTCACTGTGTGAGAAAAGAACAGCTTAACATCATGCAAGCACTTTTCAGCAGCAGGAAATATTGGCAAGATCTTCCAATCTAACCCAACTTCTAAGGCAGAGTCAGCTGAAGGATGTTTGCCAGGACTGCGCCCTTTTGTGCACAGATTCTTCAGCCTATTTGCCCAATCTGTACAGTTTGACTACTTTCACAACAACAAAAAAGCACTCGCTCATGTTCAGATGGAATTATTTATTCTTTTCTCTACCATCTACTGCCTTAGTTGTGAACACTAGAACACTAGAAGAACCTATGTCCTTTTTCATTCCCTCTCATCCATTTTTTTAACACTGATAAAGTCTCTGCTGAGTCTTCTCTTTTCCAGAGCAGAGTCAAAGTTCTCTCAGCCTCTGTCCTAACCCATCATCAAGGAAGTGATGTCAATGAAGATGTAAAATAATATCCAGTAATGATCCTTTATAATCAGCTGTCAAAAAAGCTTGTAACAACTAACTAAAGCCCTTTTAGGTCAAAAGATCCATATTCCAATTTTCAGCTTTCAGGTCTGTACTGCACCACTTGGCTGTATATATTCAATTTTTATCTTGCCAGTGTCTGTAGGAAGGAAGGAAACTGAGGAAAATGGTGTGGAATAATTTGTTGAAAGTCTAGTTAAACAAAATCTACCATACTTCTGATGTGGACAGAAAAATATTACTTCATTGTAGAAGGTGATCAGGTTAGTCAGGCAGGATTTGCCTTTGGTAAATCTGTGCTGGCTGTTCCCAAACACTTCCTCCATTTGGCTTGTAATAATTTATAGGAGGACTTATTCCATTACTTTGCCAGGGACTCAAGCAAGAACAAAAAAACAGAACAAAACCCCCAATTACTTCAAAACCACAGACATAAATTGAATGGGATAAGAATAATTGAAGTTATTTTAACTTAATAAATTTCCAAACAATAGTTCCCATTATTTTTTATATATTTTTATTGTATTTTTCATCAGCCAATCCATTTGCATAAATATGTGATTATTAACTTCAAAATCATCCAGTGAGTCATGCAGACTGACCTTTTAATTGCTACCATTTGCTTCAAAATAGGTTTTATTAAGACCAAAGGCTAAGTTTATAATCCACTGATATGGAGTACTAAAGAATTCATACTCAATTTTGTCAATTAAATTATTTTATTCCATTTTATTGTGTGAATTCTAAAATATAATCTGTATGATTGATTTTCTTTTTCTACAGTTCTAAATAATTCAACTGGTTCCTGAGTAATTGCTGTGCCCAAGGAATGCTATGCCCAAGGAATCTCAGGAAAAAAAAAATCTTTAGAGAATCAATTTCTGATAAGAAAGAAGCCTGCTTCAGGACTGCTTTACTGTCCCTAAAGTAAAACTGTTCATCTAAGCAGAGGCAGCATTCAGAATCTAACTTCTCCCTTAGAACATTAAGGCTATTAATTTCTGAATACTGCAAGCCATATAATCAATGAAAGATAAAATATTTCAGTCTAGTCATAGCAAGAATGCAATGCATGATTACAGAAATTGCACATGGAGGAAATGAGGAAAAAAAAAAATATATCTTAATTATTGGTTTTTATTCATAAGCAGGTGAAAAATGTGATATTCTAAGTTTCTCAGCTGTCCATAATTTTGGAAAAATATGAATTGGAAAATAATATTTGCTTTATTATTAGTATGAATTTCTGAAGTGTGTTTTACATCTAACAGTATATTTTCAGGATGTTAATTTGTTGTCATATCAAGTTCCTTAATATGTCAAAATTTAGAAATTTTACTGTATTATGTTATTAACACTTATTTGATGGGAGGTAGAGAGTGACTCATGAGAAATAATTTTGTCAAATTTTAGACACTTAGTCTTTATGTTCTTGCTAAACTCTTGCTCTGTTTTCCCAAATCAGAAAGTATTCTTCCTGTACACTGTTTGGGCAAAGATGAACACTTAAAAAAATATTATTGAACACTTCTCTCAAAAAAGTTAACATAACCTGCAAGATCTCTATTTATTTCTCAGGAAACAGTGAGGTCAGAGATGTGTTGCAGGTCCTATACCTCTTCGGCCCATAGTCCTCAATGTTACACCTAGAGGCAAATGCTGTCCTAGACATCAGGATCAGAAAGAAAATCTTGGTAGCTATCTGCACTTGTTCCTCTAACAAACAAAAATAAGATTTATAATTTCTTATCATTTTATTTCTTATAAAATATATTGGATGAACAATAAATGCATAAATGACTAACAAGTTTCTGTGCATTATGACATTTGAAGTCATCTTGGTGAGTCTAGAGAGAAGCAAAGTCAAGGGCCTGAATTTTGTAAGAATGGACTTTCATCTCTTTAAAAGCTGGTGAATGAGAACCCCTCGGTAACTGTCTTTAGGGACAGAGGGACTGGCCAAAGCTGGCAACAACTTAAGACCACTTTTCTTAAAGTTTGAGAGCTCTCTATCCTGATGTGTAGGAAATAAAGTAAGGCTGATTGGAAACTGGCATGACTAAGCAAGAATCTCCTCCTCAACTGAGAAGTAAGAAAGAAATGCATGGCCAGGTGAGGCAAGGGTAGGTGATCTGAGAACATCATTAACAGGTGTGCAGATGGAATGAAGCTGAGCAGTGCAGTGGACATGGACAAGCTTGAGAATTGAGCCCATGAGAACCTCATGAGTTCTCTATGAGTTTAAGTCTTTTTTGTCCACCTACTACTCAGAGTGGAGCAGAAATCTCTGCTGCAACCCATGGGGAACTTTGTGCTGGACCAGTTAGGCATGCCCTGAAGGAATCTGCTGCCTGAGGAGAGGAGCCCATGCAGGAGCTGGTTTACCAACAGGACCTGTGGCTCATGGGGGACCCACACTGGAAAATCTATTCCTGAGGGTGTGTATCCTGTTGAAAGGACCATGCTGAAGCAGTTCATGAAGGGCTGCAATCTTTGGGGAGGGCCCAAACTGCAGAAGTCCAGGAAATACTTATTGCAGAGACTTCATCTCTCTCTGATGAACACTTTAATCATTACAGATAAGCATATTCTCCCACTCTCTCAAAACAAGCTTGAACTTTCTCCGGAACAATAAATTTAATTCTTTTGTCCCACATTCTCTTCAAATACTTGTACCAGTGTGCTATTGAAAAAGAAGGGTAAAATATGTATATTCACATTTGCTGTTCTTCAAAGGAGACAGAAGCATTTGTACAGAAATGTGAAGCAGAATGATGAACCTGTGTAGCTTCTTTCATTTCTTCATTTATTGGGAAATGAAATGGGAGCATATTTCTCACTGGAATTGTGTGGGAGGAACATAATTCTTCTTTCATGTATATAGATAGAATATGCAATTAAATGCAAATGCAATGTCCAAACTCGATATAAACAATAAAAGAAATCTATACAGATTCATCCCTGTGAATGCAAGTAATATTGCCAAGAAAAAAAGAAAAAAAAAAAAAAAAAGAAAAAAAATTCTGATGGAAACTCTTCAACCATTTCCAGTTTTTTAGATTCTTAGATCTAGTATTGCAGAAACAAACATTTTTAAATAATGTAAGCCCCAGTAATTTTAAGCTCAAGCAATAAAGTAATAAAATTACAATACAGAGAGGAAATTTATTTGAAAAAATTATCGGAGCAGATATAATTTTTTGCCTAATAATATCCAGTGCACTGAATAATACTATCACACAGAAACGTATGCACTATGATGATTTGTCTTTACAGATAATGGTCTTCATTCAAAGCAATGAACTTGTTCATAGATTTTTAACCTTTGAAATATATCTCTTTTCGCTATTTCTTTTTATTATTAATGGATTGCCTCATAAAGCTATGAAAAGGATACTTGTTTTCTTTCTTTACAAAGTATACTTAAATAGCACTTAGACTAGATTCTAAATACTATAAATTTCTGGATTTCTGTGTAGTCTTTGTGCTCTCTATTCTATATACCATCCAGTCAGATATAATAATGTTTTAGTAACAATAATTGTTAAAGAATTCAGGAAGGATTAATCACAGGAATACTCAGTACTAAAATCATCACAAAGTTATCAAATGAAGGTGTTATTTGGACTACTGTCTGATTATTAATATCTTCTGTTCAGTTTTTTCATTTAATCTTAACTAAGACATGTTATAAAGACATCTAGTAGGAACATGCCTAAATTTAATTTTCATTTAATAATACATGTGTACTGTATGGAATCTTTAAATTCTTATTTGTTGGCCATAGTAAGAAAACAGACAATCCAAGCAGATGTCATTAAACACTGGGAATCAGTAAATGTTTGCAAACAGTGCTTGCAGAAACAACCACATTTATCGCTTCAATCTCTGATATTTTAGTGGACTCAGAATTTGTGTTTCAGTGGTTTCTATCCAGTTAGTGAGATTTATTTATCTCTTCTATCTCTTCTTGGGATGCTTGCTGTTTATTTGGAGGATAATAACAGGTGCGCATTTTGAACTTCAAAACTATAGCTTTTATAACTATAAAGTAAAATTCTTGGTTAAAAATTACCTGCTTGCTCAGTCCCAGGTTTGGGGAGTTTTGCTGGTTTGCTGCTTAAATTTTTTTCTGCGTTTGTTTGGGTTTTGTTGTTGTTGTTGCTATTCTTCTTCTTCTTGTTCTTGTTCTTGTTTTGGTTGATTGGTTGGTTGCGTTTTTTTATGGGGGGTGAGGGGAGAATTCTTTCTGTTGTTGTTTGGGCTTGGGGTTCTTTTGTGTTTATTTTCCAAACAAGTCACATTCATGTAACTGTTGCAATAGCCGCATATTCAGTGGACCAATGCATACCAACAAAGCCATTAATTTTTTGATGGATTGCAGTGTTGACTGCATGAATACACAGTGATGTTTTATAGGCTTTCCATACAGATGTATAGGATTTTTTATATAATAGATGTTGCATATTGCTTTTCCTAAGGAATTCTTTTTTTTATTCAGTCAACCACTATTCACTTTCACTCCTTGCTTTTCATTAGAAGGTTTTTTGATTGTTGGCTGGGAATTCATAGTATATGTAAACATGAGCAAGGGTCTATATATACCAAGGATTTAAAAGTGTACTTCCTCTTATCAGACACAATGTCCTCTGAGGGTGCATTATATTTTTTAATTTTTAAATTATTATCTACAAACCAAGAGGAATTTGATGTCTATCTGAATGAACATTAAAAGATATATGGATAAAAATAGTACATTTGTAAAAATGCAATTTTTTTATACATGTGTGTTTTATTACACATGCAAATACATGCACTTTGAAGAGACCCACAACAGATAAAAGGTAGGTACCACAGCACACACTTTTGACATCCATCTCTGTTCACTAAGGATGCTAAATGTTAAAATTGAACTGGATCACAATTCTATCACTGATAAAGATAATACCACACAATACAAATTCAGAGAATGTAAATTTAAAAAAAAAGACTTAAGCCTGTTTTTACACACTTGCATGAGTGCAGAAATATACTCTGATGTATGCTGGAAAGTTTATTGTTCATAAACAGTTATAAACCGTTCCAGTATCAGTTTAAAAATAAAGACCTTTTTCTTTTATCAATGTTTTTAAACTTCAGGAATAAACAAGCATAAAAGTCATGTTAACAATTCAGAAGGTAATTAAAATCCAATATTATGTAGAGATTTTGAAAAGTCAGGTTTTACTAGTAATTCATAAAACCAATTTGTCACTAAGAATAATGATAATAAAAAAGGATAAGGAAAGAGGCAGTAAAATAATTTGATAACATGCATAATTTGATGGAAGTAGTGGAAATGTACATTCACAAGCATGTAGTGAGTTCACTAAGGCAAACACTGAAATATGGTAACAGGATTTAATGATTTAGGACTGTCCTGTCATTTATGTGAAACCTGGACAGGATAGAGTTGGGTGGAGAGGAACTGTCTGAAGTTCAACAAGAAGTAAGTGCAGGGTCCTGCACCTGGGGAAGAATAACCCCCTGCACCAGTAGAGGATGGGGTACAATCTGCTGGAAAGCAGCCCTGCAGATAAGAACCTGGGGGTCCTGGTTCTTGTGGGCAACAAGATGCCCACGAGCCAGCAGTGTGTCCTTGTGGCCAAGAGGGCCAATAGTGTCCTGGGATGCCTTAGGAAGAGCATTGCCAGCAGGTCAAGGGAGCAGATCCTGCCCCTATGCTCAGTCCTGGTGAGGTATATCTGGTGTGCTATGTCCAGTTCTGGGCTCCTCAGGACAAGAGAGAACTACTGGAGAGGGTCTAATGAAGAGGAATGAAGATTAGGTGACTGGATGATCTCTCTTAGGAGAGTTCCACCTGTATGAGGAAATATGAGGAAAAATTTCTTTACTCTGAGGGTGATTGAGCACTGTCCCAGGCTGACCAGAGAGGTTCCAGAGTGTCCTTCTCTGAAGATACTCAAAACCACATCTGTACATCATCATTCGATGCAACCTGATCTAGGTGAACCTGCTTTAGCAGAGGGATTGGATTAGATGTTCTCCAGAGATTCTTTCCAAAACTCCATTGCATAGTTCTATGATTTGAAACAGAGACTACCCAGTTTTATGACTAGCTAGCAATAGTCAGTCACACATACACACAGTCATAATATCAGCAATCACTTCTGAATCTTTGGGGCAGGGCTTAGTCTCTGAACTGTTGAAAAAGGGTCTTTCCCTGTAGCATAACACTATAGGAATGGCCAGATGTATTATGAGATTTGGGGAGTTCTTTTCTGCCCAAGGATCAGGATATTGTACTTCATGGAGCTTCATTGAATCAATGACACACCATAATCTCAAGGAAATAAATGGTGTGCATTAGAATATTTGCATACATACAGATCTGTGGAAAATGTTCTCCCAGCTGCAAAAACAAGCAAGCTCCTTTAAATTCACAGCCTTCCTATGCCAGCTGATTCATGATGAAGGCTGAATATAAAGGAGACATCAACATTGTGCAACTGAGCTGATGAGAAATTTAATTTCAAGTATTGTTCTACATAAAGAAAAAGATTTGGATAAGATACCAAAAAAGCAATATGTTAAATAAGAAATTAAATTATATTCATGTTATTTTATTGTAAATACATAATATACTTAAATGTTTTCACTTTTATCTTTCTAATCTCCCTTATTTTCAGAAATGAATAATAAAATATATTTTTATGAGAAAGGATTTTATCCATGGCGAAATTAGTGCCAAAATTACCTCAAAGGCATTTCAAAATATTGATTTGTTTAGGTGCAACTGGTGGAACAGTAATTAATAAAAAAGTAATACAAATAATGTTTAAGAAATTTGTATTTTTAAGGTTTTCTTTATTCTAATACGATTTTCATTTTGAAGCTCTCACATCTCAAGCAATTGAAATCCTTGAACAATAAATTCTCTTTTTTTAAAATATTAAACAAAGAATTTCAGATCAAGCTAAACATGATTTTTTTTTTTAATAAAAAATGGAAAGGAAATAAGAAAAAAATTCTGAATAAAATCATCAATTTTGCAATATTTAACTTTTAGTTTTGCTTTTAAACAAAAGCATATAATACCTAATATTTGAATTCAGAATATAACTGTGTTACGGCATTTTTATTTATATGGTAGGTGGGAATGTTATGAGGATGTAGGAGAACAAAATCCTTTCATAAATATGTGGCTAATGATAAGGACATGAATTTCGTCCAATAAATAGTGAGCCTCAAGGTCGCATGGAAGATATTTCAAGTGCAAATGTTGGCATTTGTGGTGTCTGAATTGTGCTGTGAGGTGTAGCATTCACACACCATACTTTGACCTGGACATGATGAAGGCATAAATCACTGTGGCAGGATAGTGTGCAGACACCTGGCCTAGAAAAGGGCTGTGTGGAGTGGGGAACACCCAAGAACAATGTATCTGGAAAATATAGTCAAGAGAGGGTGAAGCATACTGGAGATCTGAGCCAAAATCTCTGGCCTACTGTAAATATGGGTTGTGAGCTAGAGTTCATTCTTGGTACACTTGTGCCATTTCTTTGAACTAGCTAGAGGTGATAATGATTCAGAAGTTTGATAATGAAGAATATATATATTTTTTTCTCTCTACATATTCAGTCTAGGATATAATCTGACTATAATAATTGATAGAATAGCTTCTCAAACTGTGTATTGACAAATATGCTGAATTTCAAGGTGAGAGTATTTCAGCATGTGTACTCTAATGACTCTAACCCTTTATTTTTTTTCTCTCTCTTGCCTCAGTAGGAGAGATGAGAAGGGAAAAGGGAAAGCAGGTATCATGTTTGAAAATAAATATATCTGCTAACACAGAAATTTCCAATGAAATGACAAGAATGAGTTTTACCCAGCTGTGCAGAAGTAATAATTTGACAGAAGGAAAAATGAATTCTAATATTTTTCTATGCCTTCCTGCAACTTTAGCTCCTTTTATATACACAGTGAATAAACGTTTCTTCTTGTCTGTCTGGAATTGTAAGGAAGACTGGACCATGATCTTTGAGGCTCTAGAGCCAGCATATAAATATTTAATAAATATTTAAACTATGAACTTTGTAAAATGCTTAAGGGGCTCTTGAACACAAAGACGACAGTGTGGGTTATTGGAAAACTCTTTCTTTCCTAGATATATTTGATAATAGCAGTAATAATATAAAGAAGAGTAGAATCAACATGAATGACAGTATCATCCAAAGATGTTTTGCAAGGTATCTAAACATTAGTTAAGGGTCTTAGTTCAATAATTCTTGATTCACAAATGCATTTTTCCAACAGCTTAAATATAAAAGCCATGATTGTGTTCCATACAAGTTGGTAGCAATTAGCTACATGATTTATGCAAAGTATCTATCTAGGTTTTTTTTAAAAACAGGGGATGTTTTCTGAAATAAGAACATTTTCAATAAAACAGTGGCTGAATTAAGAGACCTGGGAATTACATTTGACAGACAGGAACAAAAATTTAATATGTTCAAGAAAGTTTGTTAATGGAGATTCATTCTATGGGTGATTTCAAGTTTTTGGGGTCCAAAATGTTCCATTTGTTGAAGGAGAGAACAAGGACATACTATTTATCTATGTTTAAATTCATGGAAATAAGACCTAATATATTCTGTACAAATCATGGTAAACTGGCAGGGTGAAAATCACAGAGAGTATTTTTCAGATCATTCTGCTTCAGACCGATCATTAAGCTGACACACATTTCATTTCAGGTTTGTATTTTTAAATACTTACAACAGCTGTGTGCTAGAGATTTATGGATTCTAATTTTCACTGTATTGTGAATAACGAGCATTGAATATTTAATATTTTCGTATATCATTCTCTGTCATACATTATAAGGGTAAAAAAGAGAGAAATAGAGACTTTTTAATTTTCAGTCTTTATTTCCATCAAGTTGTTCTCAAAAATCTGATGAGTATTCCAGAAGTGATGGGTGTTTAGAAAAAAAAAAGTACAACCAAATAAACATTGAAAGTCTGCTGCTGTTTTTCAGTAAACATGAACCCAAATTTTCAGTAAAACTTATCCTACATTGAAATGCATTTATCCATCACTAATATAATAAATATATTAAAATGAATTAGCACATTCATTGGCATACATGATCATAAGCAAGATATATTTTCAAATTGTGCTAAATAGTTACTATGATGAAAACATGGTAAAAATCCCCCCCACCCAAAAAAAAACAGTGGGAGGAAATAATGAACCAGCATATAGATCTTAATTTTTTTTTACCTGGCTGCTTCATTTCTTCAAGGATTAACACGGGGTTTTTAATTTCTTGTGTCCTCTGTCTGTTTCTAAAATGCTACACTCCTGTTTTACGTTATATAAAATACTACTAGATAGAAGTAAAAGAAATAAATTACATTCATCAATAATCACAGGTAGAAGGAACTGACAGAGAGAAATGGGGTTTAGAAGGGACAGACATTCTTCAGCATTTTTTTCTGATCAACATACTTTTTCTGTATTCTTTAATTACCTAGTTGTTATGAGTTTAGATCAGGGATGGGGGAGGGAGGAGGGAAGAAAAATAAAATAAAAAAAAGATGTAAAAGGAAAAAAAACAAAGAAAGAACAAAACAAAAAAAACCCAAACAAACAAGCATAATTTTTAAGCATTAGGTTTTCTGTGTTCAGTAGCAGAGCCCAGAACTTCCTTTCCCTAAGAAAATCAGAACATAAGTAGGTAAAATAAGTGAAATGAATGAGTTTTCTAGTTTATGTGTGTGATGCTTATTAGGTAGAATAATGCGACCAATAAGTGTAGATATATAAATGTGGTGAGCATACACACTTCTTGGGAGGTTTAAACAAACCAGCTATATATGTGAATATTATTTCAGTAATTTATTTCAGAATGGCATGACAGCTTTATTTAGAAGAGTATTTCAGTAACAGGCTTGACTGTCTTCTTATTTTATTGATTATGAAGGCAAAGTTAAAATGTTATTGAATCACAGCTACATCACAATTTGAAATTTTAACTTTAATGTATCAGAAAACAGTCACGTTGTAGCAAGGACTTCTGAAAAACAGGAAAAAAGCTATCTTTTGTTTGTATTGAAAATGTGTCCTAGTAGGAAATAAGAAGTGGAATCTTTAAAAGTAAAATATACACCACTCTAGTAAAAAACATTAGGCAAGAAAAGAGCTCCTCCAATATAATGCAACAAAACAATACTACACACAAAATAGTGTTATTCTAAAAGAAATAGTTCTGACAATACATTTCCACAGATAGAAGAAATCATATTTCAGTTGCATCTGAAACAGAAATTAAGACTAAAACTATTTCCATCAAACAGTATTCAGAAACATATTAAAAATCTCCTAGCCAATAGTATCCAATCTAAGTAAATTCCATAAAAACTGGGCAGGATAGGGAACAGAATTGTAAGGGAAGAAGGCATGTTTTATTGACTGTCAGACATGAGCAAGATGTTGATCTTGCTGGACTGAGGAGGCCCAGGAAATAACTATATATTTATAGCAGTTGTCTAGACTCCTATTGTTGTAGAAAGGAACACTCATTGCAAAGTAGATGAATTGGACCCATAGTGTGTTTTCTCCTAAATAATGAAATAAAGGACCGTAAAATGACTGTCACATGCTTTACATTTCTAACATGGGATGGATCCTTTACCGTCCTTGTTTTCTGGACAATGCCATTTATAATAATGATGAATCACAGGACAGAAAAGAAAATTAATGTATAGATACTGATAGATGTGGTGGTGTTTGGCTTGGTATCTGTTCATGTTCCCTGTCAGCCATTTTGTTCATAGACTTCCATTTTGTTATTTATTGTTCTAAGTTTTGAGTTCGCCTGGTGACAGGGTTCTCATTGGTTAGAAGTTTGGTTCGGCAGTTACCTGTCAATTATGTTGTGTATCAGTTTAGGGGGCCTGCCTGCCATCCCGATGCCTCGCCCCTCAGATGGATACATCTGAGGGGAGATGCCGGGTGGTTGGCTGACAGCCCATCACCCCATTCCCACCCAGTTCATGATTGGTTTGTGTCCCTATAGTACCACTCCACAGTTTTAGGTTATTGGTTGTTTGCTGTTACTATGTTAATCTGTTCAGAGAGACCACCCCCACTATAAACACCTCTGTACCCTCTACATTGGTGTCTCTCTGGAGGCACCGGTGGTGAGGATCCCTCAATAAACTCCCACTGTTCTGCCCATCCAGAGAGTCCTGTCTCTTTCTCCTCGTTCTATCGCGATTCTCCTTTGGTGCTACATCGCGGCCGGTGACGACTCACTCTTCAGGTTTGCGGACGTGCCTTGGTTTCCTAGCCGGGGTTGACAGGCACGTGGCTGTTGTGGTGACTCCCAACCGCAGATAGACAAAAAAAAAAAAATTGTAAATCCTCACGTTGTTTGCAGCAACAGAGAAATTAATATCTTATATTTTCTTGACATAGGTAAAAAGACCCAAGTCTTGAACTGAACTTCCTTTTCTTGTAATCATCAGTATTATGTGGTTTCAAACATATTTTTATAGAAGTCAGTTTCCAACTATAGGAAAATCCTGACTGTAAATGACTTAATGAAGCAATCTGATGATTCTGACAACACTTACCTCAGCAGACACACATCACGAAGCTTTAGTTCACACTTCTTATTTGATCATTCATTGAAAATAATTCAAAAATTTAAGATAGACATATCTATTGATTTTTTTTTCTTTTCTTGCCATGATGCTATTATAGATCAAGTCACCAATTCAGACCTATTATAAATGCCAGTGAACAACTATGAGATGTTGTGACAGACAGGTGTTAAAAATCAGGAAGGCACAGCACCAAGATTACAGTCAAAAGAAAAGGTGTTTTATTTCCTTCATTCCGTATAATTTGCTGTTCATGTTCACATCTTCATATGACAGAAGATATGGAGAGATTGCTTTTCATGGCTAAAAATGTCTTTTTTTTGCCACTAAGAAGTTTTATAGAGCTCAGTATGTTTCTAACTAAAAATTCAAAGTTAACTCCTGTCTTTGAAAAATGTTTTGAAGTATCTGCCAAAGCTTCAGAGTTTTCTCTTGAAAAACCATCTTCATAATCACATTTTTTTCCAATAATTTTCATATTTCAAAAGAACTCAAAAACTAGAAGGAATTGGAACATTTTTTCATCATTACAAAAAAATTTCCTAATTTGACATTTCTTTTCTAAATACAGTAGTGATTTTGATCATGCAGATAAAACTCTATGACAAGGTTATTTCTTTGTTAGCTTTTCTATTGCAGTCTAGAATGGCAGTTAATAAATGAATACGTATTTATATATACATAAGTATCATTGACAAAAAGGTTTTATAGCACTAAGAAAAATAGTGACTGATCATTTGGTAAATTTAAAAATGTGGATAATATTTGTTTCCATTTTTATCACATTCCATGAAAGCATAAGTAAGTCTCATTCTGCTTGTTGTGTGATTTAATATTATTTCAAGATCTAATAAAAATATTATAAATTATTTTCCATAGAACAGGTTAATATTCTAGATTAAAATTTTTGAATGTATCTTTTGCATGCATTTCAATGGAATTTAAGCATCAAATGTGAATTAATAATGCACATACTTCTCTGGATTTTAATTCAAGGTTCCAAATCTTCTCATGAAAATTCAGTGGGATTTAAGCTTTACATAGGTATCAGAAGAACAGTTGCCGCAACTATAATTTGAATTCCCAACTTTGTGGAATTTACAGCGCTGAGTAAGGCACTAAAGATGAGATTCTGTTTCACAGACTTCACTTTCTGTCTTATGGAAAGAATAGTCATAGTCCTTTAGTGTTCATATTTTATATCCTTCAAAATATTCCAGAGTAAAACCTAGTTCCCCTAAACATATGCACTTCCATCATAGAGCATTCTCTATTAAGAGAAAAGCATCAGAAGCTCCTACTTACTTTTGCTCAGAAACTGTACCACAATCAGCGGTTCCTGATGGATAGGACAGGGAGTCATAAAACTCTTATCTAGAGATGTACTATGTTGCAATGCATGACTGAGCCTTTCAAAGTTTTATACGTATTTTATTTATTTTGTGTTGGTATGTTCCTTCCAAAGTCCCTTCACCCATTCTCAAACCCACATGGTATCTCCCAGAGGGGA